>CAMZMU010000045.1:14033239-14633239 GCA_947311845.1 Poa pratensis
CTGGGAGCGGCGACGACGACGGGGAGCTAGGGTAGGAGAAGACGACACTTTCGCATGAACGCCCCCTGGACTTTCTTTTCCTTTACAACTAGGTCCTTTTCTGTTTCTTTTTTTCTTTTCAATTCCAGCAGCAGTTTCTGGATTTATTTGAGGCACTTAAACAATTTAGAAAAATTCACAATATTTGTGAGGCTTCCACATAGCATGTAGAAGCTCCACAAAATTTGGCATTTCAAAATAAAATGTTTTGAATCATTTTTGTTCATAGGGTTTTAATTATGGAATTTTGTTTTATTTCAATTTGATTTACTTTGAATTTTAAAACTAGTTCAAAATATGATTTGAGAGAAAAGTAGTAAGGATAAAAGGGGAGTGTTTACATTACCACTCCACTGATTTATTGTAAAGGAAAACAATTCTCACTTGGAGAATTTTATGTGACACTTGTCACATTATTTCTTGCTTTTCTTTTTATTTTATTTCTCTTCTTTTCTTCATGTTTTATTTAGAGCAAAACAACAACTAGCAAGAAATAAACACAACAAAGCAACAATATGAGATCAACACATAATTAACAAAAGTTTTTGTTGGCTCTCATTTTTGGAATATAATACTGATAATATTTTGGGATGTTACAATCCTTCCCCCCTTAAATAAATCTCGTCCCGAGATTTGCTAGGCTTAGGTATAAGAGGTCTGGGAATTCGCTTCGAAGATAATCTTCGCGTTCCCAAGTTGCTTCTTCTTCAGAGTGGTTAGTCCACTGGACTTTGTAAAACTTGATCGCACGTCTTCGGGTAACACGAACATCTTCTTCGAGAATTTTGAGGGGTCTCTCACGATAAGTCAGGTCTTGGTTCAGGTCGATGGAGAGGTGGTCGATGTTTTTGAAAACATCAGGCTGGTCAGGAACTTCAAGACACTTCCGGAGCAAGGAAATGTGGAAGACATCATGATAATCTCCTAACTCCTGGGGTAACTCCAGCTGATAGGATACTTCTCCTCGACGAGCAATGACCTTGAAGGGTCCAATATACCTTGGCGCTAATTTTCCTTTGACATGGAAACGCTGCATTCCTTGAGGGGTGTCACTCGGAGATAAACATAATCTCCGACTGAAGTGAGGTCACGGCGCTTGGTGTCAGCGTAACTCTTCTGACGGGATTGGGCAGTTTTGAGGCGTTCACGAATAAGCTGAACTTGCTCTTCAGCTTCACGGAGGGTATCTGGTCCGAACAATTTGCTTTCTCCGGTATCGGACCAATTCAGGGGTGTACGACACTTCTTGCCGTAAAGGGCTTCAAAAGGGGCCATTTGCAGACTAGACTGATAACTGTTGTTGTACGAGAACTCTGCAAACGGAAGACAATCTTCCCACTTGGAACCATAGGATAGAACACATGCGCGAAGCATGTCCTCCAATATCTGGTTCACTCGCTCAGTTTGGCCATCGGTCTGGGGATGATAAGCTGTGCTAAATGCTAACTTGGTTCCGAGGGCTTCATGAAGGGATTTCCAGAATCTTGAGGTGAATTGCGTGCCTCTATCAGATACAATCTTCTTAGGCACACCATGCAGGCTCACTATTCTGGAAATATACAGGTCTGCTAACTGAGCTCCGGTATGAGTGGTCTTGACAGGAACAAAGTGGGCAACCTTGGTCAGTCGATCAACGATGACCCAGATTGAATCATGGCCTCGGTTGGATCTTGGAAGTCCGGTAATAAAATCCATTCCAATCTCATCCCACTTCCACTCGGGAATTTTCAAAGGTTGAAGCAATCCAGCGGGTCGCTGATGTTCAGCCTTAACTCGCTGCAGATGTCACACTTGGCTACGAAGAACCAATCTCTCGCTTCATTCCATGCCACCAAAATCTTTCTCGAAGGTCTTGGTACATTTTGGTTCCGCCGGGGTGGATTGAATAAGGGGTCTCATGGGCCTCCTTCAGGATTAACTCCTTAAGTTCCGTGACATTGGGCACACAGATACGGTCATTGAATTTCAGCACTCCTTCAGCATCTTCGGTAAAACCGGGTGCTTTGCCGAGGGAAATCTTCTTCCTAATTCCTCAATGCTTTCATGACCTTTTGGGCTTCTTTGATTTGATCCATCAGGGTTGGGGTTAACTCTAAATTGGCGAGATAACCATGGCTAACAAGCTCTAGTCCAAAATCTTGGAACTCTTTGAACAAGGCTGGCTGTTCGGCTTGGATCAGGGCATTCAGGGTGCATGCAGGTTTGCGACTAAGGGCATCGGCAACTACATTAGCCTTTCCAGGGTGATAATGGATTCCAATATCATAATCCTTGATTAATTCCATCCATCTCCTCTGTCGCAGGTTCAGATCTTTCTGGGTGAAAATATACTTCAAGCTTTTGTGATCTGTATAGACCTCGCAGCGATGTCCCGCAAGATAGGGACGCCACGTTTTGAGAGCAAGAACAACAGCAGCTAACTCCAAGTCATGGGTTGGGTAATTCTCTTCATGCGGTCGCAACTGCCGGGACAGTACGACACAACTTTGCCTTCTTGCATCAGAACGCAACCAAGTCCGAGGCGTGATGCATCGCAATACACGTCGAAACTCTGGGTGACGTCTGGCATGATCAGGATTGGGGCTGAGGTTAGTCTCTTCTTCAGTTCTTGGAAACTATCCTCACACTTCTGAGTCCATTCAAATTTCTTGTCCTTCTTCAACAGTTGGGTCATGGGTTTGGCTATACTGGAAAATCCTTCAACGAACTTGCGGTAATAACCGGCAAGTCCGAGAAAGCTTCGGATTTCAAACACATTGGTTGGGGATAACCAGTCAACAATGGCTTGATCTTCTCGGGTCAACAGAAATTCCTCCGGCAGACACAACATGTCCGAGAAATGCCACTTCACTGAGCCAAAACTCACACTTGCTAAGCTTGGCATACAGCTGGTGCTCTCGGAGGTCTCCAAAACTAGACGCAGGTGTTCAGCATGCTCTTCTTCGGTCTTGGAATAAATAAGGATGTCATCAAGGAAAACTACCACGAACTTGTCGAGGTACTCCATGAAAATCTTGTTCATGAGATTCATGAAATAGGCTGGGGCATTGGTCAGACCAAAAGACATCACGGTGTATTCAAACAAACCGTAACGAGTGGTGAAGGCGGTCTTGGGAATGTCTGTCTCTCGGATCTTCAACTGATGGTATCCTGTCCGAAGATCGATCTTGGAAAAGACTCGGGCTCCGTTCATTTGATCGAACAGATCCTCGATCTTGGGAAGAGGTACTTATTTTTAATGGTCACGTCATTCAGCTTGCGATAATCCACACACAGGCGTGTGGTACCGTCTCTCTTGTCCACAAAAATAATGGGTGATCCCCAAGGTGAAGCGCTTGGGCGAACAAGTCCTTTGCTGAGCATATCTGCCAACTGCTTCTTCAACTCAACCAGTTCTTCCGGATTCATCCGATAAGGTCTTTGGGATATGGGGATGTTCCTGGGATAAGCTCAATTATGAACTCAATTCCCGGTCTGGCGGCATACCAGGCAATTCTTCTGGGAAAACATCCTTGAACAGGTGAACAACACGGATCTCATCTAGGGCAGGTCGAGCTATGCTCTCATGGCAGCCTGGGTGGTTGACTAGTTTCAGACACATACTCCACTTCTACTTCTTTGTCGGTGGTGATGGATACAGCTCTTCTGGCACAGTCAATTCGACCATGGTACTTGGCTAACCAATTCATACCGAGTATAACATCGATGCCTTGGGTTCCCAGAACAATTAAGTTAACTGGAAACTTTTCTCCTTTGATCTCAAGGGGTACATCGGAGCAAAACATCTTGGTCTCTACGGTGGATTCTGGGATTTGGATGACCATGGGTTTGGGTAAGAGGCTCTCGACTAAACCTCCCTTAGCAACAAATTCTTGGGTAACAAATGAATGGGTAGCACCAGAATCAAACAGAACAGTTGCAGGTACTGAGTTGACAAGGAACGTACCCAGCACAACATCCGGAGCATCCTGAGCTTCTTCAGCATTGATGTGGTGCAGACGACCCTTGGCAACAGCAGCATTTCCGCGGGTGCGGCATTCTTGCCATTTCCATTTCCATTGCGGCCTTGACCATTGTTCTGTGCCGGCGCATTGGGGCGCTGGACATTCCTCTTGGGATTGGGACATTCTTTGGAGTAGTGACCCTTGTTGCCGCATTCAAAGCAGATCACATTGGGATTGCGGGTGAAGTTGTTGAAGTTTCCTCCGGGACGGTTATTGTCATTGGGGCGGTTGAAGTTGTTTGGGCGGTTAGGGTAATTGGGGCGTGGAGCTTGGGGTGGACGATAGGCAGGCCTGGGTTCTGCTGAAAGATACGAGGTTTCTGGCTGCTCGAACCTTCCTGAGCATTCATCCTCCTCTTGCGACCTTCATACATAGACTTGCGCTTGGTCTCCAGCTGGATGGCTTTGTCCACAAGTGACTCCAGATCACGGAAGTCATGGATAACCAGAGCACACTGCAGTTCATCATGAAGTCCACTCATGAAACGCTCCATCTTCTTCTCTTCTTTGTCGGTGTCATCAGGAGCATACCGAGATAAGTCGGTAAACTCATCCAGATAACCGACCACATCTCTACTTCCCTGCCTCAGTTTGCGGAACTCATCCTTCTTCCTCTCAATAAGTCCGTGGGAATATGCTTCTTGCGGAACTTCTCCTGGAACTCAGCCCAGTTGATGACATGACCAGCTGCTGGAGAGCCTTGGTAGTTTCCCACCAAGCTCTTGCAGGTCCAGCGAGATAGTGGGTTGCATACAACACTTTCTCATTTTCTCCCACAGCAGCAACTTCAAGATTATTGTCGATGGTGCGAAGCCAATCATCGGCTTCTAGTGGGTGAAGTCCCTTGGAGTAGGTGGGTGGGTTGGTCTTCTGAAATCGCCTAAGGTGGATCGCTGGTTTCCATCCATTGCCATTACCACCATTGTTGTTGTTGTTTTGTTATTGTTGTTGTTGTTATAGCGGCTGCGAGTTGTTGCAGGCAACGAGATGAGCTGGCGCTCCTGCCGGGCATTTTCACGTTCCTCCATGATAAGCGCGAGAAGTTGGGCGGGGTTGGGTCCGGTGGTGGTGGTGCTGATCCTGATCCTCCCATTGTCGCGACGGGGCGGCATCCTGAAGCACACCGGGTATAAGAGGCAAGGCAAGAAAAGTTCGACTAAGGGAAAAGACGATTTCGCAAGTGGTTGATTAATTTAAGGATTATATGAAAATATTTCACACAGATTTAAACAAGACAAACATACTTATATATTCCAACATCACATCAAGGAGTTCACATCAACAACAATACAAGCTTACAACATCAAGCTTACAACATCACCTTACATCTAGGATACATAACATCTGGTTTCCAAAAGAACCACTACTTCGACTCGACTATCGATAGGGGGTCAACCTAATCCTGCGGTAGTGATCAAGTCACTCGCCTACTGAGGTGGAACCTCCAGCTCTAACACGTCAGCATCTGACTGGTAGGTGGCTCCTCGGGATCCTCCTCCTCGTCCTCGAGAACTGCCTCGAGTGGCTCCTCCTCCTCGTCAACTAACTCCTCCTCATCATCTCCTCCTCACAGTCCATCTCCTCCACGAAGTCATCATCGTCACTGAGGAAAGCGTTGTTCTCCTTGCGGAGATCCTCGCCCTCCTCCTCCATCTCGTCAGTATGGTGCTCTAGATCCTCAATCAGCCGTCCTGCTCCGCCACCTTCGTGCGGAGCTTCACGATAGTCTTCCTCAGCTGGGCCCTCTTCCTGAGAAGAGCGACCTTCTCCACCATCAGCTTCTCCTCGTTCTCGCGAAGCTCAACGAGCGACTCGCGGTCAAAGTGAGCTGAATCCTAGTGCGCAACAGATCATCCTGAGTGCACTGAAGTAAGATCTCCATGTCCATGATGTAGCTCCCAAACATCGGGTGGTAAGGTGAAGGAGTAGGGTGTCCATCGCAGTTGCGCCTCCCGTAGAACCGGAAACGGGAGTCTACTAACTCCGCCTTGTGCTCCTCACAAAGTCGGGCTAGCATCCTCTGTGTAGCAGTACAGAGACCATCAACCCAGGTGGCCTCCTTGGTGGTGAAGATGAGCGTCCTGGAACTGGGAGACTTGATGTTCCTGCGAACTGACGACCTGATGAGCCAGCTCAGCCTTCCGACACCGTGAACATCAATCTGAGCTCCCTCAAACTCTGGAGCGGGGCGACCTAACAGCTTGGTCAACTCGAACAAGTCCCTCTCAAACGTCAGCTTGCTGTCCTTCTCAGCTGAACGAACTCGGTCCAATGGAGTGCCATCTACAAATTTTAAGCAAAATTTTAAGTTAGTTAGGTGACAAGTATCAAAATTTTAATATAGTAGGGCAACAAGTGAGTCAAATTTTAAGCTTAATGAGAGGTGTGCAAAATTTTAGGGATACAAGGAAAATATAATATTTAATGAGAGTAAAATTTTGCATAAGTAAGAGGATTGGAGATAAGCAATATTAAACAGGTAGAACCAGTGTCATCTGTGACAATTGAGGAGTATGTTGAACCACTTCCATATCCAAACCAAGTTAAGGGAGAATTTACTTGTTGCTGTTACTAACAAGAGTAAAAGAAGATTGTCTCAGCCTTATGAACAGTGGAAGTCAACAGTCAAATTTTGATTATCAAACAATAAATGAAGAAGACCCTGTTGATGTTTATTATGTGAAGATGCTACTAAAGTTATTAAAGGCAATTCGGCCAAGGTTGGTAACCTGTTATATCATGCTCTATTGGGACTTCAAGTTATCATGGTTGTGTGATATTGGAGCAAGTATTAGTGTCATTCCATATTCTCTTTTTCTTGAAATCAAGCCTAATATTGATCCTATCATTATGGAAGAGACAGGTATGACAATTCACTTTATATTAATCCACTTGGAATTGTTAGAGATGTTGAAGTATTGGTTGGCAAAATAAAATATCCTGTTGATTTTATTGTGCTTGGCTGTCCTCAAGATTCATTTTGTCCTATCATTTTTGGTAGACCTTTCTTACACACTGTTGGTGCTGAAATTAATTTGCTTAAAGAGAAAGTTTTTATTAAATGTGCTGGAGAAAAACTTGAATTCAACTTTTCTAAATTTGCTGATAAACATTCAGAGAAAGAGCCAATTTCTGAAGATGTAATTGAAACTCTTGCTCATATAGCTGTAGCTTCATCAGACGTGGTAGAACGTTATATGCTTAATCAAGATGAGCCATTTAATGATGAAGAAAAAGATGTCTTAGAACAAATATTATGGCAACAACCCCCACAATTACAATTGCATATCCCACCTGATAATTTAGGAGTGCTACCACCACCTAAAGGGGATCCTAGTTTTGAATTAAAACCTTTGCCTAAAAATCTTAAATATGCATACTTGGATGAGAAGAGCATATATCCTGTCATTATTAGTGCTAACCTTTCAGCTGAAGAAGAAGAAAAATTACTTGATGTGCTTAAAGCTCACCGACCAGCCATTGGATACTCTCTTGATGATCTTAAAGGTATAAGCCCAGCTCTATGTATGCATAAAATTAATTTGGAGGAGGATGTGTGGGGACCCCAGACTAGCTGTCCGAAATACCCGATTATGCTTAACACAACGATCCCGTGATCAGTCTGTCGTTGCACATAATCCGAATTGGATACCAAAGTTTACATCCATTACAGTACCGAATAAAAAGTCTTACATAAATGGTCATTTAGACCAAGTCTTACATAGGTGCCTTCATGGGCCAAACCAAAATATCAGCGGAAGCTACGGCGTAGTAGACATCATATTCTAACGATGACAACCCGACAGGCAGCTGACTTGTGGAGATCCTTAGTTGGCGTAGAAGTCGCCATACTCCTGCTCGGCGTAGTGCTCCTCCTCGTAGTCTGGCTAGGTCAATAGCCAGGGACGAAACCAATATGAGTACATTTGAATGTACTCGCAAACTACCCCAACATGAGTATGCACTAGTCTTATTTTAGTTGACAACTTTTACTTATTTAAAACATCTCTATATCTTTATTGAAAAAGGTAAGAAGAGTTTTATAACTATCTTTAAAGAAGTCACCATTTTTATCTGTTTCTCCAAAACTCCTCCTTTTTCCGACCATAGCCCGTCATGGTCCAGTTTCATCCAACCACCTCATACCGATCCGTTGGTATAGGTGTAGGAAACATTCTCCACTTCATTTTTCTTTTTAAAACTCAAAGTCTTTTAAAAACTTGCACAAGGTCTTAGGACAGTCCCCCAATTGTCCATATCCGAGGACTCGGCTATTCGAATAGTTTTTAACACTCTGCAGAGGTAGCACGCTTTTAGCCCACATCCATCCGGCAACTCATCGTGTCTGCCACGTCTCGCCATACCAGGTGTATGCGAAGTAAGCCGCCGGCCATAGCCTCTTATTTGCTCATGCTAGTACAGGATCCTTCCCATATGACACTTTCCATCAACACCCAGTCCAGTTTCCCGTCAGAAACCCTAAGTGTGAGGACTCATAGTTTTGTCCGGCGGTTTATGGTGGAACCTTCTATCCTCCCCACCAACTTGTGTGAGGACCCGGGTCAGGGGGTAGGTCCTCGGACCATCCCCTCATGCATAACGGAGTCATCTCCGTCGATGAGGTATCCCATACTAATAAGAGCAAACTACATGACTAAGCCTTTTCCCATATATGGTAAATGTGGTCGCACATGGTAAGATTGGTCGTCATAGTACTAGGACACTGTGCATTTTTCATAAACATCACCATTTTTTCACTTCTCCATTCCAACACTGACATCTCGGCATTTCATAAACTCACAAGTAATTGCAAAGGAGTTTTTGAATAAACCATATTTGTTTTTCCCATCCTATAATTTGATATAACTATCTTATATTTCTACATAGGTGGCAAAATAATTTCCATATACTTTTGAAATGGGTTTTATAAATCTTGCTTTGAGAGTAAAACATGTTATGAAAGTAGATGCATATGTTTGTAGTGCAAGCTCAGAGAATAGCTTGCCTTGCTTGGCAAAGTGATCTTGCTCTTGTTCTTCAATTTTAGCAAACTCTCCTTCCTCGATATATCCGACAACGTTCTCGTCTAATTAATAAACAAACAATGCAAACAATCACTAAGCTATACAAGCAATCATCTCAACACAACAATCATGAACATCACACATAGCTACTGCACATATCAAACCATACAATTTGGTTTCAAAATATTTGAATTAAACATCATTTATTTATGTTCAAAATTATGGCAGAAACTTGTGGAACATGTTTAATTCAATAACTTGAGTTCTGTTGGTCACAAAAATACAAACTAAAATTCTATGGAAAGCTACTGATGTGTAGAAGACAACACAATTTGATTTGGTTCAATTGGAGTTACTAAAGTCCCTACACATTTGTTTGAATCCAGAAGCTTATTAATCAAGTTTTTGCTACAACTCAATTTAATATTATCCAAAAATTAAATCCTTTTAGGGGTAGCTTAACATGACTATATGTGATCTAACAAAATTGGTCCTAGTTAATTTAGGTCAACCATTAAACATATTTAAATGTTTGAGTGCAGAAGGGTGTTTAAACTTAAACTTTGTACTAAACAAATACTACTGCACAATTAATTCTACCAAAATTATGGAATCTAATACATGATAGTACTAAGCTAGAAAATTGGTTTGGAATTATTTGGACTAACAGAGTATCAGAAACAAACAAGTTTAGAATTTAAACCTTTTGTAGTATTTTTAATAATACTTTTTATTTGTTTAATTAAATGGAATGAATCCAATTGGGTTGGTTAAATATTTTAATAAGCTTTCCAGAACAATTGAGTTTGATTTATTTGGATTCCTAAATCTTGAGATATTGAATTTACAAGTTCATATCAGTACTGAAAATTTCAGAGAATTTAAATTAGGAAAATCCACTGTTGTGGATAATGTTGAAATTGCTGACATGGGGGACCCACTGGTCAGCGGCACAGTTCACGCGGGGAAATTAATAAAACCCTGACGAGCGGGGCCCGCTCGTCAGTCTCTCTCTCTCTCTCTAATCGAAACGGTATGGCACCGTTGGATCGAGATCCAACGGCCCGCAACGAAACCATCGGCGACGACCATTTCTGGGCAGCGCCGTGGCTCCGGCGACGGCGAGGTTGGGAAAAACCTCACCTAGAGGGCTCGGGAAGGCTTGGCGACGACGCGAATCGACGGCGGCGGCGTGGGGAGAGCTTCTGGCCGAGTCCTGCTTGCTGGGACGGAGCACAGCGTCCACGGCGAGCTTCTGAACTTCGCACGGGCACGACAGCAACTCCGGCGAGCTCCCTACGGCGTTCCTGTGCACGAACCAGAGGGGAAATGATGCGCGTGAGTGTGGTGAACTTGGGCAAGCAGAGCAGAGGGGTTGGAGGGGAGAAAGGTGCAGCGAGGCGCTGCGGCCACGACGGACCTCGACGGCGGCAGAGCTTCGGCAGGGCACGCCCTCCTAGCGGCTCACGGTGAAACTGGAGAGGGGGAGCGAGGGAGTGGGATGGTGTGCTGCTTCCAGAGGGTGCGGGGTGGGTTTTATAGCGCTGGAGCCGGCGTATCGTGGACGGGGCGCACGGCCGTGTCCATGGCGCACCGGCGATCTCTCGGCTCGGATTCGAGGCAGTGGTGCACGAGGCGTGGCGCTGCGAGGTCGAGCGGGGTCCGGGCACATTCTAGAAGGCGCTGGCTGAGCCGTGCATGTCGGGGAGCAGCGAGCTGGGCCAATTTGGCCGGTCGCCGTCCGTTCCACCACGGCGGAGATACAGGGGACAGGGGGCGGCATCGGGTCAAGGGAGGTGCTCGAGCGACTGCGGCGGCTGCAGAGGCACGGAGCGTGGACGGCTACGGGCAAGGGGGGGCCTGGGAGCGGCGACGACGACGGGGAGCTAGGGGTAGGAGAGACGACACTTTCGCAGAACGCCCCCTGGACTTTCTTTTCCCT
The DNA here is from genome assembly GCA_947311845.1 of Poa pratensis. Classification (NCBI taxonomy): domain Eukaryota; kingdom Viridiplantae; phylum Streptophyta; class Magnoliopsida; order Poales; family Poaceae; genus Poa; species Poa pratensis. The sequence continues at coordinate 14,044,248 of CAMZMU010000045.1, forward strand.
TTACAACTAGGTCCTTTTCTGTTTCTTTTTCTTCTTTTCAATTCCAGCAGCAGTTTCTGGATTTTATTTGAGGCACTTAAACAATTTAGAAAAATTCACAGATATTTTTGAGGCTTCCACATAGCATGTAGTAGCTCCACAAAATTTGGCATTTCAAAATAAAATGTTTTGAATCATTTTTGTTCATAGGGTTTTAATTATGGAATTTTGTTTTATTTCTATTTGATTTACTTTTGAATTTTAAAACTAGTTCAAAATTTGAGTTGGGAGAGAAAAGTAGTAAGGATAAAAGGGGAGTGTTTACATTACCACTCCACTGAATTTTATTGTAAAGGAAAACAACTTCTCACTTGGAGAATTTCTATGTGACACTTGTCACATTATTTTCTTGCTTTTCTTTTTATTTTATTTCTCTTCTTTTCTTCATGTCTTTATTTAGAGCAAACAACACATACTAGCAAGAAATAAACCACACAAGCAACAATATGAGATCAACACATATAATTAAGCAAAAGTTTTTGTTGGCTCTCATTTTTGGAATAATAATACTGATTAATAATTTTGGGATGTTACAGGATGCAAAACCTGTTGTTGATTATCAACGTTGTCTCCATCCAAAAATGAAAGAAGTGGTAAGAAAAGAGGTAATAAGACTTATTGAAGCTGGTATCATTTATCCCATAGCTGATAGTAAGTGGGTTAGTCCTGTTCATTGTGTTCCTAAAAAGGGTGGAATGACTGTTGTTCCAAATGATGAGGATGAACTTGTGGCTCAACGTACTGTTGTTGGTTATAGGATGTGTATTGATTTCAGGAAGTTAAATAAAGCAACTCGTAAAGATCATTACCCATTGCCATTTATTGATCAAATGTTAGAAAGGTTGTCTAAACACTCTCACTTTTGCTATTTAGATGGTTATTCAGGTTTCTCACAAATTCCTGTCCATAAGGATGATCAAGAAAAGACCACTTTTACTTGCCCATATGGTACATTTGCTTATAGGAGAATGCCATTCGGTTTGTGCAATGCTCCTGCTACTTTTCAAAGATGCATGAATGCTATATTTGCTGATTATATTGAAAAGATAATGGAAGTTTTTATGGATGATTTTTCTGTGTATGGTACTTCCTTCGATAATTGCTTGTTCAACCTTAACAAAGTTTTGCAGCGTTGTGAAGACCAACACTTAGTTCTTAATTGGGAGAAGTGTCACTTCATGGTTACTGAAGGTATGTCTTGGGCATCGATTTCTGGAAGAGGAATAGAAGTTGACCCAGCAAAGATAGAAGCTATTGAAAAGTGCCATACCCAAGGGACATCAAAGGTATAAGAAGTTTTCTTGGGCATGCAGGTTTTTACCGTAGGTTTATTAAAGATTTCTCCAAAATATCAAAACCTCTAACCAATCTTTTGCAAAAGGATGTTCCTTTCTCTTTTAATGATGATTGTATTGAGTCCTTTAATATTTTGAAGAATGCTTTAATAAGTGCTCCTATTATTCAACCTCCTGATTGGAAATTGCCTTTTGAAATTATGTGTGATGCTAGTGATTATGCAGTTGGGGCTGTTTTGGGCCAACGTGTTGATAAGAAACTGAATGTTATTTATTATGCTAGTAGAACACTTGATGCTGCTCAAAGAATTATGCTACAACTGAAAAAGAATTTTTAGCAGTGCTATTTGCTTGTGACAAGTTTAGACCTTATATTACTGATTCAAAGTCACAATACATACTGATCATTCTGCTATTAAATATTTAATGAATAAGAAAGATGCTAAGCCTAGACTAATAAGATGGGTACTTTTATTGCAAGAATTTGATTTACACATTGTTGATAGGAAAGGGGAAGATAATCAAGTAGCTGATCATCTTTCTAGAATGGAAAATATACCTGATGATCCTATTCCTATTAATGATAGTTTGTTAATGAACAACTTGCAAATATTAATGTTTCTAGTGCTAAAGTTGCATCTCCATGGTTTGCCAACTATGCAAATTTTATTGTTGGTAAAGTTTTACCTCCACACTTCACTTTCAACAAAGAAAGAAATTCTTTTATGATCTTAGACATTATTTTTGGGATGATCCTTTCCTTTATAAGAAAAGTGTGGATGGTATTATTAGACGTTGTGTACCTGAGCATGAACAACAGGCTATTATAAGAGATTGTCATGACAGTCCCTATGGAGGGCATCATGCAGGAGATCGTACAGGTGCAAAGGTATTACAATCTGGTTTTTATTGGCCTACTTTATTTAAGGATTGTGCTGAATATGTTAAATCTTGTGATAAATGTCAAAGAGTAGGAAATATTGGTAGGAGAAATGAAATGCCTATGAATTATTCTTTACCACTTGAGCCATTTGATGTGTGGGGTTTTGACTTTATGGGACCTTTCCCAGCATCAAAGACAAAGCATACTCATATTTTGGTTGCAGTGGATTATGTTACAAAGTGGGTGGAAGCAATTCCAACCAAAAGTGCAGATCATGCCACAGCAATGACGATGCTTCAGGACATCATTTTCCCCAGGTTTGGTGTTCCTAGGTTTTTAATTACTGATGGTGGTTCTCATTTCTTACATGGTATTCTTAGGAAAACATTGGCAAAATATAATGTTAACCATAGAGTTGCATCTCCTTATCATCCCCAAACAAGTGGACAAGTTGAATTAAGTAATAGGGAAATTAAACTCATTTTGGAAAAGACAGTGAATAAGTCTAGGTCTGATTGGCCACTTAAAATTAATGATGCATTGTGGGCTTATAGAACTGCTTTTAAAAATCCTATGGGAATGTCTCCTTATAAAATGGTTTATGGAAAAGCTTGTCATTTACCTGTGGAATTAGAACATAAAGCTAGATGGGCTATTAAACAATTGAACTTTGATTTTAAAACTGCGGGAGAGAAGAGAATTCTTGATTTAAACCTACTAGATGAATGGAGAAATGAAGCTTATGAAAGTGCCAGAATGTTTAAAGAGAAAGTTAAGATTTGGCATGACAAGAAAATTAAGAGAAAAGAATTCAAAGTAGGTGATCAAGTTTTATTATACAACTCTCGTTTCAAGTTTTCTGCAGGGAAGTTGGCTTCAAAGTGGCAGGGACCATTAGTGATACAGGAGGTGTACCGTTCAGGAGCTATCCGTCTTCACGGTGATATGAAAGGTAAACCTCATGTAGTCAATGGACAACGCCTTAAACATTATATTGCAGGAAGGAGCTTCATCGGAAAGGTGGAGGAGTTGAATTTAAAGACACCGGAGGAGGTAATTGCGAAGAATTTTGCAGTTTCAGAAACCCAAAATCAATAATAGGTAACTTTTGTGTTGGAAAGTTTCTCGGAATTGCGTAAAATTTTACGGAAGTCATTTTTTATGGAAATTAACGTGTGGGACAAGAAAATTGGAAGGAACGGAGACCCGAGGAGAAAAGAGGGGGTCCCACGCGGAGATTCTTTGGCCGCGTGGGCCCACTCCTTTTGCCCCTCGGAGTCCCGTTCGTCTCGTTTTCGTCTCCGACGCTTCGTCTTGACCTAAAAACCGTCAATATATACCCCTTCCGCCGATCTAATCTCGCACCGAGCGTTCTCGAGCGATCTTTGCTTTTGCTGTTTCTGTCTGTCAGGTTTTAGCCATGTCTAGCTCCGAATCCAACCATGAAGGGGAGAGCCTCCCCAAGGGAGGTGTTGTGAACCACTACCTCAACTCCGTGATGGCACCGCCGAAGATGATTTCCTTCAAGGAGGGTGTGATGCTCGTGGAGGAGGTGAAGGCTCCCAAGACCACCGGCACGGTGGAGGAAAGGCTGGATGATCTGGAGGAGAAGACCTTCAGGTATGGCACTGTTGTTGAACGCAGCCTTGATGCTCATCACTTCATGAACCTGGAGCTGGAGAAGAAGGTTGAAGAGTACAAGAAGAGGCTCGAAGATCTGGAAGAAAGATACAAGGACGTCATCGAGAAGTTGGACAAGATCCAATGCTTTATGTGGGATGTAGAGAACCAGAACTGCGAGTATGAAGAACGCTTCAAGAAGATTGCAGAAGCTGCTACCCTCAGGTATAATAATCCACCTACATCTTTCCGTGATGGAAGGCCTTTCCCATGGAAGATGGCGGAATGGGAGGAGGAATATGAGAAAGAAGAGGCTGCAGCAGAGGAGGCTCTAGCAAAACGTCAAGCTTGGGGGAGTTCAACCTAGTCTTTATCTTTACTAGTTTATCATATCTATCTAGTCATGGTGTGTTTTGCTTTTATCGTTTAGTTATCAATCTCTCTTAGGCGTGTGTGAGCTCATGGAGCATTATCATGTATCCCTATCTTGTGGTTTATCAATGAATATTAAAGTATGGTGTCATCCATGATTCTCTTGTTTGGAGATTTATGGGTAACACTCATGCAAATGAGCGTGGCATATTTAGAGTTTCAGTCACATCTTGCCTTGAATTTAATTAACTTGAGTGTGTTGGACAATTGTAGAATTATCTCATTATAAAATAAGTAAAGAGAATGAGTCAATATGACTTGAAAATTAATAGTTTAAGGTTGAGATATAGTCTTGTAGGATAAAAAGTTAGGAAGGGTTAATGAAAAGGATATGAAACACTCTTGTTAGAATCTAGTATCTTTTGAGCAAATTAATGAATCATGGATATTTCAATACTTATGCTCTTGGAAAGTGAATGAAAAGGAAGGCACCTGAAAATTCAGTTAGCCATGGAAAGTGTAAGATAAAGGTTGTATAGAGCATAGGAACTTGATTGAAATATCCATGACTAAAGTTTGCACTAGTTACTAGTGAAGCAAGGTAAACAATCTTATATCTATCTTTTCATTTGTCTTCTTTGAACTTGTTATCCAATGAGAGTTTATCTTGTCTTTAAATTTCAGCAAAGTATAAAATATTATAATGCTTGCCATAAGAGCAAAAGCATGTGAAAAAAGTATGATTCAATTGTCCAACATACAATGGTTATTTGCTTTCAAAAGTAAGGGGTGATTGCTAGAGCTTCTACTTATGTTGCCCTCATGTGTATGAGTTTTAGTTCATTAATCTTTCATTGCAATTGAATATGATGATGATACAATGCTCGTATTTATTTATCAACCATAAGTCCATTGATGCATGTAATGATCTATGTCCTTACTTACTCGAGGACGAGTAAAGGTTTAAGCTTGGGGGAGTTGATACGTGCATTTTATATCATCATTTATACAACTTATAATCATATTAGAATGTTATTGGCATTGTTATATCATTGTTTTTACATGTTTTAGATGATTTATGGGACTTTCATACAAAGTCCCTATTTTTGGTATTTAATTTCTGGGAGGCAGAAAACCTCCTTTTTCTTGTTTTTAATGTTTCAGGAGCTACAGGGACCCAAATGGAAAAAGGAAAATTGCACAGCTGGTTTTTCATCGGGAGAACAGCAGTGGGAAGAAGATCGAAGGGAGGAGAGCCACGAGGCCCAAAAGAGGGGGGCCCACGCGGCCAGATTCTTTGGCCGCGTGGGCCCACCATCCTGAGCCTCGGGCACTTCCTCGCTCGGGGCTTTTTAACACGCCTTCGTCTCGCCCAAAAGTTACGCCCTAATTTTCCAAGTCCATCCGAGGCCGCGGCGGCGGCGAAACTCCTGATTCCCTCCGAGGGGGGTCAGATCCTGCTGCTCCGGAGAAGGGGGAAATCATCGTCATCGTCATCACCTCTCCTCCTTGGCGTGGGAGGAGGCCTCTACATCATCACCATCACCAAGACCAGCACCATCTCCATCATCATCTCGTGATCCACTCCGTTCCCCTCGTAGTTTGAGAGTTGCTATACCCTAGATACTTGTCTTGTGCTACTATTCATGTTTGTGATTGAGTACTTGTCATTATTTGGAGGTGAAGTTATATTTTCAGATTGTGTTGTACCACTTATGCCACTGAATATCATTATGTTTGCACGTTGTGAGTAGTTCCCGTATGTTCCTGAGGGCATAGGATGAATTGGCAATGATTTATATATGACATGTGTTGGTATTTTGTCTAGTGTTTATCTTTTATGTGATTCTATGATGGTGTTGTGCGAACGTCGACTGCACAACACTTCACCTATATGGGCTCATAGGAGAACACCGTAGTGTAATGAATTGAGGGAGACTTGGGGGACATGTAAACCTGAGACCGAGTCATGAAGTTGCATTATGAGGGTATTAGTATCGGGGACCTTAGAGTGTAATGCTATGGTGGGACTTTATGTCTTAATAATTCTTGTGCAGTCATTTACTTGGCCACATGATCCATCATAAGGGGTTTAGTTTATTTATTTAGCTATACCTAACAATGGCTCCGTCCAAAGAAGATTAAAACTTGACAAGATATTCAACGTGTTGTTTAATAAATCTCTATGCCTAGCAATATCCATGCCGCCCTCGGGAACGTTTTCCACATATAAGTTACACATCACTTGAGCTTGTCCTCTTGCCACATAGAGGATTGGGCTTTCTCTCTTTGAGAGCTTTTTACTTGCTATCATTTATATTCAGCATTTTTACTTTCTTGCAATTACAACCAAAAATCCAAAAACACTTGCATCTTTCATTGTTTTATTTATCATTCTTGCTAACCAATACCTTCAGCTCCTCGTGGGTTCGACAACCTTTTCTAATCGAAAGGTACTACAATTGATCTCCTGCACTTGGGAGTCATCACCACCCCAGCTACCTCCCAACCCGCTTCCTGTTGGGCGCCCTCTATCCTCCCCAGCCCTTAACGCAACCAGACTCAGTCCAAATTCGAAAATTTTGCTCTTGTGATCATAGGTTTGGCATTGCTCCTTCTTGTGGCCTAGCAGTCCACACAGGTAACAGAAATCGGGCAGGAACTCGTACTGGAAAGGGCACCATCGCAGCTGAAACCGGTTGCCCTCCTCATCCACCTCTACCTCGCCTGCCTCCAGTTCGTCCCCCTCCTCACCTGCTCCTTCAACATCCACGATTAATTTGATGCCTCTTCTGAGTGGCAGTCTGATATCCATCTTCACCTTGATACGCAGATATTTGCCAGCCGCTGAGCCATCCTCCTCCGTCTCTGCCTCGAGCATCTCCACAAATTCGCTCCCAATGATCTCCGCCGAGTCTCTATTCATCAACCCAAAAGGCATTTTCAGGACACGAACCCAGCACGGGATGATGTTGAAATGGTACTCCTCCAGAGTTTTGTGCGGGTCGTAATCAACCATCACCATCAGCTCCCGATTGAACATCCAAGGTCCCTCCTCCAATGCCTTGTTTTTCCCCGAAGCCTGCGAGAACGTGAAAAGGTAGGTGTTGTCCCGAGCTCCCTGCAGACTGTGCCGTTCCTGGGGCACCAGATCCCTCCCAGGGTCCGCTTCAGAAAGTCTGGAGATGCCGGCTTCTCTGACATCAGCCTCCCGACTGCCTGAGGCTCCAGAATCTGCGATTTCCCCTTGTCGCCGCCACCCACCTTGACCCCTTTCTTCTCCACCTCCGACAACCTCATGTTTTTCAGCAACCCTTCCACCCCCTTCATACCCGCCATCTGCACTCCCAGAGCTCCCCCTCCCGCAGCTGGGAGGAAAGAAAACCCCGGGCGGCGCCCACCCCCTGCCGGGGAACCGGAAACAGAGCGCACTGAGGCTAGCGGGCACCCCACACTCGGAAAAAGACACCCACCGAAGCAGGGCAGCTCCCTCCAACTGGATCTGTACTTGGACTAAACTAATCTCGCCGGGGGACCGGTGCCTCGTGGTGGGAAGAAACGAGGTGGCCGTCGCCGAGCAAGAACGTCAACGCGAGCCACAGGTGGGACCAGTGCCGCGACTCGGTCTATGTGCCCTCGATTTGGCGCAAGGAGAACGATGGAGTCTTGGGATTAGAGAGTTAGGGGGTTTTCCAAATAAGTGACGTTTCTAAAGTCTGGAGGCGGGCATATAATTGTAAATTTCCTGCCAAATCCACCCGAGGCACACAGATTTGACCAAACGATTGTAAACGAAAGGATGCAGGGATACACATGCCTTACCAGATTCACAGGATACGTCGTCAATATCTAGATGGCCAAAACAAGCCTAATGGCTGATATGTTACACGGTGATAAAAAAGGAAGAAGAAGAAAAAAAGGAAACGAAATTGTTGTACGTCCGACGTTTCTCGTCCGATAAACATACTAAGAAGAAAGGGAAGGAGGGGTATGCAGCTATCAAATTGGACATGAGTAAAGCATATGATAGAGTGGAGTGGTCCTTTGTGGAGAAGATGATGCGAAAACTAGGTTTTGCAGAGCAATGGATCAATATTGTTATGTTGTGCATATCTACGGTGAATTATCAGGTTCGGGGTGAATGGAGAGGTTACGGATGTGATTATGCCTCAGAGAGGGCTTCGGCAAGGGGATCCCCTATCCCCCTACTTATTCCTTATATGTGCCGAAGGTTTCTCAGCTTTGTTGAATGGAGCCGAGTTAAATGGAGAGTTGGAGGGTATAAGGATTTGTCAAGGTGCCCCAAGTTTTAATCATCTCTTGTTTGCAGATGACTCACTGGTACTTATCAAAGCTACTAAAGAAAGTGCCACGTCTTTGCAAAAAATTCTACAACTTTATGAGGTTTGCTCGGGGCAAACGGTGAATTATGACAAATCATCAGTGATGTTCAGTTCTAATACGAGTGTACTGGATAGACAACATGTGTTACAGGAGTTGCATATTCGAGTTGAGGCGAGGACAGAAAAATAATTGGGCCTGCCTGTATATGTTGGTAGATCGAGGAAACAAACTTTTGCTTATTTGAAGGATAAGGTGTGGAAGAAGATACAGGGGTGGAAGGAAAGGATGCTATCGAAAGCGGGCAAGGACATTTTAATCAAGGAGTCTGCACAAGCTATACCTACCTTTGCTATGTCTTGCTTTGATCTTACAAAATCTCTTTGTGATGAAATTGGCACGATGGTGTGTTGCTTTTGGTGGGCGCAGCAAGAAAATGAGAATAAAGTTCATTGGATTAGTTGGGAAACGTTGACAAGATCGAAGAAGGAGGAAGGGCTGGGGTTCCGAGACCTTCATGGGTTCAATATGACAATGTTATCTCGACAAGCATGGCGCATGCTGGTGGAGCCGGAATCCTTGTGTGCTCGGGTTTTAAAAGCAAAGTATTTTCCAAATAGTTCTATTTTGGAGGCAACTGCTAGCCTGGGAATATCTTACACTTGGAGAAGTATTCTCAGAGGTGTGGAGTTAATTAAAAAGGGGATGGTTTGGAGGATAGGGGACGGTACTTCTGTGAACATATGGACTGATCCTTGGTTACAGAGAGATGATGCACGTTTTCCAATTACACCAAGGAGGCGATGCCTTCTTACAAGAGTATGTGAATTAATTGATCCAAGTACAGGAGATTGGGATATTGAGCTTATACGTCAAAACTTTATGGAGATGGATGTGAATACAATTCTTGCAATGCCGATACATGAGGAGTATGAAGATTTTGTTGCATGGCAGTTCGATAAAAGAGGTGTGTTTTCAGTAAAGTCAGCTTACAAGGTTTTTATACATGAGAGAGATGGATCCCAAGCGTCTTCTTCAGAAACAGATGGGGATTTGGACTGGTCAAAAATCTGGAAAATTCCTTGTATGCCGAAGGTGCAGCAGTTTGTGTGGCGACTGGCTTATAACAGTCTGCCGGTGAAAAGGAAAATTGCACAAAAGGGAATTGAATGTGATACCTTGTGTGTGTGCTGCCGTAGGGTGGATGAAGATGGAGCACATCTTTTCTTAAAATGCAAACAAGTAAAGCAGTTATGGAGATGGTTAGGTCTGGAAGATTTTCGCAATCATTTGTGTACTTTACCGGATGCTAAATCAATGGTGAAGAAGATCCTTGAGTTGCCTTCGGAGAAGCTTGTGTTGACATGTTGTATGTTGTGGAGATGGTGGACGGGACGTAATAAACTGAACGCGGAAAGGAAAATAGTATCCACGGATGAAATTCAGCGCCAAGCTAATTACTGGGCATCGGAGTGCAAACAGCATATTCAGAAAAAGGCAAAAGAGGCAGTACCAAATTCTGAATGAGTTGATCTTCGTTGGGCTGCTCCAGCAAATGGCGTGATTAAACTGAATGTGGATGGTGCGTTTACTGCATTAACAGGACAAGGTGGCTGGGGTTTTGTTGCACGGGACGATGCAGGTGATATCCGTGGTTCAGGGGCTGGAAGAATTATGCACGCAAGCTCGGCGTTGCAGGCAGAGGCGAAAGCATGTCTCGAGGCTCTCCATGCTGCTGCGGATTGGGGGATGGGAAGTATTCAGGTGGAAAGTGATTGTCAAGTACTTGTTAACGCTATCAAATCTCGAGATCTTGATCTAGCTCCAGAAGGCATTTTGTTAAGAGAGATTCGGTCTTTTAGCCGGATGAATTTTATTTCATGTTCTTTCTCTTTTTGTCCAAGAGTTTGTAATAGTGTTAGCCATGCTATGGCTGCGTTTGGTGCCAACCAAAACTATGTTAGATGTAGATGGTTGGACACTGGCCCGGATGTTGTTTCTGTCGTGGTGGCCACTGAGTTAAGTGAGCCAGTTTAATGGAATGAGTGTGTTCTAGTTAAAAAAAAACATACGACGCGTCCGTTGTGCTAATTATTCTGCCTCGTGAGTAGTGACCAAGGCCCAGCCCAAACCCAAAACGTGCTCAACTGCAGAGCGAACTCGCCTCGGTCGTCAGCTCAATGCAAAGGCTGCTGTCGCAAGACTTTTTTTTTTAGACGGAAGGCTCGAGACGAGCCCAGCTTTGAATTAACGAAGCCAACAACCGGCTAAGGTTTACAAGGTTTACAACAACACGCTGGGGTTACCAGCTAAAGATACAAGCACACAGCACAACGCAAGACCACAAAAGATACAAGAAACAAGAAGAAACTAAAAAGCTTTGCTTGTTTCCACCGGAGAGGCCTAGTCTTCAGTTGCGCGCGAGAGGGCCCGATCCTGATCCAAAACAACAATCCTCACTTGTATGCACGAACCATGAGAGCAGACGAGTGATCAGACGCAGCCAGGACACAGGTGCCGATTAGGAAGGGCTTCGAGCAACGCCTCCAAGGAGGGGAACGACGCGCAGCGGCGTCGACGTCGTCGGCACGGACCAAAGTCCTGCAAAGCTTTCGCCAAAACCCCAAACCAGCACATCCATCGACATGGAGGAACTCCAAAGTCGCTGCTACGAAAACACGCACGAAAGTTCAAGGAGAAGCGGATACAAGAAGCGTGGCTCGACAAAAAGGAGGAGATAGACATCACCGCGACGCCCTCAGGAGGGGAGACGTCGCCTGCTGGCGTCGTCGTCACGGGCAGCGAGGCTGCACAGCTTTCGCTGGATTAACCTCCGCGTCCATTTGTCGGCCAACGCCACGAGGACGCGAAGACGACGCAGGAGCAAGAACCTCCCAACCTACTAGCCCAAGGAAGCACGGTGTCGCGGACACAACCACGCACACCGGCGATGCGCACGCACACCAGCGATACACACGACCGAACTGGCAAAAAAGCCAGCAAAACGGGGCCAGACCCGTAGCCACCATGGCCAGATCGGGCCGCCGACCCGACAGCGCCAGATCCAGCTGACCGCCACTCGCGGCCAACCCCTGGCCATCGTCCACCCCTACTGCGGCTCACGACGGAGGGCGCTGTGCCGCCACCGTGATGCCCCAGACCACGACGCCCGTCCCAGACGAACCCCTCAGATCGACCCTTGGATCTAGCGTTGCCCTCCCCGGGCAGGGTTGCTGGCGCACGAGGACGTCGATGGAGGAGGAAATCACGTGGAAGAACTGCACCCACACGAAGGTGCCGGTCAGGGGAACGAGGCAAGGACGGTCATGGTGACCGAACGGGGAGGAGACCCGCTGTCGAACACCTGGGAGGCAGGGGACAGCCACGCCGGGACATCACCGGAGCGGCAAGGCCCTGGCCGCTGGCCACAGGCAGCACACCGCAGGACGCCGTCCTGGGCGGCCTCCGCACAAGCGGGAAGAACAGGCGTCAAAAACATCGGAGGACGCCATCCGGGCGCGCCTCCGCGCAAACGCCAGCAGCACACCGCCGCCCGAAGGCCATGGCTGCCTCACCTCGGCCGCCGAAGCGCCGGACGTACGCGGCCCGCGAGGCCCAGATCGGGCCCGGACGGCCCAGATCGGGCCCGCGCGGCCGCCGCCCCTCCGCCACCCTGCCGGTGCGCCGGAGGCTCCACTGGGCGGTGCGCAGCAGGCAGAGGAGGCCGCAGCCCGACCTCGCGCCGCCGGGCACCGCCGGCTCGTTGCGCGTCCATGGGAGACGGCGACGTGCATGACCGCGTTCACCGCGAGCTCGCCCCCTGCCGCCTTTGTGGAGGAAAGGGGGCCGCCGCCACCGCGGCGAGGCCGGCGGCAGCGGCGGGGTCCCGGCCGACGAGGAGGGAGGCGGGCGGCGGCGGCGATTGGGGCGCCCCGGTGCCGCCTTTAGGGCAGCACGGGAGCGAGAGGGGGGGGCTCGGCTTCGTGTTCGCTGTCGCAAGACTTGTCTTACAACATCTCTATTTTTTTGTTTGAGGAATACAACATCTCTAACAGGTGATATATATTAGGGAAAAATATGCTCCATCCGTTCATAAAAGAGGACTAGACATCTGAGCGCGGCAAACGCCGCACACGTGTTTTTAAATTCGAATTTGAAAATGGTGACATTCTAAAATTGTTTAAGTTTGGAAATCATTGAATTTCAAAAAAGTTTTTGTTTTAAAAATGGTCGGGTTTTACAGGTTGCTCAAATTTGAAAATAATTGTAATTCGGGAAAAAAATACGTTTTAGAAACGTTAAGATTTTAAAAATTGGTTAAAGTGGAAACGTTTTAAGGACTGAATTCTTTTCATGTTTATAAAATGGTGTGTTCATGTTGATATGTTTGCCATATTTGTAAGAACCGCGGTGTAAAGAATTCAAATTTGGGAAAATTAATATTCAAATTTGTTCAGATTTGAGTCAACTGAAATTCGGGACAAATTTCAAAATTGTTAAACTTGAGAAGTTATTCATATTTGAATTTGATTTACATTTATTAAATGATCAGATTTGGAAGCCGTTGTAAATTTTAAAATATTAAAATTTGAATTTTGATCGTACACCACAAATAGTCAACGTTTATTTTTGTGTTCATGTCAATATATCTGTGGCATTTATAAATACCGTGGTGTAAAAAATCAAAATTTGAAAATGTCCACGTTGAAAAGTTGCTCACATTTGAATGTATCGAAATTTGAAAAGAAAATTAGATTTATAAGTTGTTTAAGTTTGGAAAATTGGTGAAAGTGGGGAGCTATCCGTATGTTTTTTTTACGTTTTTTTAAATGCTCAGATTTGAAAGTCAGTGAAAATTTTGGAGTTTTCAAATTTGGAACGTCTTTTGAATGGTCAGATTTCGAAGCCAGTGGAAATTTTGAAGTATTCAAATTTGAAATTTGTTCATATGTCATAAACAGTGAACGTTTATTTTTTGTGCTAATGTTGATATGTTTGTCACAATTGTAAATACCGTTGGGAAAAAAATTCGAATTTGAAAATGTCGACATTCAAATGTTGTTTAGATCTGAATGCATCGAAATTAGGAAGGAGAAGTTTACGTGTAAACTGTCCAAAATTTGAAATCGTTAAAAGTTGCTCGTATGTGAATTTTTTTTTTACGGCTTTCAAATGCCCGGATCTAAAAGGCATCGAAAATTTTAAAATATTTGAACTTGAAATTTGATCAAATGCTATAAATAGTCGTCGTTTTTTGTTCGTGTTAATGTTGACATGTTTGTCACATTTATAAATACCCTGTATTTGAAAAGCTGCAAAAGTTTTGGAAAACAGAAAACAAAAAAAAAAAGCCCACCCAACAGGCGAGCCGCCTCGTTTTGGTCGCCGGCGACGTCGAAACGCGGCGGAGGGCAGCGCGCGCGGCGGCGGCGATTCCCGCGCTTCTGGGGCGTCCCGGCAAGCAAATCTCGGCGAGGAGGGAGAGGGCGCGGCGGAGCCCGTGGTATGCTTGGATTCGAGGGGGAGGACCGGAGCGGCGGCATCGAGCGCGGCGGCCGACGGCGAACTCAGCGGCGCGCGGGGAGAGGGAAGGAGAGAGAGGATTGTGCGCGTGTTGTTTTTTAGCGTGATCCCTGAGTTTTTCCGTAATCACGTTTAGGTCCCTCTCTTCGGAAAATTAGGGGTTTGCGGGGCAATTTCTGGGTTTGCGTGTTTTTTTTTGCGAAATGTCGTAGTCACCGGCTGGAACCGGCGCGACTGGCCGGTGACCGGGCCACGCGGCGTGCTACAATTGGTAGAAAATCGCGAGGTACTGTAGCATGCTACAGTGCCTCACGGGGGAGCGACGTGGACGATTCCTGGCCGTCCGATCGCGCATATCGGACGGCCAGGAAATGGGGGCGACGTGGCTGGGGGGTAAATCTTACCCCCTTTTTATATATATAGTATCTATGTATCAAGTTTGTCTAAATTTATCTGTATCTAGACATGTTTTAGCGTGTAGATACATGCATTTGTACAAAGTTGAAACATTTTTTTTCTGGACGGAGGGAGTATATAAAATTTATATCACCAAAAATGTCTAACTCCAACAGCTGATATGTTTTAGGCCATCACATCGTACGATCAGCCGTCCACCTCGACCATCGCCGGTGGCCGCGCGACGCTTCATCCCTCCCCTCCACTCCACCGCTCCAATCCGCTCTACCCGTCACCGCCGCGACCACGCCTCTCACCCCACCACTCCGGACGGAGTAGGAGTAGGACCCGCCTCGTTCGTCTTCTTCGTCCGCGACGAGCACCATGGACCAAACCTAAGGGCACCCATGCTGCCGGGAGTATATGTTTGTGTGAGCTTTTTGTGGTAGTTTTCCGTGGACCAAGCAATAATTTTTTTTAGAAATAATAGTAGGAGAAAAGAGAGAGGTTCTTGCTTTCTAATGGAGCAAAGCCAACGAAATAAGAGCAAATGGGCAGCAACAAAGCAGGAACAGTAGGCAGCAGCAGGCCAAGAGCCAAGCAACCCGCGCGTACACCGTGTTGTCCAAATGCCAGGGTGATCTCTCCCATGGTGGAACGGGGATCCCGTAGGCCAAGGGAATCTTCCCCCTAGGGGCTTTGTTCCCTGGGTTTTACACCCCCGATATCCAAATTAGCAGGATTGGAACAACCTTGTTGCGCTACTGTCAACCAATTCAGTTACTGCTATGCTACAACCTTGCCTACAGACGCAATGGAGCTGATCTGTACAGTTCTACTGCCTCCAAAGTGACCACCATAAGCCCACAAAAGAAAAGATAGAAACGAATTGCTTCTTGTATTGATGCCACTGCATTCATCCTCCAGCATCAAGTCCTTCCGAGACAGACATGGCGGGACAACCACTCCCAGATAACAAATAAAACAGGGGCAACTGTTCATTCCACAGAGGAGACGGCATATATCTTACGCTTCAGCGCCAGCCAACGAATAGTATGGAGCACCGAACTACCGATGCGAATCAGAATCTCGGCCGAACTGACCGTGGCTGTAGAGTCGGCGAGGAAGGGCCACCAGATCTATCTCCAGCCAAATCGCCGCCATCATCATTTACACTCGCAAAAAATGAATCTGCAGTGCGGAATCAGATGTTAGATCCTTGCACGAAAATGCAGGAGCATGAATATACAGGTCACTGTGTTCACATAGGAGAAGAAAATTACTACAAAAAATCAAAATGCTTCTAAACTCATGTGTTGACATTTGCAAGAACAGTTCAATCGAAAAACTGGCAATGGACAAAACTGCAATAAAACTTGTGGCGATGATCCTTCGATATGGTCCTGTAAGGAAGTACTATCCAAACGACTTAAAATGGATGGAACAAAATCACAGAAAACCGTGGAGTCAAGCAGGAGTTTTATTTAAGAATAATTAAACAGGCTAGTGACTCGGTTCATACCATCTAAAGCTGTATCCACACGGTTCCTCTTTTTCCCAGCAGCATTGTTGGCATTAATTAAACTTTCATCAGCGTAATTCAGGCTAAGAGATGCTTGCAACGTCCTATCATGTCCATATTCTGGTGGGTTTGCTTCTGATGCAAATATGTCTAAATTAACCGTAGATACTTGCTCATGAAGAGATAAATTGTTGGCAGGGTAACCTTGTAGTTCACCTAGATGACCCATTCCTTGTGGGGCTGGATTGTCTTGCGTACCCGAAGGATTCTCCCAAAATGCCAGCCCCAAATCATCAAAACTTTCACTAAGAAATAATGAAGTTTCATCTGGCCCTCCTGTAGTCTCAGTTGGGTTCGCTGGTGGAAATTGATTCCCAGTGTCGTTTGCTGAGCCACAAAGCACATCGCTAGGAGACAACACTGTGACATTCTCATCTTCTGAGTCGCTCAAAACTATTGGAACATGTTCATCCCCAGGAGAAGTATTGAGATCACACACATTGTTCATAGGGAGATCCAATTGTTCTGGTTCTGAATTATAACTTCCACCTTTGGCGTTCTCATGATTACTGTTGCTAGAATGGGTCACGTGTTTCCCATTTTCAAAGTGTCTTTTCTGATCATTCTCTGAAGATGGTCTCAAATTAACAGCCCCTCTCTTGCTAATTTCCCACTTGCCATCGTTGTTTCTCCTAATTCCCAACTTAAGACGACAACTCATGTCTTCAGGCAATGGTTCTTCTTTGATCTCGTGCTTTACAACGCCCATGTCGGGTTTGGATCCTATCTCTGTGGACCTACAGAGAGTACCATCTGGTAGATGCCACTGCATAAGATCCGTCAGTTCAGCTCCACCCTTAGCTCTCCAGGAACCATCAGGCTTCACATCAATTTCAGATATATCATCTCCACATGTTTGGATCTAGATGAATAAGGCGCAACAAAATCAGCTAAAGATGCATAATCGAATAACATAGATACAAACATGTAATTCAGTTACAGTATGAACTCACTAATGAAGTGATGCGATTGAAATAAGGATCAATGATTAAGTTGTCCAGGGAATAGTTCTTCAGGCAAATTGGGCATTGCCACTGCAGACAAAGAGATGTAGTTCGATTAGACAAAGGAAAGAGAAAAGAACAATTTATTTGAGAAAAGTAACCAAACCTTCCGTGAGCGTTGATTAAGTTCCACGAAAGCTTCTAAATCAAAACAACCCATGTGAAGACAGGGTTTGAACCTACCAGCTACCTTAATCCTTGAACCAGTCATCTGTAAAAAAAATTGCTTATACATGATGAAGGCATGCTTTACAGAACATAAAATCGGAAACATAGTGGCTAATTTTGTGAGAAGGATTGCAAAACATACTAATACTATGGATAAAATAATACCATGTTGCCAACATGGGATTGTACAAAAGAATCTAGGTTAAACATCATAAACAAAGATGATGATTCTAGGAACATTTAAGACGTGTGTGTCATGGTTGACACAAATGTCAGACGGCCAATGCTAATACTCAAAATTCTAGTGGACATGAGGTCAGGTGTAAGAAACATATTGGGGCAAGTAGGAGCATATCTGCAATACCATTAAAGATCTAAACATTCTCATTCATGGCAAGAGTGCTTACAGGGCATCGGAGATTTACAGAGACCGAATCAGCCACAACCTCAATATCACTATCGATGTCTGCATTATCTGCCTCTGTGCCACCACCAACACAGCGGCGCACACGAGCAAGGGCATCATCAAACTTCTCGCCTTCTTGTTCCTTTGGCACCAAATTTAGGACCTGCCCATTATCAAACCTTTAATAGAGGAATTAAAACAGTCAAGGAGGGTTCCAAATCTCAGGAACTTGATGGTTCCCAGGTATCAGCTTGTTTGTAGTAACTGCTGAAAGAACTTTTCTGGCATTATCCTGGAGTTCGTATAGAGAATACGTTTTTAACAGCCTGTTCACTGTAAACCAGAAACCCTGGCCAGGAACCAACTGGGATTTGGAACCCTTCTATGACGTGCATTATTAGTTGTGTGCCCTATTTCATCACCTAATCGGCTACAGCTACCCTCCTGAGGCCTAACAATTAAGCACTAAAGATTATGAATAAAAAAAAGCAAAACATTCTAGTCGATGGAAAAGGGAAAAATGACATGATTCAAATAATATAATGAAAAGTGCGAACATGCCTAGGAAAAATTCAAGAAATATTAAGCGTTTTCTGGTCCAAATACCCTTGTTTTTCAAATATATATTCCTGGAAAACATCGTGGTTAATAATGGAAATGTCTTTTATCTGGTGTACCATAAGCAATTACCTCTTCCAGAGATCTCCTCTTGGCAATTCTGACACCCAAACAGAACATGCGAGAGTCACTTCTAGATAGAACAATCTTATTGGGTCCTTCTTTCAAATATTGTGTTAACTGGGAACAAATTAATAAGCAGGATTAACAAATATCCAGACAGAAGATGTATCATGTAACCAATCGATTTTTATAAAACATACAGGAAAACAATTTTAAGCTATAAAGTTAGAGAACAGCATGCTCATTTGCAACAAGATACTTACTACAAGGCCATCATCTCTACTATTGGCCCCTAACTGCTGTGTAGCTTGCCTGTGGACAACCCTAACATGAATACCTGAGAAAACAAAAAAAATGCCAAAATCAAGAGATCAGATTTAGATGATTGGACTTGCAAATTAATATGAAAGGACAATTGTAGGTTTCTATAGCATAGATCGTCTCTGTATCTATATCTATAAGCCTGGAAGGATGCAGAATACAAACTATTAAATTCCTAAGTTGCCAATATAGACGCATGCACAAGTGCACTAAGCATAGATGCATTCGGGCCTGCATGCACATAACAATCATGATAAGGCAAGGGAATGCAGCATAAAATGAGGTACATATGACAAATGGTACCCAGTGCAGCAACCAACGGCAATCAAAGCTTGAAAACAAAAATGACATGCACCTTAAACCCAGCTCATCCTAACAAGTAACAACAACAAAAATGAATAAATACTGTCCTATAAGACCCTGTCGGATCAGATGGTAAGCCGATGGAAATACCATTAACTTGCATATCAGAGTGTAAAGGCCAGTGCATCCTAAAAGGAACTTTGTCTTGGAGAAGGATACACCAAACCTGCAAGAACATAATTGGTGCAAAGAAATCCAAAATCAAAAATGGATACACGTAGTAGTCCAATATTCTCTAAGATGGAATGGGATATTAGAAAATGGGCACTGTGGCCATCTCTTAAATTCAGAAGTCCCAAACATTTTTTTTGTAACTGGATAAAAATTATATTTTATGTTTTCAGTAATGTATCACATTAATATATGAACAGGTATATGGTTCTTTAAAGATAATCCTGCAGAAAGCTAAAAGTTCAAGAAAATGAACAAGGAAACGGAAATAACCTGAATGTCATATTCAGCTCTCTGTAGCATTTCTCTATGAGCTCTTGATAATGGAAAGGTTTTCTCGACATACTGTACAGTATATGACCTGGACATAAGCATGAATCACAAAAAAATACTATGCAAATTGCAGAGGTACCATGATTTGGTTAATTTGTATAGTAGAATGGAACAATTATGTGGTCATCCAGTTACTCGAGTCTCGAGAGATCAACCTGGTCATTAGATGTACAACAGCTGTATCATGTTTACTTTGTATAGACAAAAAGGAATAATTGCAGTCACATAAACAATCTAACGCTGTGAAGCAAAAAAGAAGACACATAGCCATCATGGCTCCCCTGTGAGGCCAGTCGACAGGGCGCGGTGGCTCCTGGCCATTAAAGGGGAAAGGGAGGTGGAGGAAGTGCAAACAAAAAAAAGTGCATTGGTGACAAATAATGTGTTACTCCGTACTTACCCATCTGCCGCTATGTTAGAAGGAGCTAGTAATACTGGAAGTAATGGGTGGCTAATAGTGACCCAGAAACTGCAAATTGCAGAGAAAAACTATGTCAGAACAATAGGCCATCTAATAAAACTATGTCGGAACAATAGGCCATCTTGACCAAAGTGTAGTTGGCCTGGCTAACTAATGTTGTCAGCTAAAAAATGTGGAATAGGCAGTAAAAGGACAGGAAAGACATAAAGGAGATACAGATAGATCAGTTCTAAGTTGATCAGAAAGGAGAGTTGCATACATGAGTTATGCTACAGAAGAGCTCAAATACCGCGAATTAAAATAAATTAAACACATAAAATTGCGTAGTCATGCATGGTTCGGCAAGGATTTGCTATTAAAAAAAGTCAAAAGAGCTTACGGGTCTGCCCTGCTGACTCGGCACATCTCACAATAGAAGCTGGAAGGTAGTTCTTGAGGAGTACTATCTGCAGTCTTTTCATGTATGATGACACAATCAACATGTTGCCATACATTGCATCGTGGATGATCACACTGAAAAGAATAAAACAAATTTTTAAAGGAAAATAGAAGCAAGAGAGCCTGCCAAGAACAAAATTACAGAATGCAACAGTTCTCTAAATAATGAAATAATGAAACACTTAAATGCTACACTTCATAGCACACGTAGATACAAGCTTCTTTTATAAAAAAAGACAGTAATCCATAGCAATTAGCTCGTTTGGAAAATAATTGCATTAAAATTGTAGAAAATGCCAGAGTTAACTGCTTTGATAATTCAGCATACTATCTGTAAATTAACAGGATTAATGGAAAAAATGTAAAGATCTTATTGAACTAGTTGGAGGCGGTGAATAACAGAACCTAGCATTAGCAGTCACGTAGTCATACTTGTTGTGAGAACTGTACCTTAACCATGGACCCAGTGGCCATGGAGTTACCACAGGGGCAACGGACCTTCACATCCAGCTGAGCAGAACCATCTGATTTCCATTTAGGCTTTACGTCGTGCCCGAACTCAATCTGGTTTCCAGAGGCTGGAACCGAATTTGCAGGCTCGCGCATATTTCTAGATATAGTAAGCAAAAATCAACAGTGAACAAAAGCCTTATAAGGCTCATCAAGATAATACAAACACAAGGTAATTATAGGAAGAAATGTAAACTCACCTATAGGTGTCCTCGACTATTTTCAGCACTGTTTCTTTTCCAACCATCAGTCTCTTTGTTAAGCCATCAATTTTTGAGGCTACAAGAACAAAATGAAAGTGATACCTTATGACTTCCCAGCACAAACACGAGTCTAAAATGATCACTGAAGAAAAAATATAATGTACCTTGATCCTGTTGATCAGACAGTATAGCCATGATTTTGTCCACTAGATCCTGTAAAGGAAAAACACAGAATCAAAATGTTTGACAAGTAAATATTCCAAATATAATAGGAAAAGGCACATGGAAGTTAATTAGTTTCCTAAACAGTTAATCGAATCGATACAGAGGCCACGAAAATCCAATCAGTTAGGTGTTTTCCCATAAAATAGGGAGACCAGAAACATACGAGTCATGGATGTTAAGTAGATCAACACCTAGAACTTATTTTTGTAAAACGTAGATATACAAAATAGCAGTGAACAAACCTGCTTCTTTCCATGCTTTGGAAGCCCAAGCTTAAACAGGACATCCTTTAGCTCTTTTAACCGGAAGTGCTTCAGCATTTCCTGCAAACAAAGAATTTATTAGGAAGACCACATGATACAGTCATTTTTATCCCTCCACTTAATAGGTAAGAGAAGCATGTTCACAACAACAACAGCAAACAGCGACAACAACAACAACAACAGCAGTAGCAACACCAACAGAGATATATCTAAAATGCAGTAAGAATTTCCAGGTACACTATCCCGATTGACTGTAAAGCGTAACGCAAACAAGAACAAATTTTACGAGGTGTTGTGAGGGGGCTCAACTATTTTTTTCGAGGAAGAAGGCCGTAGACTTATTGGCGAACACAGGTAGTGCACGCTGCAAAAGGGGTGCATAGGAAGTGGGTTAGACTCATTGGCGCATTTTGGCTGACCAATTGAGAAATTTTAGGTCCTAGACGGATAAACAGGCTTAAACAGCGGGAATATAAATCTAACCAAATGAGCACAGGAATTATCGGTTATCGGAGGGGAGTCGTCTGAGAGGACCTTCGAACCCATCATCATCAGATTGAGCACGCAGACGTATACGCATATGAGGCAGGAAATGATATAGAAGGCCAGCGTGGCATACCTTGCAGGCGGATACCACCGGATCGCCGACGGGCTCCGGCGCCATGGCTGCGGTTTTTCCTGAACTCCGATGGGCGGGGGGCGGGAAAGGAGAAGGGAGGAACGGCGGCGATTTGGGAGAGGGGTGGGAGGGAGGAGTAGGTTCGCGAAGGTGGTAGAATGATCGCAGTCGCGGGAGGGCAGAGGGGAGGAGAGGAGGGGTGCGGCGGCGGCGGCGGCGCCCGGCGGGCGGGCTGGCGTTACTGGCTGGCTGGAGCGTTTCTCTTCTTCCCTTTTTGGTGGTGACAACGTATGAGTGAGAGATCTGGGAGCGACACGTGTACCCTGCAAGGGCTAGCACGGATCTCAAAGCTCTCTCTCTCACCGAAATATGCTGCTGTGCTACTATGCTGCTGTGCCTCTTTTATTTTTTTTAAGTTATGTGTTTTGTGCTATCTTTTTGTTCGTGCCCTCAGTCCGAAATATATACTCCTAAGATTAAGATGCAACAATATAGATTTAAGAAGATCTTGATGACTATGCTTCTTGGCGGGTGACCGTGTGTCGGGTTACTTTCCGACTGCGCACGCCCAATTCATCCCCGTTTCCCACACAAGTGTGTTTTCCCACACTTTCCGACTGCGCACGGCCACTTTCCCACCGCGCACGCCCTGACCTTGCCCTTTTCCCTCGAGTGACGTGTTTTTTTGTTTGATTGCACCGTTACCTTCTCGATTGTGCACGTCACACCTCACCTCTCTGCCCTCCGTGTCAATTGAAAGGACAAGGATGTCGCTTAGAGGGGGTGAATAGGCGATTTAAAACTTTTCCGGTTTAGTCTTGATAATTGCGGAATAAAACTAGGTGTTTAAATTAACAAGCCAACAACCTAAATATAATAGGTTCACCTATGTGCACCAACAACTTATGCTAAGCAAGCCAAGTAACAAAGTGATAGCAATATAGAATACTTCAACCACGAAGGTGGCGATGAGGGAATACTTGTAGCTCCATGGAGGTCTGATAACCCCCAAGAGCAAGGGATCACTGTAGCACCTCAAAATGTGGAAGTAAGGTATCGATCCGCAGGAGCAAGAAGGAAAAGTTATCTATTCCCTACAACTAAAGTGTCACAAGTTTTAGTTGATTATTCACTAAACAAGTTTAGAGAACAAGATGGTTGGTTTGATGGATGTAAAAGTGTTCCAATCCTCTTCTTTGCAAGAGGACAAGACAAAGGTAGTAGCAAATGAAAGCTCTCAAAGAGAAAAAGCCCAATCCTCTATGTAGCAAGAGGACAAACTTAAGTGTATGTTTCTTATAGGAACAATGGACATGGTTCATGGGTTCACTTAATCCTCTCTCTCTCTCATCTACGGTGATCATCATGTTATAGATAAAGTACACACAATTGTCATGTTTTAATGGTATCTTTTTATGACGGCTATATGTCCTAAAACACATAGTTGAAAGAAATACTCATTTATGTTGCTAGGTCACCCCTCGTAAGGCTAGCGTGGTTTCTCTCACTCCCACATCATACTCTTTCTTTTTACCCCCAGATAAAGGATGTTGGCCGGTACTGTGTCACTCAATACCTATGCCGTGTCACATCGGCCATCTCGTACCCACATACATCATACTTCAAAGTATGACAAATCACAAAAGCTCCAACACAACGGTAAATGCATAACAAATCATCTCACACCACAATATTCACGACAAAGGTATTACATAGATGACCGTAATCATGTTCAGC
The DNA here is from genome assembly GCA_947311845.1 of Poa pratensis. NCBI lineage: Eukaryota > Viridiplantae > Streptophyta > Magnoliopsida > Poales > Poaceae > Poa > Poa pratensis. Next base: position 14,068,162 of record CAMZMU010000045.1, read on the forward strand.
AGCTCATACAGTACTAATTAGTGAAGCTCAAGAGAGAGGAGAGATACAAAAGTTACCACCACAAACCCTAGTCCAGGGGTGGATGATACGTCTCCAACGTATCCATAATTTCTGCTGTTCCATGCTTATATTATACCATTTGCTACATGTTTTATATACACTTCATATCACTTTTATGCATTTTCTGGGACTAACCTATTAACAAGATGCCACAGTGTCAGTTCCCTGTTTTCTGCTGTTTTTGTACTTCTGCGAATATTCTCGGAATTGCACGAAACAAAAGGCCACTTCCTTATTTTTCCAGCGCCGTCACGGAGTCCGAAGGAGAGACGAAGGAGGGCGCCGAGGTGGCCAAACCACACCCCGGCGCGGGTGGGCCCCCTGCCGCGCCACCAGGTGGTGTGGGCCCCTCGAGCCTCCACCGACGTTGCCCCTTCGCCTATATATTGCCCCAGACGCGAAAACCCTAAAACACCAAGCCAATTTCCACGAAGAGTTCCGCAGCGCCGCCGCCATCGACGACAAGTTTCGGGGGACAGAATCTCTGTTCCGGCACGCCGCCGGGATGGGGAATTGCCCCCGGAGCCATCTCCATCAACTCCATCGCCATCTTCATCGCCGCTGCTGACTCCCATGATGAGGAGGGAGTAGTTCTCCCCCGAGGCTGAGGGCTCTACCGGTAGCTATGTGGTTCATCTCTCTCTCACATGGTGTGATCTTTATGTGATCATGTGTATTGCTAGTATCGCTGAATACATTAATAATGTTTATGCTACTCAAGTGATTTTGTCTAGTTTCTGGAGTCATTGTGACAACACGGTATCAAGGTGACAGTGTGGGTACTTGTGTGACTCTATGAATAATTTAGACATTTATCATGGCTTATTCTTGGGAATTGTGGTGTTTGTTTACTCAGACTTTGAGGTGTGCTCTTGCAGCCCTACGCATAGTACTCTTGCTTCATCAAGAAGGAGAATAATCCCGAGCAGTATTTACTTGTGTTCAGTTGTGCTAATCTAGTTGAATATGTAGATGTTACTCTTTATCTATTATGCACTCTAGAGGTTACTTTAATATGAACTCCGGTACTCTCCACGGTGTAAAGGTGACAGTGTGTGCACCGTGTGTGACTCCTTTATGACGTTGTGGCGCTTGTTTACTCCGGCTTGAGGTGTGCTTTTGTATCCCTACACAATGAATGGTGTTTGTTATCCAACAAGAGAGTGTTTAAGAGTAGCTATTACTTATTCAGTTATGAGATCATTGTTGAGAGTGTCCACTAGTGAAAGTATGATCCCTAGGCCTTGTTTCTAAGCATTGAAACACCGTTTACATCAAGTTCTGCTACATGTTTGCGTGCTGCCATCTTTATTTCAGATTGCAGTTGCTACTTATAATCATCCATATTACTTGTATTTCACTATCTCTTCGCCGAACTAGTGCACCTATACATCTGACAAGTGTATTAGGTGTGTTGGGGACACAAGAGACTTATTGTATCTTAATTGCAGGGTTGCTTGAGAGGGATATCTTTGACATCTACCTCCCTGAGTTCGATAAACCTTGGGTGATTCACTTAAGTGAAACTTGCTGCTGTCCTACAAACCTCTGCTCTTGGAGACCCAACACTGTCTACAGGAATAGAAGCGTGCGTAGACATCAGTGGACTACTCCCCCTTCATCATGGTGATGATGGTGGAGAAGTTCTTGCTGTAGATGTTGATGATGAACACGCCGGAGGGGGGTGGAGCCCTCCGGAGGCGATTCCGGCGGCGTTTCCCCCCTCCGATCTTCTCCGGCGGCAGCCTTCTGTCTCTCTGTTTCGTGGTTTTGTGTTTCTCCGCCGCCTCCTTTCGCGAAACGCCAGGGGACCTTTTTTATAGGCGTTTTTAGGTCAAGACGGAGTCGGTGGACGAAAGATCGACGGCCACGGAGCTCCGAGGGGAAAAGAGCTGGGCCCACGCGGCCAGGTATTAGGCCGCGTGGGACCCTCCCATTTCCAGCCTGTTGGGCTTCTGGTCTTCAATTTAAGCCCATTGCGTTCGTCTCGAAAATTCTGAACCGTGCTCTTTGGCCTTGCCCTTTTTGGAGTCCCGAAGCTCCCGGAAAGTCTGAAACACTAAAAAAGACGTTTTCTGGAAAAACAGGGTTAATTCCAAATAAATGGGAAAACTATGAAATATTCCCAAAATCATTATAAAACATTGATATAACCCTTATATGATGCAAATATGATTGGAATATAAAAATTAAAGTGCAAAGTTCATGTATGCATTTTACATGCATCAACATCCCCAAGCTTAATCCATGCTCGTCCTCGAGTATGAAGATGATAAAACTAACATGGACTTTGCAATTTAATACTTAACAATGATATCAAAGATGATTACATTGCTACATAAGTCAAATGATTCATTCTTCAAAGGAGTAGCAATATGCAAATAGTTTATGAAGTGATATCAAGTATTCAAGACAAGGATGTTCATTGATAGTTCACAAAGTGTAACATATAGCAAGTAATATGGACACATGTATGCATAATGATAAGTAGAACATCCTACAATGGTCATAGAGTGTAGATGAAAATCTGAATATGATAGGTGACACTTTGGAAAGATGTATATGTGAGTAGAGGTAAAGCATGCATAAGTTTCATCCAACTTCCAAACTCTTCTACTTAAGTTAATGATTGCAATAAGGTATTCATTGGTGTCAAGCTCTCATTGCCCCTATCATAGCATCTTGAATGATTAAGGTTAAAGTGAAAGCAAATATGAGTAGTGTGCTTGATAAAGAATGGGTTGAATGTCTCATGCCCCTTGAATACAAGTACTTACACCATGTGTTACTCAACTTGGGAAACAAAGCAAGTTCAATTAAATATCATTGTAAGCATAATAGTATCATCAAGAGCGTCAACTGGGGTACCTCTTGTCCCAAGATATGGAACAAGCCCATATCAAAATGACAAGACAAACAAACAAAATGAACAATCTCAACACCCTTTTTATTTACCATTTGGAATAGTTTTTTATTGCAAGGTGTATCACAGAAGGTTCACCATAGTATGTAAGTAAATTTCCACCATGAATGATGCATGGCTTAGATTAGCGGCCCAGGCGTCTCTCTAACCATTTACACAAACTCATTTAAACTCACTCTATTTCCACATTTATTTCAACATGATAAGCATCCATAGACAAAAGCACATGATATCAACTAAATGAGATGAAGAGCGTGTTGAAAGCTTGCCATGTGACAGCACATATGGGCTAACTTCCAACCCAAAACATTCATCAAGCCACAAACATCATAATCTTAATCACAATGGGTCAAGTTTTATTATGCAAATAAAAGAACATTGTGCATCAAGTTCGTGAGAGCTATATAACCAATTTTTTCCATTGCAATCAATAACATAAACATTTTCATTCAGAGGTAAGATAACACAAACAACATGTTAAACATACTCGGAATAGCATAAAGCCAATAGGTAGATATGGTGGACTCACTGGAATAACTTTGGTTGAAGGTGTTGGAAACAAGTTTTTGCTTGTTGGAGTTTTTGGGCTAGCAAAAGGGAGAAAGTTGACCATCTAGATGCATGCATGAGTGTCCATAGAACTAACTAATCCATGTTAAACCAAGTAAAATAACAATCAGCACCAAAACATGAATAAGTGATAGCTCTACAAAAAGAATTTGCAAACTATTACTCATAAACAAGCTCATGAATCATGCAACTATATGTATCATTAAAAATCAAGTCAAACATCCCTTTTCCCAATCTTATAAAAGCATCCAACATATTTCAACCCATATTTCCAGTAGCTCTCTCATATATAAATGATAGTGTGGTGGTCTCTCAAGACTCAAACAAAACAAAAAAGACGCTCCAAGTTTATGCGATAAAGTGTTTCGATCGAAAAACAGAAGTTGGACGTGTGCAAACCGAGAGTGTGTAGGTCCAGCGGGGTTGTCTTCACATCCCCAAGCTTATGGTCTTCACCATCCTTGGATAGCTCTTGGTGCATCTCCTCCAATCCCTGTGAAAAAACTTCAAAACACCGTTTCTCCCATTTCTTTTCTGTGGGGTGCATTAATAGTGATAAACAAATAGGTTCTTGCTGCATATAATCCTTGAACAAAAATTCATATGAATGTCCAGAAAGTGTATAATGTTGTATGCCTACTCATAAACTCAATTGGATCAAAAAGATTCAACTTAAAAGCTCAAAGCATGCATCAAACAAAATGGGACAGAATCTGTCCAGAAAAACAGCAGCAGCAAAACGTATTTTTCTACCCTACCAAACTTTCTCGAAAAATTCCGAAAAATTCATGCATACAGAGGATGAAAAGTTGCAACTACAGTTCAAATATGAGCTCATTCGGAGTTACAGAATAAGAATTAAAAATCATACCGTGCACTGACTCGTGCAGGAATAAAATCTCCGAACGCTATAAGCAACTTTTTCAAACCAAAAAGGGTAAAACTTGGCACTTTATTGAAAATCCAGAACCTAAACTATAAACAAAGTCTCTTGTACAGCAAGAGGACACAAAGAAAATCACACAAAAAATAACCGGGTTGCCTCCCGCAAAGCGCTTTCTTTATAGCCATATAGCTAGGCTTGATAGTTTTAATGATGCTCCCATAGGAATAAGAGTTGAATATAAAAGAGCATCAAGAAGCAAATATCAAACACATTTAAGTCTAACCCACTTCCTATGCATTGGGATCTTGTAAGAAAATAAATCAATAAAGCACAAAGTGACTAGCATAGGAAGGCAAAGCAAGTGCAACTTCAAAATTTTCAACAAAAAGAGAGAAGACTTAATATTTTTGAGATATATGAAATCATGTCTCCCTCTCTCATAAAAACTTTCAGTAGCATCATTGATAAACTCAACAATATAGCTATCACATGAAACATTCTTATCATGATCCATATGCATAAAAGTATCATTACTCTCCACATAAGCATAAACAGTTTCATTAGGAATAGTGGGAGTAAAACATTCATAATAATCATTGTAATCATCATATATAGGAGGCATATCATAATCACAATAAACTTTATACTCAATAGTGGGTGGACTGAAAATATCATATTCATCATCATAAATGGGAGACATAGTATCATTAAACAAGTTAAAGAACCTCCCCAAGCTTAGATGATTGCAAGATATAAAAGAACCTCCCCAAGCTTAGTCTAGTGCACACAAGAATAGAAACTTAAGCGCTACGCTCCCCGGCAACGGCGCCAGAAAAGTACTTGATAACCCCCAAGAGCAAGGGATCACTGTAGCACCTCTCAATGTGGAAGTAAGGTATCGATCCGCAGGAGCAAGAAGGAAAAGTTATCTATTCCCTACAACTAAAGTGTCACAAGTTTTAGTTGATTATGCACTAAACAAGTTTAGAGAACAAGATGGTTGGTTTGATGGATGTAAAAGTGTCCCAATCCTCTTCTTTGCAAGAGGACAAGACAAAGGTAGTAGCAAGTGAAAGCTCTCAAAGAGAGAAAGCCCAATCCTCTATGTAGCAAGAGGACAAGCTCAAGTGTGTTTTCTTATAGGAACAATGGACATGGTTCATGGGTTCACTTAATCCTCTCTCTCTCATCTACGGTGATCATCATGTTATAGATAAAGTACACACAATTGTCATGTTTTAATGGTAGCTTTTTATGACGGCTATATGTCCTAAAACACATAGTTGAAAGAAATACTCATTTGTGTTGCTAGGTCACCCCTCGTAAGGCTAGCGTGGTTTCTCTCACTCCCACATCATACTCTTTCTTTTTACCCCCAGATAAAGGATGTTGGGCGGTACTGTGTCACTCAATACCTATGCCGTGTCACATCGGCCATCCCGTACCCACATACATCATACTTCAAAGTATGACAAATCACAAAAGCTCCAACACAACGGTAAATGCATAACAAATCATCTCACACCACAATATTCACCACAAAGGTATTACATAGATGACCGTAATCATGTTCAGCAGCTCATACGGTACTAATTAGTGAAGCTCAAGAGAGAGGAGAGATACAAAAGTTACCACCACAAACCCTAGTCCAGGGGGTGGACTACTCCCCCTTCATCATGGTGATGATGGTGGAGAAGTTCTTGCTGTAGATGTTGATGATGAACACGCCGGAGGGGGGTGGAGCCCTCCGGAGGCGATTCCGGCGGCGTTTCCCCCCTCCGATCTTCTCCGGCGGCAGCCTTCTGTCTCTCTGTTTCGTGGTTTTGTGTTTCTCCGCCGCCTCCTTTCGCGAAACGCCAGGGGACCTTTTTTATAGGCGTTTTTAGGTCAAGACGGAGTCGGTGGACGAAAGATCGACGGCCACGGAGCTCCGAGGGGGAAAAGAGCTGGGCCCACGCGGCCAGGTATTAGGCCGCGTGGGACCCTCCCATTTCCAGCCTGTTGGGCTTCTGGTCTTCAATTTAAGCCCATTGCGTTCGTCTCGAAAATTCTGAACCGTGCTCTTTGGCCTTGCCCTTTTTGGAGTCCCGAAGCTCCCGGAAAGTCTGAAACACTAAAAAAGACGTTTTCTGGAAAAACAGGGTTAATTCCAAATAAATGGGAAAACTATGAAATATTCCCAAAATCATTATAAAACATTGATATAACCCTTATATGATGCAAATATGATTGGAATATAGTAAATAAAGTGCAAAGTTCATGTATGCATTTTACATGCATCAAGGTCCATGTCTTGTTCCAACAAAAGTTGGGTCTCCTCTACATTGTTAGTCATACACGTACTAGAGGATATGGAAGCATTATTTTCATGACAACAAGACATAGAGAGGATATCATCATGAGATTTAGTTAAGAAACTATTACATATCAGTAAGGACTATCAACTCTAGCATGTATGACATTAAGAGTGCTAGAAGAGTTTAAGTCCAAAGATAGAACATTGCAATGAGATAGAGATGAAGTATAGTCAATAGAATATTCACCATCAACAAAGTAATTTCTATCACCACTCACCATATTATTACCTTGTGACAAATCACATGTTGGTGAAGTGGAAGAAGTTGTGAACTCATCACGGCCGGAGGTGGAAGGAGAACAATCATCCTCAATAATGTTGGACACTTCATATATATCTTGAAGCTTGGTCCAAAACTCATGGGCGTTCCGAAAAGGCATGATTGAAGCAAGAACTACATCGCTCAAAACACATATAAGACCATTAGAAACAAGAGTATCGAGATGAGAGTTTTCCTCATCCTCTAAAGATAATTCTTGGGAATCCTTTGGAGGAGAAAAACCCACATCTACAATCCTCTTAATATAATTTGGACCCATGTCCCTACAAAGATTAAGCATGCGAATTTTTCAAACATCATAATTTGTGCCATCGAATATGAAAGTGAGATCGTGCGCTAATTCTCTAAACGACATCTTTACTCTCTAGGCGGTAAAGCCCAAAAGAGAGTCGAGGCTCTGATACCAATTGAAAGGACAAGGATGTCGCCTAGAGGGGGGTGAATAGGCGATTTAAAACTTTTCCGGTTTAGTCTTGATAATTGCGAAATAAACCTCGGTGTTTAAATTAACAAGCCAACAACCTAAATATACTAGGTTCACCTATGTGCACCAGCAACTTATGCTAAGCAAGGCAAGTAACAAAGTGATAGCAATATAGAATACTTCAAGCACGAAGGCTATCACAATGTAAAGTGCATAAGTAAAAAGCTCGGGTATAGAAATAACCGAGTCACGCGGAGACGAGGATGTATTCCCGAGTTCCTCCTTTTTAGGGGAGTACGTCTCGTTGGAGAGGTGTGAGTCACCACAACAGGTTGGTCTCAATGCCACAAAGGCTTCACCTTCTTCTCCGATGAACCGCACCACAAAAGGTTTGGTTCACCTTCCACTATCGGAATCCTTCGAGGCGGAAACCGGACCCTTTACAACAACAATCCGGGGCACAACTCACAACTGGATTGAGGGCTCCCGAACGGCTACAAGTGACCACAAAAGGTCTCAACCACCACAAGGCGTCTAGGGTAAGACCCAAGAGTAACAAGCTCATGAACTTTCAACTTCCACGAATCCTTGTGGAGAGCACAACCGTTGCACAAAGCAATGGCAAGAGCACAAGTGCTCAAATCCTTCACTCTCAAATCCCACCAAAAGCAACTAATTCTTATGTGGGAGAAGAGAGGAAGAACAAAGAAGAACTCAACAAATGAAACTCCAAGATCTAGATCAAGAGACTTCCCCTCACTTAGAGGAGAGATGGATTGGTGAAAATGTAGATCTAGATCTTCTCTCTCTTGTTCCTCAAAGATATGCAAGAATCATGGGAGGGATTGAGAGAAAGGCAAGTTTTTCCAAAGGTCAACAATGGAGGAGAGAGATGGGAAAAACTAGTTTAGCTTATTAGAGAACCATTGGGGAAGGAAGCCCCTTAAATAGGTCACTTGAAAAACTGCCTGTTTGAAGAGGTACGGGAGGCCGGCCTTGGGCCCGGCCTGGAGGCCGGCCACCCACCCGAGACGCCCGGCCTTGGACCCGGCCTAGGCCGGCCAGGAGGGGCGGAGGCCGGCAGGGTACCCGAGGCGCCCGGCCTTGAGCCCGGCCTAGGGCCCGGCCAACCAGAAACAGAAAGAGATCTTCATTGACCTCTAACTTTTGCAAGAAAACTCCAAATGGGATGAAACCAATTTTGTTGGAAAGAACCATAAATAGAGTAAAGTCACCACCCATGGGAAGGTGTGGAACTTTCCTCAAGGATAAACCGATAATATTTCCAAACCCAAAACACAACAAGTTTATCATCCGGACTCCGTTTTCTATGATCTTGGGCTTGTTTCGAAGATAATCACAAGCTCTACAAGATCATGCATAAACACTTCATAGTCCATCATGTGAGGAGGAGGACACAAGAGGAGAGTTTGACCTCTATACAAAAGACGAACCGGTAAAACCTTCAACATCAAAAATATCACAAGATATTCAAATGAGATCCGTTTTTGATGAACTAGAGCTTGGTATGGAGATGAACACAAGCTCTAAATTCTCACATGGATAAAAGCCAAATAAGAACCAAGAAAGATGATATGCCCAAAATGCAAAGCTTTGAACTCACCACAAAGATACGATCAAGTTACTCACTTGAGAGCCCCTTTTAATAGTACGCCGTCTATCCTATAACCCGGTCTCCCACTAACACCACGAGGCCGGTAAAATAGAAACCCTATCAAGATCATACATTTGCCTTGAACATTCCACTTGAGCTAGATGATGACGATCTTGACTCCCTCAAGTTGGAACACCTTTCTTGATTGTGCTTGCTAGCACATGCTTGATGAAGACTTCTCCAAATGCTCCCCCATACTCTATTATGGGAGAGCCTCGCTAAGCTCCGTTTCACAAAGATGATGTCTTGAATCCTTCAAGACATGCTTGCAATATGCTCAACTCTACACATGACCATTCTTCATATAAACCCTTGAATAGAGCATTGATCATCATGTAATCTTCTAGAGTCCAACACATGAACTCCAATCTTTTCCTATGGACAAGATCTACAAGTATCTCAATACAAATATTAGTCCATAAGGATTGTCATTAATTACCAAAACCACGCATGGGGGCAACATGCACTTTCATCAATGCGACGTGTGTCCCTTTATTTGGTTCCGTCAACCAGAGCGACAAGAAACATCTCTCTCTCTCCTTCTCCCATCCTCCCTCTTTCTCTCTCACCTTAAGGCAATATATATGTGTCATGGGTGAAATCTAAGATGGGAGTCATGGATCATATTTTTTAATTTTTATTTAAAGCTTCGTTGGTCCTACTATGTGAAAGCTTAATTGCTTATGGTTTTTTAGCTGAAAGTTTCTGGTTCCATTTTCGAAACTCTTATTTTGTAAAACCTCCAATGTTGTGACAGTGAAACCACTAATTTTCGATAGTAGTAGCCTAAAATGTATCTAACTTGGTTCACGATTTAGGAAAGATTAAAAATAGGTTCTCCTAAATTGTGGAGTTTTTTTTTAAGTTCACGATGTAATTTGAAAAAAATCATAATAATTATTTGGAAATTCAGTTGAGAATGATGTTGTAATTCCAAAAGATCCACCCGACAGTTTTTCTGGACCCAGTCTTGTATTTTTCTAAAAGTTCACATTATTTTATTTTCAAAGTTTCCGTCAAAAGTGTAAGTTGCATTAGGGGAATTGTACATTGTAAATGTGTGAAAACGGGAGCGTGCTCTTTGGTCTTCTTGTAATGTTGTCTAAAAGTTTACCTCTTCGATATAGGGATTCCCTCGTGGGTACCTCCCTTTGATAGCTTGCATGAGCTCTCCTAACTGCGTAGGTGCATGATCTTTTCTTTGATTTCTTATATTTGGTTATTTATGTAAGCTTGTACTCCCTTCCTTCCAAATTATAAAATATTTTAGATATTTTAATATGGATTAGAATGAGTGAATTTATACGCTGATACATGTATACATACCTGCAATTTACAAAAAAACTAACATATCTTATATTTGAAACACATAGAGTATAACTTAAACAAACTTAGTCAGGTGTAGAAGGAATGCTTATAGATTGATTATTTCTCGAAGAACACACTTAGTAATTCAAGGTATGTGGGCCAAGGTGCATAATCTCTCTCATGTACATTCAAAAAGAATAGCCGATCCACGACAGTCGCATGCGGCTGGCTCAACAGTTGCTAGATGCAGGCAGGCAGCCAAACACTGTCAAACTTATGAAGGCACATCATACCCCATTCTTCTTCTCTTTTTAGAATAGGAATTCCTTTAGAATATCTGGGCTCACTCTTGTGTCGGCCACGCTTGGTTGTGTATGGGCTATAGCTAAACGGGCCTGCCAAGAGAGGAATTAGTTGGCTGGACCACTGCGGGCCAAAGCCAATACATAACATATGTTCGCAAGGGCAATTTTCCTGACCATGGACGGTCAACATGGCCCTGGTTGGGCCTTCCCTGCTTTATATACACACTCACGGGATACATCATACAATGTATATGCTTCATTTTTAAAAAAAAACCGATCTATTTATCAAAACCCTTACAAAAAGTAACAAAAAAAATTACATTCAGATCCGTTGACCACCTAACGATGATTAACAACACTGGAAAGAGACGAAGGCGTGCCCCTGTCAACACCCCTTCCTTACCGGACCCGGGCAAAACTTTTTGTAATAAACAGTCGGAAAATCATCGTGCTAAGTTTCTACGGAAATTGTACATAAAGAGAAGCGTAGATCGAAAGATCCAATCTATAGACGCACAAACGCAGACGAACGAAAAGGATCCAAGTGGATCCACCAAAAACAAACATTGACTGAAGTCTGTGAGAACCGCCTGAGACACATCCACACGCCCTCTTATACCGCTAGACGCACTGCAGGACAAGGGCGGCGGCTCGCTAAAGATGGAATACGGTTCTCCCCGTCGCCACACCCTTGGAGGTATACGGGTTGGACATGAGTTTTCGGGGTGGATTCATTGTCTAGTGTACTGGGTCTCCAGCTCCATTGGAAGGCCATTGTTCAGCATTATGGGCTACACCAATCCGGGTATATAGCTACAGTGGTGTACTGGGTCTCCAGCTCCATTGGAAGTTATTCACAGCCCAGTGTGCAAAAGGGCATCATAATGTGAAGTCAATGAACTAAGAGAGAATTCCTTCCTTGGCCCTTGCTTAAAATCTTGTTCCTATTTGGCCCTAAAAAATAAAATCTTCCCAATTTGACACCTTAATTTCAATTTCTTCCTAACATGGCCCTGTAATGCATTCTCAGCACTAACGGTGTTAAATTGTGATGTAAAAAGACTCTTTTACCCTGACAAATTATGTGACAAAAAAAACTCTCTAATTTCCGTGACACATTTAAGCAAATAATAAATGTACCAGTTAGCTCAAAAAATGCTGAAAGTAGCGAACTACATGGAACCATTTTATATAACAGATTGTAATTTAAAAAATAAAAAATTTGGGCAGAACCTCCCCTAGAATTTAACCATCCTCTGCACACAATAAACATATATGCATAGACATTTTATAACAATACATCCACATCACATAAACGAAACATCACTACTGGTCCTACAGTTTATATCACAGAGTTGAGGTCAAGTCCAAATACATCACATAAACATGGCACAAAAGCAGCACCACTTCACTTGGTCTCACTTACATCACGTACATGAGGTAAGTTCCACAAAAATCACACGGCAAAGCATAGAAGCACCTCTCACACGACTGAGGACATGAAGAGAAGAGATGGGAATCACATGCTGAGCCTTCTTTTGCTTCTTGTGCTCATTGCAGGGCTAGCAGGGATGAAATATTTGCTTCTTGTACTGAATGCAAGAGCATGTTTGCAAGGAAGGCCAGAAACTTGCCATTGTCTGCAAGAACACGTCCTCTCTTGCAAGTTGACCACAAACCTATCAGCCACTTCTTGTGAGCTCTGTACCACCTCCAAGTTTAATTCTCTAGTCTTTGCATTCAGCTTCTTAATTATGTGGGGCAGAATTAGTCCATCCAACTTCTTTCCCACAGTTCTCCTTTCGTTCCACTAGATTGTCAAAGCTGCTATCCCAATCACCATATAGTTGCTTCAAAGCTAGCTGCTTACCCATATATACTCTCTTGTAATGGAGTTTGACCTTGTAATGTTCTTTAAGCTTCTGCTGCAATGCCGCTGCTCCGAGAGTTGCATCTTCAATGAGCCAATCCTTCACCTTCTCACATATCCAATGCTTAGTTGCATTCTTCACCTTCTTTTTCCTTGTTGTACTAGAGCAATCATGCTCACAAGGGTTTTTTCTCACCTACAAAACAAGAATACAATTAATTAGTTCGAAACACTTACACAATATGAATGCAAAAAATGTTTACAATGAAACAATGGAGTTAAACCATTACCACTACGGTGCACATATCATCTGATGTGGAAGCATATATCCTCCATGGACACTTATCTTCATCTCTTCGTTTACAATAGCCCCTAAACCTATGTGGTGCACTCTTCTGAATGTTGATTTCAAATTCGTATTTGACTGCATGTTGAGAAAGGGCCAACTTAAACTCAGCCATATTGGGATACTTTGAACCTTCGGTCATTGGAGGGTCTTCTTTATTGTACTCTACAGTTGGCGCATGCTCTGCCTCATGCACCTCCTCATCCTCCTCTATTTCAGGCTCATCCTCCTCTATCTCAGGCTCTTCCTCGCTGCCATCCTCGCTGTCATCCTCGAGAACATATTCTTTGTCCTTCTCATTACCAGAAAAAAGAACCACATTTAGAGGTGTAGGTTCTTTCTCTAGATATAGATTCTCCTCGTCAATACCAACATGCTCATTCTCGGGAATTGGGTTGCGAAGATAACTATCCTCGTCTTGTTCGATGTTGTGTTCAGGTTGGGTAAACACATCACTAGAATATTCCGTTATAGGCTCATATGGCTCAGCAGGATCACAATAAGAAATGAACATTTGCACAACCTTTGTCTTGGAGAATTTCTCAAACATAAGCATCAACTCTTGGTCAGATTTTACTTCTGGAAATATTTTTAGAACATCATCATAGTATTGAACATGTGCAACTTCCAAATATCTTGGAGGGTACTGCTCTACAATTGATTCAACCAAATCCTTATAATTTGTCAAGTCAGAATCAATCATCTTCTCCAAACAGAAAGATTTGATTCCTTTTCTAGCCTTTTTTCTGGTTGCTAACCAATCTAATTTGCAGCAAATAACTTGAATTCGGATCCATCCTGTAAATGGAGCACAAATATCGGCATAAAGGTTGCTAATTTGCTACTGCTATAACTATCTACTCTGCAATTTCAAGACATAGGAGCTGCTGAAACTCACCCGACGGTCGCATCCGTGCTCGCGTCCAAGCCGCCGGACGCCGCCGTGCCCACGCCGCTGGTCGCATCCATGGTCGCGCCCAAGCCGCCGGCCGCCGTGGTCGCGCAGCTGGCCACAGCCGTGGTCCCACCGTGGCCCTGCCGCCCACGACGCCGCCGACCGCAGTCGTGGCCGCGCCGCCAACGACGCCGCCCGGAGCCGTGCCCGCCGCCATCTCGCCGCCCACGAGGCCGGCCGCACCCGTGCCCGCGCCGTCGGCCGCCGCAGTTCCCGACGCCATCTCTCCCTCCCCTGAGTTCATGCTGCCGCCGCCATTGTTAGGGTTCACTGTGGTCGGGTTGGAAAGGACGCGAGAGAAGGCCGATCGAATGAATCGGTCGATCGATCGAGTCAGGGGTCAGCTTAGGGAGGGGTATTTTGGTCCAGTGGAATATTAACTGACGGCAAAACGAAACGGAACAAACGGCTGTGTCAAATTAGGAAGAAAACGAAATTTAGGTGTCCAATTGAAAAGAATTTATTTTTTAGGGTCAAATAAGAAACACGAATTTAAGCAAGGGTCAAATAAGGAATTCTCTCATGAACTAATGCCAAGCCACCTCAATTCACGTGATGAGTGAGCTCTCCTATGATCGCAAATATATGCCCTTTTGAGCGCCATGACGGTAGTGCCGGCTAGTGCGTGCACCGCGGCCAGCAGCTTTGCACCAAAAGGTTGTTCTTGCATCCTATTGGGGGCAGGGAGGAGGAATTCCATTTCCGCTCCATCGCACCATCTCTTCTTCTCTCCTGTATGCGCGTCAATGTAGCCGGGGAATATTCTTATTCTCCTGCACAATTGTGCTCTGCTCTGCTCCCGCCTGCATTATTCTTTCCACTCAAAGTTGCTTCCCATCTTGTTTTACAGTCAGAGTTTCACTCTGAATGTCTGAATCTTGGAAAAGATATGGGTGCAAGTGGTGGTGGGAAAAAAGTGGTATGTGCCGGCCGGAGACCTTGCAATAGTATAGGAGTACTGTAGTAGGCAGGAGAGAAATTAGAGAATATATTATCGTGGAGATGGCCATGCTTAATTCATGATACTCTTCTTATCATCAATCTAGCTCTACTGGCAAGTTCTTTTGGAATGTGAATGCATATGCTATCTTGGGTCTTGGCTGTAGCTATATACCCGGTTGCTTACCAGAAAATCAATGTATTTGACCAAATAAGAAAAGGTTCGAACAAAAGTTTCCAAGGCACCTACCAAGTGGAGTTAGACAGCTGGCATCCTGTTTGGCTCTTTGTCTATTGTGCATCACTTTGAACTTTAGGGGAGGGGCCCCAGCAACCCCATCCGCAGCTTTCGTCAGAAAGATACTTATGCTAGCAGCTACTCCCTCCGTTCCAATTTAATTGACTTGCTATGGATAGCAAGTCAATTAAATTGGAACGGAGGGAGTACTTTGGGAGCAAGGAGAGACATGCATGCATGCACATAAAGATCTAATTTTAGAGAAGAAGATACTTTTGCTGCTGTTAATAGTGCCAGATCTCAACTCTGAGGGAGGAAAAGAAGCATTTGGATTTGGAGTCAAATTGCAACCGCCTCTATTATTTGGCATATATGCGAGCAAGAGGCTGACTTGTTATGAAGGTTTCAGAGATATGAATATTACTAGTGAGGTCACTCATAGGAGTAGTACATACTTATGCCAAGGGAAGTAGGTGAAAGGTAGCTTCTTGCCTTCCTCCAGGTTTTGATTTGTTTTCTTACATGAGATCTTATTTGTGGAAGGAGTATATAATTTGGTGTTGTCATGCAAGATCGGTACTGAAAACCCATCCAGTGTTTGTTGATCATCTAGCCTCTAGAATTTGTCACAACTAGCCACGCATGTATAGCTCAAACTGCCCATGATCTCATTTCAGGAGTAACCGGTAAATCGTTGATTCTACTTTTCAAAATTTATAAAAGGCAGTGCTTGCTCTTGGAGATTACTTACGAAGGAAAGCAAATAAAACATGCATGGGTCACTTGGACAAATTTCACTACAGAAAGGCAAGGTGGACTCCAGCGCTTGAAAAAGGAATTTGTGCGAAAGCTAATTCACGCCACGTCGACTCGCAAAGGGAATCTTTCAGTTAGTACCGTAGTTCTCTTTGTGGAGCAACATGTGGAGTATGATCGATAGTATAAACCATGAATTAAGCATCCAGCTGAAGGAACATATTAATTGATCTGACTATTTGTGGGATATAGACAGGGAGAAATAGTCTTTACTTTTCGAGAAAATTACAAAAACCTACCACATTTGGGGCTCTGACAACAAGTCAGTACCATTCTTGGTGATTTTTGCAAGTCAGTACCAACCGTGGGGCTAATAGCAACAGACTGCCCAAATTCATATCTAAACATATTTTGACACCATACTGACTGGTGGGACCCATCGATAAGAGCCTAGTTGGCAGCACACGTGGACGTGAGGCTGAGGTGGACGTGGGGCCCACCAGTCAGCCCCACACCTTATTTTCCCCTTCTTTTTGTTTCTCCTCTCCCACCCAAGCCCACACACCACACGCGCCACCGCAGGCCGCCGGCCGGCCCCTGTGCCCCACCGCGGTGCCGCGGCGCCGTCCGCCCCCCGCCGCGCCACCACGTCCCACTGCCTGCCGTCGCGCCTCCACGGCCCAACACCCGCAGCGCACCACCGCCACAAGAGCGCCGCCAGCCCCGTGCAGCTCCGTGCTCGCCGCCGGCCCCGTGCAGCTCCGTGGCCGCTCTGTGGTCGCGAGATGAACACGAGCTACGCGATGGTGGGCGTGCACGGCGCCGCGATGACCCACTTCCTCTTCATGCGGCCCGGGAAGGTGTTCATACAGGTGGTGCCGCTGGGCACGGACTGGACCGCGAACGAGTACTATGGCGCTCCCGCGGAGCGGCTCGGCCTGCGGAACGTCGAGTACAAGATCCTCTCGAAGGAGATCTCGCTGGCGCGCGAGTACCTTGCGGGCGACCCCATGCTGACGGACCCCTCTGTGCTGCCGCCGAAGGGATGCTCATCCGCTGCACCTTGTGCAGCGCGGGGGCGGACTTGAACCACGCGGCCTATGCGGCCTTCCTCTGCGCGTCCACGAGCCGCCCTGCGCGGACAAATACGTGTCCGGGACGACATCGTCCTCGAGCTCCTGCGTGTCCACGGCCAGCTCCACAACGACGACGGCCATGGCGCCGCGGCGCCTGAAGCCCGAGAGGGCCAATCACATCGGCGTCGTCGCGCCGGGTGCGGCGTGCCAGCATGCTGCGCCGGCCGCAGCGCCGTCCACCACCGCCGCAGTCTTCGGGGTGCTCGCCGGCCCCGTGCAGCTCCGTGGCCGCGCCGGCCACCGCCTCTCTGGCCCCGTGCGCAGCGCCGGCCATCGCCGCCGCAGTCTTCGCGTCGCTCGCCGGCCCCGGGTAGCGCCGTGGCCGCGCCGTCCACCGCCGCCCCAGTCTTCGGGGTGCTCGCCGGCCCCGTGCAGCTCCGCGGCCGCGCCGGCCACCGCCTCGCCGGCCCCCGTGCGCAGCGCCCTGGTAGCGTTGACCAGAGAGGCCACGGAGCTGTCTCGTGGAAGAAGAAGAGAGAGGGAAAAGATTTATTTTTTTGAGATAAGAGGGGAAAGAAATTGGGTGGCTGACAGGTGGGCCTCCGCGTCCAACTCACCTCCTCGTCCACGTGTGCTGCCAGCTAGACCTTACGAATTGGGCTCACATGTCAGAGCTGTTGACAATACGCTGTTAGAACAAGATTTGCGCAGTTTGTTGTCATTAGCCCCACGGTTGGTACTGACATGTAAAAATTACCAGGAATGGTACTGATTTGTTGTCAGAGCCCCAAATGTGGTAGATTCTTGTAATTTACTCTTACTTTTCACACTGCGCTGTCAACTCCAAGGTACGTACTTACGTCAGCTAAGATCGATCGCAGAAGGTGTTAATATTGGTTGACAGAAATCTGCTGCTCAATTCGTTTGTAGGTGACTTCACTAACGTCCCATTGTGACTTTGCCTAGGTGAGTGCCGTTGGATGATATAATAGACTGGTCCAAATTTTGAGCTCAAAATTAAAACATTTTAGAATTTTTTTGAAAACAATTAGGGAAATCAGATATGTTCTACTCTGCATTTTAGAAAAGTTTCGCTTCATTTGGACAAATAAGTTTATGATTAAATATGTTTTCATGTTTTCTGCTTAAAACATAATTAACCGCTAAAGCATTTATCCAAACATAACGAAAATTTGTCAGAATACTCATTGGAAAATATATGATTTGCCAGAATTTTTTCATTTTTTTGGACAGTTTGAATTTGGAGCTCAAGTTGGACCAACCATATCCATTTGATTTGATCCGATGACTCTCACCCACACAAAGTCACCGTGAGACTTTCCTTCTTGAAGTCACCAAATCTCTGTCCCAGCTAGACTAGGTGAGATTATTAAAATGTCAACCGTCCCCAAACTGATAAGGGCAATTCTGACGCGGCCTCCCATTTAACATCCGTTGGGGAGGTGTCGCGGAAAGGAACGGATAAGCATCCGGCCATATCCGTCCAGTGAACTCAACGCCGCGTCCTATTTGTGCATGGCAGACAATTTTCTAAATGTTTTGAAATTAAAATAATTATACATAGGCCAAAACTAAATTCGAACTAAGACATATAGGGTCATCCTACTCGTTGTGCGAGTCGATCGTGATGATGACTGGCGGCGGGTTGAGTGTCGGCGGTGGTACTATCGCCGGTGTTGCTGGGTGCGTGTCACATCCCAAATTTAGGAACCAAGAAAAACTTAGTTTTACAAGACCAAAATTCAGAACCAACAAAAACTTTTTGAAGTATTTTACTGATGATTGTGTTTTCCATCCCATTGCTATGTTGAACCTAGTGTGACTTGTTGTTTAAGTTGTTTGACTAGTAAATATAAGACACAACCAATATAAAAATATATTTAACTTTGGTGATCATGTCATGACAAGAAAAATATTCCATGTATCTTTTCCATTCTTATTTTAGCCAACTCCATTTCAATGATACTTGGTTTAGCAACAACCAAAACTAATACCCATTATTTGAGAAAGTAAAAGTATTTCCAGAACTAGGTGTTCCCAAAAATATGGAGATCTATATGCTATCTCCTATCTATCTTTTAACCTTGATATTTTGCATTTGTATGCAACTCCCATTTTATAAACTTTGTTTATCACTTTCATTTTAAAACGAACACAAGTGGGAAATATATTACCCCACATATGTCTCTTTATCAAACCTTTGAAAACTATTAAGTTATGAATTGAGATAGTTTTAAAACATCATCTTGTCATAATTAAGTGTGATCATTTTTACAAGATAATATTGCTAATTATGGAAATGGTGGTGTGATTAATTCATGTGGTTTGATTTGTGTGGTCATAAGTGTGATGTTGATATTGTTGTGTTTGTTGCTTGTGAGGGTAATTCCTCAGTTGTGCTTAATACTAGAATAAGACACATTTGACAACAGATTTGGTATGTGACCTGAATAAAAACAAACCCTCTAGAAATATTCACACCTAAGTTGAAATCCTAAATTAAGGGAAATGATCTTATTTAATTTCCCTCTATCTCTATTCCTCTATTTGATGAAAACAATTATATTTCCTTATTCTAGGAATGAGATGAAATAATAATCATTTCAACCCCATCTCACTCCCTCCTCAAGTAAACATACTTTTCAATTTTAAACAAAACTCTCAAAGTATTTAACAAAAGGAAATTAAGATCATGATAAATAAATGATCTTAATAAATTATTCCTCCCTATTTCTCTGTTTCTTTCAAACCAATATTTTCTCCATGAAAATATAACTTAATTGAAGTTACCATATTTGTCAAGAAGGTTCCAAAAGTTCAAAACAATATTTTATCACTTGTTTTAAAATATTAAAGAAATGTTAATTTAATTTTACCAAAAATCATTTATTTAAACTCTATGAACAAATATTGTTCAAAACATTTTATTTCCAAATACCAAATTTTGTGGAGCCTCTACATGATATGGAGATGCTACATGAATATTTTCAAATTTTTCTAAAATGTTTTAGTGCTCCAATAAAATCCTTGAAGTGGTACTGGTTTTAAAAAGGAAAACTGAAAAAGGACTTAAGTGTGAACTGGGAAAAGAATCCAGGGGGCGTTCTGCTAAAACGTCTTCTTCTCCCTGTAGCAGCAGTGCCGACGAGGCCGTTGTCGTCCTCCCGTGCGTCGCCGCCCGGACCCCCCACCCTTGCTGCAGCGCTCCTCGCCGGACCCCCCCTCCTCTCCTGTCCCCTGCGAGGAGGATAAGAAGACCACCCCGTGCTCCTCTGCTCCCTCGCTGCTCCCTCTCCTCTCTTTTCTCCGCACAAGGCCGAACCCTAGCCGTGCCGTCGCCGACGCATCGCCACCGTTCTGTGCCTCCCCGCGCCAGGCCGAGCAGCGCAGGAGCTTCGCTGTGTCCTCCTCTGCATCCTCGTCGAAGGAATCAAGCCGGGGCGCCGGAGTTTGCGAGTTCTGCTTCGTCGCCTTCAACTCCGGCAGAAGCTCCGCCGAGCGATTGCCGCCTCCCTCGACCTCCTCCGTCCTCTCCGAGCACGTGCACGCGTCAAGGATATAAACACTACCGGAGTGGTCTTTGGAACGGAGTTATTGAGGAAGGGGAATTCGTTGAACCTAAAGATCAAGACCAAGTTCACTTTGCCGAGCAAGGCAAGCTATTCTCTGAGCTTGCATCTACATACATCTATTTTGGTTCACATGTTTTACTTATAAAGAGCATAAGTGATTTATGTGGTGTTGGCCACAAAAGATATGATTTTGAAAACCCTTTTCCAAATTACAAGTATATTATTTTGACACCCTATATGGAGATACTAGCTGGAATTTCTGTTCCAAACTATAGGATGGGAAAAATATTGTTTACTCAAAACTCCTTTGAAAATACTCGTGTGGTTGTGGAATACCGAGATGTCGGTGTGGAAATGGAGAAATGGTGAATGGAGATGTTTATGAAAAATGCACATTGTGTCTTTGTACTATGACGACCAGCCAATAACCTGTGCGACCACATTTACCCACATATGGGAAAAGGGCGTAGTCATATAGTTTGCTCATATTAGTACTGGATGCCTCAACAACAGGGATGACCCCGTTCCATGAGGGGATGGTTTGGATGACCTACCCCCTGACCTGGGTCCTCTCAAGAGAAGTCTACTGGTGTTTACTGGTATGAGTGTAATGGAGGAAGAGGATTGAAGGTTTAATAGATCGCCGGGCAGAACTACGAGTCCTCACACTTAGATTCCGACGGGCTGGGTTAAGTGTGTTGGAAAGTTTCGTAGCGGTAGGGTCCTATACTAGCATGAGCAAAGGACAGGCTATGGTCGGTGACTCAACTTCGCATACACCTTGTATGGCGGGACGTGGCTGACACGATGAGTTACCGGATGGGTGTGGGAAAAGCGTGCTACCTCTGCAGAGGGTAAAACTATTCGAATAGCCGAGTTCTCGGATATGGACAGTTGGGAAGCTGTCCTCTGACCATGTGCAAGTTTTGCAAAGTTTTGAGATTTGAAAATAAAATGGAGATGAGTGGTATCTGCAACTCTACCGACGGGCTGGTATGAGGTTGCTTGAGAATGATTGACCATGACGGGCTATGGTCGGGAAGTGAAGAGTTTTGTGATTTGAAAGTGGAAAATGTTTTATGCAACTATGCCAACGGGATTGAATGACCATGAAGGGTTATGGTCGAAAAAGGAGGAGTTTTGGAGAAATAAACCAAATGGTGATTTTCCAGGAAAATGTTTATAAAAGAGACTTCTTACCTATTTCAACAGAGATGTATTTCCGGGAAAATGTTTATAAAAGAGACTTCTTACCTATTTCAACAGAGATGTATTTTCGGGAAAAAGTTTTAAACGAGACTTCTTACAAAAACAGATTTTATGGGAAAAGTTCTAAAAGCCTTCTTTCCTTTTTCAATAAAGATATGGAGATTTCAAGACAAAGTTTTATTAAACAAAAGTATATCCTTCTCTTTTCAACAAGGATATAGAGTTTTCAAAGCAAACAAAGTTTTATTTAAACCATACAAAGAGTAGTGCATGCTCATTCCGGGGGTAGTTTGCGAGTACATTCAAATGTACTCATATTGGTTTCGTCCCTGGCTATTGTCTTAGCCAGATTCTGAAGAGGAGCAGTTAGAAGAAGAAGTGGTTAATGACGTCAATGCGAACTAGGGCGCTTCCCAGTCAGCTGCCTGTAGGGTTGGCAAGTGACTTGGGCTCCACGTTGAATTGGTGATTTCCGCTGCGAGTACCTGATGAAGTTATGGCTTCAATCAAGTAAGTAAATTTTATTCGGTATTTATGGGTGTTCTGTGATACCAATTCGAGTTATGTGCAACAACAAACTAATCATGGGATTGTTGCAGGAAGCATAACGGGTATCTCGGATACCTAATCCGGGGTCCCCACAGTGCGGCCACACGAGAAGCCCACGGAGACCAAGATCCCCATGGGTTAGCCGGTGGCGGAGTCACCGGTGACACCCGCGCCATTGCGAGCGTGAAGTCCATCAGGCCAGAGTGCCTCCCTCCTCAATGCCTCAAGCGTCGTTGGGAAGGTCTGACCACTCCTTCTCCGGCGACGCATTATGCGCCTCCATTCCTACTCCGACGTTGGCAAATGGTACCCGACGTCGCTATGCCTCCGCTTTGGAAATCAATGGGCCATGTCCTCCCCCGCGGCTCAAACTCATCGTCCACCCCGCTGGCGGGTGATCCGTCGGGAAGAACTTCGCTTAAAACAACGAGTCGTCGGTGAATAAGATGTCTTGGCGTTGGAAATGGGTCGAACAGGACGCGTCTGCCCACGCCGTTCGTCTGCGTGCCACGTTGGGCAGTGGTTTCAGTCCACGTGGACATAAACACGCGCCCAGGTTCCAAATGGGGGTCGCGTTGGAGTTGCCCTAGCTACATGTTTTTCATTTTTGACAAAAGGGCGGGGACATCAACTAGCTTGTTTGGCACACATCATTTCATTTCATTTGGTATAAATGAAATCATGTCATCATTTCGTTTCATCTGACAAGTGAAATAACAGGGTTAGAGATAGGAATTGACATAACATACAATAGTAATTTGTTGTAACTCCAGATAAAATGTCACGTCCAATTTCATAACAGCCAAATATGTTAGTTATAGAATCACAAACAAATTTCATGACTCTGACTTAAAATGATGGATACCAAACGAAAAGAGAGAAAAAGTAGAGGTCAGAAAGGAAAAGGAAAACGGACTCCGCTTTTCTGTGTGGAAAAATATAGCACTAGCGGTACTACTACCAGGATGAAAGGAACAGAGAGAGAGCCAAACGGGTGCAAGAGATGGACGACTCTCACTCATACACGCCGCATGTCAACCTCGGGCAAAAGTGTCGACGCTTGTCGCTGCCGCCAAGACGTACTATTTTGTTTTAGCCCTTTGAGCTCCGGAACGCAACGCGCGCGGCGGAGCGGATTGCCAGCTGCGTCCGGTGGCGAAGCGAGGGGGTAGCCAATTTCTCGTAGTGGAGACTGGACGGACACGCACACACGCACAAAGCAAAAGCAACTACCGCCGTTCAACACGTACCGGAAACCAATTTTCTGGTCTTGCCATTTCCCGCAAGCTAGCTAAGATTCCTCTCCTCCTCCTGTGGTCTTTCCAGCCGTGAAAGCTTTGCCCCAAAAATGCGTTTGACCAATGACCATGTGTGTATTTATATGTGTTCTTTATGTGAAAGTAATTATTTAGATTCTCGTGCATGATCGTGAAAGGTACTCGTGCTTTTAGAATTCATGTTTCTCTTCTAGTTACTCCCTCCGTCCATAAAAGGATGTCTCAACTTTATATAAATTTGCATGTATCTAGACATGTTTTATGTGTAGATGCATGCAAATTTGAAAAAAGTTGAGACATCTTTTTGTGTACGGATGGAGTACCTCTCATTTGTGTGTATCGGTGAAGATCATCTCTAACAAGCCAGTAGAAATTTGCCTAAAGTTTTCACATGCAAGTTACTCCTTTTCTTGAAATTCACCAGCTTCCTGTGTGTGAACATCGTTATCTCCAAAAGGGTAGGAGCCCAGTGCACTACAGGGCCAGGGGTCGCCAATAATGCAAAGGCGCCTCGGCTGAGAGGGACATACGACATGCCAACATCTGCCTGTGGGCCCCGCTAGCCTCAACATTTCATTTGCATATAGCAGGCAAGGGGGAAGTTGCAAAACAGGGGGTCGATCACCCTCGCTTGCTCAACAAATGGACCAATTTCCAACGGCCATATGATCCATTTAATTAACTAGCACCGTAATACTACACAAAGTACTGAGTGATCGGCCGAAAGCAGCTTCGGCAAAGTTGGCCGGTACAACGAAACATTATTGGTAGGGAGTCATGCCATCCTCACTACTCGGCCATATACTTAGTTAATTGATTAGAGTTAGTTTCATATGAATATCAGTAATGAGTTCATCCTAACTTTGCCATTAACACCCTATATGTTGAGTGTGAATCCATGGTTATGACATCCGAATGAGGATTCATGTGCTACGGAAAAAGGATGTAGGGCCAAGTTTCACCATCCATGGCTTTTAGGCAGTAAAGTTGTGAGAGTGATGTTTGTGGTGGAATATCAGGTGGTGGATTTCTTTTCACATTCTCGCCCCACTAACATACAATTTAACCGTAAGAAAACAAATCATGTAGATTCGCACAATTTGTTGTGGCACTACACCGTGAACATAGGAAAAATTGTCCTGCTGAAGTCGCACAATGGCCAATCCAAATGCACCATCATGCTACGCTCACTCGGTGCCTCCAGACTTCTCCCTCTTACCCCTGCTAGAGGATGCACTTGAGCAAAATCGTGCGGTAAAGGTGACATGGGCCTCTCTCGGCCATGTTCCCCGCTTTGGATCGTTGGGCATGACCAAGTAGTGGATTCTTTCCATTGTGGTTCCAACGCTACCTAGCTAGCCAACCTTGTGTTCCTTGTTGTGGTGTCCTATCTTAGATGTGATGAGCTTTGCTCCTGTGGGAATGGAAGCATGTGCCGCTAGCTCGACATGGCTCATTGTAGTTCTTTGTGTCTCTATTTTCGCAAATGGTGTCGATCATGATGATACAATGTTCATGATGATGTCCGAGAGGTTCTATATGTTTATTTCTTGGTGTATTGCGGCCACAGGGAACTCAACCCTCACCCCAAATAAGGGAGAGTGGCATCCATGGAGGGCAATCGACAAGGGTAGTGGTGCCATGGTGTGACTCCATCCTCCTCAAGGTCATTCGCTCCTCCTTGAAGGGGGTCCCCTCTATTTTGGAACCATGGCATCTTTTGAGATATCATGGAGGTCTTAACGATGTTTGGCCATATTTCCTCGACATGTCGATGGCGCGGTCTTAGTGGAAGTTGTAATTAGATAGAACATGCATGTGTCATTGGCTTTATTCACAATTGGGTTGTTCTTTGATTTGAGGTTAGTGAGAGTGGTACGATTTCAACCTTGCGGGGAAAGTTGTGATATGAGGATTAGGCGGTGGTGCTATGTGTGTCACTTGGCTTCTTGGGTACATCGTCTTGCCCACACCATGTTCCTTCTCAGGGTAAAAAATATATGATTCAGGTTTGGTGATTCGGGTGATAATCTTGGAGGTGTCATTTTAAACTTTCATAGATTCACCTCTTCATGTGTGGCGAGTCTCATCAACAATGCGGCCATGTCTAAGCCAGTGTGATCCAGTGGCTCTCTTTACCTTTGCAAGATGGTTTCGGCCGACATTATTATTTCCCCTTTTAGTTGTTGCATGTGCATTTTTACCACAAAGCTAGGATGTGTGTGTGGTAGTTTTGGACGTGAAGACGACTATTGCAGTTAATGTGCTTCATGATTTTTATTTTCTTTTTCATAAACATTTAACTCTTTATCAGTGTAATGTTCTTGCGCATTTTTGTAGAGGGTGTGTATCCTTAATGGCTTGATATTATCTTGTTGTAGATACCATCTTTATTTTCATCAATAAAAATTGCATGTAGTATAAAAACATATTTATGTGCATCTGTCAATCCATATAATCTAAAAAGTACTTGCGTGAGACGTCACTCTCTTATTTTATCCTTTTCTGCATTTCTGATTCTCGAGACACACTCTATAAATAATGTTTACAAAAAATTGTATTCAAGTACACACATTTCATTCTGAAACAATTCATAAAATTGTTCATGAATTTTAATAACAACACATCAGCCTGGTTGTCATCATAAACCAAGGGAGAGGGTGTGATAAGAGGGGAAAATGATCGGTACATTATTTTCCAAGTGGACACGCATCAACGAGTGGTTCGGGTCCAGAGTTAGCCCAATCCTTTTGAGGCACACCTAAATATGTCATATTGGTCTGGTCATCATGATAAAGACTAGAAAGTAGAGCTACTAGCAAGAGCAGCACTAGATCTGCCTAAAAGAATTCCATGACGAGTATAAAGCAAGACCATATCATCTAGCACCCACCTTTGATTAACTTTAGGATCAAAGTACTCATAGTGGCTAGGTTAATTATGAGAATCAAATTATAACCATACCAGCCCACGTATAATAGTGTAACTACTAGATGGAATATTTGGAACCTCTGTATTTGTAAACTCGAATTACAAGTTTAGGAAAAATCACATTAGTTAAGTTTCAAAAGATTGTGAAAATGCATGCTTGTCTAATGAATACAAAAATATACATATAATTTTTTAAACTTAAACATGATCATATGAAATCAAGTTAATTAATCACAAAATTGTGCACGGATAAGTTTTAAACTCAATATGTATATGCATGATTTTTTACGGAATTTTTTGAAAAATTAAACTTTGTATAAAACTCTAGAAAGTGGGTTTCGACGTAACTATGTTCATTTTAGCATTATCATTAACTGTGAAACTACAATTTCGTTAGTCACCCTGAAATGTGGGTGCATGTCCCGCTAATTCTTTTATTTAACCGCGCAAAAAGTTTTGAATTTTTCATTAATTAAGAAGGATGTCCTCCATTAATCAATGGAAAATTGGCGAAACAACCAATTCAACGGAAAAATCTTTGAAAAGCCCGGAGGTTAACCCTGAAACCTCCAGGCCCCCTGAACTTTTTCCAGCCCTCTTAGGGCAACCTCTGGGGTATCCAGAAGGTTGCGCACTATTGACCTCGGGTTGTGCAACTCTTCGATGCTTTCAACATGCATGGCACATGAAGGAGTGGAGATACGCGAAGATCATTGCATGATACTTTCCTTTATCAAGAAATGCACGGGGAAGTAGAAAGGCAAGCACACCACAACTGAAAATGGACTACAACTTGAGGAAAACTTGGCCCTGGGACAGCCAACGAGAAGTTCTACATGTCGAGGCGCCAAGTTAATTGAGTGATATGTACATGGCGCACCATGGTAGCCAATCATGGGTGTACCGAATTACGAAGACATGTGAGCCTAGTTGGTCAAACAAGATCCTATTGGGATGGTTTGTAATAAATCGAGTCGAACCATGTTAGAGTCCATGTTTGACTTATGTTATTGCTTATGGTCGCCCCCAGACGGCATCGCAAGGTCGGAGTAGCCTCCCGTGCACCACCACAGCAAGTTCTGTGTTCCGACCCAATCTGGCCGGCCACTGCGCGACCGATCTAGATCCTTCCCTTGCAGGTTCCGCCGAGCACATCGAGCTGCAACGACGTTGGTCGAAGATCTGCCGCAGCCCCAACAAGCCACTACACCATAGCACTGGAAGATCAAGTTATGTCGCCTCGCCGATATCCAGGGCCCTGCGCCACCGTAAAATATTCCGCCATTGTTGCCGCCCTCCAGCGGCGGCTAAAGGGAGTAGAATTAGGACGGGGCGGGCAGTGTCTCCGGGTCGGAGGCGCCCTGGTGCCGTAGGGGAGCCAACCTGTCGTGTTACATGTGAGACCTTCTAGTGTGTGAGGTACGACCACTGTGACAATCGTTGTGCGTGTCTAGTTATTGTCTGTAAGCCCCAATCTTTGAAAAGATTGTCTGCTCCCCACATGTCCTATTGACCCGACGTGGATGCTGATGATATCATCTTATTTGAGCTACAATATAATCGATCATGTTGGGCCCACAAAGATTTAGTGTTAAGCTACATCAGGATTTATTATTTGGAGAGGAAGCTACATCAGGATGACTGATTCGGCTAAGAAGGGAGAAAGGACAAGAGATGCTTATCCGTGGAAAGGCACTTTGACAGATGACTGAAAAGCAACCTTTTATACTAAAATTTCTCCTTTTTCGTGTCAAGCTGCTACCGAACGCTGAAACAACACTTTCTTTTTTGACACTGAATTTTACTTTAACATGATATTGTTGTTTTTTCTTGCTCAATTTTTTTTTTTTACCACGACTGTTTCCGAGGTTGTCCTGAAATACACAATATTATTTAGCATGACACTCTCTGTTTCGCTAAACGTATATCTCTTTCTTTATTTCAAGAACATACACAAGAAAAAAAATGCGGCGTTTTGGATCTCGCCGGACCCTGACTCTGTCTTCTTGAAAAACTCGAAAGCTGTATTTTAAAGTTTCAATAATAATTGAGAAAAAAAAAGATGTAGCAATGATATATATATTAGAAGCATGCAAAATCTTAGTGCGCAATACTTTACGTTCTAAGCTACAAAATATGACAACAAAACTGGATGTAAGTATTGTGAACTGTGCACATTTTTAAAACTCAAAAAATGTCATTTTTATGTAGCAAAGAATATAATGAATTTCGCAGTAAGATTTTTCACGTTTTTAGGATACATCATTGGCAATTTCTAGTTTTTTAGAAAGTTTTTATACTTTAAAATGTCGTTTTTAGTTTAAAAAATAAATGGCTACATTTAGCTTGAGCTCTAAAGTTATTTTCTGCGCAACAAATAACTAGAATTAAGTTGCATGTCCTATATGCTAAGCCTAAATTTATGAGATTACATGTAATCAAATTCAACACTCTTCTCATGAGTAGGTTATATCAGTTGAGTTACATGCACCAACCGTCTCATTCAAACGTATGGATTGGCGGAGAAGGTAGACTATATATTTTAGTATCGCCTATAACGTATACATAGACTTTGTCAAAGACCTAGATGTCGATCGATATAGACGGCAACTATATTTATACTATTAAATATTGCTTTTGTCAGATATTACAATCTAAACCTCACGACTCTGATACTGATATTGAGTTGTACTATGCACCTAACCAATTCACTCAAAACATGGGAATAGAAAAATAATATATAAGAATTGGACGACATGCATCCCAAATTCCTACCGGAATTAAAACCCCAAGGAAACTTCAAAGGGTCATCCGTTCCAAGAAAAACACTAATTATAAACACAAAGAGAAGAAAACATAAGTGCAACATCAAGCAAGTTCATGTGTTTTTCCATTGTTCCAAATGAGGCCATTGTATGGATCAAACAATACATCCATTATGTCGGTTTTAGGCCGGTTTTCCGTTAATTAACCGATCAATTCTCTCCTATTTTTTAAATAAAATGAGGCAATATGCCCGTTTTGTTTAAAAAAAAATACATCCAATATGATCCAGTCATCTTGTGTAGCCTACAACTAAACATATTTCTTCATGAAAAAGTTACAGGTACATAATATTACCTATATGCACTTGTGAAAAAACTGAGGAGTTCTTCAAATCTAGAAGTATGTATTTTTAAATCGCCTCCATGCTGTCTGTGGTTGCTGCAGGTAGTTTCAATGAATGTCGGAGAGGATCCAAACCTCCTTTCACTTTTCTTCCTCACAGACCAGCAGCAGGACGCTTGTCACTAGCTGTTGGGGCCGCAGCCACCATACGCACAGTGCGCACTGCAGGTGTCCATGTCCAACTAAAGTTGATGCCGATTTTTGAATACATCGCAAGAGGAAAACCCTTTTGCTTCCATGAATTCACAAAAGAACAAAACAAAAGATGACTAGCATGATGTAAACATTATTTTTCCGCCAACACAATAGGTTGGTACCATTCTTCCAATTAAGAGTGTTAAACAATATTCACTCTGTTCACAATTACATTGCGTTCTACGTTTAGTTAAAGCCAAACTTTGTGAAATTTAACCAAATATATTAGAAAAATACCAAAATCCACAATATAAATTCAATATTATTAGAATCATCCTAAAATATATTTTCATATTATATACATTTGACATTATAGATGTTGATATTTGTTCATATATACTTGGTCAAACTTTAAAATTTTAACTTTGAAAAACCCCAGAATGTGAAGTAAATAAAAATGGAGAGAGTATGACATCTTTGGCAATAAGCTGATTAACATGACTTGAGGTCGAGTGACATGTTAGTTAGGTTGATAAAATAACAAGTCAGTCAGAGCATCTTCAGCGGCTCTCTCAATAGCCTTCCCAATAGTGTTATTAGGGCGCCGGAGACCTAAATATTAGTAACTAAATAAATTTCTATATATTTTTGGTTGGTGCCACCTCCGGATGGCAATGGGTACCCGATACCCGCAAACCCGACGGGTACCCGCCTCAAATGGGGAGGGTTTGGTGTAGAAAAAAACCCGCGGGTGTGCTTAACAGGGAAAATCTATACCCGACGGGTCTGGCGGAGGCGGGTATGGGGGTACCAAACCCGTACCCGCCAACCCGCATACCCGGCTACCCCACTTGTCAGTGTGTGGAAAAAACAGTGCACCTTATCCATTCATCCCCGATGGCATCTTTCCTCTAAGCCACACAATCTCTCTCTCTCTCTCTCTCTCTCTGAGCGCAATGCGCCCTTATCTCTCTTTCTCTCCTTTACGAAGCACACAACACGGGAGGCCGCTGCCACCAAGCGAGCCTCTCCATCCCCACCGGCCGCCGCTCCGCCCCTCTCCCTCCGCGCCGCCACTCCGCCCATCTCCCTCCGCGCCGCCCCTACATCGCTGCTCGTTCGTCTCTCTCCCTCGACCCCATTCTCTCTGTCTCTGCCGCCCGCCGGCGCACCTCCTCCCGCAGCCTCGCCCCTTGCCGGCGCAGCTCGATCCTCTGCCGCCCCTCCTGCGGCGCGCCTCCGCCCCTCCTATGTCGCCTCTTTTCCTCCGCCGTCCTCCGCTCCCCCTTCACTCGCGCCGCCACCACCTCTGTCGCGGGAGCAGCACGTCCGCAGCGGGACTGGAGCATGGAGCTTGGCGGGTACCCGCCGGGTCCCGCAAACCCGCCGGGTCGCGGGTATGGTGGAGCCCTAGACCCGCAGACGGGTATGGGGGCGGGTGGCGGGGGCGGGTAGAGGAGCCGAGGGCGGGTATGGGGGTGCCAAACCCGGCCCCGAACCCGGCGGGTGCCATCCGTAGTGCCACCCATGGCAACCCCACTGATACAGCCTGCTCGTATGTGTAGGTAAATTAACCAGGAGCGCAAGCTCTTCCCTCGCGATGGACACGGGAAGATCCTAGCCAGTTCGGCCCTTGTCCTGTCCTCGCGACAGGAACCCTAGATCGTTTACAAATCCCATTGCCTTTCCTAGAAGGATTTGCATGATCTCATGGCCTGGGTGGTGGTACCACTGTGACTCTGTGAGGACTGAGGATCTTTGCGTCGGAGAAGAGAACAAGCATGCATGTACAGCACAGTGATCTAACCAAAAGAGGAATTTGTACTGCCACCGAGCTCAGCTTGCATATATGCCTGCTCTGCTGCTGCCTCCACCAAATTTAATTACTCCCCACTCCAGAAAGCAGCGCCCACTGTCGCCGTCGCTGTCACTGTCCTGCGGGCCCCACCATATCACCGAAAAGAGGAGGGAGCAGATATCATCGTCATCGTATATAAACCTCCCCGCCTCCCCTACTGGCCAATTATTTTTGTTCCATCCTCCAGCGGCCGACACCCCTCGAACTTTCCCATATTAGTAATCCGCCCCTCGGCAGTTCCCGCTTCGGTCCACACGTGTGGTAAGATAATCGCAGCCAGGTCCTTTGCTTCCAGTGAGTCCACCTGTGACTCGCTCGAGGAACTCGCCCACCCAATCCCAACACACCCACCCCAGCGAGCGCGCGCGCCGGCGATGCCCACGCCGGTGCCCGCGGCGAGGCAGTGCCTCTCGCCGGCCGCCGTAACCGCCCTCGACGCGGCGGTCGTCTCCGCGCGCCACCGCGCCCACGCGCAGACCACCTCGCTCCACCTCATCTCCGCCCTGCTCGCCCCGCCCGCCCCGCCGCTACTCCGCGACGCGCTCGCCAGGGCGCGCAGCGCCGCATACGCCCCGCGCGTCCAGCTCAAGGCGCTCGAGCTCTGCTTCGCGGTCTCCCTCGACAGGCTCCCCTCCGCCTCCTCCTCCTCCTCTTCCTCGGCCGCCGACGACCCGGAGCCGCCCGTCTCCAACTCGCTCATGGCGGCCGTCAAGCGCTCGCAGGCCAACCAGCGCCGCAACCCGGACACCTTCCACTTCTACCACCAGGCCGCCACCGCGCAGGCGCCCGCCGCCGTCAGGGTCGAGCTCTCGCAGCTCGTGCTCGCCATCCTCGACGACCCCGTCGTCAGCCGCGTATTCGGCGACGCGGGCTTCCGCAGCGGCGACATCAAGCTCGCCATTCTCCGCCCGGCCCCGCCCATGCCCATGCTCGGGCGACTCCCCACGCGCAGCCGCCCGCCGCCGCTCTTCCTCTGCAGCTTCGCCGCCGCCGACGACGCCGACGCGCCCTCGCCGGCCGCGGGGAGCCTCGCGGGCGGCGGCACCGGGGAGGAGAACTTCCGCCGCATCGGCGAGGTCCTCGCCCGTGGCCGCAACCCCATGCTCGTCGGTGTCGGGGCCGCCTCCGCCGCCGCCGACTTCGCTGCCGCCTCGCCATACCGTGTCCTCTTCGTCGGCCCGACCTCCATCGACCAGACGGACCTCGGCGTGGCCGCGGCCATGGCCAGCGCCACCTCCGGCCTCGTCATAAGCATCGGTGACCTCAAGGAGCTGGTCCCCGACGACGGCGAGCTCCAGGAGATGGGGCGGCGGGTGGTCACGGAGGTGACGCGCGTGCTGGAGACGCACAGAGCGGGGCACGTCTGGGTGCTGGGGTGGTCGGCCACGTACGAGACCTACCTCACCTTCTTGTCCAAGTTCCCTCTGCTCGACAAGGATTGGGAGCTCCAGCTGCTGCCAATCACGGCCGTGCGCGCCGGAGGCAGCAGCCCCTCTGTGCTCACCCTCCGGCAACCACCACGGCCGCGGCTTTCTCCAAGCCTGCAAGGTGAATCCTTTTTCGCTTTTGTTTCTACTACGAGTACCTTCCATCAATTGTTTATGCTTAAGATTTTAATTGGCATCTCATCCATTTGGTGTTTATTATCAGAATGTTCCTTAGCTGTCTGGTAAAGGATTAGTACTAGTAGTTTATCTCCTTGATTAAGTTAAGGTTTTGAGGGCTGATTTGTGTCCTGGGTATTTTTCTACCATGTCTAATATTTACGCCGAGGTCTTTAAATATGCTAGTATATGGCTAAAATATTTTGTGGCCTCTGTTGTTTTCTATAATGTTTTACTCATTAAGTTAATTACAGTTAGTTTGTCAATGCTTGACCTGGTAGTATGCTTTACTTTAGTCATTGACTTAAGCATGCCTAATATCTTGAAGCTTGTTGTTATGATCTTTGGAGGTTGTGTTGATGCTTGAATAAACTACAGACTGAAGTTACTGTGGTTTTTATGGTTTTGATTTTCATCCTCCCGTTTTCCTCTGTCCTTTTAACATTTCAATGGTGAGGAAAATACCTGGAAATTTTAAATTTATTTCAAAATGGGTACATTTTCACTTCAGTCTTAGTGTATCTAAGATTGACAATGATGCCTTTATCCCTGATTACTTGTGCTGAAGATCCTTAGTGTTTCTGTTCCATGCATGTTTTCTGTATTCTTTTGGATACATGACTGGTTTAATTTAAGTACCATGAAAAATTCAGAATAGCTTGATTGAAAAATAAGGCACTTAAAGGAAAAATATAAACAAAGAAACGAGTCTGTAAACATAAAAGAAATGCGTTTTCATGAAAAAGAAATATATTATTCCATACCGCAAGCGCTCTCTGAACTCTGAAGTTCTGATGCGTTGTGGCGAAAAGTACTTCAACCAGTTATACTTAAGTAACTGCATAGTTAGAAACAGGTGTACTGAACTACTCCTTTGCTCCTGTCAACTTCACCTAACAATTGCGAATTTGTTATTTGCAGCTTCATGGATTCGCTTGTTCCTTTCAGAGGACTGGTCCATGATGCGTACGAAGCTAACAGCCTCGCAGCGAATTCCTGTCTCAGGCCCTTCGGTGTCAACACTGCAATGATAGATATGAGCAAGAAGTTGCAACTATCATTAGAGGAAGTGGCATTACAGCTGAAGACCATCACCAGGGAGGTCTACCTTCCCTGCTGCAGAATGGCAGCATGATAGGTCCTAACAATGGATTTGATGCAGTCAAGGTGTGAAACAACTTACATATTTGTAACATTCAAGTAATTAATGCATATGCCATCGTTTTGATAGATGAATAACTTTGGATATCAATGATATAAAAGACGTACAGTTTTTCTTCAGTGCAGGTCAGAGATCAGATGGTATTGAATTCAAAAATTTCGAATCTACAGAAGAAGTCGAACGAGTACTGCCTGAGGCTCCACCAAGGCTGCCACAGGATCAACAGTGGCCCATACCAGTTATTTCCAAATTATACTGGTGTTCCAGCTGACGGGGAAAGAGCAGCAAATCTGAGCAGAAGTTCTGAATCAGTTGCACTTCAAAGGGAGCTTGTTAGACCTTCTCTAGTATCTGCTTCACATACCAACACGGCGACAAAGAGTATTTCGCCTCCATCTATCTGCAACCAAAGGAATGAAAACCTTGTATTGGAACTTCAAGCTGGGCATTCAAAGAGTGATGAACACCTTCAAGATAGACATGTGCAATCCCGACATGAAACCCTGTCAAACTGTCATGATCGTGAAGATCATGTGTCACCATCATCTGCTGCACCTGTGGCAACTGACTTGGTTTTGGGCACACCTCGTGGATCTTCTTCCAAGGGTACAAATTCTGCCTGCTGGAAACATGTAGACAGTGCAGATATGTCTACACCCAAGAAAGTGGATGATTTGAATCTGAAGCCTCCACAGATGTTTGCACAACCCTATGCTTGTTCCAAGAGTTCAACAAATATGGGGCAAACATCACCTGGTACACGGCATTCAGCAGCTTCTGGAGGTGTGTCTGCCTTTGGTCATTGGCAAAAACGTTCACACCCTGCAGCACAAGGTTCTGATATGAGCGACTACAAGCTACTTGTGGAATGCCTGTTCCAGGCAGTTGGACGGCAGGAGGAAGCCTTGAGTGCTATTTGTGGATCCATTGTGCGGTGCAAGTCGATGGAGAGGCGCCGTGGCGCAAACAGGAAGAATGACATCTGGTTTAGTTTTCATGGTCCTGACTGCATGGCCAAGCGGAGAGTTGCTGTGGCGATTGCAGAGCTCATGCATGGCAGCAAAGAGAACATGATATATCTGGACCTGAGTCCCCAGGATTGGGGCGACTCAAGTTACAGAGGAAAGACTGGCACCGACTGTATCGTTGACGAGTTGAGCAAGAAGCGGCGATCTGTCATCTTCCTTGACAATGTGGATAAAGCTGACTGCCTTGTGCAGGATACTCTTATTCATGCCAGTGAGACTGGTAGGTTCCGAGACTTGCGTGGCAAGGAGGTTGACATTAATGACTCGATTGTGGTGCTGTCAACAAGAACA
The DNA here is from genome assembly GCA_947311845.1 of Poa pratensis. NCBI lineage: Eukaryota > Viridiplantae > Streptophyta > Magnoliopsida > Poales > Poaceae > Poa > Poa pratensis. The sequence continues at coordinate 14,103,934 of CAMZMU010000045.1, forward strand.
ATCCGAGGCTCCAAGAGTGTGTCTGTTGGAGTGGAAGAGGGTCATTCTCTCTCTGAAGAAAAAATCCTGGCAGCTAGAGGACATCAACTGAAGATCCTAGTACAATCAGCTACGGCGATCACCAGGGAAGGCCATAGTGATAAGGTGGTGGTTTCTTCAGGAATTCTGTCACCAAAATTCAAGCATCTTTGTACTCTGGGGTTCTATCAGTAAGCGAAAGTTCAATATCTCTGATGACCAAGAAAAGCTGCAAGAATCACCGAGCATTTCCAAGCGTCTGCACAGAACATCAAGTGTGCCCTTTGATCTGAACCTCCCCGTCGACGAGGATGGATCCAACAATGCTGACGACCACAGCGGCAGTGACACTTCATGTGGCTCTCCAGAGAGATCCATCGACAGTCTCTTGTGTTTGGTTGACGGGTCGATCGATTTCAAGCCATTCGATTTTGACAAAGTTGCCGACTACATGCTGCAGGAGTTGAGCAATACACTCCACAGAGTTCTGGGCTCTGGCTGCACATTGGAAATCGATGTCAGTGCAATGGAGCAGATAATTGCAGTGGCTTGGGCATCAGAGGGCAAGAGGCCTCTCCAGGCTTGGCTGGAGCAGGTGTTCGCGGGAACCCTTGGGGAGCTGAAGGTCAAGTATGGTAAGCATGCCAGCAGCTCTACTCTTAGACTAGTGGCCTGTAAGGACATGGCACCAGTCAAGGAAGACGATTGTTTTGGAGGTTTGCTCCCCTCAAGAATAAGTCTAGAGTGGTGATGATGATGGTTCTGTATAGGGATAATTGTAATTATTTCTAGCTATTAGTCCACTGTAGTATAGCACTATTTTGCCTGGAAATAATTTATAGCCTAGTTGATGATGCATTGCCTTCATATATCGGCGATTACATATTGATTGTAACTCTTGTTGATTTGCCAATATAGCATTATCTATAGCAGTTGAATGCTGAAGTCTATGATGATGTGAGTTCATGTTAATATTTATAATGTTACCCATAACCCTGTTCCACAAACTAGTTAGTCTAGTACGCAAAGATGGGTAGTCAATCTGTATACTCCAACAGCAAGCAAGTTCCAGCACACAATTCAATTCAGAACAAAAGGCGCTGAGCTAGCTTAATCTGGCTCACAAAATTCATGCCCATTCTCCCAGGCTTGGCACATACAAATGCCAGACTGATCGATGATCTAAGAAGTTTAATTAATGTGTTACATAATTCCACATCCAAAACTTGTAAAGATTGAAAATAAGACTGCTAGCTACAACCACATTTGGAGAATGCTAACTATAATGAATGATCTGAATCTCAATCAACCAATCAACACATCCTGTCTGTTGTCGCAGAGCTGCATGCTTTGATTTTAGCAGGAAACCCTTTTTCTGCTTATTCTCCAGCAGGCTATGATATCTCTATCTACCAGGCATTCCTCCAGTGACAGCAGTAACTTCATTTTCAATCTTGCATCACATGTGCTTGCCATTTTTTGTCCAGTTATCGCCGTTCAAGCTTGGGTCAGTTTGGTAGAAGACAACGTCGCCAACATCACTGACAAAGTGATCGACTCTCAAACTCCTGAGGAGGATGCTGATGAGGTGGGTTGGCAGTGGACCTGACTTCTCCGGCTCACGGTAATATCTTCCCAGTAATGGACTTGCTGCCTTGGTCTGTTTTTTGTACAAGAAATAAGGTGATGAAGTGGGTTTCAGTACTCAACAGTAGTGGTGGACTGTTAACGGGACATATGTTCAGCAGAGTAGAAATGCACTTACTGCTTCCACTAAGTGGTAGTGAGGTATTTGGGGGAAGAGGTGGTGGATGACATGAGTGCCAATGTCATGGTGGATGTTGTTGATCCACCCATAGTCCCGGTCCACGGTGGTTAGGCCTCCACGTAGGTAACTCCATTCCTGCAACAGCGATTACAGAGCATATATGGATTAGTTGTGACCAATGAGCATTGAACAGTTCTGAAATAGTAAAACCATGCTAGAGAGAAACAGTATTGGCAGGGGGAAAAAACAAGTTTAACCAGCAGTACAAAAGTTCACATAGCCTAATTTATTTTTCAGAAGCTGAGGTAATCCTATTTTTTGCAAGTCTGTCTGTTCCACTGCTATGACAAGAAGTGAAGAATGAAATAGGCTGCACATAGCTCATGAACTGTGTGTAGAGATAATGTTATTATATATAAATGTGATTAATTAATATAGTTTCCTCAACAACAAAAAATATAAGTACCTCGCCGCGATACCAAGGGAGGTCCTGGTGACCATGGTGGTGAAGGTACGTCACCAAATCAAGCCACATCACAAACACCTGTTTTAAATGGCACACATCAGATGTTGCTACATTCAGTTAGTTGTTCAGTCCGAGTGACTTAGAAGCAAGCACTACTAACAAAACAGTTAACAGATGCAGATTCTGGATGGTTGCTTACAGCATATGGGACCCCATACAGTTTGAGCACCGGCACTGGTCCGAACACACACGCCATGGCGATGAGCAGCGTGATCATCGTGAACCAGCAGGTGGTCGATATGATCACGTCACGCCTCTCCTTGGGGCTGAACAGATCACTGCTTGGGTTGAAGTGCGAGCCATTCTTGCCCGGGCTTCTGTACCACTGCAAACATTCAACCATGAAAGAAGATAGATTCAGCGCAATTTTCAGTTGAGACTTGAGGATGCAGAGCACAATGATTCTTACGAGGTAGACAGGGAAAGCCAGGAGCGGGTATGGTAGTGAGAAGCGTAGCTTCTTGGTGCTTGGCTCCAGCTCCTTGTACACATTCTCAGTGATCTGCTCAAGATCACAAAGTTACATCAGCTATAAGCAATTAAGCATGGTGATGGATCAAGGATTTTAATCGATCTTCGTTAGAAGTGCGATGCTTTCTAGTGCATATCTCCAGGTTCCATTGCCATCGCCAAAAATACAGCAAGTAACTGAAACGGGCATAGCCGGCCTATGATAATGACAGCCATGCAAATGACATAATAGGGAATTTGCATTATAGATGCACTTGTTAGGTAGGTGACTAAGCTAATCCAAGGTAAGATTAGATGCGCATCTTTGTTGATCTCTGGTGATTAACTAGCATCTAGGAGCAGATGCAGATCTGATCACGTGATAGCCATTAATAGATCTGCTTAGGCAACCAGCTGCTGCTGTTGCAGCTTGTGTTTGGCATTATTGTCTAGGGAAGAGGACGGACCACATTGCTGGCTAGCTTTGTTGGATGGATCTTTAGGGGTAGTTTGGCGCCCTAATCGTATAGTATTCCCTTTTCCTGCTGCACTGCATGTGCCTCTGGATCTCAGGCTGAGCTGAAAGCAATGTTTGTTTGTTACTCTACATGTTTGTCCTTTTTCTCTCTTCATATTTCACCTCAAATCTGCCAGCCTCCCTAAACTTTTACCCACCAATAATTCAGTATCAACATAATTTTAATGTCTATCAAATGACTGAGCTGCTGTTAATCTGAATTGCAACAGAGCTAGTGGTAGTAGTGTATGGTCATTTTCTCAAGGAAAAGAAGTGATGGTAAATAAAATACTACTAACCGGGTGCCATGACTCGTCCTTTTCGATGTGGCCATGGTTCTGATGGTGTGTCCTGTGGCTGATCCTCCTGAATTACATATATACACGACCCATCAGTCAACGCTACTAAGTAGATCACTAGATCAATCAATAAAACTATTCTCTCCGTTTCATATTATAAAATGTTGTACTCTAGTCGGACGTATATGGACGTATTATAGTGTGTAGATTCACTCATTTTGTTTCGTCTCTAGTCGGTATTGAATATCTAAACATCTTATATTATACTATGGAACAATGAAGTATAATATTAAGTGCTGCAAAAGAAAAGGCACTAGCTTGCAAAAGAAAATTCAGAAGCCTGCATGGCATGGACGTCGCACGACCTGTGCTGCCCATCATTTTCGTCTTGATGTGTGTGCAATTTTCAATGTTGACGACGTTGGAGACTGTGCAGTACTAAACAACTCGAACTGTTGTCGGGAGATATTTAGCTGAACCTTTTTTCTACTCCCTCCGTTCACAAAAGGATGTGGTTGAGACATTCTTTTGTGAACGGAGTTTTGTGAACGGAGGGAGTAATACTGTAGGAAAGAAAAACTCTGTTTCGCATCTTGTCAATTTGCACCGGCTTGGTTCAGAAAAAAGGAAGCTAGCAAACGATGGGTGGTGGTCACGTCCATGCACCATCCTAGTTCCGAAATTTAGCACCTTTTAATGAAAGGAATTTGCAGTGTTTATATTCCTAATTTGTCAATTTGGGCGTTGTCTGAATTAAAACGCAAGAGAGAAAATGGTAAGAGACTTACCATCCGTTGTACGGGACGAGGATGAAAGTGTGCAGCAGATGGCCGACGACGCTGTTGAGCGTCCCGCTGTCCGAGAAGCTCCCGTGACCACTACATTACAAGAACAATTAATTACCATCTCGATACAAATGCAGGACGGTGGCGGCGATGCGATCTGATGAATTGCGGCGGCCGGAGGAGGAAGGAACAGAGGAAGGAAGGAACGGCGGGGGGTACGAGACGTTACCAGTCGTGTCCGAGGACGAAGAGGGCCCAGAAGAGGGTGCCCTGCGCCGCCCAGTAGAGCGGCCAGAGGGCCCAGCTGTCGATGCCCCAGGCGAGGAGGGCGAGCGCGGCGACGGCGGCGACGTCGCGGGCGACGTAGGAGAGGGAGCGGAGCGGGCTCTTGCGCCAGCAGTGTGCGGGCACGGCGGCGCGCACGTCCCCGATGCGGAAGGGCGGGGGCTTGGCGGCGTCGAAGTCCTCGGTGGCCTTGCAGCTCTGCTCCTGCTCGGGCGCCATCCTCGCCGCCGCGCCCATGGCCGGATCTGTCTCCGGAAACCGGGGGCAGAGCAGAGATTTGGGGCCGCGGGTTGGGTGGTGGTGGTGGCCGGACAGAGGGAGGGAGGGAGAGATCGATGCAGGGACGGGACGGGCGGTATTTATAATCTGCCGCCGTTACTGTACCTAGGCTACGTACTGTTGTACGTACGGGGTGGCTCGGCTCCATATGGGATGGGTGGACGGACCTGTGAACGTGCATGCACGTCCCCAACCATGCATCCGCTTTTCCTTCAGCCGCCCATGCTTCGCGTCGCCTTCTCTGCATGCTGCTCCCATTCTCCGACACGATACATCATACACGTACAGTACTAGGCAATATGGTGCGGCGGTGCATTTTTTTTTTTGTTTATTTGTTGAAATGCAGTGCTGTGAAATTGACAGTAAATTTGACATCTAATAATTTCGTGTAATTGAATAATTTTTTACAGGACTGTTTATTTTTTTGGAATGCGCAGTACGTAAGATAAGTAATATATTATGTGCGCTTTTTTTTTTTGAGAGAGCCTCTCTGGGATTACAAGTTGTAGCACCTGTTCGGACACACAGGACGCACACCACACACACGCACACCACACCTATGTGTCTAAACTAGACCTACACCCTATAACCCAGAACTACGTCCTGAGAGACTTAGCCGAAGACCAGTGCTTCGGTGACCGACGGGCACATCGATCTCGCCTGTGGCACATAGACGTGAGGCAAAGCGGACTTCTTTATTGCACTGTTCCTAATGAACAGTGTAGCTGCGGGTACAGTGTTCAGTGAACAGTACCGGGAGGGGTGAGACACCCGGAAAATCGCTCCCTAGTGAGTCGATCCCGGGCGGGTGAGCTGCACACCGGCAGGACTCACCACTGCGCTGAATTACATGTGTAGATGGCGGCAGTAGTGGAAGTGGACACGTATGCCTGTTGTTTAGAGTACGTGTCCGACTGCATGTTCTCTGGATGCTTTTTCAATGCTGTGGATAAGGATGTTGTTACCAGGGCTATATAAAGCAAGCCGTGTTGCAGAGTAAGAGCATACGAAAGGGGGGGGGGGGGGGGGGGGGGGGGGGGGGAATGCTCCTCTGACCTGGGCGGCATCTGCACGCATTCAATCCACGGCTTGGGCACTTCACGATTAGGAGCAGCAGTGTACGAGGAGATGTATTCTTCGTGCTCAGGAACCGGCTTGCTTCGTATCTCTGCATATCACGGTATGAATCAGAGGACCCGCAGCAGACTCTGACACGACGGGGGGACGCTCGCCCCGCTTGTTCATCGACTCAAGTTTCGCCGCGGCGCGGCGGACGGTCTCGGCGGCGTCCTTCAAGGGCTTAAATGTTGCCCAGGCTCAGGCAAGGTGGTGGTGCCGTTCCTCGTCTTCCTCGCCGCCGGTGGTGTCGCGGATCTTGGTGCTGGCTCTGGTCCTCCCTCTACGTATTGCTCTTTCGTTGTATTTGTACTATGTACGGTGTATGTGGTACGGTGGTGAATATACGTGGTTGTTTGGAGGTGTCAAAAAAAAAAAAGCAGACTCTGACACGACTTTACTGCGGCACAGCAACGGCGCAGGTTACCGTTTGAAGCCTAGCTATAGCCAACACTCTATACGTAACTTTATTTACTAATTACACTATTCCTAATAATGCCAGCCACCAAAATGCCAGCACGTACCTACCATGTCTATATAATGCTAGTAAGCTCTCCTCAAAAACAAAAAATATATATATATATATAATGCCAGTAAGCTTCGACCACAACCTGGTGCCACGCTAATTATACTATTCACTAATGACACTTTTTAGAACATGAGGAACGAAAAAAAGACAAATCTAGCATGCATTAGTGTCTTTTTATTTTTACTTTTGTCTTTTTGACACTAATGATGCTATTCACTTTTAATTTCTCTTTTTTTTATTTATCAATGCTCTTTTCGAATTTGGACTTTAAAATTTGGAGATTGTAGACACATATCTTAATTTAGACTCACATTTTTTTCTTATAATTTTTTGAAAAAACTAAAGTGTTTTTAGTGGTAGCAGGTGGGGCACCTAAAGGGGCGATAGACTAAATATACTTTCATATCCATTTCGACAAAGATATTCTCTCATATTACACGTCCACAATGCTGAAAGTTTTCTGAGTTTCTACAAACCAGTGTGCACAATGATGATTAGTTATGTCAAAGGAGAGACTGAATTTCTTCTGAGTTTTTGACTCCCGAGGTCGAGTGAACCCTTTGTTTAAAAAAATCGATCATTTTTATGAGTTTCGAAAAATTCTAAACTAATAAGATGTAGCCGTGAATCCACAAACATGCAAAATATCAATTACAATAATTTTGTATTTTTGAGCTACAAAAAAATGAAAAAAAGGGTCGAACTGAGTATTTATATCTTCCTAAATTTTATCAGATTTTGTTATTTTTGTGTAGCCCATATTATAAAGTGATTGAATTTGATATTATGCATGGTTGTTGTACACGCCATCAGATACATCTGGAAAAACTGGTAAGTTTTGAAACTCATAAATATGATTTTTGATTTTTTTAACGGAGAGAGCACTCATGTCGGAGCAAAAAAAAACACTTTCGGTAAAGTAGTTAGAATTTCGAACGTGTGGTCAGCAATTTTTTAAGTAACCATTTGGGTTTGATGTGCAACAAATTTCATTTGTACGTAAGATGGTCCTGACAGTTAATACTTGCAATCTGTCACTTTTTAGCCGACTTAATTTTTCATCAATCATTCAGCTTTACTGCGATGTTTTTCAACTGCATACGTGTTCGCCGCACACGCTACCACACTGGAACAAAAGAATTAAATCGTTGCGCCCAGAAGGTACAAAAGAATAATTGGACCCATAACTGGACTGCACAATTTTTCAAAAAAGTTCTGAAAATGTGTGCTATCTGTCAAAATCCGAAAGAAAAATCGGCATGTACACCTTCATATTTTATGTGCGTGACATAAAGCATTACAAGAAAAGGCTTCTTTTTTCTCTGTAAAAACGACAAATTACGATGCTACAGAAAACTGTTCACGAGACATTTCTTTGACTTTTTCGATCCGCAATTTTATACTTTTTACACAATCTAGACAACAAATTTTTTTGCGTTGGTTTTTTTTTTTGCAAACTAATAGAATTCCTCATTATCCACATTAGATTTTTTTGTTCTGTTTTGAATTTTGGAAATATTTTATTTAATATATAAAACGGTAGTATCCATGTACTAGCCCAAACTTCAAAAGGCCATACTCTGTGCTTAGACTTTATGGTAATATGTCAACGCAAAAATTAGCATGTGTGTATGGCATTGATCACGTAAATTGCACTCCAATTGCATTAAACGAAAAAGGTTTATTTTTAACCAAATCTAGCCCTCTGTCACTCTAGCGACAGCTAGCCCACACGGTAAAAACACATCGTTCGGTAATGGTGAAAAGTCGTCTGCAGCAGATAGGAAGTAAATGTTAGCCGGTCCGCATGTCATGGCTCTGTATTACATCAACGCAAAAAAAAAACATGCATGATGCATGGCTCTGTATTACATCAACGTAATCATTCTTTCTACCATACGTGCACACATCCCAAGAAAACATGCAATGGTCAGATAGGGCGCGGCAGCGTCCGCCCCGGTCAGATCGTCCGCTCTCGAGGAAAGGGGGCCCTTTTGTAGGGGTGGGATATACAGTGTGGCAATTTAGAAGTGTAGAGACTGATTATAAAGCCTGCTCATATAGTGAAAAGCTCACTAAGTGGTTTTACTGGAAAGATCAACTGGAGGTAAAGTAATACTACATTTAGGAATATCAGCTGCATAGCAGTATGTGAATTAGAAAGCATATAACAAACTTCAACACATGGTGTATAGACATATTGTGTTCTACCAGATTCGTTATAGGTAAAAACTGCAGGCAGTAGCATAACTTCTGCAACATTTTAGACAGTAATTAAGTTAGTACAAAGAGCAACATAACTTATACATCCATCTTAAAGTCCTTGCAGCACTTCTTGATAAACTATGTTTCTCGTTTGTGCTGTTCACTAGTAGGAAACTGTCTTTCTGTGGAACCACATTCTGTGGCGCACCAAATAGCCATGCGCCAAAAAAATATTTATGTGGCGCATTGTTTTGCATGCGCCACAGAAATGTGGAATTCTGTGGCGCACGGAAACCACATGCGCCACAGAATTCCACATTTCTGTGGCGCATGCAGCTATATGCGCCATAGAAATACAAATTTCTGTGGCGCACATCCAACATGCGCCACTGAATTGTGGATTTCTGTGGCGCATACAGATATACATTTCTGTGGCGCATGTTGGATGTGCGCCACAGAAATTTGTATTTCTGTGGCGCATATGCTATATGCGCCACAGAAAAGTCAAAAATCCAAAAAAAATCAAAAAAATTAAAAAAATTCAAAAAAAAAATTTAAGGTACTTTCTGTGGCGCATGGGGTACTCCATGCGCCACAGAAATTGTTGATCTCAGATCCCACCACACACACACACACACACACCCCCCCCCCCCCCCCCTCGTGGATCGCCTTTTCAGTTTTGTAAACAAGAAAAGAAAATGATAAAATATTCTATAAATAAAATCCTTTGAGATATAGTTAGGTTTTAGTGTCTACTTGGTATAGAAATTTCGAAATATGAATTTTGACCTTTTTTTGCAAAAAACAGAAAAAAAAAGTTTGAACGGCCATAACTTTTGCATACGATGTCGAAAAAATGCGTTTAATATATCAAAAAAAATAGAGAAAAATTGGAGCTCGATTTCACCTGGGTTTACCCGGTGAACTTTTCTCAGATCTTCCAAATTCCAAAAGAAAAAAAAAAGTTATTTCAAAAAGAAGATTTTTTGAATTTCAAAAAAAATTCAAAAAATTCAAAAAAAATATTTTTGTAGTTTTCTTGATTTTTGAATTTTTTTTTTTGGATTTTTGAATTTTTGGCATTTTTTTGCATTTTTTGAATTTTTTGGGGTTTTTGAATTTTAAGATTTTTTTGGATTTTTTGAATTTTCTTAGATTTGCTTTTGAAACTTTTGAAGTTTTTGATTTTTTTCAAAATTTAAAAAAACACATATATATACATACCACACATAAACTACACACATATAGAAGGTTAACAGGGTTGATATGATACTTATATCAATAAGAACTTGAATAGCATAAGGGTAGCTGAACTGAATAGAACTTAGAAGTTAAGCGTGCTTAGGTTGGAGCAATTTGAGGATGGGTGACCTAGCGAGAAGTCAACATTTGAGATGGGTTAAAAAATTCAGAAAAATTGGAAAAAATTTGAATATTTAGGTTTTTCCAAATTATTTCAATTCCTGTTTTTTTGAATTTTCGAGAATTCTGTGGCGCATGGGGTACCATGCGCCACAGAAAAAAATATTTTTGTGGCGAGCTTTCTGTGGCGCACCCACCATGCGCCACAGAAAGGCTTTTCTGTACTAGTGGTTGGGACTCCATTCTCGTCAAGTGCAAGTATTTTCAATCCTTTCCTCGATGTCACCCTTGATATAGCGACGTAAAGTTGACCATGTGAGAACAAAGGCTTAGGCAAGTATACGCCAACTTTGTCAAGAGTCTGTCCTTGGCTCTTATTGATTGGCATAGCATAACAAAGCCGTATCGGATATTGCCGACGCTGTAGTGTAATAGGCCATCTTGTAGATGCATGTAGCACTATTCTTGGTATGCATACGTGTTCGCCAATGTTACTTCCAGTCATTATCTTAGCCTCAAGAACCCATTCGCCCAACCGAGTTACTAATAACCGAGTACCGTTGCAAAGTCCAATAGCTTGATTAATATTACGCAGCAACATCACTGGCACCCCAACCTTGAGAGGATACTGTGTTTAGGAAAGTTAGGAGGATCAATATTGTTGAGAAACTCGGATGGATATAGTAAATCAGCATCAGCAATGCTATCAGTAGACTTGCATATAGTATCTGAGCTATCAAATGTTACGGCATCTTGATGCATGTAAAATGCATACATGAACTTTGCACTTTAATTGCTTATATTCCAATCATATTTGCATCATATAAGGGTTATATCAATGTTTTATAATGATTTTTGGGAATATTCATTTATTTCCTATTTTTATGGAATTAACCCTGCACAGGCAGAAAACCCCGTTTTCTTATTTTAATGTTTCAGGGACCCAAACGTCAACGAAATCACCTGGAAATTTACGGGCGTCAATATTTGGAAGGAAGAAGACCTGTGGGCGAAGGAAGCGAACAAACGGAGGCTCGAGGGCCAAACGAGGGGGGCCCACGCGGCCAGGTACTGTAGCCGCGTGGGACCCACCCTTTGGGCCTCGTGGCTCCGTTGCCGTCGATCTTCGCTCCACCGACATCGTCTTGACCTAAAAACGCCTATAAAAAAGGTCCCCCGACGTTCTCTGGAAGGAGCGCCGCACAAACACAGAAACACCGAAACGGAGATCAGGAGCTGCAGATTGGAGGGGGAAAACTCCGGCGGGGCGCTGCCGGCGTGGTCTCCATCTTCTCCATCGACTTCTCCACCGTCTCCATGATGAAGAGGGAGTAGTCCACCTCTGGACTATGGGTTTGTGGAAGTAACTTATGTATCTCTCCTCTCTTGAGCTTCACTAATTAGCACCGTATGAGCTGCTGAACATGATTACGGTCACCGTTGTAATACCTTTGTGGTGGATCTTTATGAGTTAATATATGTTTGAGATTGCAATGTTTGTTTCAGTTATGAGTATAGATGCATATTATGTACCCCGTTCTTGTCTACTTGTTTTGATCAAGCATGTTTATGAGAGCGTGTGTGGGGGAACGTGTGCATTAGTTGGAGTAACGGGGGGTGGCTAGTGCAGTGAACGTGAGAGAAAGTTCTGCGATCCACTTTGGTATCTTTACCTTACTTTGTTACCTCACTAGGGATAAACTAAAATACCATGCTACCGGGGATGTGGGCGTGACCATTGCCACTACTCCATGACTAGATCTAGCATGTTCTTATTTTCACTTCATGTCATGATACTTAATGCTATACTCTGAGTTATCTTAATTACTGAGGTGTTATGATTTAGTTCGCATCTTGGTGGAGTATAAGAGAGGTTAATAACCAAAAGATCTCTATGTTAGGACGTGATGCCCATATATCTAAGTAACTTGTTATCAAACCCTGTGTTGCAATCTCATATGTTAACTTTGTGTTCCATTGTCTACCACTTTATAAAGAGAGAGTGCATTTGTGAAACCATGAACCCCAGTCCATTTTTAATCATAAGAAACACCTTTCCAACACCATATACCACTTTTCTATTTTCAGCCATCATTAAATCCGAAAATACAAAAATACTTTTCATCTTGCATACATCATTCAAAAACCCAAAAATATCATTTATCATTGCATCCACCATCATTGCATATTTATTTCTTGTTTGCATTGCATAACTATCCTGATATCATTCTTACACCTTGTGCTTGACAACCACAGGTGAGGTTGAGGACCAAAACATCTAACCTTGTTTTGTAGGTAACCAAAAGAAGGATAAGAAGATAAATCTACCACTTCAGATTCCCCGAGAGTTCGATATTAAACCCTCGAGTCACCCCTCGTGGGGAAAACTGTCTTCCACTTACTATACACTCTGCACTTGGAGTCTCAACCTAATCCCGTTTATTTTGCAGGTATCAAACTTGCTCTTCGGGACATCAAGACGTTTTCTGGCGCCGTTGCCGGGGAATCGTAGCTGAGAGATTTATCCAAGGGTGTGCATCATCGCATTCATCTCACAACAAAGTCAACGTCACCAACTTGTGCTAACACCTAAGCTTGGGGAGGTTGCACCTACGTGAGCACCATCTTATCCATCTTTACTTACAAAGCAATTTATTTGTTTTGTTAGTGTCATTGCATATCATATCATATTTATTTCAGTTTTGCATAAAAAATTAAAAATACCAAAAAAAACTTGCTAAAATGAATCCTAGTGCTGAAATGAACAACTTTGGTCAATACTATGGAGAGTCATTGATGGATGCTTGGTATAGAATTAAGGACACTAGTAAAAATGGTGTCATTAAATATACTCCTGCCACTGTGATAAGAAACTTCTATAAAGGTATAGATGGCTGGTCGAAATGTTTTCTAGACTCATTGACTAGTGGAAAATTTGCTTCTGGAAATCCCTCACATGCTAATAATTTGATGGAAAATTTATTTGGGAATTCTATAGAATCCAAATATGAAACTGGGATCAAACAACTAAAAGCTTCTATGGATAGGTCAACTTTATGTCTACAAACTTATGTGGAGGACTATCCTACTAAAAATGATTTGCATTCATTTATCCTTCATACCAAGTCTAGGATGAAAAAGACAAATAACACTCTTTCTGGAATCTCTTTGAAAATGGAAACAATATTGAACTATGCCAAGTCTAAAAAGAAGTTGACTAGGGAATTGAATGAAAGAATATCTTCTATGCTGGAACCTTTAGATAGGGATATTAAGAATCATGTTGAAGAGGAGGATGACCTCCAAATAGCCTTGAATCTTGCTTTAAAGAAAAGGAATGAGAATCTTGCTTGGGAAGAAGTTGAGGAAGTTAAAATGCTTAATGAAGTCAAGGATCCTTTGCTTGACTTAGAAAATTGTAGCTTGCATGAATTAATATCTATCTTACAAAAATTTGCAAGTGATCCTTCCATCAACACTAACCAAGCAGGTTTTGGTTCTTATATTGCTAATCATGTCTTGAAAGAAAAGATTGCTAGGTACAACCAAGAGGCTATGATACCACCTAAGCTTGGGGATATGTGGATACCTAAGGTACTAGTAACTATTGGAAAAGAGACACACCATGCCATACTTGATCTAGGATCTAGTGTCTCTGTTTTATCTAAAGAACTATATGAAGTGCTTGAATTGAAAAATCTTGAAAAATGCTCTATTGAACTAGCACTTGCTGATGACTCTATTAAACATGCTTTGGGAAAAGTAAGTGATGTTATGGTAGAGTTACATATGACTTTTGTGCCTGTGGATTTTCTAATCATGGACATGGGGAATAAAACCTCTAGTCCTATTATTCTTGGAAGACCTTTTCTTCGTACCACAGGTGCTATCATTGATTCAAAGGAAGGGAATGTAAAGTTTCAGTTTCCACACAAGAAGTGCATGGAACACTTTCCAAGGAAGAGGGAACCACCAAAGTTCAAGCTCCCTCATGAGCTTCGTCCACAATAAAACAACAAGTAAGAAGCCTAGCTATATGGCTATAAAGAAAGCGCTTTGCGGGAGGCAACCCGGTTATTTTTGTGTGATTTTTCTTTGTGTCCTCTTGCTGTAACAAGAGATTTTGTTAGTTAGGTTCTGGAGTTTTTAATAAAGTGCCAAGTTTTACCCTTTTTGGTTTGAAAAAGTTGCTTATAGCGTTCGGAGATTTTATTCCTGCACGAGTCAGTGCACGGTATGATTTTTAATTCTTATTCTGTAACTCCGAATGAGCTCATATTTGAACTGTAGTTGCAACTTTTCATCCTCTGTATGCATGAATTTTTTCGGAATTTTTCGAGAAAGTTTGGTAGGGTAGAAAAATACGTTTTGCTGCTGCTGTTTTTCTGGACAGATTCTGTCCCATTTTGTTTGATGCATGCTTTGAGCTTTTAAGTTGAATCTTTTTGATCCAATTGAGTTTATGAGTAGGCATACAACATTATATACTTTCTGGACATGTCATATGAATTTTTGTTCAAGGATTATATGCAGCAAGGAACCTATTTGTTTATCACTATTAATGCACCCCACAGAAAAGAGATGGGAGAAACGGTGTTTTGAAGTTTTTTCACAGGGATTGGAGGAGATGCACCAAGAGCTATCCAAGGATGGTGAAGACCATAAGCTTGGGGATGTGAAGACAACCCCGCTGGACCTACACACTCTCGGTTTGCACACGTCCAACTTCTGTTTTTCGATCGAAACACTTTATCGCATAAACTTGGAGCGTCGTTTTTGTTTTTGTTTGAGTCTTGAGAGACCACCACACTATCAATTATATATGAGAGAGCTACTGGAAATATGGGTTGAAATATGTTGGATGCTTTTATAAGATTGGGAAAAGGGATGTTTGACTTGATTTTTAATGATACATATAGTTGCATGATTCATGAGCTTGTTTATGAGTAATAGTTTGCAAATTCTTTTTGTAGAGCTATCACTTATTCATGTTTTGGTGCTGATTGTTATTTCACTTGGTTTAACATGGATTAGTTAGTTCTATGGACACTCATGCATGCATCTAGATGGTCAACTTTCTCCCTTTTGCTAGCCCAAAAACTCCAACAAGCAAAAACTTGTTTCCAACACCTTCAACCAAAGTTATTCCAGTGAGTCCACCATATCTACCTATTGGCTTTATGCTATTCCGAGTATGTTTAACATGTTGTTTGTGTTATCTTACCTCTGAATGAAAATGTTTATGTTATTGATTGCAATGGAAAAAATTGGTTATATAGCTCTCACGAACTTGATGCACAATGTTCTTTTATTTGCATAATAAAACTTGACCCATTGTGATTAAGATTATGATGTTTGTGGCTTGATGAATGTTTTGGGTTGGAAGTTAGCCCATATGTGCTGTCACATGGCAAGCTTTCAACACGCTCTTCATCTCATTTAGTTGATATCATGTGCTTTTGTCTATGGATGCTTATCATGTTGAAATAAATGTGGAAATAGAGTGAGTTTAAATGAGTTTGTGTAAATGGTTAGAGAGACGCCTGGGCCGCTAATCTAAGCCATGCATCATTCATGGTGGAAATTTACTTACATACTATGGTGAACCTTCTGTGATACACCTTGCAATAAAAAACTATTCCAAATGGTAAATAAAAAGGGTGTTGAGATTGTTCATTTTGTTTGTTTGTCTTGTCATTTTGATATGGGCTTGTTCCATATCTTGGGACAAGAGGTACCCCAGTTGACGCTCTTGATGATACTATTATGCTTACAATGATATTTAATTGAACTTGCTTTGTTTCCCAAGTTGAGTAACACATGGTGTAAGTACTTGTATTCAAGGGGCATGAGACATTCAACCCATTCTTTATCAAGCACACTACTCATATTTGCTTTCACTTTAACCTTAATCATTCAAGATGCTATGATAGGGGCAATGAGAGCTTGACACCAATGAATACCTTATTGCAATCATTAACTTAAGTAGAAGAGTTTGGAAGTTGGATGAAACTTATGCATGCTTTACCTCTACTCACATATACATCTTTCCAAAGTGTACACCTATCATATTCAGATTTTCATCTACACTCTATGACCATTGTAGGATGTTCTACTTATCATTATGCATACATGTGTTCCATATTACTTGCTACCATGTTACACTTTGTGAACTATCAATGAACATCCTTGTCTTGAATACTTGATATCACTTCATAAACTATTTGCATATTGCTACTCCTTTGAAGAATGAATCATTTGACTATATGTAGCAATAGTAATCATCTTTGATATCATTGTTAAGTATTAAATTGCAAAGTCCATGTTAGTTTTATCATCTTCATACTCGAGGACGAGCATGGATTAAGCTTGGGGATGTTGATGCATGTAAAATGCATACATGAACTTTGCACTTTAATTGCTTATATTCCAATCATATTTGCATCATATAAGGGTTATATCAATGTTTTATAATGATTTTGGGAATATTCATTTATTTCCTATTTTTATGGAATTAACCCTGCACAGGCAGAAAACCCCGTTTTCTTATTTTAATGTTTCAGGGACCCAAACGTCAACGAAATCACCTGGAAATTTACGGGCGTCAATATTTGGAAGGAAGAAGACCTGTGGGCGAAGGAAGCGAACAAACGGAGGCCCGAGGGCCAAACGGGGGGCCCACGCGGCCAGGTACTGTGGCCGCGTGGGACCCACCCTTTGGCCTCGTGGCTCCGTTGCCGTCGATCTTCGCTCCACCGACATCGTCTTGACCTAAAAACGCCTATAAAAAAGGTCCCCCGACGTTCTCTGGAAGGAGCGCCGCACAAACACAGAAACACCGAAACGGAGATCAGGAGCTGCAGATTGGAGGGGGAAAACTCCGGCGGGGCGCTGCCGGCGTGGTCTCCATCTTCTCCATCGACTTCTCCACCGTCTCCATGATGAAGAGGGAGTAGTCCACCTCTGGACTATGGGTTTGTGGAAGTAACTTATGTATCTCTCCTCTCTTGAGCTTCACTAATTAGCACCGTATGAGCTGCTGAACATGATTACGGTCACCGTTGTAATACCTTTGTGGTGGATCTTTATGAGTTAATATATGTTTGAGATTGCAATGTTTGTTTCAGTTATGAGTATAGATGCATATTATGTACCCCGTTCTTGTCTACTTGTTTTGATCAAGCATGTTTATGAGAGCGTGTGTGGGGGAACGTGTGCATTAGTTGGAGTAACGGGGGGTGGCTAGTGCAGTGAACGTGAGAGAAAGTTCTGCGATCCACTTTGGTATCTTTACCTTACTTTGTTACCTCACTAGGGATAAACTAAAATACCATGCTACCGGGGATGTGGGCGTGACCATTGCCACTACTCCATGACTAGATCTAGCATGTTCTTATTTTCACTTCATGTCATGATACTTAATGCTATACTCTGAGTTATCTTAATTACTGAGGTGTTATGATTTAGTTCGCATCTTGGTGGAGTATAAGAGAGGTTAATAACCAAAAGATCTCTATGTTAGGACGTGATGCCCATATATCTAAGTAACTTGTTATCAAACCCTGTGTTGCAATCTCATATGTTAACTTTGTGTTCCATTGTCTACCACTTTATAAAGAGAGAGTGCATTTGTGAAACCATGAACCCCAGTCCATTTTTAATCATAAGAAACACCTTTCCAACACCATATACCACTTTTCTATTTTCAGCCATCATTAAATCCGAAAATACAAAAATACTTTTCATCTTGCATACATCATTCAAAAACCCAAAAATATCATTTATCATTGCATCCACCATCATTGCATATTTATTTCTTGTTTGCATTGCATAACTATCCTGATATCATTCTTACACCTTGTGCTTGACAACCACAGGTGAGGTTGAGGACCAAAACATCTAACCTTGTTTTGTAGGTAACCAAAAGAAGGATAAGAAGATAAATCTACCACTTCAGATTCCCCGAGAGTTCGATATTAAACCCTCGAGTCACCCCTCGTGGGGAAAACTGTCTTCCACTTACTATACACTCTGCACTTGGAGTCTCAACCTAATCCCGTTTACTTTTGCAGGTATCAAAGACTTGCTCTTCGGGACCATCACATCTCCAGGAACCATGGAAAAAAGGAGGTCATTTATTTCATCAGCAACCTTATTTGTAGGGCATACGATTGCATGTTTGGCTAGATAGGAAACTTCACAGAAGTTCTCATGAAATGAATCATATATCTCATTGATAATTGCTGAAACATAATCAGTAGTGGGTAGCAATGCAATATCTGGTGGCAGAGACATCCAAGAAGGAACTGATTCTTGTCCCGTGTGTGCATAGATATAGTTCCATCACCAATACTAAGAACCCACTGAGCAAAGATGTCTAGCTGAATTTTTTCTTCATCACACAACAGAGGATTCGATAATCTCATGTTTTCCTTTAGCTTCAGTAAAGTAACATGCTGCCACAGAGGTGATCTAATTAGGGAGGAGTTTACAATCTCAGATTTGCTTGCTCCTTCTACAACAGGCAAGACCTGCCTAAAATCTCCGCCCAAAACTACTGTCTTGCCACCAAATGGAAGATCCTTCTTAGTCTTGTCATGTATAGAAAGGATATCTTTCATACTTCTGTCTACAGCCTCGAAGCAACGCCTATGTGTCATAGGAGCTTCATCCCACACCCGCAGTATCAAAGCAGCTTTCTCCACAAGCTCAGCCAAGTTAGTTCCTCGATGTATATTACACATAGTATGATCACTAATTTCCAGCGGAATTCTAAATCGTGAGTGGGCAGTTCTCCCTCCTGGAAGCAACAATGATGCAACACCTGATGAGGCAACAGCGAGAACAACACGATCGGCAGCCCTTAAGTCTGTAATGAGTGCGTTCCATAAGGTCTTTCCAGTACCACCATGCCCAGAAACAAAAAAAAGTTTGCCAACCGAATTATCAACAGATGCTCTAATCTGATCATAGATACTTCTTTGGGAACTATTTAATTTTTCTTGCAAAGCCATTGATGTATCTCTCAGTCTGTCTGTATCATATTGCATCTCTTCTAGCAGTAGCCTATTCCCAAGAGATCTTCCACTGGATAGTGAATCAGTACCAATACCAAAAGAGGACAGAGAATAACCATTTTTAGCAAATAACATTGATAACTCTTCAAGTAGCTGGGCATGCAAATATTCTGCTGGAACCAAGTGGAAATTCCTGTTATTCATAGACTGAATAATCTTTCGTGATATGTCATCAGTCATATATGTCCAGTATTTATCAAGGAGCTTCTGACCGTTAGTAACATCGCAAATAGTAGAACAGTCATGAATAAATGGCGCAATTGATAAGAAGACGCCCACTGAATGGACTCTTCGAAAAGTAGAAACCATTCCCTGTCATCACCAATTAGTCCACGAGCTTGGCAAGCTGCTTTGAACGAATCATGAAGAACACCATTGTATATCCTAAGATCTTCAAAACATGTAGCACCCGCCACAACATTTAAGAGCATTCACAAAAAGTATAATTCTTTTGTAGAAGGATGACAATTATAAATCCGACCGATAGGAGGACCAAATTTTAATTTCCGTTCTCAGCTGGCTTTCTCCTCTTCCACTCCTTGGACGTATTATGCCAAACCCATTTAGATGGAAACTCAAGATAAGTAAGCAAGCGAGCATCATCGTACCGGCTATTAGCAGTAAACCATTCAGTGAGCATGGTCTTGTACTTCTTAGGATTCTCCAGAATACTTGCAAGGTTGTCATTTTCCACGTAAATAACTCGATTCATATTTGGAAGATGGACTGCTAATCTATAAACACAAGGTTCTCGAACATGGATGTCAAATGCAAATGTTCGCCAGCAAGCCTCACATGCAGATAAAAATCTGGAAAACATAAACATAGATGTGAATATCTAACATGCATGACCGAACTCTGAATAGGAAATTATTTGTTCTAAAACAGAAAACATTAAAAGGAAGAAATCAAATTCTTAAACTGAATGCACAAAATTCAAGGTTTGCAAGAAAAGCACCTGCATTTTGCATATTGATCAATCTCGTTGATACCTGCAGCATGGCCATCAGGAGATTTGTACATAGAGCATAAACGCGCACGGGACATATCATGTCCTTTAGCAAGATACTTAAATAATATTTTAAGAGGTTTGTCTTGTTACACCACTCTACATTAATATGAGCTTGAAATTTCTTCAATAACGGTATGTTATGCGGTACGATCCACTTGTTGTCTAAAGGAATTCCATTCTCATAACAAATCTTCCGTTATTTCGACGACGGTATACAGGAAAACCAAGCCCATCAATAGTTGTTTCGTCATTATATTGCTTCGGATAATGTTTAGAGCATACTCATTTTTCATACAGGGAGAGTTTGGATTGTATTCTCCACAAGGTCCATGAACCATAAATTCTTGCACAAGTGCATATGCAAGAGCATCAGCCTCATAATCTGGTATTTCAGCAGATATATAGGAATCTATAGTCTCTGGTGTGGGATTGTCCGTATCAGCCTTCAACCACACAAGGGAATGTATGTGGGGCAATCCTCTTTTCTGAACTCGACGACATACAAATCTGTTTAAGAAGTAAAAAAAGAAACCAAAAAAATTATATCAATGTAAGTACACTTAAGTTTTTTGTGAACATAGGAACAAAAAGCATGAAGTATTAAGAAAGTAAACTAAGAAATACAATATTAAAACTTACATGCATTAATAGGTCCAAATGCTTTCCCTTGCCGAACATCTGCACTAAACTCGTCGATCTTCATCTTGAACACACGTGTAACGATGTCAGGTCTATCAGATGGCAACTGACCAGGTTCCATAAGAAGGGCTTCAGCTATCTCGTCCCATTTAGGATTGCACGTGAACGTAATAAAAAGATTAGGGGCACCATGAACACGGCATATACACATTCCGTCCTGATAATTCTGAATCATGTAACGTGGACTACCAGTATAACTTGAAGGCAAAATGTATTCAACTCCTATGTTTTTCCACTCGAATTTCCTTCACCAACAGCGTCAGATATACCTTGGTAACTCTCTGAACGGAGACTATCCTGATTCCAAAAATGAAAACTCAGCCTACATGATTCCACAGAAGAAAAGGAATCCACTTCAATTTGATGCGATAAGCGACCACAACAGGTAAACGGATTTGGCTCCCCCTCTCGATAGTGAAATCTGTAACAATAATACTCTAGCATTGAAACATGCTGACACCCACGAATCGGAACGTCATTGATTGTCCTAAATTTGATGCCTAAGTGAAATCCCATGGAGGCATAAGGAAATAAAAGTGGATATTGAAGAGGCATAAGAGACGGATTGAGAGGGGAGACACGCTGAAAAGGTCCAGTATCTCTTTGAACAATAATGTCAAATCTATTTGTCTCCACAGAGAAATCATCAATTATCAAAGCTGCTAATTCAGTAGACGCTGGCAAAGAATACCTGTTCCCATGTTCAGTCCCTTCATGCCCAAACAACTGAACAGCAACTTGAGGAGACTCAGGTGAAGTTAGCCTCTGTTCTGCCATACGAAAAGTTTGGACCAAAGAATTATGAATATTAAGCATTACTCGAAGCGAATCCACAACAGCAGTATCAGGCTCATCTCTGTAAGATCGCCGCCGTCGAACAGACTGACCAGATCCTTGAACCGATGGGGCAGCAGACTGTCCATCAATATTGACACCATGAACACGAGATGAAGATGAGAATTGATCAGTAGATGGAACACTCTGTCCAGCATCTATTTCATCAGAAGAAAATATCCTCATTCTATGCTGAAGCTCATTCTCCGTATCAAAAAAATAAAGCTGCGCAAATTTGGGACTGGATTATCTGCGGGAGGAAGAAGAGAACCAATCTCATGGCACACTACTCCGCATATCTAGAAAACATATGGACCCCGTCCAATGTTAACACTTTTATCCACATGAACGCCAAGCGACGTGAAAGCAACCATTGATTATATTCGCGTATCAGTCGTAAAAAGCGAGCACAGTCGGCACCACCATCAAACCGCAACATATCAGATAGGAGTAGGCCAGTCAGGATAAACAGGAAGAGAAATTTTCCCACCGTGGCAGCATCGTGTGCATACAACACGTTTCTTCGTGCTAAGACGCTTGCATCGCTCCTCGTACCAAAAATTTGCTCCACAGTACTCACAAACGAAACGGGGAGCACCGTAATAAGACCTCTCCTGCCAAGAGCCTACAAATAGAACAGATGAGAAGTGAGAACAATACGGTAAGAACAAAGTAAACATAATGTACGTAAATCATCAAATAAAATAGAGGCCACAAAACAGTATAATCAGAAAAACAAAATCAATCAAACTTACGTTTTAAAAGAGTCACAAATTCGTCGGAGAGTGGAAGACTGACGTCATCAAGCTGGCAACGTTCCTTTACATACTGACGATGCTGACGTGCAGCCATACGCGCACGCTGGTTTGCAGCACAGCCCTATCTGCAGAAACGAAGGAAGCTGATACACCTGTAAACACGTACAAATAGGGAACAGGTGTCAGTAAAGAGAAGTTAGAGAGAAAATATATAAACATACCAGCGAGGCGTGATCAAAACATAACCATTCAAAAAAATAAAGTAAGAAATAATCTCTACCTGGAAACGGATCAGTAGGTAATACGTAAGAATTATCACATAATTTATCGAACTCCATACGTGGTAACTCATCTTCAGACGACATCTCCGGAGAATCCACCGGAAACTCAGAAGTTTGGTACAGCAGAGCTTCGTCGGAGTACACAGGGCTGAAGCAGTCGGTAGACGAAAAAGGATCCCAAGAAGTAGAACCCCGTAAACGTGAAGAAGAAGCACCAGTGGACTGAATTCTATCAGGAAGTAAAGGATTGGCAGCAGAAACCTCATCAGACATAAACGGCCAACCGACGTTTTCATCATCTGAAGAATCAGTACATGATGCTGTAAAGAATATAAAAGAAAAAAGAAATCATTATACATGGCACTGCATAGTAGAACATAAAGCTCCAGCAACAACTAGTAGCCGTGCACGTGCAACGCACGTCTTCAAAATATAAATTGTCTTTTTAGTTATCAGAGCCATATTTTTAATTTTATAACAATGATAACATAAAATGCATGCACGATTGTATCACTTAAATCCACAAATCATAAAATAGTAGTTGTCACTTACAGAAATATTACAATTTAACACCAGTTCAAAGCTATACATCTCTTTATGTGACAATAATTTCTCGTTCCACGACAGGAATATTGTATATCGCCAATGTTGAACAAAATACCTCCCGCAAAGTACTCCATAGAGTTTAACATCCACAAACAATAAGATGACCTTCGTCGTAAAAAAAATCACATGATGACCTACGTCATTACAAAATTTAATGATACAATTTTCAATATCGTTGATTAACAATTATCACAACGTATTACTCCCTAGAATATATATAAATTTACAAGCAAACATGATGTTTAATATCTTATCATTAACTGGACCAAATGAAATCCCTAACAAATTTTTTTTTTCTGAACTGAAACAAGAGATATTTGCATTTGGCCTATTTCTACAAGCTTCAAATTGATAATCATGCCGACCACGAAGAGGTAACTGGAGAAGAAAATAAAGGAGAGTTGATGTACAAGGTAGTAGGTGCCATGAACACATCGCTCAGTCCTCTCGAAAAGAAGAAAGAAAAAACCGATGTGTAGAAAAAACCAAATCGGACACATCAGTCAATGCTCAGTCCTCACCATCCTACTCTATCTCAAGCTCCCTCTCTCCTCCAGCCGCGTGAACCGTCCGCTCCACTGCCTCCCCGCCGCCGGCACCGAGGGCCGCCCCGTCCACTGCACCCCCGCGGCCGGCGTGACGATCTCTCCACTCCCTGCCTCCCCACCCGCCACCGCTATTGCGAGCCTGCGACGGCCAACACCTTCCCTGCGTGCCTCCCCGCTGCGGCGCTGCCTCGCCCTTTCTTGATGCCGGCGGCACACAACTGTTCTCTTCTTCGCCATATTCGTACCTTCCGGTCATATAAGATCCCTATGAGGAACTGGAGATCCTTTGGAGAGCAGATGGCGCCAAGCTCGGCATGCTCGCGGCAGGTCAGACGACCCCGAGCTAGAAGCTGGCGAAGGTCTCCATCGGATTCGCGGCGGCGGCCGGAGGGCTCCACGGCGCCTGCCTCCTCCTCCCGGGGGAAAAGCGCCGGCGAATCGTAGCAAGCGCAGAGAGGTGCCGGCGAGGATGCATTGCTCCGGGTCCATCGCTTTCACGCCTCTTCAAGACTTCAACGGTAACGCGTCTTCAGAAGTTCGTCAGTTCTGGTTATAGCATTGTTAGATCCCCTTAATGTTCTGGCTTATATTTGAGATCAGAGAACTATCTGTAAGAATCATTTATTTTGGGCAACCAATAGATAGTGTTGATGGTTTCACCAAAATATGCAGGAAGTCAACGTGACCAGTCAACGGTTCTTCCAAGACCAAAAGTCAGGCCACAAGGTGCAGAGCATCCTATTCAAGCAGCTAAGTGCCAACTACAAGCCTAGATCGAACTTGCTTGTATAATATTGTGCTACTGCATCTCTCTTGCTCCTGTATATAATTGATGAGCAGAGGCAGCAGATTGATTGTGCTTTGTGCCTTTTTTTTAGAATACATGATGTTTTTGCCGGGAGAGTCAGGTGCTACCTTGGATCCAAAGAGTGAAAGCAAATATGGGGCATCCTGGGTAAGTAGTTGGACCTTAGTGTAATCATTGGGGGTTGTAAACACTTGACTGTAAAATTAACGTGTGAAGCAGCTCCTTCTGAAGTTATCAAGTTATCATTGACTCCACCACTGGTGATTTTGTGGCAGGTACAAGGATGGCCAGACCCCTGAGCATGCTCTCCTTGCTTTCGTCTTGGTGTCAGGCAGAGGACTTGCTGCTACAACACGGTATGATTTCAGGAGTTATATGTTGCTTGTTTATCAATTAATAGCACTGCTCCTTTCATGTTAAAATTGGTAATTTTGTTATTTTGAAATTTTAGACAGCGCAAACGTGAGTATAGGAGCACCACATAGTAGGGCAAACAAAAACCAAAAAACATGAGAAACAAAAGTTAGCCCATGCTTTATAATCGAAATAGTAATCGTTAATTCTGTGATAATCAAAGACCGTAAAACATCCCTTTACAAGAATGACAGTAGAATTTGGCATCCCCCTTGCTGCTTTCCTTGTTCTTTTCCTCCAGTCCTCTATGCCAGTTCCATATATCTGTCAGTAGCAAATGCATCATAAAAATATAATTGAAAGATCATGAAAAATTATCGAAGATAGTTTTTCTTTTATATGCCGAAAGAAATAACTTGTCATGAAAATTTAACATGAAGTAATGTTCTGTTTTTATCTTAGTATCTATGTGAAGTAGATCATGAGCAAGAAAGCTAACACTGTAGCTTGAGTGAGCGCTTGAGAGTTTACCAAGTAAAAGAATTCATAGTTTTTATCTTACCGAATACTGCAATTAGAGCAGCTTCAGTATACCACTAACTTTGGTTTATTCTAGTACAGTCTTGACTTCTTGCCTCTAAATTTGCCGATACTGAAACACCACAAATAAATAGAATGTAAAAGCTATGAAGGTGTTTCTCACTAACGTAGTTGCACACAAAATGAAACCAGTACGTACACATTGATCAATATCATTTGGGTATTTGAAATGCATACCTGACCGCTGATTACAAATTGATATATCAGTAGCAAGCTACTTTGGTCAAACCTGCACAAGAAACCATTTCATAAATAGACAGAAATACAATACAAGCAGAAAATATTGTTAACCTCAAATTAGGTGCAATGAAAAACAGGGAAAGAATAACGCACCTGGCTCATCCCTCTAAAACATCTCTGTATACAATGTTTTTTGTGCTTTTCCCAGATTTGTCAACCTCGTTGTTAGGCTTTGCTAAAATCCGCGTCGTCTTTCTTGAGACACCCCTTGACAATGCAACATATAGTTGTCCATGTGAGAACACAGGTTCGGGAAGGTAAATACCGACGTTTGGGATGGTTTGACCCTGTGCCTTGTTAATAGTCATCGCGAAACTCAAGCGTATGGGGAACTGTTTTCTCTTAAGTTTGAAGGGAAGTGAGGTGTCCTCGGAGGGCGACATAGGGATCCTAGGTATGAACACCCTTTTTCCAGCATGCTGACCACCAACAATCTCCGCATCGATTGAAAGATGATGACTGTAAGTATTCCCATAAATTGTTAAATAACTATATAATTCAGTAGTGAACATCACACCTGATGGAAAATCAGAGGCTTGGTTTCCTTGTTGTGCAGAATTATCCACTGAATCTTGGGTCATCTCATCGGGGGGTCAGTATATGGCATCCAACGATTCCAACCGGTCTCCCCACGTGGAAAGAATAGCGGATATGACAGAGGGTCGTAGCATCCATAATATGCTCTAATATACAGGGGTTTGTCTCCTTTTCCATACACGACAACACTCCTATCAAAACAATTTTGTGGGTCGCTCCCTTCAACCCATATTGCTGCCACCTGAGAAGCTGTTGGAGCATTGTATCTTCTCTGATCGAGGTTGATATCCGTGTTAGTGAGATCCTATACTCATCAAGGTTCGGAACAGCACCAAGGCTCTTTAACACTTGAGCGTAAGGGTTATCCTTTAGTATTTCCAGAATATTCTGTATGAGATCTATGCGTAGATTTGGAGACCTCTAACCCTATGTGACAAGTTTTCATCCGTATCATAAATATAGAGCTGCAAATGCCGAGGCCCATTAAGAGAAGCCACCAGTTCATCAAGAGCGTGGTACAACCCCCCACATGCACGGAATGTATATACGCCGGTTCCTGCCGCGGTGCTGACTCGACGATCAAGTGTGACCCCAAGACTGGTGAATGAGAAGTGGGAGTTGAAATAACGTATATTGTCTCTAAAATATTTAGCATCCTCGTCATCTTGACTTGTGAACAACCTTTTCAACTCTTCTGGAACCTCTGGAGTAAATAAATCCACTTTCCCCTTTCGGCAACAAAATGCAGGCCCCTCAAATTGAATCCGCAATGCATCACAATGGGGCAGTCGGGCATTTTTTTGAGTACATGGTGCTTTTTCGGCAGGTTCATGTAAACCCTGTCATGAGGATCATTTGTGGGAGTTCTGTTTACAGGATGTCGCTCAACTCGGTAGGTTTCAAATTGAACATCTGCAAAGATAGATGCATTAATTAGCCCTTTTACAGAAACAACACTATTGTATTGATTTAGTATTGATAATCCATGATATGAATAATCTACCTTGTTGGGCGAACATCCTGGTTTCTTCGTCAGGCTCAGCGTATCCATCTTCTTCTCCTTGGTTCCCGTCTCCCAAGCAATCTGGTAGGCAAGATATTAAATGATGCATAAGTTCTTCTAGAATGGGGGCATGAAACATTAGATTTATTATGCATACCATCAATGTTTTTCGTGTTGACATCGGGCTCGAGTATTCCATACACATCTTTGATGTGGTCGTTGCCTGATAACATTATTTGGCAAAATTAGTAAGTACCAGATTTGAATTGTAGGTATAAACCCAATGGGTAATATAAATCAATATGAGAGTAAATACCAATATGTTTCTGTCCAGGTGCCTCGCCACGTGATGTGGGCATAGGGTTGACAATAACACTTATTGGATTCTGGGTGGTTTGACCATCATATGGAGATCGTTCCATTACAGGACTCTTGTCATGCAGTTGGGTTGTCACAGGTTCAGTGGAGCCATTAAAAGGCTGTCTCCCTGAATGCACAACAAAATCACCCAAATTATGGTAAAATAAGTAGAGATTAGAATTCAGCACTTACCATAATCGATGAACTGATAGAGGCAATGTTGGATACGTGTGTTGATGAATGTACCGAGTTCGGGGTTCTCAACCACTGACAGTTGTGTGAGCGGCACTGCAGTGTGCTGCGTGATCATGGTGCCATCTCCTTCTGTGCAACATTCATATGTCAAATAAAGCATTGGTATTGGGAACACCAAAATACATAATATGTCAAATATACCAGTGCTTGCGTGAATCATTTTCTCGGTAGAGCACGCCAAATGGGATCGTGTTGATTCTGTTTGAACACTGCTTGTTACAGAGGCTCCAGCATTCTTCTTCTTTGTGAGGTAATAATTTCTTTTCTTTTGTCGTAGTGTCTCCATTTGGTCAGGACTCATAGAATAGTATCGAGCTCGTTCACGCATCACTTTTGCTTCCGAATTGCTTTGTTGCGTACTCTCTGCTTCAGCATTGTTTCCATGGAAATGTTGGACTGATGACATAAGCAAGATAACAAATTATACAATAGTTTACATAGAACATTATATGGGCAACTAATACTTAATGGAAACCAAGAGAAAATGTTTGCCTGGGCTCCCCATTGCATGCTGAAAATCTGGAAGCAAATTTCGCCCAGAATACGAAATTTGAGAAGCATCCATTGGAGACTGAACAAATTGGGTACCCATTTTTTGAGAAACAATATCCATTGGAGAACCACCCATCGGAGACTGATACAATCGGGGTACCGCACCTTCAAAATTATACATAGGAGACTGAAACAATTGGATATCTAATACGTAATAGAAACCAAGAGAAAATGTTTACCTGGGCTCCGCATTGCATGCTGAAAATTTGGAAGCAAATTCCGCCCAGAATAAGAAATTTCCCCAGCATTCATAGGAGACTGAAACAACTGGGTGCCCGTTTTATGAAAAATGCCCATAGGAGACCGAGCCTCTTGGAAACTGACATTTGTAATCTGAGTTGTGGCTGGGGAAGAATCCATAGGCAACAGTACAGGCACAAAATTCTCAACAGCTTCTTGATCAGATCGAGTGGCAAGAGCCTTTTTCTTATGATAGCTGTCACGTCTCTTTTTCAGATATGCCTCTTTTTTTTAGGGTCCATATTTGCATACCAGTCTCTGGAACGCTTATTCGAATCGTCTACAATGATGAATGTTTGCAAGTAGTTCATAAAAACAGATTATTATAATTATGTGGATAGGAAAGTTCGAACACAAATGGTGTTTGAACTTACCTTGTGTAGAATCTGAACGACGGATGCATACATTGTAATATCGCCTAAAGCTGGTCGCAGCGGTGCTGCAGATAATATTATTGATGAATGTAAGCCTCAGAACTCATGTCCAGTAAAACATATTTGATAGCAGTATATGAAGCTGAAAAGTACCTTGTGTTATATTGGACAATTGAGTATTTCTGTTCGTAATGTCTCCAAGAGCAGCATGCATAAGATTAGAGTCTCCAAGATCTCCTCGTACATGTTTTACTGAATGAGAAAATTGAAATGTGTGTAAATCAGGCGTTGAAATTTTCATTACATTTATATTGTGTTCTAACCTGAATTTTCTTTCCGCTGCACAGATGTTGCAAGACGCTGGTGTGGCGGATTCGACATGATCGGCACCTGAACTGTGCGGCCTCTGTGGCGGCGCAATGCAAGGGTGTTGCCGAGGTAGTGGACCCGGAGAGGTCGTTCTGTTGGTCGGCGTCCTGTTCGTGGTCCTCCTCCTCGTCGATGGGACGTGTGGCATGGATCTCAGACGGCGAGCCTGAGAGCAGACGTCCTGGTCGTCGCCGTCGCGTGGCCTTCCTGCTCGTCGCCGTCGTGTGCGTGGCCTTCCTGCTCGCCGTCGTGCTGGTCGTGGGCGAGAAAGGCTGCATGAAACTCAAATGGCAAAGGGCGATTGTTCTCCCTGTAATTTCGGATTGTGTTGGGTGCGGGCACTTATTGTTTTCTTGTGTGCGTAATATGGCAGGCGTGAAGTGAGGAAATTTACTGTGTATATATATGGTAAGCGTGATGCGTGGAATTGAAGAGGGGTGGGGAGAAGAAATGTCTGAGGGCCGTTGATCTGTTTGCACGGACGGTCGAGATTTTATTTTCCTGCCATGTTTGCTTGTTTATTAGTAGTGGAGACTAAAACAGCAGAATATTCGGAAACATAATTAAATATGTAGGAAGAAGCAAGATAACAAAACGATGGCACGATTTGATACAGAAGTAAATCCACTTGGTATCCTTAGCTGACAATTATTTTCTCTCTGAAGCGCATGGACATATAATCGCAGTGAAGCATTATGTAAATATTAACACAGCTACGGTTAAGTGATGGAAGGAAAAAAACGTAATTACACCTACGAATGACACTTTGCATTTTGCATAATTCATTAATTTGTCACTCATTAATTTTTCTGTGCTTGAAATGATAAACAATCATGCAAGAAGGCAAATTGGAAACTCCAACAATTATACTGTCCGCATGACTGTATATTTTTCTAACAGTAGCCACGGCCGTCTAATTGTATACTTTTCTAATAATTCTTCATGTACAGGATGCAAGAACACATATGTCCACAAAGAGAGAAGGAAAGTACAATAATCATGATGTCTGTAAAGTGAACAACAGCAGAAAAGAAAAGAACATGCCATCAGTAAGAAAGTTTCCATATAAGGAAGATGACGACATAATATCAGCGCGTCCAACAGAGAGAGGATGGTTAACAGGCATAGCTGAAATACCAATATCTGTCAGAAAAATGTATGAAAACGTGAGTAACCACGAACAGCACGACTGTATACAAAAAAAAATCAACTTGATATACGAAGCGTAAGAAAGATAGCAGCAAGAATACCCGTGCAAGCATCAACTGGACGTTTGCCCAAAGCAATCTGACGGCGCCGCATTGCCTGAGAACCATTCGATGCAAGAGGCCAATTGGGAGAACCAATAGCTGAACTCTGAAGTGTAGGAAGTAAACCAAGAGAAAAGGAACTGTCCACAAACTGAGCATCAACTGAAGAGTTGTCGGGCTGTAAAACTCGACCGTGTACAAAAGCAGAAACTGGCAGCAAACTGGAGAAGGTAGCCGTTGGTGGAACAACAGGCTGTACCACAGGAGCAGAGGACGGTCGATCGGCAGATAACTGAGGCGTCGCTGGAGAACCAGTAGAAGGACAACGACGACGGCGAACACGCCGCAGCTGCGGACCATCAGCAAGAACATCATCCGGGACATGGGTGTCCAGCACTGCATCCGCCCCGTCAGCAACAGAGCGAGACAGAGAACCGCGGGCACGTCCACGGCCTCGACGTCCAGGCGCTCGAACAGGAGAACCGCCAACACCGAGCGACGTACGCACAGCGGTCGGGAATCAGCCAGCAGACCAGCAGTTCCGACATTCAAAGCAGAAGCAAGCGTACCACCGGTGGACGAAAAGCGAGGAGACGGCCGCAGAACAGGCACGCCAGAAGGACGTTGAACCGTAGAGACAGAACGGCGACGACGACCGCGTTGAGAGTGCGCAACGGGCACAGAGGACGCTTCCGCAAGAAGACATTCAGAAGCAGAGAGCGGAAGAGAGGACGAAAGATCATCAACGGAACGGGGAAGCGGTCCTCCGACGGCCGCACCGCATTGAGGCTGAATTGAAGATACACCCAAGAGCGAACTGTAGGCAGAGCAGGAGACGCAGAAACCGCCGGCCTGTTGGAAGCACGGGCCGACCTACCGGACGACGCGGCACATCTGGACGAACAGCACGCCGTCGACGAACAGTACGGCCAAGCGGAAGATCCGACGGAACAGGGGCATCCCAGCGGCACCGATCCCAGGAGGATCAGCCATCCTGTAGAAAAAAAGAAGAAATCAGCAAATCACGAGGAGAGAAAGAACGTAAAATGAAGAAGAGGACGGAACCAAACCTAAAAATCAGCGAACGAAGCAGGAACAGGGGCAAGAACAATGAAGCAAGCTGCATCGACGTCTCCGACGCAAAAAAAGGGAAAAGAAAAAAAAACTCTGCAAGGCGGAGTAAGCGGTGCACTCCCTACCAGCACGGGCCCACCAAAACAGGATAACAGGGAGCAACCGGGTAGAAGCAGTCAGTCGGCAGGAATAACCGGGAACCTCAAAACGGCGGCGAAGTAAAGAAAACGTAAGGAAGGAGGAGGAACCAACTGGAGAAACCGGCTGACCGGGAACAACCAGCGCAAGTGCCACGCGCGCTGAAACGACGTGGCGCAAGAGGATTGGTCTATATTCGGTCATGAACAGTAAACCGAGAACAGAAGATGTCGTGGATGTATGAGGAACCCTAATCGCAGTCATCGACGACGCAGAAAAACCGGCGACGTGGAAGCAGGAGAAGCCGGGGACATGTCGCGCCTTTATATAGGGTAATATAGTATGTGGCGATGAGAACATATACTCCTCCTAGGACGCATTCACAGCCACGGAACAATGTGTTTCGCAAAAAAAAAAGTCACGGTACAATGCATAGCAGGTTTAGATTTGATGATGGTGTTTCTCATTTAGGCATAATATTTTTCAGTGGGAGTTGACGTTTCCGTCGATAGTGAGGCGTCCAGTCTCTCGGAAGTACCCGTAGGATAGGGTGTGCGTGCCTACGTGTGTCTACGTTCATATGAGTGAGTATATACGCGTGTATTTGAGCGTCTGCATTTGTACTATGTTTCGCAAAAAGAATGCATATGGGCGGGCCCATAGTGACACGGTGCTTGATGCTCTTCAAGAAAGCTTCCTCGATACACGGCATGGATGGACGCAACTTCAGTGACTTTTTATAGAAAGAAAGTCATCGTGACTTTGAAGTCTAGCCACGGTATCAGTCATCCAAAATTTGGTACTGAAATTCAAAATGATGTCCAAATAGGTCGAAACTTTCCCACAATGTGACGTTTAAAATTTATTTGATCTTTCTTCAAAAAAGTTCTAAACAGAATACAATGTAGTATAGAGGGAGCAAAGTCGATCGTCCTGCATCTGCATGGATACCATCTCGTGACCTCTCAGCTGAGACATTGTCAATTGTCATGGTTCCACGACTTGTGTGAATGAGCAACACACGTAACTAACGACTATCATGGGCGTAAATCAGCACTAGTACGGAGTAGTAATTGACAGATCGATTGGACTCCATGGATTGGATAATCGGCTGAAACTTGGTCCACGTCAACTGGGGTAAGAAGAAGTGACACGGCATGCGATTAGTACATCCCGAAGAAATTTGTAACCACCCAAAAACGTTGACGATGTATACCACGTACGATCACAGCTTAGTGAGGCGATGGATCACGAAAAAG
Organism: Poa pratensis; assembly: GCA_947311845.1. Classification (NCBI taxonomy): domain Eukaryota; kingdom Viridiplantae; phylum Streptophyta; class Magnoliopsida; order Poales; family Poaceae; genus Poa; species Poa pratensis. The sequence continues at coordinate 14,137,301 of CAMZMU010000045.1, forward strand.
CATTTCTAGCGGAGCCGGTGTTTACCGGTGTCCCCCGCACCAATCAGAGCAAGCCACGAGCTTATACTCGGACCCACGTCTTGCTGTATTATGTTCTTTCAGCCTTTTACTGCATCGCGTATTTCTCACCATGAGCCCACCCACGTGATTGGGCCTGTGGCAGCAATAACTGCTCTGCTCCCATCCCACCTCTTCTACTCCATTCTTTCCGAGAGTTGCAGTAAACTCGCCCAGGCAGCGCAGCCCTACGTAGCAAGTTCATTTGTTTTCAACATATTTCAATAATATTTTTTAAATAGTTTCAGTGACTTTTCAAATATTTTTCTTAGGTAATCCAATAAAACGAATAATATATTTGTCAAGTATTAGTACAATAACTTCTTAGTATCACAGAACTATGACATATATTACACATTTACTAAATCTTTGTCATACCAGATATGATCTAGTTATATTTTGAAAATCAATTAATTTTGATTATCCATACCAACATTATATCAACAAACCATGGCATATATATGATTCACACATATGTATCTCATTTTTTCCCAAATAGTTTCAGTCCGCTTCCGTAAAAGTTTCATCTTGGTATGAAACAAATATGACATATGTAACATGCAGTAACTAAATTTGTGTCATACAAAAAATGAGCCAATTTCGTTTTAGTAATCAATTTTTCTATCAGAGATACCAGTTTTATATCAACAAATTATGTCAAATACTATTGAAATTTTATACATACTTTTTACGAACCATATTTGGTTATGGTACCAAATTGGTACCAATCATATATGACCAATATTCCATTGGTATTTGAGAAGCGTATGATACATCACAATTCTCATTAAGATTTCAAACTGATTTCACAATCATTTCACTCCACCACAAATGTTTCAGATCTTTTAGTACAATTCGTTTCAAATATTAGAGCAAACCAAAAAAGTAGCTTTCAGATGGATGAACGCCACCACCAAAATCATTTCTCAGACTAAAATTTGAGACAGAATAGCAGACTAAAATTCACATCGAACCAAAAGTAGGCACCACCAAAATCATACTTCAGATCTGCATCCTCATCGGATTGAAGTACAACAATCCCTTGACGATAAAATGAATCCCAAACCTATATGCAGCTTCATCTTCCTCCGGTGGCTCTCGTCGAGGAAGCAAGGCGCTGCGCTGCGGGTCAAAGACGCTGCGCTGGCGGCGGAGGAACCAAAGCTCAAGTGCGACCTTGGCTCATGCATGGCGCCGTCTTTCTGGTCGCAGCCTCGCCTTTGTTCCAGAAGCCTTTCCGCCACAACACGAACCACCGTAGTTCCGGCCACTGGCCCGTCGTCTCGCCGCAGGTCTCGCCTTTGCTGGATCGTCGCCGCCGCTTATTTTGTGGATCGAGATTGAGAGAGAGATAAGAGAGAGAACGAAAGAGAGTCTCGCACGGACTGGAGACCTGATGACATTAACTAGACGAGGGTAGGTGGGCAGCGCCTTGAATGGAATCGAGTGGGCTGGGCATTTAATCCATACGTATTCTACATGCAGCAAGGAAATACCCAACAGGATTGAAAAAATACCAGGCCCCACGGCCCGAATCGTGAGCACGCAGTGGACGGTCGATACTTGACCGGTAACCACCGGCGCCGCCAGAAAAATCGCGTCCCGATGGATCAACTATATATGCATGCTCCCACACATTGCTGCTTCCTTTTTCTTTAGTACTAGTTGCCTTTTGCGTGCTAAGTTACATCTTTTGTCTTAACTAAACACACACATCACACCAACATATTTCGATGTGTTGAGAGAATAAACACATGTGATCAATTATGCAAGAGATGCCTCTGATTAGGTGTGTTTGTTGGGGACACGTGTCTCCACTACTACATAACGATGATAAGAACACCCCTATGCAACGGCACAAAATACCGACGGTTTAAATAATTTACGCGTGTTTTATGGTTGTTTGGAATGGGTTATTGCTGGGAAACGAGCAAACTAGGACTTCGTTACCGTTTTAGTTGGTAACACTTGAAATGTCATCTCCGTTATGGACTCATCGCACACGATCATTTGGATACCTCCATTGCCAACATTTTGCGGCCCAAAAGCCCACCAGTGGACCTATAACACCCCCACCCCACACCGCCACCCACCACCACACACACAAGCATCACTCTCAGTCCACTCCCAAAAGCCCACCAGCGGCCAATTCGTCAGCGCTCCGCCGTCTAGAGCCCCGGCGCCGATAAAGAGAGACAGCCTTTCAACGTAGTATAGGTGGTAGATCTAACCAACTAGATTAGGTCTATATGAGACTAGAGAATTGTTTCTCAACACATGAGATCTAGAGAGAGAGAAAAGCCACGGAGGCAATATTGTGATCAAGGAGTAGGGGGTTTTGGGAAGGGGTAAGACCCCAACCCTTGGTGCGCCGGCCGTATGTCGGCCGGATTCCCTCCCCAAGTCGTTTTCGGGGAGTCATTGTCCAACAAGGACTCCTCCCCCAAATCGCCTGCTTTTTCCTTTTTATCCTTTTAATTAAATAGACTTTCAAAATCAATTAATCAAATATAGGAAAAGGTGGAGGAGGTGGTGCGCCGCACCAGGTGTCCCTGGGACCCATGTGGCTGGCCCCACCCATGGTGCGGCCTAGCCCTAGGGCTCCCAGTCCCCCTCCGGCACTCCCCCTTCCTGATATTTCTCTGAAACTCTTCTGGAACCAAATATACTCTATAGATAAATCATCGACTCTATCAACTGATGTCAGAAACACTTCCCGGTATCTCGGAACATCTCATGTTCACCATATTTCTCTCATAAGGCTTTCAACCCTATACTGGCAATCTCGCATTATATGCCTCTCATGATAACTTCACCGGAACACCCCCAATTCACATCGGAGTTGTTCATGCGACATCGGAATGACTCCGACCACTTCTCATAACCACTATTACTACAAAATACTCTCAATTAAAGATTGACAACAGCTTAAGCATGCCCGGAAGGTTCGGTAACACACAGACATGACCGGAGTACTTACCGGACAATAACCAGTATTGGGACTATATACGTCTATATTGGGTCCTGTGTATTCACGAATAAATGACGGAAACTTTTGTGTTTCTCGTTACGCTATTCTCCTTAGCTACACGATACCAATGATATCATTAGAATGAGACAATGTGCTATTGTGTAATCAAACCATTCGATCACTACACATATAAACTTGTACCGATGTCATTCTCTTTTCTCATTCATATTCCCGATGTCCAGTGATAAATCACAATGTGACTGGCCAGACAATCAGGGTGACATCGGTGATACTGAGATGACCTAGAGTATGTATCTCTCCATCGCCTGGAGGAGTAAGTACCATTCTTGAATAATCTCAGTTCCATTACACACTTTAGGTTACACCCAAAAGCCACCGTTATGGTCTCCAATTACGGCAAGACGTTAGATGCCAATCAAAGTATAAGTGTCAAATGTGCGGTCACTATATGTTCTCATGGTATAGGGATACATCCAATGTTGGGGATATCACTTATCGGGAACTTATCAGTCGACCCAAGATAAGGGTAAATCGGCCGGTTTATCGGCATCTCGGACGGTTTATCTTATCGGTCAGAAGCGATAAATCAGCCGATTTATCAGAATAACGGAAGATATCTTGAACAGTGGATACACCTAACAAAAGCCCTATAAGCACTTGCTAACCTCATATGTGACGATTTGTCTCTTATCAAGATCATACAATTGGGTCGGTTCAATATTATTGTCATTCCGACAATATGCTCTTATAGTTGTTTGACTTATACAAAGTCCATGATCAGAAAAATGTAATCATCTAACAACAAGATAAGCTAATCTTAGAGACAAGACTAGGAACACTTTGTTCTGTCTATATCTCTACACGTACTTTGGAGGTTCTCCTTTGAATACTCACTATTCAAGTGTCAAATCAGTTATAGCATAAAATATAAACATTAATAATAAACTTGGAGATAAATAATAACTTAATATTATTATCTATAGGGCATACCTCCAACCATGTGCTTAGTTCAATTGTTTGTTTCTCCGAGGGACTATACAAGCTTGGCGATGATTGGAACAATGACAATTTTACGATGTGATCCAATATAATGCGTACATAGGGATCATAAGGAATTTTAGGCATTTTTCTGACTGTTATATATGTTGGATATCTTAGTAACACAGAGGCACATTTTGGGTTCCATTGGATATAAGGAGCATATTTGAACTTGTACTCTTCTTATTCACTCTATGCATGTAGGATATGCCTGTTGAAATGGGACATACAATGTTTTTGTCCGAACGGACATGGGAGGCGCTCCAACGGGCTGGCGCATAGGGACAGTTGTCCGCGCGGACACGCTGTTTCGCCCCAAACGTGGCCCGTTTTTGGTCCAGCTTTGGGGGAGCCGTGGACACGCACTGTGTCCTCCCGAGTCCGCCCCTGGCCCACCTGGCAGCGACTGTGGCCGCTTTGGCCACGTCGCTGGTCCTTTTTGATGGGGACCCTATCCAGTCCCCATCCCCACTCCAGTCCCCACTTCCACTTCCAAACCCTAGCCACCGCCTCCGTCGCCGTCGACCATGAAGAAGGACAGCTGGTTCTTCAAGGGCCGCAACAACGCGGAGGCCTCGAGCTCCCGCGCGCCCCCTCCGAACTCCGACGCCGCCCGCCGTGCGGAGCTCCGTGTGGCCCGCAATGCATGCCGCCGTGCCCAGTGAGCCCGCGTCTCCACGGAGGTGGCGCAACTCTACTGGGAGGTCGCCGCGCCCATTCCGTGGGGTGACGTGCACCTGCCGGACGGCTGGCATTTGAGCACCTGCCGTGTTCCGGTGCCGCGGATCCCTCGCCCCGGCAGGGCGCGTACGGAGGAGATCCTCCGCCGCCGTAGCTTCCTCCCCGCCGACCTCGTCAACGACCCAGCGTACGCGATTAACTCGCCGTTGTGGGACTGTTGGTTCGAGGTCGAGCACGACGCTCGACGCCGGTCGGCCTTCGCGCCGAGGCGCTGGAGGGCTACCAGCTCGTGGAGAACGATGGCTCCTCCTCCGACATCGACTGGAGCGACGACGAGGACGGCGCCGCGAAGATGGAGGAAGACGCGCCGCCGCCCTACGACGACGAAGCCGCCCTCCAGGCCGGCATAGACGCCTTCAACTTGGAGGAGCTGGCCCAGTGGCCAGAAATCACGGCCGCGCTCCGGCAGTCGGCGGAGGAGGCGGCAGAGCGGACCCGCCAGGAGGAGGAGGCGGCGGCGGCGATGGAGCGCGCGCGCTGGTGATACGTCTCAAACGTATCTATAATTTCTGATGTTCCATGTTGATATTATACCAATTGTTACATGTTTTATATACACTTCATAGCATTTTTATGCATTTTCTGGGACTAACCTATTAACAAGATGCCACATTGCTAGTTCCTGTTTTCTGCTGTTTTTGTATTTCAGAAAAGCTGTTCTGGAAATATTCTCGGAATTAGACGAAACCTGGATAGGACCTCCTATTTTTCCAACACGTACACGAAGTCCGAAGGAGAGACGGAGGCGACCGAGGAGGGCGCCACACCCTAGGGCGGCACGGCCCCCCTCCAACCACGCCGTGGTGGGGTGTGGGCCCCTCGTGCACCGCCTCGCGACGCCCTTTGGACTATATATTGCCTCCGCGGTGAAAACCCTAAAAGAATCGACTATTTCTCCAGAAGAGTTCCGTAGCTCTGCCGCCACCAAAAACCAAGTTTCGGGGGTCAGAAGTTCCTGTTCCGGCACCTGCCGGGACGGGGATTGACCCCCGGAGCCATCTCCATCGACCACGCTGCCTCCACTACGACTCCATGATGGTTTGTGAGTAGTTCCCTCATGGACTACGGGTTCTAGCTGTAGCTAGTTGGTACTCTCTCTCCCATGTACTTCAATACAATGATCTCATGAGCTGTCTACATGATTGAGATCCATCTGATGTAATCGGTGTTGTGTTTGTTGGGATCCGATGAATTGTTACATTATGATCAGTCTATCTATTAAAGTTTGTGAAGTTATTGTTGCTGCAATCTTGTTGTGTTTAATGCTTGTCACTAGTGCACGAGTGGCATGGTCTTAGATTTAAGCTCTATAATTATTGTTTAGATTGTATCTACAAGTTGTTTGCACATGTCCTTGTCCGGAACCCGAGGCCCCAGAGTGACAGCAACTGGGATAACTGGAGGGGATGGTTTTGACATGATGATCACATGTTTTCACTAAGTGCTAATGCTTTGCTCCGGTGCTCTATTAAAAGGAGCACCTTAATTACCAGTAGTTTCCCTTGAGGCCCCGCTGCAAACGGGCTGGTAGGACAAAAGATGTTATGCAAGTTTCTCATTGCGAGCACATATGACTATATATGGAAAACATGCCTACGTATGATTAATAGACTGGATGTTCTGTCTTAATGCTATTTCAATTCTATCAATTGCCCAACTGTAATTTGTTCACCCAACACTTGTTCTTGGAGAGTTACCACTAGTGTAGATAGCTGGGAACCCCGGTCCATCTATAATCATCATTGCTTTAGCGTCAACTCCACGCATGCAACTATTTTTTGGTGCCATTGCTTCTGTGTTACTGTTACTATTGCTCTCATATTACTGCTGCTTTCACATCACCCCTGTTACTAGTGCTTTTCCAGGTGCAGCTGAATTGACAACTCAGCTGTTAAGGCTTATAAGTATTCTTTGTCTCCCCTTGTGTCGAATCAATAAATTTGGGTTTTACTTCCCTCGAAGACTGTTGCGATCCCCTATACTTGTGGGTCATCAAGACTATTTTTTGGCGCCGTTGTCGGGGACTACAATTCTTCATCATCAAATACTCTCCCGTCTAGACGCTAACGAAAATAGCATCAACTATTTTCTGGCGCGGTTGCCGGGGAGCATAGCTGTACTCATAAGTTCACCTGGGGAGTACACTCTACTTCTCTGTCTGTTTTTATTTTATTTTGTTTTGTCTAGTTTACTTTTGTCTAATTTTATTGTGCTTAGTTTACTTTTGTTTAGTTTATTTCTGTCTAGTTTATTTCTGTTTAGTTTTATTTTTCTTATATACCCGAAAATCCATAAAAATTTAAAAACCAAAAATCTAAAAAAACTGTTGCCATGCCTATTTTCTGGAAAACTAGATCTTATTTGTCAGGATGGCTCACTAAGGATAGAGAAAATAAATTAAATGAACACCTCTGGTCTGAAAAAGGGAAGCATCTATCACTACAAGTAGTTAAACTGCATAATTTTGCTACAGACTTGTGTTCTACATATGATGAATCTTGGTGCTTTAATGAATCTCGTTGTTGCAGGAAGCATAAACACCTCCCTTTTCAATGTGATTATAATGATAATGAAACTTTGGCTTCTTATGCTAGAGGATATTATGACTTTGATAAACTTGAGCAAATTGAAGAATTTTTTGTATTTATGGGAGCTTATGAAATTGCAGCCTTGCTTAAAAATCGAGATATTGAAGCTCCTTATAGATCTGATACTTTTGCTATGCTTGGATATTGCCTTGAGTATTATAATGATAATCCTTATATTACTGAATTTCTTGAGAAAAGACATCCTCAAAAAGAAGAGACCATTGTCTTGCAGGAACCTGTAGAAGAAGAAACTACTGCTGAAGCTGAAAGCTCATTGGATGAAAAAGAGGAGGAGAGTGATGAACAAAAGAAGGAAGAATGGATTAGCTACCCATGCCTACCTTCTAATGAGAGTAACTCTTTACCTCTTACATTATTTGATCACTCTCCATCCTTATCAAAGGAGGATGAATGTTATGTTCCTGTGGATTCTCTTGAAATATTCCCTATGAGTAAAACTTGTGGAAATGAGTATGCTACTGTTATTTATGATAATTCATGCTATTTTGATAAATCTTATGATAATCTTTTATTTGTGCGTAATTTCAAAATGCATGTTAATGAGAAAGTTTGTTTAGAAAATGTTTATGATCAGGGCCGGGCAAACAAAATCCGGGGCCCTGTGCCAAAGTCTGAAATGAGGCCCTACTCCCTCTTTCTCACAATTCGGCGAACGGTCGTTCTATGACATCGGCCGATCGCAAGCTCGGAAAAATGTCAAGAAGGAACAGAAGACAACTAGCGTCTAGCCGATCGCAATCGCGGTAAAAGTTACGAAGGAACAGAAGACGAACTGGCGTCTAGCGTCCTGCGCTCGACGCTTCTTGTAGGCTTTGGTACGTCGCTAGCCTGATCGATCCTGGCTTGGGCTCGCTCCGTTTTGTACTTGTATGTCTCGCGACTCAATGTTTAGACCCCATAGGTGAGGGTCTTAGATTTTTTTCGAACCCATCAGTAACCTTTAATTCCGTTTCCCTCCAAAAATTATAGCTACGTATGAAAAAAGGGATAAATTTTAATCTAAACCCTTAATAGTAGCTCAACCGTTAATTTCGTTTCACTCTGAGAAATACAGTTACCGCAGGAAAAAAGAATAAAATTAAATTTAAAGACCTAATATACTAGCTCAAAAAGGAAATTATATGGCTATTTTATGTGAGTCCCTGTCGGCGTGTAACACTTTTTTTTTACAAGGAGTATTGTCAACGACACCAGCCTGCGAGGTCCATTTTAAAAAATGGAAAAAATAAAACAGGCGGGAGGGAGGAAGACTCTTAGCAACATCCTGCTGGAAGAAAGAAATCGGCCAGACCACTACGCCACTAGTCCTATCGTTAATATTTTTGGATACACGTTATTTTCTCCTCATATATAGAAACTTAAAAATCAAATTATGGGCCCCCAAAAATTTGGGGCCCTGTGCGGCCGGCACATTCCGCACCACTATGGGCCCGGGCCTGTTTATGATAAAGCTCTAGATGATGGTCCTATATTGCTTGATAATATTATGTATTCTACTAATGAAAATGGGATTGGAGAGGTCTTGACTTTATCTAGATGGAGTCCCATACCTCTTGAGAATGATCAATCATCTTGTTATAAAATTGTTAAAAGTGGGTTTGAAAGTTTTAATCCCACTATTTTGGAGCCTGATAAAAATTATGTGTTTGTAGATCATGAAAAGCATGCTTTATGTGATAGTTATATTGTTGAGTTTGTTCATGATGCTACTAAAAATTATTATGAGAGAGGAAAATATGATTGTAGAAATTTTCATGGTACTAAAACACCTCTCTATATGCTGAAAGTTTTGAAGTTACTCTTATTTTATCTTCGTATGCTTGGCACTTTGTTCTTTACGAATTTATTTGTGTACAAGATTCCTGTGCATAGGAAGTGGGTTAGACTTAAATGTGTTTCGAATTTGCTTCTTGATGCTCCTTTTGCTTTATTTTCTATTTTTATGTGAGCATCATTAAAACTATCAAGCCTAGCTAAACTGTAATTTGTTCACCCAACACTTGTTCTTGGAGAGTTACCACTAGTGTAGATAGCTGGGAACCCCGGTCCATCTGTAATCATCATTGCTTTAGCGTCAACTCCACGCATGCAACTATTTTCATGTGCCATTGCCGAGGACTATAATTCTTCATCATCAAATACTCTCCCGTCAAGACGCTAACGAAAATAGCATCAGCTGGCAGGTGCCCTGGTCACCGTGGCCAGAGGAGGGCCAGGGCCAGGCGTACGTGCTGCCACCGGCGTGGCCGCAGGACCCCGAGGCGCCGTAGACGCCTCCGCCTGCAGGGCCGTCGGCGCACCTCTACGCCGTGCCGCCGTACGTCATCCTCTCGGATGACGACGAGTAGAAGGCCACGGCGAGGACCTGGCCGCGGCGGCGCCAGCTCCCCCCAAACCCAGTAGTTTAGGGTTTATTTTTTTTTATTTGTGTTTTGTGTCACTGGCCCGTGGGCCCCTGCTACCTATGCAATATATGTAAATAACTTTCTGTTTTTTTTGCTTATCTACGTTTGCGCCAGCCCGTTGGGGGCACCCCCACCCCAAACCCAAAATGTGTCCGCGGTCCGCCCCCAAACCCAAAATGTGTCCGCGGTCCGCCCCCAAACGTACCAAATCGGACACATTTAAGTGTCCGTTTGCGCCACGCCGTTGGAGATGCCCTTAGAGGCTGTTTGGTTGGGCTTATTTCTAACTTTTAGAGTTTGGCTTATAAGCCACAAAAGTATGTAGATATGTTGTAACGCCCCGGGATTTTCTCCCCAATTAGATTTGTTTGTTTTTCTTTTCGCATCATCATGTCATCATGCATCGCGATCATTGCACTATTTTGTCAATAAAATTATTTTGCTAAACTCTATTTTTGTCCTTCAAATACTTTTCCTCGATCTCGGTTCGCCTCTATTTTTATAAATATATTTTTGTCAAATGGTTTTGCAAAAGAAAGTAATAAAAGAAAAGGTTTTGTGTGTGAGAGAGAGACCAACCCAGCCTGGCCACTTTTGGCCCAAAGCTCACCAAGAGCTGAAACCCTAGGTTTCCCCTGAAACTTACTCTTCCTCCCCCTGCATTTTTGCAGCCACCCTCCTCTTTTTCCCTGTTTTCACGATCAGGTCCTCCCACCCTCTCTCTCCCTTTCTTTTTACATTCGGGTCCCTCCTCTCCTTTTCTTCTATTTTCTTATCTTTCCTTCTTCTCTTTATCTTCTTCCTCCTCCTCCCGCACGATACCCATGCGCACGGGAGAGCTCGCCCGCCGCTCTTCGCTCGCCTCCACGGCCTCGAGCCGCTCGCCCCCGGCCGGCCCTCGTCCAGGCGCACCCCGAGGCTCCGTCGACCCGCACCCGCGCCCCGGGCCCCTCCTCCTCCACGCGCCCCCAGCGCCACGACCTCGCCTCCGAGGTCGCCGCCCCCTGCGCCGCGGCCTGTCGCCTCCTCGGTCGCGCCGCGCTGCGCCCCGCGCAGGCCCGCGCGCCCCCGCACCGTGCGAGACGCGCCGCCGCCGTTCGCCTCCTCCAGCCGACTCTTCCTCCGGCTGCGCGTCGCCTCCTCCTCCTCCCTCGCGCCGGCCTCCCGTCCTCGACCACCCGGCGCCGCCTTGCGCCCCTGCTCCGGCCACGGTTGCTGCCGCCGCCGCCTCCTCGACCGGCGCCCCGTGCCCCTGCTCCACCACAGCCAGTCGCCGGCGCCGTCGTCCTCTGCTCTGGCTGGCAAGGCGTTGGGCCGTGCTCGGCGCCGCCGCCGTCTCCTGCTCAAGCTCCTCCATCCGCTCTCCTTCGGCCTCTGCGCCTCCGGCTCGCCGTTGTCGCTGCTCCGGCAGCGCCCTGCTTCTGCCCACAAGGTGTTCGGTGAAATACCCGCAAGACGTTTGGCGCCGTTTTTGTCCGAGTTGTCCACCCGTCGAGGTGCTGCCTTCGTGTTCTCCCGTGCGTGTCTTCCGGTGCCCGTGTCCGTGTTGCCGTGCTCACGCGTGCGCCTTTCCGGTGCCCATGTCCGTGTGCGCCGTGTTCCTCCCGGTGCCCGTGTCCGCGTGCCATGCTCCTTTGTGCCCGTGAACAATGACAAGATCCGCCCCGACGATGAACCGTGAAGAACGACGAACGTGGCAAGTTCTCCGTGTCCGTGACCATCGACGAGATCGATGCCGTGAACCTCGCCCGTGCCCGATGTCCGACGACAAGACCGCCACCGGCGCCGAGTACCCCGATCGTCGACAAGACCGTCACCGCACGTGTGTACCCCGACCGACGACATGATCTTCGCCTCGTGACGTCGCTTTTGCTTGTTTTGCGTTTGGTCGCCTTCGTGCGCGTCCAAGGAGAACCGAAGACCGAACAACGATGACCGTGCCGACGATCCGAGTACAACTACTTCCACGACACCGACAAACGATGATGTTCCGGTTCGGCGACGACTACTTCCACGACGTCGTCTACCTCCTCTACGGATCGAAGATCCTGACTTTGACCCTGGAGTTCCTCAACCGACGTGCGAACCCAACCCGAGCCCTATACCTATATACCTATTTTATAAATGTCATCCATGCTCATGTTTGCATCATATCTTCTGGCTTAGTGGTCTTTTGCATGATCACCTAAATAACTAAATATGGAATTGTGAGGATTTGACTAAGTGATCAAATCCATTCCATTTAATTTGTGTAGCTCACCCATAACTTGTTTAGACCTGTTAATCAACATTTAACTTGATGGTTAGATAAACAACTCGAATCTATAATTAATTGTCGGAATCCCGGTTGTGTTTAATTTGGCTTAAGTTGCATCTTGCTTTGTCATGCATCATCTCTTGATCATGCTGGATCTTCTGCCATCGTAGTAAGTGTTGCATCCGGTGTTCTTTCCAGTGTTTGTTGCGTCTTCGCGAATAGGACGTTGAGATGATGTGATGAACGACAAGATCTTCTTCCATGCTGGATTTCATGCAAGCATTGTTCTCTTGTTCCCAATGCATTGTCTTTCATCCTTGTCGTTGATCTCTGCTACCCTTATGTTACGATGCTTATGCGATCCTGATACGTCCAAAACGTATCTATAATTTTTTATGGTTTTATGCTACTTTTATGCTCTTGACAATTGTTTTTATATTAAGTTTGTGATTTATTTAGACTAACCTATTAATAGTTGCAAAAGTGCACAATGTTATTGTTTTACTCTTTGATGTGTAGGAATTATCAAAAATACAAGAGGAAACCTCGTTGGAGTCGAATTGAGACTTTCCTGAAATCTGTCTGAAAACTCTTTTTTGAAGATTGTTACGTACCGGACAGAAGACTACGTCAAACGGAAAAAGTCTAGTCGGGAAAGTTGCAGGGAATTTTCTCCTAATGGATCTGGACATAAAATTCGGCCCAATCCGAGTCCGGACGGCCGAGATAAGCACGATTTACCGAAACCCTAGATGGGATAACGGAAATCCGAGAGTCTATATAAAGGGAGGAAACCTAGCTCGTGGAGAGGACCTTCCACCCAAAAATTGCAGCCACCAAAGCCATGTTTTTGCCTCCCCCATGGATCCCATCTCCATGGGGGAGGGCTCCCAAGAAGCCATGAAGGAAGGGGACTAAGGGGCGGTGCTTCCCCTTGATGCCGGCGGCGCGGGAGGAGTTCCCCGTGCCACCGTCGGCGCCGGCGCCGCCCTGCGCTCCTCGCTGCCCCCTTCACCGTCTTCTCCGCCATCTCCATCACCAACTCCTCCTTGTATACAGTGGTTCATCCTCCCACACACCACTGTACCGCTCTATGTAAACATGGTGTTTGATGCTATAAAGTATTATCCTATGATCTATGTCATGTTTGTGTAGTTTCTTTGTTCTTAGATTGAATGGTTGAATGTCTTTGGTTCATTAGAGTTGTATGTTGATATGGTGCAGTACTTTGGTGTCCATTATATTTGTGCGCGCATGGATCAATTTCATAGGGTTTGTAGTATGTGTAAAGGAAGGGGGTAGACCTGCCGGAGCGACCGAAACCTGAGGGCTCGAACCGGAATGTTGCACGTATGGGAGTAAGAGGACCACTAACTTAAGGCTATGGTTGGGGAAACCTTAATGCATTGTTAGTATACGGGTGTTTGCTAACAATCCAATCATATAGTATGTGTAATCACAAGTAGTTGAGTGCATATATATTTAGCCTCTCCTACATGGAAAACTGCATCGAAGACAATGAACCAAGTATCTTCACTAGTTAATCTTGTACAAATCCATCACACTTTCCACCACTTCTCCACACTCATGGTTCTGTTAGTTTAGTGTTATTTAGTATATTTTATTGCTGCAGCAACTAAGTTTACATTCCTGTTATTTATTATCCTGCAAAGCTATCTCTAGTACCTGTATTGTTACTCTAGTTTTATTTTCTAGATAATGCAAACGTTTAGTGTGCGTAGAGTTGTATCAGTGGTTGATAGAACTTGAGAGAATACTTATCCTACCTTTAGCTCCTCGTTGGGTTCGACACTCTTACTTATCGAAAAGGCTACGGACGATCCCCTATACTTGTGGGATATCAAGACCTTTTCTGGCGCCATTGCCGGGGAGCCATAGCGTAGGTGAATATTCTTGTGTGCACTTGTTTGCTTTGTCTCTAAGTAGTTTTTACTTCCAGTTCTAAGTTGTTCTCTATCTTAGTATGGATAGGGAATGCGAATTACCAAAAAAAATAGTTGTACTTGTTATCTAAAAACGTTTTCAAAAGGAAAAGTGATTGGAAAGATGAGTAATGGTTTAGTGGGGGTCGACCTTGAACACTTGTGTTCATGCCTATGAAACCAAAACAAATATTTCCATGGAAGCTTTTCAGCTAAAACACGTATATATTGTACATATTTCTCTGTACCATAAAAGTAAAGTGCTAATTGTAGTCTCTAGTTATAAGAAAGTGAAAGTTTTGTTTTGCTATCCAGAAATAGATTTTCTGTGCTTCACCGTACAAAATGTTTAAAATCATGAGAACGTGATATTGATCTGAAATTTCTTGAGGGCAAAGTACTGCTTTTTATCTTTCTTTCATTAGACTAACTTTGTGTGATTTGAGTTACGTAGATATCTTGAAAAAATCGATTTTCTCTGACTGATCAGTTTAGACAGATTTTGTGCTTCTCTGTAAATAAAATCGTGATAAATCTCAGGATAGTATTTTGATCTGAAATTTTTGTGTGCATAAACCTGAGATTATGATCTGTCTTTCATTAGTTCTGAGTTTTTCGATTTGAGCTACGTAACTATCTCGTTGAGTGCCATCTTTACAGACTGTTCAGTTTTGACAGATTTCTTTGTTTATTCAATATTGTACTTAGTGCTCTTAGTTTCCTTAGTTTTTCGACGGACAACAAAAATGATAAGAACCTCGGTATATACAGTGGCTAATGTTTAATAAATATTATGAAATTTGCCAACACTTGAACATGAGTGGATTTTATTTAATGAGTACTAACCCTACTAATGAGTTTTGTGAAGTTTTATGTGGATGTAGCCTATAGATCTAATCAATATGGTGATATGAGATGAACAAGAAGACGCAAGAGGTCAAGCTTGGGGATGTGTAGGTGCATCCCAAGAACATATTCAAGAAGATACAATCATCTAAGCTTGGGGATGCCCGAGTCATCCCCTTATTCATCAACTAACATGAGGTTGTCTCCTTCATACTCTATATTACCCGTCCACATGATATGTATTGTCTTAACTTGTATTATAATTGCTTTTATATGTCTTGGTTTTATCTTATTTAGTTTTATTTGGTTCTTTATTTAGTTTTATTGCTTCCTCTTTTGCTTTCACTTATAAACTCAAAACAACAAAACTATTTTCTTTTCTTTTGCTTCTTTATTTGGTTCTTTGTTTGAATTCTATTTTAGTTTTTACTTTTGGTTTTATTTGAAGTATTACTTGCAGCTACTAGCATGTTTAGATCTTGTTTAGCCTCTGGTCTCTTAGTTTCTCAAGAATAAAGTACCAAGTTTTACCCATTTGGCTTAGTTGATACATATGTAAAAAGTGATTTTCTGTTTTCAACATCTACTGTTTATTGCGCGATTTTTCATATTTTACTGGAAACTCTAAAAATCACGTAAAATTTACTTATTACGTATCACCTAATCCTCTGCATGCACAAAAATTGGCAAAAATTTCTGACATGTTTAAGTGCACCTAAAAATTACGTTTTCCAGATGCTGTTTTTCTGGACAGATTCTGACTTCTGTTGCAAGAGTATCCTCTTTGCATTTTCATTTATTCTTTTTGGGTCTTACCTTTCATTTAGAAGTTGTCCACTTAAGCAACCTTTCTGTAACTTAAAAACAAAATTTGATTTGGTTTAATAGCAGTACTTTGGGAATATTATCTATTGCACTAATGTCTAACCGCAGAAAAGAATGGGAAAGTTTTTGTGTTGAAGTTTTTTCACAGAGAATGAAGGAACACCAAACAGACAAATATTGAAGAATGGCCAAAGCCATAAGCTTGGGGATATCTCCGCATCCCTCTTCATCAACAACCCCTCGGTTTGCAAACCTTTAAACTTTGTTTTTCGAGCAACATAGAAACTTGAATAAACTTGGAGCGTCTGTATCTTATTATTTATTTGTCTTAGCATCAAACACCGGTTACATTAATAAGTTGATCGTCACATCTTTTATTTATCCCCTGTGTGGAGAGGTGGTTCGAAGTTTATTTGTTTAATGGATTATTTGTTGAAACTTTAAAATGGTGTGTGAATGATATTGTTTAGTAGTTTATGTTTTCCTATGGTTAGTTTCAACTAGCTAATAGTGTATATTCTGTTATTTTGATGTTAACATGCATTGTCCTGTTCATAAGATGGTATGACATTGTGGTATCCTCCTCTGAATGATTTACACGAATTGACTTGGCACATGCTCACACATGTTTATGACTGAACATAAAAGTCAATTAAAGACTTGATGATTTATTTTGCCTCAGAGTTCTAATATCACTTTTATGCCTCTGTTAATTTTATTCTGTTGCAAGTATGATTATGGCAGTTATTGCTCTCTTGGTTGTCGCTTCCCAGTCTATTGCTAGCCTTCACCTGTACTGAGCGGGAATGCTGCTCGTGCATCCAAAATCCTTAAAACCAAGTTATTCCAAAGAGTCCACCATAAATTCCTATGCATGGTATTTCAAACCATTCTAAGTAAATTTTCATGTGCTACCTTTAAAATCTTCAAAATACTTCTCATTTTGTGACACTGTTTTCAGCTCATGAGGACGTAGTAGTTGGGTTTGTTATCTTCCATGCTAAATTAAGTTTCCGACTTGCATGCTTCATCTGATCGTCACTAATTTTGCAAAGAGCTGGTTAGACCATTATAACATCTAAAAAGTAAAAAGTAAAATAAATAGACACTCCTCCATGGTATGAGATTGTTGACAGGCACCCGAGGATTCGGTTAACCATGGTTTGTGTGAGCAAAGGTTGGGAGGAGTGTCATACTATATAAAAGTACATGCTATAAATGCCTAATTTTAATATCTCGGAACCGCTCTCAAAACTTGTTTTAGTATGGAAGATAACAAGAACTCTATTGCTATTCGTTGACAGGAACAACCACCTCTCAAAACAATTTACTTCTGTTTAAAAAAAATAAAAAGCTCTAGCACATGTTAATCCCTGCTTCCCTCTGCGAAGGGCCAATCTTTTATTTTAACTTTGAGTCACCATCCTTTCTTTGAGCACTTCTTCAAGAGCATAACGGTCATTCTTAGTGTAATGTGCTTGTCCCATAATACTGTTAGCTCAGGTGTAACTTTGATGCTTTTATCTTTGATATCTTTATATCTAGTCTTCACTTAAACTTCAGAGGTGCTCTAGCATTTATGTTTTGCTCCACAATAAAGGGCAAGCGAGATACCACTC
Source organism: Poa pratensis (assembly GCA_947311845.1). Taxonomy (NCBI): domain Eukaryota; kingdom Viridiplantae; phylum Streptophyta; class Magnoliopsida; order Poales; family Poaceae; genus Poa; species Poa pratensis. The sequence goes on from CAMZMU010000045.1 coordinate 14,154,633, forward strand.
TACCATGCTTTATTATGATCATAACAATCTTGTTAATGTTTATAAATTTCATACTATGAACTCTTAGTTCGTTGATATCTTTTCATTAGGTAACATGATTGCTAAGTTTTATTATTTATACATCATTTGTCATGCAATTGTTAAAGACCTGATCATAGTATTCAGCATCAAAAATTATTTTGTTATCGTTTTACCTACTCGAGGACGAGTAGGAACTAAGCTTGGGGATGTTGATACGTCCAAAACGTATCTATAATTTTTTATGGTTTTATGCTACTTTTATGCTTTTGAGAATTGTTTTTATATTAAGTTTATGATTTATTTAGACTAACCTATTAATAGTTGCAAGAGTGCACAATTTTCTTGTTTTACTCTTCGATGTGTAGGAATTATCAAAAATATAAGAGGAAACCTCGTTGGAGTCGAATTGGGACTTTCCTGAAATCTGTCTAAAAACTATTTTTGAAGATTGTCACGTACCGGACAGAAGACGACGTCAAACGGAACAAGTCTAGTCGCGAAAGTTGCAGGGAATTGTCTCCTAATGGATCTGGACATAAAATTCGGCTCAATCCGAGTCCGGACGGCCGAGATACGCCCGATTTACCGAAACCCTAGATGGGATGACGGAAATCCGAGAGTCTATATAAAGGGAGAAAACCTAGCCCGTGAGAGGACCTTCCACCCAAAAATTTCAGCCACCAAAGCCACGTTTTTGCCTCCTCCATGGATCCCATCTCCATGGGGAGGGCTCCCAAGAAGCCATGAAGGAATGGGACTAAGGGGCGGTGCTTCCCCTTGATGCCGGCGGCGCGGGAGGAGTTCCCCGTGCCACCGCCGGCGCCGGCGCCGCCCTGCGCTCCTCGCTGCCCCCTTCACCGTCTTCACCGCCATCTCCATCACCAACTCCTCCTTGTATACAGTGGTTCATCCTCCCACACACCTCTGTACCACTCTATATAAACATGATGTTTGATGCTATAAAGTATTATCCTATGATCTATGTCATGTTTGTGTAGTTTATTTGTTCTTAGATTGAATGGTTGAATGTCTTTGGTTCATTAGAGTTGTATGTTGATATGGTGCAGTCCTTTGGTGTCCATTATATTTGTGCGCGCATGGATCAACATCATAGGGTTTGTAGTATGTGTAAAGGAAGGGGGTAGGCCTGCCGGAGCGACAGAAACCTGAGGGCTCGAACCGGAATGTTGCACGTATGGGAGTAAGAGGACCATTAACTTAAGGCTATTGTTGGGGAAACCTTAATGCATTGTTAGTAGTTACGGATGTTTGCTAACAATCCAATCATATAGTATGTGTAATCACAAGTAGTTGAGTGCATATATATTTAGCCTCTCCCACATGGAAAACTGCATCGAAGACAATGAACCAAGTATCTTCACTAGTTAATCTTATACAAATTCATCACACTTTCCACCACTTCTCCACACTCATGGTTCTGTTAGTTTAGTGTTACTTAGTATATTTTATTGTTGCAGCAACTAACTTTACTTTCCTGTTATTTATTATCCTGCAAAGCTATCTCTAGTACCCGTATTGTTACTCTAATTTTATTTCCTAGATAATGCAAACGTTTAGTGTACGTAGAGTTGTATCAGTGGTTGATAGAACTTGAGAGAATACTTATCCTACCTTTAGCTCCTCGTTGGGTTCGACACTCTTACTTATCGAAAAGGCTACGAACAATCTCCTATACTTGTGGGATATCAGATCCTATCCATGTTTACCCTGCTGCCATGATATAGCCCCACCTCCACATCCTATCACCCTTTTGTTTGTTTACCTTGTTGGCCTTGCGAGTCGTAGCGCATGCTTAGGTTGTTACCTTTTATCTTCTTGTTATTATTTGTATCTTCGAAGCCCTGGTAAGTGGCTACCTATTTATCTATTGTGGGACGATTGTTATTTTAATGTTAAGGCACCGGTGGAAGGCCAGTTTTGGTGTTTTGTTCTGCTAGTGTCGCCTTAGGACCTAAGTTCTTGTCCTCGGATCCAAGACTGAGCGCGCTAACCACATGTGGGACCTATGGGACTCCCCGCGACCCGTGACCCGATCCGCAGCCTTGTCCAGGGCGCCGCAAGTAGTTCGGGCTTTCCATTTGGTGTACGCACATCTCCTTTCATGCAGGTGAAGATGATGATGATGATGGTACTTAACCGATGTGCGTACAGTTATATAGGTTTCGCGGTACGACAAGAAGGGGATTTCCTACTGTGGATAGATTCCCCCTAATGCGTAGACGCAAACGGCTAGGTCCGCCTCAGAGCTTCGGCCGAACTTATGATGCGGGTTCAACTTGGCTAGGTGGTTCCCTGGACTTGGCTGTAGAGAAGTGAAAGGTTATGTCAAACGCTCCATGGCAATTTGATGCGTGTGGTTTAACAATAGTGCACCCCTGCAGGGTTAAATCTTTTCAAAAAGCCGTGTCCGCGGTTATGGACGACTTGGTGAAGATGCTGGCTAACAAGATCATAGACAACTTACACCTAGCAATGATAGCTCTTAAACTTGTTTCGCTGTGTGAGTGCCTTTTGATTGCTTACTCGTGGGTTAATCGAGTGAGTGATAATCGGCTGGGTATTGTTTGGTGTTAGCATCTAGTTGGTTCTTTACTCGTTCTCTTATCCATATCTTATAGACGAAAGTTGTAGCGTGTCTTTTGTAGATGGCTTAGTGCTGCTGCTTCAGTCCACCAATCCTTTATATTTTGGGAGTCTTTGTATTGGTTCCAAGTGTTCTTTACTTGCCAGGTAAATTCCATTACCTGACCCAATCTTTTTGGGCTGTTTTGCACTGAACATTCAACAGGTTTGAAGTCCGACGACGTTAGCTTGGGAATCCCTCCGGCGAGGCCTGGGCAGGGATATGGACGCCATGGTTATCTTCAGGACTCTTAGTCCAAACTTGTATCTTGTCCTTAGTCGGACACTATTTTGCTTTCGCTGTGCTTTGTATCTTTGTAATGTATCAGTTGTTTCCTGACTCGTTTGAGTCGATCTTGTATATATTCTATTTCTGTTATTGTTGTGGATTCTTTCGTGAACTGTTATAATGTTATCACAATTCCACCCACATAACGCGCATGTTTCGGCGTTCACGTTATGTCTGGTGGGCGTCCTGAGATCGTTATTATGCGGATTTTGGCGGGATCGCTGAAATCCGCATGGTACCGATTTTGGGGCGTCACATATGTGCTTTTGTCCTTGGCTTTTGAATGGACATTGTTGGATAATTGTATAAGACAAAAACCAAAATCGAAAACACTTATTTAAGTGCTTTTGTGCTTATAGGCCAGAAGCCAGACTTAAAGCCAACCAAAGACCCCCTTATTGTTTCAGTTGTTTGATAGTCTAACAAACCATGTGAGTTAGACGATGGTTAAAACAATGAGATATTTTGCAATTTGATCCAACATATATAAGGATCATAAGCACCTGTGTGCACTTCATCATAATTTTATATATGCTGAATTTCATCGATGGATGATCATGTTAGTTTAATACAAGGCGCAAAATGGTTCACTTGATTGTATTGATGATTAAAAATGCAACACTGAGCATAGCTGAGCTCATATGCTTCTGATATAGTCTATATGTGTAGGATTTCTTTGTTGGAACGACCGGGCAGTTTATATGACGCACAAAGTGTTTGTGTACTTCCTTCATTATCTGAGTAACTACTCTACATGACGATCACAATAATTATATTTCTTATTTGTTGAAGGTACTAAGTGAATTGGCCAATGGTTAAAACAATGCCACATTTCACAATTAGAGATCGGATATTGTTGGTAACATAAGAAAGATTTCGCCAGTACTTTTGGGTGTGTCCAACTATTGTTTTTCCAAGTATATGATCTAGCTAATTCATATGGGGCATGAAATATTTAATTGTTCATTTAGTTTAATGGGTAAATGCTCATGCTTTCTATCAGTTTTAAGGAGGCTAAGTAAGCGTGTGCGCTTCTTTTGAGTAATTGTTGGATTTACCTTGTCCAGTCATATGGCTTGTTTATGAGGCACACAATGTCTAGTTGATTCATTTGCTATATTCATGTTTTCTACACTCATAGTTACGCTAGGCTATTGATGTGGATTGTGGCATGAAAGATTGACGAATGAGTGGTTGAGAAGATGGGAAAGAAAACGAAGAAACATAACGACAAAAAACGAGGAAACAACAAAGAAATACGAGGGAAAAAATTAGCTAAACATGCGGGAATTTTGATAACAACAACGATTCCCTAAGGAGTGCCTTTGAAACTCGAATTCAATCCAATTCAACTCTTAGTGCAACCTTTTCTCACCTCAGAGTCATCCGTCTAAATCACTAGAGGAGAGTCTTGGGATTCATCTCCAACATGAAGGTTTTGGATTCCACAAAGAGAAAGGGGAGCAAAGCTCTGGTAAATATCATCTTAGTGGTCTAACCCTAAATCTGATTCATGTGGGCCTATTTATAATTTTATCCTAGAAGGCTGAGACCAGTCTGGAGGGCGGTAATACCGGTGTCGCTCGGGGAAGGGACAGATGAAGCTCTCTATTTTTCTATGCTCAATCTATACTACTATTAAAAGAGCAAACTTAACTTGTTGGGATACTTTAAATCTGGACCGTTCAATATCTGATCAAACGGCCCAGATCGTCCCAATGTTTGACAACTCAACATTGTCCGTTTTGGACCGTTTTGCCCTCCCACCAAATCACATAATACGACCAAATTACCACCGTACCTGTTCGTTCTTCTATTTTAATCAGCATGGGCGTGGAGGTCATCGTCGTCTTCCTTAATCTGCCACCGCCGCCGACGGAAATCCCTGCTCTCTCCTTCCCTTGTCTGCCGCCACCACCGAGGGGAAGACCCTCGCCGTTCACTCGCAGGAAAACTCTGCGGCGCCGCCTCCTCACCTACCACCGTGCCACTGTCTACCTTCCGCCGCCGGATCCCACAATGACGACGACGCTGGGGATAAACGAATTGGTCTGGTTGATGTCAATGCCTTCAGGTACACAGCTTTGCTGGTCTCGGCCGACTTCCTCGAGGGCATGCGCCATGGTCTGGCACAACTTCGTCGAGCACATGCGCCGGCCATCTGCCGCCGAATTCGTGATGCCAAGGGGTTAGCTCACCTCTGCTCCTCCCCCGGCGGCACAGTTTATTTCTAGGAGGTATGGCTCCGGTTCCTGCCGTCAAGTCGTTCGTGTGGTGGCTAGCTTCAATCTGTCCGCCACCCCTTTCATGTTCCGGAATCCAGGAGGAGTCGTGGCCTTTGCCTCTACTAAATGCGAGGTGTCTCCGGGGGGCGATGGCCATTCAGTTTTTCTTCATCTCCAACGCAGTCATCAATTGCAGCGCAAGTACCATTGCATTGCTCCGATACTCTGATGTCTGGATTACAGTTCTCGGTGAGCCAGGCTCGTGCTGCCTCCCAATTTAGATTTCTTGACCACCACCACTTGGCCGCGCGACAGAGTACTTCCGGATGATTTTCAGTGTATGAATCTACCATCCAATCTTTTTTTTGTTCTGTTTGCTGCATCGTTCAAGATGTGCTTATGTTTGCACTTAATATAGTGTATTCTTCTCCCAACTCGGTGTGTAGCTCAGAGCCTCATGCACCGATTTGCAATGTATGATTTTGGACTTTCTGCTGCACCACATTTTCCAGGCTCTTAACTAAAGGTAAGTATGGCTACGGTTTTCCTTTTCAGTTTAGCTAAAATCTGTAGACTCACTTGGGCCAATGGATTTGTTTTCTCTCTTATAGAAATTTCAGGCAAAAGCCATTGATAGCTGGAAGTTCCTTTTCCAATGAAAATTTAGAATATATATAGCCGCACATTGCGTATTTGTAATGCATGTTCTGTTTGATGCATATAGCTAGGGACTGCAGAGGTATTTGAAACAAGGTCACCTGCCATCCTTTTTGTGAGTAACATAAATTTAAATGTTTGATTACTATTGTTGTGGCCCTAAAGTTGATGATTCCATGTAGATTAAATCCTGATTCAACATGCATCGTCTAATGGTACATTGAGGGAGGCTTTAAATTTTTTACAGAGAAATCTATGTGGGGTAGAGACTGCCATCTTCTCTTTACAGTTGAGCCATGTTTGATAGATACTTGGATTCTATGTAATTGATAGCATTTTCTGTAAAACATAAGCATGCATGATTTCTTTGTAATATAAATTCTAGGAATGTAAAAATGTAAAAAAAAATAAATATCCACATAGATCAGGATACATTATTTGTCCAACTTAAAGTGTCATTTAGTTGTGAAAACGTGCGTTGCACGTACATGTCAACTAGTCTTTTGAAATTACCGTGTTTGCTCATATGAAGATAGAGTCAAAGAGGCCCTTAGTTTTTGGCAAACGCTACGCGTCAGCTGGCTGTAGGAACGCGTCGCTACAGCCGGCTTCCGCGCCGTCCGATACGTCTTGATCGGTCTCTAGGATGTGAGAGTACTCGCGCGCGAGACGTCGCTTTCGCAGGAGACGTGCTTCCCCCACATGACTAGGTGGGCCCTCCTTATCTATATTTTCTGCATGCACGCTCTGTGACCCAGCGCAGCCTCACCTAGCAGAGATGAATGATGGAGCACATGCATGTTACATTTGCTAGAGCGACCCAGCGCAGCAGCAGACTCGATGAAGCTTGTAGTTCGTTCTTCTATATTTTCTCTACACCGCGGATCAAATCTCAACATGCAACATTTTTTCTTTTAAATCTATAAAAACTTGTGATTTTTTTGCAGCATTTCAAAAGATGCTCGTGTAGCAAAAAAATACTGAATGTAACAAATCCTCATTTGTTTGTTATGGATTGTTATGACATTGCTTGTAGCAAATTTGATATGAGCAGAAATTACACTGATTTTTTATATAGAAATGGTGCATATTTGTTGTCCTTGTGATGCAAGAAAATAACACTGATGGTGCAAAAACTATCAAGTTATGTAGCAGTTTAAATTTTCGACATGCTACCAAGAAATAGAAATGGTGCATATTTGTTGTCCTTGTGATGCAAGAAAATAACACTGATGGTGCAAAAACTATCAAGGCTACCAAGAAATAGAAATGGTGCATATTTGTTGTCCTTGTAATGCAAGAAAATAATACTGATGGTGCAAAAACTATCAAGTTATGTAGCAGTTTAAATTTTCGACATGCTATCAAGAAATAGAAATGGTGCATATTTGTTGTCCTTGTGATACAAGAAAATAACACTGATGGTGCAAAAACTATCAAGTTATGTAGCAGTTTAAATTTTCGACATGCTACCAAGAAATAGAAATGGTGCATATTTGTTGTCCTTGTGATGCAAGAAAATAACACTGATGGTACAAAAACTATCAAGTTATGTAGCAGTTTAAATTTCGACATGCTACCAAGAAATAGAAATGGTGCATATTTGTTGTCCTTGTGATGCAAGAAAATAACACTGATGGTGCAAAAACTATCAAGTTATGTAGCAGTTTAAATTTTCGACATGCTACCAAGAAATAGAAATGGTGCATATTTGTTGTCCTTGTGATGCAAGAAAATAACACTGATTGTGCAAAAACTATCAAGTTATGTAGCAGTTTAAATTTTCGATATGCTACCAAGAAATAGAAATGATGCATATTTGTTGTCCTTGTGATGCAAGAAAATAAAACTGATGGTGCAAAAACTATCAAGTTATGTAGCAGTTTAAATTTTCGACATGCTACCAAGAAATAGAAATGGTGCATATTTGTTGTCCTTGTGATGCAAGAAAATAACACTCATGTGCAAAAACTATCAAGTTATGTAGCAGTTTAAATTTTCGACATGCTACCAAGAAATAGAAATGGTGCATATTTGTTATCCTTGTGATGCAAGAAAATAACACTCATGTGCAAAAACTATCAAGTTATGTAGCAGTTTAAATCAATGGATTAATCCTATCTACTCCCACTACTACATGTAGCAAATAGTATTGTAGGATGTGACCGTAAAATTAAAAAGGAGGGTGTGACATGCACTGTGGCCGGTGACACTCACTAGGTACTGTAGCAAACAGTATGACTGCATGTCATCCACTTGCGTGATAAAATTTGAGGAGAGAGCAAGCAGCGCATGGTTGGGAAAAACAACAGCGACATGACCTCCGGGTTGGGGACCACTCGCGGTGGGAATCATGTAGTGTGAACTTTTCGGTAGGACGCGCGCGTGCTCAGACCGACTGTAGCTACAGTCGGCTGTAAGTTAGCGTTTTCCTTAGTTTTTAGTATTTCTACATGGACGTGACTACACAGTGCCCGGGCACCCGTTTGTGCTACGCGGTGCCCCCGTCTGATTCCGACAACACCAAAAAAGAAAACTGCGGTCCCGCCTTTTCCAAAAACGGAAAGGACCACCTCCTCCGTGGTTCAGCGCATTAATTAGCCTTCACGCGTTGCAGGCCGTGCACGCACATGCCCGGAGGCCAAAACGACCACACAAACCAACAAAAACAACATATAAAAAAAAATCTGGGACGATCACCAGGTGGTCCAGGTAGGACCCTACCTGCTTCTTCTTCTTCTTCTTCTTCTTCTTCTTCTCTCTTCCTCCATGAGCCGCCGTCAGGAGAGGTTCGTTCCTACTAGCTCCAGCAGCCGCGTCCAAAGATTTAACAAGCAGCAGTAAAAATTAGTTCAGCAAAACTGAAGGCCACGCACAGAATCCACCCCACAAACGCTTGTACCCCTCCCCCCAAACCCCCAGAAAGTTCCATCTGCAGAAGAAAACTTGCAGATTTCCAAGTAAGAAACCCATCCAGGGAAAAACATCCAGGAAACCCTACAGGTAAACGTACATTGTAGTTTTTCGAAGGATTTCATAAGTACAAAACGTCAGGAAAATGTTCAAAATAGAAGAAATTCCACTGGCAGCATGTAGTTCAGTGAAAACACTTGGTTCTGGAAACTGCAAGTACTAGAAGTTGATGCAAACTACAGTCTAAAATAGAGCAGGAAACCATGAACTAGTTCTTAAAGCATGAAGTAGATGCCACTTGCAGTTATGTACTTCTCTCCCCTCCAAAATGCTAAACTATACATGTAGATCAGGAACTTGATGCCACATAGTGATGTAGATTTGTTTCCCCAAAAACTCCTCTTCAAGTACCTGTAGCTTGCTGGACCTGGGACATGGAACTTCTAATCTTGTTGCACAACTAAACTCATCTGGTGAATTAGACATTGAGTAACTTCGCCATGTAGTGTTGGCTGTAAAAAATGGAAAAACGATCATGTTAGTTGCATAGTAAAAATTAGGGGAACTTGAAAGTAGCTTGCATACAAGAACATGTGCAGAAAAAACAGCAACAAAATAATTGTGCTTTTTTATGCAGACATGTGTCCTGATACATTTATGGTTTTTCATGCAGGAAAAAGACATGGAACGTCTCTTAGGTACAAGTGGAATCATCATATACGTCTGTAGGATTCACTGCTGAAAATGAAAAGATAAAGACATGTTACTGAGACTACATTTTCCAAAAATGCTAGAAAAATTATTAAAAATACATCCATAAAAACCGTATGGAACCTGACATGTCATCTAATTGCAGAAATTTTAACAGGAAGGGTTTCGTCAAAAACATTCATGCAGGAGATAAAAATACATATGGACCCTATACGTGGAGTTTTCATCTAATTTATACACTATGGGTGAGGAAACTACTCCAGAAACGAAACTTAGGAAACCTATCAACTAGTTTGATCGTGCTTGTTTTGACAGTGGTGCGTATTTTAATTTAAAAAATCAGCTATATGCCAAGTTAAAACATCTACCGACACGGATAACTACATGTAGTTTGTAAACATATACACGTGCTTAATACACCCGAAAAATACCTAACATCCAGTATTCCAGAAGCTACATCAATTATGGATGAGAACTTACATGCTAACAATCAAAAACAACTGCGCAACAACATAGTAACATACATGCTACAAAAACAAAAATGAGAGTGATAATTACATGAACAAAATATATATGTTGACTCTCCAAAATATCATGCAGGAGATAAAAAAATACATTTGGAGCCTATACATGTAGTTATCATCTAACTTATACATTATGGATGAGGAAACTACAAACGAAACTTCAGAAACATATCAACTAGTTTGATAGTGCTTGTTTTTATAGTGGTATGTATTTTAATTAAAAAAATACACCTACATGCCAAGTTAAAACATCTACCGACACGGATAACTACATGTAGTCTGTAAACATATACATGTGCTTTATACACCAAAAATACATCACATCCAGTATTCCAGAAGCTACATCAATTATGGATGAGAACAAAATAGAAACTTACATGCTACGAAAACAAAAATAAGAGTGATAATTACATGAACAATATATCTATGTTAACTCTCCAAAATCAGGCACATAATGATAACTACTAAAAAATTATGACAACTTACATGCTAACACAACACACGTGTGGTAGTAGTCAAATCGTTTCAGTAACTACTCAATTAGAAAAGCAGCATCCACTACGTATTCTCTGTCCAGAGTTCATAAGCTAGGTTCGAGGGAGCTGGGATGCTTTGGTGCTAACCGATTGAACTAGGGAGCGAGAAGTAGCCCTTCCACACGATCCTCTGGACACCTGATGGGGAGGTGGAGCTTCGGTTGCAATTGGTAAAGCATCTTCCATGTTGTCTTCAAGCTGTGGGTCTATAGGATTTTCTGGAACGTTCACATTGGATTACCAACAAAGTCTTTGCTTCATTCTTTTGAATTTTGATTGCTTCGGCAAACTCTTAGGTGTCCTAGAATTTTTCTGAAACACAACATACATAAAATGGATTATTAATTAAATGAAGACACCGCAGAAAAGGCAAAACAACAATTGGGTAAGCATAGGAACAAAAAGGTTGAATGTACCTTAGGTACAAGTGGAAACATCATGGATACCTGTCGTGGTGGGATCACGGCAGATGCCATAGGTATGGCTAAGATGGGGCCGAATGGTCGTTGGGGGAATCCGGGAGGGTTTATGCACTCAAGAAGTGCACAAGCAAGAACACGCAAGAAACCGCAAGAACATGAACTAAAAACCAAGAAACCAAGAACACGAAGCACACCACGATGTACCCTGCTTCGGGGCCCTCTTGTGGAGGTAACACCCCTACTGCAGCACTATCCTACTTGGTGTATAGCTCAAGGTGACAAGTACAAGCTGCTCCTCGAGCTGTGTGATGATACAATGGTGAGAACTTGAGGTAGAAGATGAAGCTACAAGGGGGGAAAAAGGAACTCCGAGCTTGGATCCGAGGTGCCTTCGGGGATTCCGAGGTTCCTCTCTTGATTGATCCTCCCTCCTCCCGATCCCCCACGCAAGAGGGGTTGAAGCCCATTATATAGGCCAGCCGAGTTACCGTTGTGCCCCTTGCTGAACACTGTTGCCATGCCTCTGCTTTGGTCATCATTGCACTCCTGTCAGGGACAGGACATGGCCTGCCCATCCCCTGCATCACCACAGTAGAGCTAGGATGTCCCCTCTGACAGAGACAGGACGTAGCCACGCCGTGCTACCTCGTAGCCTTTTCCCCGGAACTCGCGTGGTCAACGGTCAGAGACGTGCAGCCCCGCCGAACCCGGGGCACGCCTCTGCCAGGCCCCGTGACAGACGCTCCCGTGTCAGGCGGGAAGTGACAGGAGCATTGACTCCTGCCCGACCTACGGCCTCTTGCCTTGGTTAGCCCGGCACGGATATGTCGGGCTCCTTACCTCGGGTCTCGCACTTAAGATCTGACCAGGTCGGACTTTACTTCCTTCAAATAGCTTCTCCTGCACTCACAATACCAATCATAGCACCGGGGTAGTTAGGTCGGCTGATCATAGCTCGGATTATGAACCTCGGCCCACGTCAACGGGATACCTCGGACCCCTTTGGGCCAAGACAGGTCGGCCTTTAAATTCTCCAGGTCAAGATGAAGCTCGGACACTCCCAGGCCCAAACAGGTCGGCCCTTTCCGTACCTCGGCACACCTTTAAACTCAACTTATGCCAAGCCTTGACCCTACCCGGGGGTAGTTCCCCGACATTAGTCCCCGAAGCTGGTGCGGTCCTACGACCTCGGATGGAGGGCCGTAGCAGGTTCAAAAAATAAATAAAGCACCACCTCTAAAACCGACCTCAAATATAGCTCTGCCGAGGTACTTCCCATAGACCATAATCTAATCCGAGGTTGATCTGCAATCTGAACTTTCCGAACTGTTTGACTCAGCACAATCTTGCCTCACGATTTTCCGAGGCACGTGGCGAAGAATCTCTGCCCGGACCCCGAAATCCGGACCTTTGAAAGACAGGTCCTGACCACATGCCGCCTTCGTCATCCGGACCCACCAAACAGTGAACAGGCGCACTCAAGTGCTTGACCAATTTGACCGCCCACGACCCCTCGGTTTTCGCGCTGACCTGCACAGAAGATCTGGCGCTGGCGGTTGCCGTCCTGTGGCCCACGATGTGGTCGATCGTGCGGCCACAACCGCCGCAACCGCACTTTCGCCCGCACACGATCCCACGTCTTCCCGGTAACCGCGCGGTAGTGCGCAGTTACCGCACGCGGTTATAAATAGGGGCCCAGGGCAGGACTTCATCTTCTTCCCCATTCACTCGCTGCTCTGTGCTCTCCGCTTCCAGCGCCGACGTCGAGCCCCCGCCGGTGACGTGCACCGCACCTTGCGCCGCCACACCGCCGTCCTGCAGCAGCGTTCCGCACCGCCGTCCAGCGCCTCGCCGCACCGGAGTATGCGCGCTGCGCCTTGCGCCGTCGACTCGCCGCCGATTCAACATCTTCTCCACGCGATTCCGGTAAGTGTTTCCCCTCTGTCCACGCTAGCAGTTGTGTTCATCCTCCGTGATGAACTCATTCATCTTCATGGATAAACTTGCCCATAGATTTCCTATAGGTTGCTGTGCAAAGAGGTGTAGATCTTCCCCTTTCATTCCCATAATAGGTTTTGTCCGTTTAACTAACTCGTGGATCTTCATCCATTTCCCTGTCTAGGTTTTGCACTTTATCTCCTATTTCTGCTCATTGGTAGATCTTTGCTAGTATCTCGCAGTGGTAGAAACGTGTTTCCCGCCTAAATCCTTTAGCCCGGCTATCCCGAATGATCCGAGGTATTTACCCCGGCTACCCTGAATTGTCCGAGGTATTTACCCCGGTTGAACCTCCCTCTCTTGCAGGAAAGCGCCCACATGTCTTCTGCCCCGGATCACGCCGAGGAAGGAGCACCTGGAGAACGAGGTAGCTGGGAGGGATCCGATGTCACGGAGGTCGACATTAAGTGGCTCCGAGATTCACGGCGGATCCCGGCCAATCTCATCTGCCGGATTCCGAAGAAAGAAGATATCGAACCCGACGTGGAATCCGGGGAGCGGGTCGTCTTCCTGGATCACTTCGAACGTGGTTTCGGACTCCCGGCCGGGAAATTCTTCCGGGACTTCTTGGACACCTTTGGGCTACAACCACACCACTTGCCCGCCAATGCCATCCTCCAACTCTCGGCCTACGCAACTTTTTCCGAGGGTTACCTCGGATTATGGCCTAGCATCGAGTCATGGGCCAAGTACTTCCAGCTCAAGAAACAAAGTGTCCCGAACAAGAAGGTCGTGGACAAGGAGATGACCGCTTGCGGGGCGGCCTCGATTTCGCCTCGGCGATTCTCTGAGTTTCCTCGGATTCAGGGCCTGGACTCTTGCCGCAAATGGCAACGCTCCTTCTTCTATGTGAAGAACCCGGGAAAGAAGACCTCATCAATTGCCGGAGTTCACCATCGGAACCCCCACTGCCCAACTCAACTGGGATTACGAGCCTGCACCCGACGCTCCCGAGGTTTTATTGATCCACCAAACCATGATGTCACTCCAGGAGAAAAGTTGGGGAGCAGATGACATTTTGCGCACCATGATCACCCGCCGAGTTAATCCTCTACAAGCGCGGGCCCACAAGATCTGCCACATGAGTGGTCGCTATGACCCCACCCGGAATAGCACTCATGAACTCAGTGACTCCGAAGTGAAGAGGCGCATCCGGGCCATCGCCAAGACCACCATGCCCGATAAGTGGAAATGGGGTGTCAAGCCCTATGACCGAGATCACCTTCCAGCTCAAGTAAGTGTACCTTACCCGGCGTATAATATTCCTCGGTTTCATTTTCACCCCGACATTGTATTGATTCTTGTGCTAACTCGGTTTTACTTCGCCACCTCTGCAGAAGTTCACTCGACAGGAAGTCGAGGATGGCCCCATTTCTTCTAAGGAGTGGACTCCCGACCTGCCTATTCCGGTCGCCGCCGAGGCTGAAGATCCGGACATGAGGATCACCTCCCTATTCCCAAGGCCACCTCGGGTAAGACTCGCGATTGCCCATTGCACCGCCCACCAGTTCGATCGTCCATCCAGGATTGGCCCGATGATGACGATGACGATTGCCAAATTCTGGAACCTGTCAATGTTATTCCAATTTCCTATGCTCCTCCAACATATAAGAACTTTCATCCAGCGTCTGCAGCCTCCCGGAAGCGCTCAGGACCCGGTACCTCAGATGCCGAGGCTTCTAAGACCTCGGAGACTGCAGCGCCCAAAGCCAAGCGTGCCAAGAAGACCTCGGCGAGGCACAAGAAACGAGGCCCCGTGGAGGAAGATGCGTAAGTCACCTTGCTCCTTTTTACTTCTCACGCTGTTCCGAGGTTAAGTTTTTATACTCTAACTTAATCTTTCTTTTTCGTCTAGCCCGGCTCGGCAGATCAAACAGAGCCACAGCTCGATACATTCACCACTGCCTCCAGTGGTTGAATCTAAGACAACCGAGGCCGAGGTTAACCTCGGCAGCCCCGCCAGAGCCTCTCCTCCAGAACAGTCCGTTGATATCCACAGCCCGGAGAGGACCATCTCCTCCCCGGGCGTGTCGCCTCCGCCGAACTTCCACCGCCGAGCTCTGACTCAGGCCTGGGACACTCTGCTCCCAGCCAAGATCAGACTCCTCCGCGTCCTCAGAAGGATGCGGAGTCAGATCACGCCAAGACTCCGGCTAAGACCGTGCTGGAGCCTCGGCTCTCCCCCAAGTCTCAAGCTGCGCGCAACAGCAGCAACAGCAGCAGAAGAAGCAACAACAACAACAACTGCAGAAGCAAAAGCTTCAGCAGCAGCAGAAAGATTCAGCTCGAGTTGTTGAGCCCCCCAAACAGCCACAGCAAACTCCGATGCCGCCACCGCCACCGGGCCCCAAGGCTGCGAGCACCCAACTGGTGCCGCATGTTCCCTGCGCCGAGTCCACCTTGACCAAGACGCGCCTTCGAGCTCTCAGGTCGCCACCTCCCGAGCTCTTTTTGCTGCTACCATCCAGCCGAACATCAGCAGCTGGGAGGTCGGGCAACTCCGGACCAAGAGCGGGAACAGCTTAGGCTCGGAGAAGCATTACGACATGGACTGGAACTCGGCTGATACTGCCGAGGTCTCCTCGAATCCGACCTCGAGCACCAGCTGGACCTAGCGCCGTGCTCCAGTCCATTTACAACATGCAGACTGCGGTCCTTGATTGCAGCAAGAAGGCATCGGTAAGTTTCTTTACGCACTCTCTTTCTTCCTTTGAAACCAAATGACAAACACTCTACTATTCCCAGTCCCCGAGATTCGGGTTGAGCAATTGACACTCCACCGAGTTAAAATTGCTCGGCTTGAATCTCAAAAACTTGTCATTTCTCCAATGCTGAGTCCCCGAGGCCAATGCCGAGTCCCCGGGACTCAATTGGGCCTCGGGTGCTAAAAAGACCTCGGATTTCTTCGAAATGTAACTCTTCAATATTCGTGTCAAATCTCTTTCCGCCGAACTGATCTCTCTATTTTTTCAGGAGTGCAACAATGCTCGGACCAAAATCTTCAAGAACCTCCTGCTGGATCACAACAAACTGAAGAAGTCTCACCGGACTCTTCTATCATCAAAGGAGCAGAGCGAGAAAGATTATGCCTCCAAGTTGAAGACAGCCCAGATGAAATAGCTCGGCTGCAACAAGAGCTGAACCGGGCTAATGAAGCCAAAGCTGCTGTGGAGGACGCTATGAAGGTCAAAGACCAGGCCGCCGAACAGCAGAAAGAAATTGCCAAGACCCTGGAGAACCGCGCCACCTCGGCCGAAACCGAACTGATCGCTCTCCGGCTACATCGAAAAGTTGGTTGTCCGAGCTCACTCGGATTAATCACCAAATGGATAGTAAGTTTCCTTTCTCCTTTTCCTTATTTTCCGCCGACCTACACCCCGTGCCACCGTATGTCTTAATTCAGCGACAGCCTTTTTGTCTTCTTCAGAGCATTTTGAGCACTCCAAGGACAAAGCTGTCCGAGAAGTTCTAGCAGCTCGGGCAAAGAGGGCTGAGACAGAAACCCTCGGCGAAAGCTGGGATATCAGGACCACCTCGTCGCCCTTAATGCTCGGATCAGGCCGCTCAGGGCCATTGGAACTAAACTGGTAGATGCTGCCATCCAGGTCCATCGCGCCCTCTGGCCCAAGGTTAAGCCTCCCACTTGCATCGACGAGCTCGCCACGAAGCTAAAAGGAGCCGAGGCTAGACTTCGGGAGTGGAGATGCTCATCAGCTCGGGCTGGCGGACAAGGCCCTGGTGTTCGTGCTGTCTTGGTATGAATCTGTTGAGATCCACACGGTTACCTCCCTGCGCAAGGGCTCTCCTTGGAACACCACTCCTGATGGCATTGAGAAACGCCAAGCAGCAGCCGACCTCTTTGCTAGTTATGCAAACACCCGGACCTTCGATGACGGGCGCCTCTATTCTGAGGATGAAGAGAGCTCGGACGAGGAAGAAGAGTCGGTGAAGAAGCTGCTGAAGGAACGGTGAAGAAGGCTCTGACGGCGAGGAAATTGACTTCGACGAGCCTCAGAGCTCCAAGGGCAAGGCCGGCAAACAACCGAGGTGGCTGAAGGTTCTGATGATGACTTCAACTTCGACGAACCTCCGAACCCCAAGGGCAAGTCCGGCAAAGCCGTAGCCACCGAGGTGATCTCCCCGACGTGACGGACACCCCGGCATCCACTCCAACAACCGAGGTTGCTTCCGCGACCAGGTTGTTCCTGCGCCCGAGGTTCCTCCTCCCGAGGTTCCTGCTCCCGAGGTTCCTGCTCCCGAGGTTCCTGCCTGAACTTTCTCAAAAAACATTAAATCCCCGGTATGCCGGGTGCAGATGTAATATACACTTAAGTAGTTTGCCGTGCTACCAGTACTATTATTTGCTATCCGAACCATGCTTTTCTAAAATTTATGCCGAACCCTTTTGGAACGAGTCCCCGAGTTCACTTTCGTGTTTACTATACTTGGCATTCTTTGCTCTTGTCTACCATTTTGGCGTTCGACAGTCGAGTCACAAGATTGTTGTTTATAGCATACAGTACTTAGCAAATGCCGAGGTGTGTTTCAAAATCATCCGACATAAATGAAAGGTAAAGACAGGGGTTAGTAAACGACACATGCCGAACTATATTTTTGGACCGAGTCCCCGAGTCCATTTTCATGTTTCCCACGTTTTTTCATCTTTGCTCTTGACTACCATTTCGGCGTTCGTCAGTCGAGTCACAAGATTAGTTACACAGCATACATTACTTGAAGTTTGAGACGAGGTTCAAAATAGTTCGGCATATGAACGAAATTGACAAACAGAAATAAAACACAAGCACAAGAGCGAGGCAGTCCCCGAGCTTCAACCTCGGAGTGCCGACATTTCATTAAGGATTAACCGAGGTACATACATTGCGCCCTTCATGAGTAGAAAGGTCGGAGTAGAGCTACATTCCATGGTCGCTGACCTCTGATCCGGGGTTGTCCAGCCCATCTTTCCTTGGTTCCTGCGCATCTATAAGATAGTACGAATCATTGAGCAGAGCTCGGCTCACAATGAACGGTCCCTCCCATGGAGGTGACAACTTGTGCCGACCTTTCTTGCGCTGCACCAGCCTCAGCACCAAATCTCCCTCGTGAAACACACGAGGGTTGACATCCGGCTATGATAACGTCGGAGACCTTGTTGGTATATTGCTGACCGAGATGAGGCCAATTCTCTAGCTTCCTCAAGCAGATCTACTGCATCCTCCCGAGCCTCTTTTGCCTCGGCTTCAGTGTACATTGCCACTCTGGGCGCATCATATTCGATGTCAGTGGGTAGCATAGCTTCTGCCCCATAGACCATAAAAAATGGCGTATAGCCAGTTGATCGATTTGGCGTGGTCCTTAGACCCCACAGTACTGCTGGTATCTCATCTATCCAACACCCCGGCGTTTTCAGCAGTGGTTCAATGAGCCGAGCCTTGATGCCGGCCAACACTAGAGCATTTGATCTTTCCACTTGTCCATTAGACTCCGGATGTGCCACCGAGGCTATGTCCAGCCGGATTCCCTTGTTCATGCAAAACCGAGCAAATTCTCCAACAGCAAAGTTCGTGCCGTTGTCCGAGATAATGCTATGGGGGTACCCATATCGCAGAATGATCTCCTTCAAGAAAGTCACTGCTGAATGACCATCCAACTTCCGGATTGGTTTCACCTCGATCCACTTGGTGAACTTGTCCACCATCACCAGTATGTGCGTCATGTTACCTCGGGCTGGTTTGAACTCTCCCACCATATCCAAACACCATACCGCAAACGGCCAAGTGATAGGAATTGTTTTGAGCGCCGAGGCTGGCATATGCGTTTGCTTGGCAAACCTTTGGCATCCTTCACATCTCCGGACTATGTCCTCTGCATCAGCAAGAGCAGTGGGCCAATAGAACCCATGCCTGAACACCTTGGCCACCAGAGCTCTTGTGCTGCAATGATGACCACACTCTCCTTGGTGGATCTCCAAAAGCATCTCCTTGCCTTCAGCTGGCTCGACACACCGTTGCAACACCTCGGTTACGCTTCTTTTATAGAGCTCCTTGTTGATGATGGTGTACGCCTTGCCCTCCTTTGGATTCTCCTAGCCTCGGTTGTGTCACTTGGCAAGCTTCCCTCGTTATGAACTTCATGATTTGCTCCGCCCACTCCGGCACTGGGTGCAAAGGAAAAAGTTTCTCGTCCACCTCCATTGGTTCGGCCACCATAATCTCCTCCATTATTTCCTCCACCATCCTGCGACCAGTCCCCGAGTCTGATGAGCAGTCCCCGAGGTTCGGTGCGCAGTCCCCGAGCTCTGCCACGCAGTCCCCGGGTCCGACCAACGCATCCGACGTCTACCTCCATTGGAACAGGTCCGGACTCTTGCTCCGCCGGGATGAAAATAGATTCGGATTCAGGAGAAGGTTTGATTGAAGGAGTTCTCAAGTGATTCAGGGCTACTCCAGGTGGTACTGCCTCTTTAGATGAACCGAGCTTTGACAACACGTCGGCAGCATTATTTTCTGTCCGAGGTATATGCCTGTATTCACACCCTTCAAAGAACCCGGATATCTTTTGCACATGGAACCGATATAACGCCATGTTGGCATCCAGAGCATCCCAAGTTCCAGAAGATTGTTGCACCACCAGGTCGGAATCGCCGAAGCATTCTACACGCCGGATACCGATCTCCTTCGCCACATTGAGTCCATGGATTAAGGCCTCATACTCCGCCACATTGTTTGATGCTGAGAAATGAATCTGCAGCACGTATTTCAGCTGATCTCGCTTCGGCGAGGTGAGGACTATTCCAGCCCCCAGCCCGATCTTTGTCTTGGACCCATCAAAATGCATTTTCCAATAATTATAGTCCGGCCTGGGTGGCTCATACTGCATCTCGGCCCAATCACAAAAGAAGTCCGGCAACGCCTGGGATTTAATTGCATCTCTTCTCTCATAATGTGGTGCATATGGAGACACCTCAATCGCCCATTTGGCAACTCGGCCAGTTGCATCTTTGCACCCGATGATCTCCGAGATTGGAGCTTCGCACACCACCGTCATGGGATGCTCCTGGAAATAATGCTTCAACTTCTTGACCGCCAGGTAGACACCATACGTCATCTTCTGGTAGTGAGGGTAATTCTGCTTCGAGGTAGAGATCACCTCGCTCAAGTAATACACCGGTCTCTGCACCGACCTGCCACCTTCTTCGCGCTCCACCACCACTGCCACACTTACAACTCGGTTTGTGGCCGCAATGTAAAGTAACATCGGCTCATTGTGCAATGGTGACGCCAACACCGGAGCGTGGACAACATCTTTTTCAGCTCATTGAACGCCACGTCGGCCTGCGGGGTCCATGTAAACCCGGTACTTTTCTTCATGAGCTGGTACAAAGGTAAGGCTTTTTCCCCACCTACTACAAATCGGCTCAACGAGGCTAGGCACCCTGTGAATTTCTGCACATCTTTCAAACACTTCGGTAATTTCATGTTCTCAATAGCTCGGATCTTGGCCGGGTTAACCTCGATACCTCGGCTAGACACCAGGAATCCAGCAACTTTCCAGCCGGGACACCAAAGGTGCACTTGTCCGGGTTAAGTTTCAACCGATATTTTCTCAAATTCACAAATGTCTCCTCGAGATCCTCGAGGAGAGTACGTTTCTCCTTAGTTTTGATGACGATATCATCGACATACACTTGCACATTTTTGCCCATTTGAGAGTGCAGGCATTTCTGCATACACCTCTGATAAGTTGCCCCGGCATTCTCAGACCAAAACACATGACACGATAGCAATACGCCCCATACGGGGTAATAAAAGCAGTCTTTATTTGATCCTTCGGGTTCAGTGGTATCTGGTGAAAACCAGAGTACGCATCGATAAAAGACAACAGTTCACAACCAGCAGTGGAATCATCACTTGATCAATCCGAGGTAATGGAAACGGATCTTTCGGGCACGCCTTGTTGAGGTTAGTGAAGTCAATGCACATGCGCCACACCTTGACCACGGCTGGCTCGTCTTTCTTCTTTTCCACCAAGACCGGATTGGATATCCAGTCCGGATGCAGCACCTCCATAATGAACCCGGCTGCAAGCAACTTAGCCAGCTCGTCCAGCACCACTTGTCTTCGGTCGTCTGAGAGACGACGGGTCGGTTGCCTCACCGGTTTCACCTCCGGCCTGACAAATAAAGAGTGCTCTGCCAACTCCCTCGGAACACCAGGCAGGTCCTTAGCCGACCATGCAAAGATATCCCGATTCTCACGGAGGAAGTGACAGAGCTCGCTTTCCTATTTCTCGCCCAGCCCGGTCCCAATGATGGCCATACGCTCTGGGTGCTCCGGGTCAATGGGGATCTTCTTGGTCTCCTTGGGCACCTCGAATGCTGCAGTTGAGTCCGGGCTCATCAGTCCGGACATGCCGAGCTGTGTTGACTGCGCCATTGCCACCACTTGATGCAGCTTCTTCTTCTCAGCTGCGATCACCAAAGACTCGGCCAGATTAGACCCCGCCGAGGCACACTGAATGGCTCGCTTGTAGTCACCCGAGATGGATATGATCCCATTAGGCCCTGGCATTTTCATCTTCAGGTATGCAACATGGGTGGAAATCATGAACTTGGCCAGAGCCGGCCTTCCAAGCAATGCATGGTATGCACTCTCCAAGTCCACCACCTCGAACTCGATACTCTCAACTCGGCAGTTATCCTTGGTTCCAAATGCTACATCCACCCATATCTTGCCCATGGGTGCACAGGAAACGCCAGGCACAATCCCATGAAAAGTACAACTGCTTGGCATCAACTGATTTGGCGATATGCCCAATTTCACCATTGTGTCTCGGTACATGATGTTGATGGCACTGCCATTGTCCACCAGAACTCGGGTGAACCTCACATTGTTGTAGGCCCACACAACGTCGGATCTACCACCAGGGCATACTTTCCAGGGCTCGGCATGATCCGAGGTGTATCTTTCCTGCTCCAAGTGATCTCCTGCTCAGACCAGTTCATATAGGTCGGCACCACCGGCATTACTGCATTCACCTCCATGGCACGCCTCTGCACACTCTTCTTGTCAGTTGGCTCGGTCACAAAGACCACATAGCTCGCATGAGCCTCTCTATAGTCATTTCCGGGGTATTCATACTGCTGACTTGGTCCGGCACCATTTGTTGTTATTACCTCGGACATTCACAACATTCACGGGCTTGCTGCTGCAGGCCTCGGAGGAGGTGCAGTGGTTATCGGGGTAACATTTGCTCCGGACAGATTCGGGTTAGGCCTCGGCTGAAATCTCTGAGGTGGTCCTCCTCTGTTTCCTCCGGCCTTCGCCCCTTCTTCCTGATTCTGCGGTTCCAGCTGCACTGCCGGGTTGAATGGTTGGCTGGCTTGCGCGGGTCGGTCGTATGGTAACAGCAAGGACCATCTAACATTGATTCATAAGTCAAGGGTGGCTCCGGGTTCGGACTAAATGCCGGACCATTGATTTTCGGCCTCTGGACACCTCCAGCTCCGGGCTGATCCGGGTTCACCGCTGCAACTTGGTTCGAGGTGTATGGGTAGTCCGGCTCCCTCCTCTTTGTCCGAACTCTTGGCGGTCATTACACCTTGGTCCGAGCCGGTTGTTTATTGGCTCCCTCCTTCTGTTACGTGCCACTGCCTCTGCTGCTGGCTGCATCGGATCACCCAGAGCATAAGAATCTGCAATCCGGATTGTCTCTGCTAGGGATTTCGGCATATCTCTTTGGAGCCTCTGCCACAGCATGCTGCCATGTCGACAACCATCTGCAAACCAGGAAATGGCCTGTGCCTCTACAACTCCTTCACAGGAATTCCGAACATTGCTCCACCGAGTTAAGAATTCTCGGTCAGTTTCATGATCATCTTGCTTACATGCTGCCAGGAGCTGAGGTCGGTTTGGCCTCTTGTATGTACTAGCAAAGTTGCTGTTAAACGCCAGCTCCAAGTCTATCCAGGAGTTGATACTATACTCCGGCAAATTATTCAGCCAGATCCGAGCTGGACCTTCCAACATGTGCGGGAGATACCGGACCGCCCATCGGCGATTGCCCCCCGCTATGTGCACCGAGGATACATAATCTGTCAGCCAATCTTGCGGCTTGGTGCTCCCGTTGTATGGCTTGGTGTTCCGACCTAACTGGAACTGAGATACTGGCGGTGGTGGCTCCTTCATGATCCGAGGTCCGAAACACGCCGGACCAGGAGGGCCTTCCTCCTCCAGTGCTCGACAAGTAGATTCTATCCAGCTTGTTACGAACATCGCCGGAGCTAACATCCGAGCTCCTATCCGAGGTCCCAACGCCCCATCCACTCTGTGGTATCCAGCTCGCGCCATGGCCGAGTCTCCATCATCATATCGGTCATCGCCTTGACCGACGTTCTGAGGTTGCTGAACATACTCCGGCTCTCGCTGATATTGCCCTGCGGCCGGGGTTGTTGCTGATATCGGGGGCGGAGGTGGTTTACCTCGGCCAGCCGACGCTGCTTGCCCGCCATTCTGATTTCCCTGACCGGAGTTACCCTTAGCTCGGCTTGCATTGCCCTGGCCCACCTTCTGCTTTGCTGCTAACACCGGATCATACATCTGCATCTGCAGCTGCTTGTTCTGACCCGAGGTGACACTCCGGGCTCGATCGGCTCCTCCGACGAGTGGAGACGAGGCTTGCCCCTTGGACACCTGACTAACTGGCCTAGCTGAATAAACCATCTGCGAATCACCAGCCCCGGCATATGCTCTGCGGAGAGCCTCATTCTGCTGGTTAGCTACATACACTAATTCATTGACTCGCTTCTGCTGCGCACGCCATGCATCTCCAGTCAACCCGGATAGCTCGGCCCTGCCTGCCTCGGCAGCTCTGAGGTTCTTAGCAGGGGAACTATATACCGGCCTTCCAGTCGACACGCGACTCTCACTCCTAGCCGAGGTGGTAGGTCGAGCCTCCCTGTCATCTCATCATTGAGCCCCTTGCCTCTCTGCCGCACCTCGGCTCCCTATTTGTATGGTGCTACCGGGGTGAAGCCATTTGCTGCATTGTACTCACGCATGTCTCTATTGAACTCATCTCTAGCTGCTATCATTGCTACAGCCTCCTTTTGCAACAGGACACGCTTTGCCTCTAGCTCGGCCGCAGTCATTACTACATCCACTCCTGGATCTACTGGGTCTGCTAGTGTCTCCGCTATCTCTGCTAGGGTCGCACCTCGGCCCTGCACCTCGGGGGTGCCAGGCAATCTTTCTCTAGCCTGGGCTTTGCAGATCTCACCTTAGCAACCTCGGCCGGCTTGGATTTGCTGGCATCTCCTTTGCCAGCGGCATCAACCGGACCGGTCATCATCACCTCCACGCAGCTCTCGGGGCGAGTGATACGCCGACCTAGAGCCGCAAGGAGAGGAGTTTCGTCGTCCACGAGCACCTGCTCCGGGTACTCGCGAACAACCTCGACAGCAACATAGGTGACGAAGCTGCCAAGCATCATGGTGAAGCCATGCTCGGGGAAGGGCTTGCCGGCGAAACACCCCGCATTGTCGCTGACGAAGGTGAACTCACCGATCTTGGCGATAAGTGTCACATCCCAAATTTGGAAACTAAGAAAAACTTAGTTTTTACAAGACCAAAATTCAGAACCAACAAAAACTTTTTGAAATATTTTACTGATGATTGTGTTTTCCATCCCATTGCTATGTTGAACCTAGTGTGACTTGTTGTTTAAATTGTTTTGACTAGTAAATATAAGACCCAACCAATATAAAAATATATTTAACTTTGGTGATCATGTTATGACAAGAAAATATTCCATATGTCTTTTCCATTCTTCTTTTGGCCAACTCCATTTCAAATGATACCTGGTTTGTCAACAACCAAAATCAATACCCATTATTTGAGAAAGTAAAAGTATTTCCAAAACTATGTGTTCCCAAAAATATGGAGATCTATATGCTATCTCCTACCTATCTTTTAGCGTTGATATTTTGCATTTGTATGCAACTCCCATTTTATAAACTTTGATTATCACTTCCTTTTAAAAAGAACACAAGTGGGAAATATATCACCCCACATAATTTGTCTTGCTCAAAACCCTTTTAAAAAATACCAAGGTGGAGTTGAGATAGTTCTAAACACCATCTTGTCATAATTAAGTGTGATCATTTTTATAAGATAGTATTGTTGACTATGGAAATGGTGGTGTGATTTATTCTTGTGGTTTGAATTGTGTGGTCTCGATTGTGTTGTTGATCTTTTGTGTATGCCACTGTTGATCTTGTTGTGTTTGTTGCTTGTGAGGGTAATTCCTCAGGTGTGCTTAATACTAGGATAAGACACACTTGACAACAAATTTGGTATGTGACTTGAATAAAAACAAACCCTCTAGAAGTATTCACACCTAATTGAAATCCTAAATTAAGGGAAATGATCTTATTTAATTTCCCTCTATCTCTATTCCTCTATTTGATGAAAACAATTATATTTCCTTATTCTAGGAATGAGATGAAATAATAATCATTTCAACCCCATCTCACTCCCTCCTCAAGTAAGCATACTTTTCAATTGTTAAACAAAACTCTCAAAGTATTTAACAAAAGGAAACTAAGATCATGATAAATAAAGGATCTTAATAAATTATTCCTCCCTATTTCTCTATTTTCTTTCAAACCAATATTTTCTCCATGAAAGTATAACTTAATTGAAGTTACGATAATTGTCAAGAAAGTTCCAAAAGTTCAAAACAATACTTTATCACTTGCTTTAAAAATAGTAAAGGAGCATCAAATACTATTTAATAAAGATACCAAAAATAATATATTCAAACCCTATGAACCAATGTGGTTCAAAACATTTTATTTTCAAAAGCCAAATTTTGTGGAGCTTCTACATGTATATGGGAAGCTACATGAATTTTCTCAGAATTTTTAAAAATGTTTAAATGCCTCAATTAAATCACTGAACAGCTACTGGTTTTAAAAGAAATAAAAGAAAATCAGGAAAAGGACCTAGATGTAAAAGAAGAAAAGGAGGCAGGGAGTTTTCTGGAAAAACGTCATCCTCTTCCTGTAGCAGCCCGTGACCGAAGACGCCGTTGTCGTCCTCCCGTGCGTCGCCGCCCGGACCCCCCCCTCTCTCCCGCTCCTCCTGCCTCTCTCCTCTCCTCTGCGAAGAGGATAAGAAGAGCACCACCCCCGCTCCTCTGCTCTCCTGCTCCCTCTCTCCCTCTCTGTTTTCTCTCCACCATGGCCGCGCCTTGGCCGAGCTCGCCGGCGATTGGAGCATCCCCGAGCAAATCCAGGACCGCCAGAAGATGCGCCTCACCGTCCTCTTCATCTCCGTGCAAGGAATCGAAGAGGGGAGCCGCGAGTCGACCGCGCCGTCCGCGTCTTCTTCCTCTCCGGCCGCCGCACATCGAGCACGTTTGCCACCGCCTCCGACCTCCTCTGTCCAAGCTGAGCACACGCACGCGTCGAGGGTGAGCGTGCGAATCTTCTGGACATGCCCGTGCCTCCCCTCTCTTCGTAGAACGTCGCGTTGATGGTAGACCGTACCGTGCCGCCGCCGGAGCTCCCCAGCGCCGCCGTCTCCGGTGACGTTATGGTCCAGCGCGCCTCCACTAGATAGCCCTCTCACTTGCGAGTAGATCCAGTGTAGTAGCTAGGTCCCGCGCGTGCTAGAACGTCGAACCCGTGCGCGTCGCCGCCGGTGGTCGCCGCGGCCGTGCGCGACGTCGACGTGCACCGTCACACCTCATATTGATACACGCACGTATACTATCAACAGCACTGAGCCAGCCCAGTGGCTAGCACACACGCACGCGCGCGAGGTCGCGAGTTCGATTCCCTCGCGGCGCACCCCTTTTTCCATTTATTTTCACTCGCTGACAGGCGGGCCCCACCGGTCAGCGACCGTGGAGGCCACATCCGCTCCACCCGCGCCCAGTCAGCGCCAGCGTGGCCGCTGGCCCACACGTCAGTGTCCGTGTGTAGCGCGCTGCTCGGTCCAAAATGTTTCGTTAGTTTTTCTGGAAAATAAAAAAAACAGCCAGATTCAAGTTTAAACTTCAAAAATTCATAACTAATTAAATACTTGTCCAAAAATTGCAAACAAGATACCAAAATGTTCAGATAAATAAGGCCTGTCTTTTGGTATAACTCACCTATCCAAATAAATTAGTTTATTTAATGTTTTATTAAAATAAAGAAAATGGCAGAATATAAAACAAATTGGGAAAATTCATATCTTTAAAAATAAGGATCCAAAAATTAAGTTTGACCTCTTAAAATGTTCAGGAACTGATGACCTTCATGTTCCATCTTGTTTCCAAACATGGATAGTTATTTTGTAATGTTGTTTAAAATAAATTAACAAAAGGGCAGATTAAAAAGGGATTTTATAAATTAATCTGTAATGATTTTTTTGGAGCAAACCCAATTTTGCTAGGTTCCTAGTGTTTCACTTTATCATACCCTAACTTGGTATAATATTTTGACTCACAGAAAATATATAGTGACCTAACTTTTGTCTGAAGTATTTCCTGTTCAACAGGAGGTGCTTGTTGTTAACCTTCGCCTCAGATAGTTTTGTGATCGATGTACCTAGCTTACGTATAGGCGATAGACTACTGATCAATATAAGGCCCTCGTAAGTGTAAATCCTAGTTGTTGCTCGAACGATTAGATTGACGCTTACGGTTGGTTACTTGTCGGTGTGCCACTTGTGGTTTGGTTTGCTTATTGATTGTGGTGTTATTCTCATGTTTGCGACGCTAGACATAAACGCTACCGGAGTGGTCTTTGGAACGGAGTTATTGAGGAAGGGGAATTCATTGAACCTGAAGACCAAGACCAAGTTCACTTTGCCGAGCAAGGCAAGCTATTCTCTGAGCTTGCATCTATATACATCTATTTTGGTTTACATGTTTTACTTATAAAGAGCATATGTTATTTATGTGGTGTTTGCCACTAAAGTTATGAATTTGAAAACCCTTTTGTTTTCAAAATACAAGTATACTATTTTGACACCCTCTACGGAGATATTAGATGGAAATTCTTTTTTTCAAACTATAGGATGGGAAAAGTATTGTTTACTCCAAACTCCTTTGAAAATACTCGTGTGGTTGTGGAATACCGAGATGTCGGTATGGAAATGGAGAAATGGTGAATGGTGATGTTTATGAAAAATGCACATTGTGTCCTTGTACTTACAGAACAACCAATAACCTGTGCGACCACATTTACCCACCTATGGGAAAGGGCGTAGTCATATAGTTTGCTCATATTAGTACTGGATGCCTCAACAACGAGGATGACCTCGTTCCATGAGGGGATGGTTTGGATGACCTACCCCCTGACCTGGGTCCTCTCAAGAGAAGTCTACTGGTGTTTACTGGTATGAGTGTAATGGAGGAAGAGGATTGAAGGTTTGATAGACCGCCGGGCAGAACTACGAGTCCTCACACTTAGTTTCCGACGTGCTGGATTTAAGTGTTGCTGGAAGTTTCGTAGTGGTAGGGTCCTATACTAGCATGAGCAAAGGACAGGCTATGGTCGGTGGCTCAACTTCGCATACACCTTGTATGGCGGGACGTGGCTGACACGATGAGTTGCCGGATGGGTGTGGGAAAAGCGTGCTACCTCTGCAGAGGGTTAAAACTATTCGAATAGCCGAGTCCTCGGATATGGACAGTTGGAAAGAACTGCTTTGACCATGTGCAAGTTTTGCAAAGTTTTGAGATTTGAAAATAAAATGGAAATGTGTTGTATCTGCAACTCTACCGACGGGCTGGTATGAGGTTGCTTGAGAATGATTGACCATGACGGGCTATGGTCAGGAAGTGAAGAGTTTTGTGATTTGAAAGTGGAAAATGTTTTATGCAACTATGCCAACGGGCCGGCATGGGGTTGTTGGGATTGAGTGACCATGAAGGGTTATGGTCGGAAAAGGAGGAGTTTTGGAGAAATAAACCAAATGGTGATTTTCCGGGGAAATGTTTATAAAAGAGACTTCTTACCTAGTTCACCAGGGATGTATTTTTTGGGAAAAAGTTTTAAACGAGACTTCTTACGAAAACAGATTTATGGGAAAAGTTCTAAAAGCCTTCTTTCCTTTTTCAATGAAGATATGGAGATTTCAAAACAAAGTTTTATTAAACAAAAGTATATCCTTCTCTTTTCAACAAGGATATAGAGTTTTCAAAGCAAAGAAAGTTTTATTTAAACAATAAAAAGAGTAATGCATGCTCATTCCGGGGGTAGTTTGCGAGTACATTCAAATGTACTCATATTGGTTTCGTCCCTGGCTATTGTCTTAGCCAGATTCTGAAGAGGAGCAGTTTGAAGAAAAAAGGGCATTCGTGAACGTCAATGCGAACTAGGGCGCTTCCCAGTCAGCTGCCTGTAGGGTTGGCAAGTGACTTGGGCTCCACGTTGATTTGGTGATTTCCGCTGCGAGTACCTGATGAAGTTATGGCTTCAATCAAGTAAGTAAATTTTATTCGGTATTTATGGATGTTCTTTTGATACCAGTTTGATTGTGCTCAGCGACAGACTGATCATGGGATCGCTGATATTGTAGGCACAAGGGTATTTCGGACAGCTAGTCCGGGGTCCCCACAATAAGCTCGGAAAGAACACGCTCGCCTGAGCCCGTCCGGATGTAAACTCCCTCCAACGCCTCAATCTGCCCCACGGTGGGCGCCAACTGTCGTGGTGGGATCACGGCAGATGCCATAGGTATGGCTAAGATGGGGCCGAATGGTCGTTGGGGGAATCCGGGGAGGGTTTATGCACTCAAGAAGTGCACAAGCAAGAACACGCAAGAAACCGCAAGAACATGAACTAAAAACCAAGAAACCAAGAACACGAAGCACACCACGATGTACCCTGCTTCGGGGCCCTCTTGTGGAGGTAACACCCCTACTGCAGCACTATCCTACTTGGTGTATAGCTCAAGGTGACAAGTACAAGCTGCTCCTCGAGCTGTGTGATGATACAATGGTGAGAACTTGAGGTAGAAGATGAAGCTACAAGGGGGGAAAAAGGAACTCCGAGCTTGGATCCGAGGTGCCTTCGGGGATTCCGAGGTTCCTCTCTTGATTGATCCTCCCTCCTCCCGATCCCCCACGCAGGAGGGGTTGAAGCCCATTATATAGGCCAGCCGAGTTACCGTTGTGCCCCTTGCTGAACACTGTTGCCATGCCTCTGCTTTGGTCATCATTGCACTCCTGTCAGGGACAGGACATGGCCTGCACATCCCCTGCATCACCACAGTAGAGCTAGGATGTCCCCTCTGATAGAGACAGGACGTAGCCACGCCGTGCTACCTCGTAGCCTTTTCCCCGGAACTCGCGTGGTCACGGTCAGAGACGTGCAGCCCCGCCGAACCCGGGGCACGCCTCTGCCAGGCCCCGTGACAGACGCTCCCATGTCAGGCGGGAAGTGACAGGAGCATTGACTCCTGCCCGACCTACGGCCTCTTGCCTTGGTTAGCCCGGCACGGATGTGTCGGGCTCCTTACCTCGGGTCTCGCACTTAAGATCTGACCAGGTCGGACTTTACTTCCTTCAAATAGCTTCTCCTGCACTCACAATACCAATCATAGCACCGGGGTAGTTAGGTCGGCTGATCATAGCTCGGATTATGAACCTCGGCCCACGCCAACGGGATACCTCGGACCCCTTTGGGCCAAGACAGGTCGGCCTTTAAATTCTCCAGGTCAAGATGAAGCTCGGACACTCCCAGGCCCAAACAGGTCGGCCCTTTCCGTACCTCGGCACACCTTTAAACTCAACTTATGCCAAGCCTTGACCCTACCCGGGGTAGTCCCCCGACAATAGCTCTATGTACTTTCCCTGCTAACCTGCATGGTAAGAATATAAAACATGTTATATTATTTTTAGTGAAAAAGTATTTGAAAACTACATATTACTGTTGGCAAAAATCATCTATCTCAATGGGGGCTACATATATTACATATCTATGTAAATTTCACTTGGAATTTACAACTACTGAATGCAAATGACATCTAACATAAGCATGAAAATAAAAAATTAACCGTCAGTATAGAAAAGAAACAACATTACATACACCCACAACATGATGAAGAGTACTTGTACATGGAAAAGGTTTTACTGATCTTCATAACATGATTTTAAGTAATATTCTACTTACAGAACATTAACACCAGATAACTACATCACTATAAACACTACGCCAAAAAAGTAGTGTCAAATATATGACACACGCAATCCATAAGCTGCGGAGCTACTACATCATGTAATTTGCAGGGCAGAACTACATATATCTGCAAAAAATTATCCCATGTAAAAATACATCACTATAAACAGTGCGCCAAGAAAGTAGTGTCAAATATATGCTACAGGGGAAAAATGCATCACCCTAAATTGCAGAGCTACTACCCCCATGTATTTTGCAGGTCAGAAATACATTTATCTGCTCATCAACAAACTGTCATGCCCCCTGTAAATACATCACTGCATATAGCACGCCAAGTGGTGACGAATATATGTTACACGCAAAAAATACATCAACCTAAACTGCAGAACTACTACAAAGCACACTAATCATCCATTTTGCAGGGCAGAACTACATACATCAGACTATCACGAGGCCACAAAAACTACATATATATATATATATATATATGGATGCACATGGAGATTAGAACTCACCCGTTCCAAAAATCTCGTCCAAAATCTTGCTAGTCCTTCTGCACAAACCTGCAAACCCTACAGAACAAATGGCACTTCAGATTAGAAGCCAGGTATCATACGCAAAAATCACCAGAAAATCACGGAAAAACACGAACAAAACGAGTAGTTAGGGTTCTACCTTCACAAACCTATATGAAACCAAAGGGGATTGAACTCGATGTAGTTGAATCGAAGGAACTAAACTCCCTCGCGGTGGTGCGCAACTTCGCTGCTGGACCGAGAAGGATACGGGTCAGTAATCACTCCGCTGATCCCAAAATAAAACCCAAATCGAGCGCCCGGAGTCGAAGGAGGAGCTCGTCACACGCGTATCTCAGGTATGTAGAGGTCAGGGCCGCCGGAAAACGTGGGCGGTAGAGCTCGATTCCGCGGCGGGCGCTGAGAAGATAACGGGCTCGGGATCCACTCCGCTGCTACTAAAACACCAGACCGAGCGCGGCTAAACGGTGGAGGAGCTCGCAGCAAGAATCCCTCCGGTATTTGGAGGTCAGCGCCGCCGGGATCGCCGGCGACGGGGAGATTTGGGAGAGTGAGGGAGGGGCGAGAGAGAGGGAGGAGTTGAGCTCGCGGGCGAGGGTTGAACGGTCGGTGCGCTTTGTCCGGATGCGACACGCGGACGAGATCCATCCAAGCCAAACGATCGTGATCCGACGACGCGCACGAGGGAGCACCGTGTAAGAACCAGATAGTGCCCGGGCACAGAATAGATTTTGCGTTTCTACATTTTCAAATTTCTTCGAAGCAGTACTCAAACTCTGCTGGCTCGATGAAATAGAAAACGGGTCAGCACCCACGCCACGCATGCATCGCGGCACGGCTAGGGTTTACCGCTTCCCAACCCCACCACGCAGCCGCCACCCCCTTTCGGTCTCTCCTTCCAACGTCCACCCCAAGTCCGGTCAGGCCGTCTTCCAGCCCGCGTCCGGCCGCCTCCAGAATCCGCCGCCTCCCACC
Source organism: Poa pratensis (assembly GCA_947311845.1). Taxonomy (NCBI): domain Eukaryota; kingdom Viridiplantae; phylum Streptophyta; class Magnoliopsida; order Poales; family Poaceae; genus Poa; species Poa pratensis. The sequence continues at coordinate 14,187,258 of CAMZMU010000045.1, forward strand.
AACAACCAGCGATGGCCGGCGCCGTTGGCTACCTCGCGGACCTGAACGACCAATGGCTTAAGCCACGTCTGCTCCGAGCGGTGGTCAGCGAGCGGCTGCCGCAGCCGGGGAGCACCGTCCCGCCGTCGGAGCTCGCCTCCATCCTCGAGGCGTTGCGCACGCACGGCATCCTCACCGAGGCCATCCAGGGCCCGCCGGACCGGAAGCTCGCCGAGGCGTGGCGTGCTTCGGTGGACGCCTGGGTCGAGCGTGTCAGTGAGCTCGTGGAGAGCGACTCGGTATGTTGCCGTCTGGTCCAGCCGTGCCCTACTTTGGTCTAATTTGAGTTTCAGTGCTAACTCATGTTCCAAGGATTCGGGCGACTTTGCATATCTCTCTGTCATAATACTGAACTTGTGTTACACTTGTACCAAACACAATGTGGCAAGGTGTGCAGTTTTGAGCTAGTTGTTGGAATGTTGCTATACACCACTGAAACTCAGTGCTCCTTGTTACTACCCTTTTCCATGAGTAATTATCAAATATGAATTATGGCATCCTGTGAGATAGTTTTATACAGGCCATTGTCCTTTTTCTGTTGTTCCGTGCTGCAGAATGATGCATATGCCAGAAAAATATTCTCCATATTATAAGAATGCAATCCCAACATCTGTAACTGTTTTCCTAGCAGTTGTTAAAATCTTCGATGTGAATGAAAATGTATTAGACAGTATTTACTAACATTGCTGCCCTTCTGTTTGATAAATCTTTAGCCATACAGTTGTTGGTTGGGTACATGCTTTCTCGGCGTGACTTTCCAAGAGTGCAGCAATGAGCGCTTTGTGGAATCATACTCTGGTTGGTTTGAGAAGATCCTTAGTAACTTACAGGTAATTCATTTGTCTCCGTCATTTTTAGTTGGAATTTTATGTTGTACGTTTTATTTTATTCTGACCAATTGTGCAGCCTCTTGCCCACCTCCATATTTCGCTGTTTTAGTGTCTAGAAAATCCCACTGTTAACTTAATCAATAATGTGTTTTAGCTTATTTGAGTTGCTTGATCTAATTAAATTCCAACCAGATTATAGACACAAAGGCAGTGCAAAAGTTATTACGAAGTATAGTGATATTCCTGATCTTTACTGGAATTATATTCTCGTCATACTAGTTGATTGACCTGCTTCAGGAATAATATAGCTTCAATGAAATGAAAATATCATCTAAATTTAATGTCCCTCTAGCTAACTTAAGTCTGTTCACTTGGCACCTTCTGATTGGCTGGGTTTGTGGTTGCTCAGAACTCGATGTTGCTTTCCTTTTTTTTTTGGTTATATTGTGCTTGTTTCAAACTTAAATTTAAACCGAAGAATGAAAATACCAGCCGGCATTTTCTTTCTTCTAGATTTAAATGGTAGGAGTTCAGTCTGTTAAAAACTTTAATATGCTTACCGCCTCATTATTCTCTGAATTTATCGTATGTACGATGCATGTTTTAAGCTACCATTGTTTGATGTGCATAACACAAGCAAGATCATCCATGTAATTCCGTATCGATCTAAACCTAAACTTGTATGTTTGGAAAAAAGATCAGAAACTGAACTTGTATGTTGGAGTATATTTTGCTTGTGACATGTGTGTAGCACTCCGCTAGTTATCTGTTTGGCTTCACTGAGCTTGTTGCTTTGGTTTTATACAGTAATAAGTTTGTTTGAGATTAAGTATGATCTATGTCCACATACCTCACATCCCTACATAAAAAGAAAAGAAAAATCCACTCTAGAGGAAAATCTAAATTTCTTGAATAATGCTTCTCAGGAGTTCATTTAATCCATATTCTTCACATCCCAAAGAGATAATTTTCTTTCTAGTTTTCTTTATATGGATGCACATTTTCCCCATCATACATTATTATTTAGCTGATATGTCTTATTTTCCACCTGGCAGGAACCATCTAGGTTGCAACTTGCTACTGTGGTCTCTTGTACTTCTATGTCTGATTTATTTGTGAGGTACGTCATGGAAGCTATGTCCTTTTACTTGCTGACTTGCTGTCAAGCACATAGTTGGATTGTCGGTATTTTATCTGTTATATTAACCAGTACATGATTGCAGATCATTTATTTGCCATACCTCATGTGATGGTACTTATCAACTGAGGCAACTTCTTGTTTCTATCATGGAACTGTACTAATTATTATTGCATAGGCTAATTTTGTCACGAATGATTAGCAAAAAAAGTAAAAAAAACTCAAGTTGGCCTGCTAACACAATGTGGTCCATTTATAATGTCGATTGTTCTTGAGAACTGAGCATACTTGGGTGGCTAGCATGGCAGGTGTGCGTAGAATCCAGTTTGACCCTCTGTGGCAACAACCCTGAGATCCCTTTTTATCCTTAGTTAAAGATGACAAGCATGCTTTTCCTCCTTGGCCCTTCATTTGACTTTTTCGAGTAACATCTGTTGATGTTCCTGGATGGATTTTTTTTTAAATGTACAATCGTCTGTTAATATTAACCATGTTCTTTGACCAGCAATAAAGGTAGATCTAATTATTTTGATATTTAAACAACAAATATTCCTTATCCCACTTCACACCCCCCCTCCTGATAATACTGGGTGAAAACGTTTCTCTGCGACATTGATGCCATCGTGACTCACGGCGAATTCTCTAATTTCATTGTTAATTTTTCATGGAGCATAACCCAAAACCCAGTGGAAGGTGTGGTGTGCATTGGAGGAGGGTGGTGAAATGCTTGTTGAAGTCAACAAAAGTGCTGTTGCACCTGAGTGGGATGAGCTCGCCTAGCGTATTGCAGTGTAACCGAGGTCTGTGAACTGACGACATGGTGGAGGGCCGTAAGCGTCACTGGTGATGCTACCACACCTGAGCGTTGTCCACCAGATGGAAGGATATGATGTCAACCTTCTCTGACTCTGACGTGCGCTGCAACTCAAAGAAGGGATCACAGTGGGTAAGCCATGCCAGCCGGTCCACCTCGCCGTTCTAGGTGTGGAACATCTTGAAGAAGCATCACGGCATCAACTTGTTTGATGGGAGCACCGGCTGCCTGCCGGCTGGCAGGACCCATTGGTGGCATTCCCTTTGCCTGCGCAAGCACTCTCCTCCAGAAGCTCCCCTTTTATAGCTCGGTGATTGCCATATGACGCACGCTGCTGCTGGTGGAGGTAGCTGGCAGAAGATGGAGTTGAACAGGCTGTCCAACTTGATGGCAACGTTCTTCTACTCGTTGGTCACGATTGTCTGTGTTTCACAAGAGCAACCAGGGACTACTGAATTTTCTCTAGCTTCTACTCAAGGGTCATTGGTTTATTATGATTGGAGACATGGCGGGTGTGGATGATCCTGAATTTGATGCCAAGTTGTCACGTGTTGGATAATTTGTGGGAGGATTAGAGCGGAGAGGATAGCCATAGGCAGCAGGAGGAAATGGCTCTGGACCTCTGCCTTGACAGGGCTGCTGCATGGGAAGGGCAGGGGTGAAGAGATGAGAGGGATAATTGAGATATGTGCATTGCTTTCTCGTAAGGAGGCAGGCATTACATAAGCCACGTTACATCAAGTTGAGTCCTAAGGTAGAATCTAAACAAACTTGGAAAGAGATAAAGTCTTTGCCTAAAGGGTTTATTGAGCCTAATGGCCATTTATATGAGTGTAAGAAGCTCTCCTAAAGATAAGGCAAGGATTAGTTAGAAAAAGACAAGGCAAGGATTACAAATCCTCCTAGCGATCTCGTATATGCCAATATACTTAACAGATATACTATATCAGTCTATCAATTGTTTTGCATAGCTGCAATTTTAGCTTGGCCATTATAGTATTGTGAATGACTGAATGTGATTGTTTGAAATGCTAAAGCTTGATAATTTGTCCATCGCCCATTCTTCTGTGTGCTACTATTTTGTTGAGTTGAAAGCAACACTCTTTTTTATTAGATTGGCGAAATTTTTGAACTTGAAGAAAGAGGCATCATCCTTTGCTGGAAGAGTTGTTGAACCATTATTGCTTCTTTTAAATAAAAATGGTCCAGTGGCGGTACGCTGTTCTTATTCACAAGCTTATCTGTTTGATTTCAAGTTTTTAAGAGTAAATGTATAATTTCTGTCTGTGTTTTGCAGGATGAAGCGATTGATTTGCTGAGGACAGTTATTAAATTGTACCCCTCATCTCTAAATCGACACTACCAAAAAGTATGTTTACATTTATGTTTTACTCCCTCTGTCCCAAAATGTAAAGTTCACTTATAATATATCTGCAATATTATAAATACACATGACACAAAAATATTTGGTGGGACAATTACAATGGTACCATTTATACAATCTCAGTCCATATACTTCTGTATATATTAGTGGTCAAGTCTCGCATTAAAGAAAAAATAAAGCACGCCTTACATTTTTGGACGGAGGGAGTCATTTATTTCCTATTGTGAGGTGATATGTGTTAGAAGTAATCTAGTCATATCTATACATGAAGTTTCTGGTAGGTCCAAGAAGTTTTCAAGTCAGTTTTGAATAGCAGTTCTGTAGTAGTTTCTAGAGTACTGTAACCGACATGCTGTTCAGTGAACAGTAACCGACCTAGAAAGCCTATATAAGGCTGTAGCCCATTTGTATGAGAACCAAGCTAGTAAGCCAAGATGAAGCCTCAAGCTTGTGTGATATATTGAGAAGATTTATAGAGTTTCATATGTTCCTGGTGTGACTGTGTACAGGGGCGGCGCCACCAGGGGGGCGAGGTGGGGCGGCCGCCCCCCCTCAGCTCGGGGGATTTTTTTCAGTATATGTACGCAGTATGCTGCTGCCATGTATACCGTATACGGAAGAGATTAAAAAAAGAAAAAAAAGAACGGGGACGCTGGAGTGGACCCTGTCGCACACGGTCGCGAGTCGCGACCCAGTTTTCCATCCCCAATCTCGCCCTGCTCGCTCTGGCTCTCTCGATCCCCAATCTCGCTCTGGCTCTCTCGATCCGCCGCCGTCGCTCCTTGCTGCCCAATCTCGCTCCGCCCTCTTCATCCCTCCTTGATTCCCCAATCCCCAACCGTAGGAATCCATGTTAGTATTTTTAGAGTTCTTTTTATGTTATTTTTATGTCATTGGTAATGTACTTTATGAGTTACAAATATTATGAGACTTCGACTTATTTACATTGTTCTTTCCGTACAATTGTGGATTACATGTGTTGTCAAAAAAAAATTCGCCGGTGGCACACCCTTTGATAATTTCCTAGCTCCGTCACTGTTCGCCCCCCTCGTCTCAATTCCTGGCTCCGCCACTGACTGTGTAAGAGAGTAAGGTGTGTGTGTGTGAAACACAATCATATTGGAAGGGAGCTAAGTGATTTTAGCTCAAATAATATGTACTCCCTCCAGTTCACAAAAAAATGGCGTTTTGGACATGGGTCTAGTCAAACCTTTACAATACTGACTACTGTATCCCTTCGAATATTTTTGCTACCTGAAAAAATTGCATGTAGATTTGTTGTGTAAAGTACTTTTATAACATAGTATAAATTTTACTGGTATTTTGAAATATCTCCAAGAAAAACTTAGTGGTCTAAGCTGTTTTAGAGATCATGTACATGTCTATGTCCAAAAGCTTTTTGTGAATCGGAGGGAGTAGTTAGTCTATTGAAAATAGCTTTGTTGGAAAAGGTTTGGTTACCTGTTTTAGTAAAAGTTGGTTTCTGGGTTGATAGGAGTTCAAAATTTTGGAATACCTTAATAATCCACATGATCTACTCTTATCTATTAGTTGCGATTTAAATGTGGAGCAAGTTGTTGAGTTGGGACGCAAGAGTTCTGTTCTTAACATGTTCCTTGTAGATCTCAATGGTTTTTAGTACATACCTCTGAAACTACAGCCAATACAGCTCCCTACTATTCTACTTTTCATTAATTTTATTTTCATGCAATTATGTACTTAATTTACAAAATTCAGGTTGAATCCGCCGTTGCAGCAAAGCTGATGAGCACAGAAGTCAATGTAAACTCATCAAAGGTGAGCAGTTTATGCTTTATCTTACGTTTTCATTCTCCGTTCATTGTTTCTTCCCTTTGTCGCTCCTTGCCATGAATTTTCCCTTTGTGTTGACCAACTCTGCTATCCCGTCTTCCATTCCTTCAGAAATTTGCGCGAGTCTTAGCAATGTTACCTTCTGTCCGAGTATCTGAGGGCAGTTGGGCACTGATGATTCAGAGGATACTGATTGGGATAAACAATATTTTGAATGATTCTTTTGTCGGGCTGGAAGAAGGTAATGTATGTCATGAGCTATTCTTATTTTCAGTTGTACCATTATAGAGTGACTTCTAACAATTATTTTTGCAGAAAAGAAAGGGCGTGAGATTATGATGCTATTAGTTCCACCTGGAAATGATCCTCCACCAGTGTTGGGAGATCAAATAAAGTTGGGAGGTAATTTGCATGTAACGAAGAAATTCCGTGTCTTCACTGTCCCAACCGTTTCAGCCCTTGCCCATTGCTGCTGTGTGATGCTGACTAGTTATTACCCGGTTCAGGTTTGTCCAAAACTGCATCTTTTGGTACATTATCATTCTTTGACACCTAATGGCGCTAATAAGCTACTATAAAGTATTACTGTTCTGTTCTAAGCTATATTGGATTATTTGTCAAAAGGTCAATGTTCCTGTGCGCGCTTTGTTAGCTTTGTTGCGGAGAGTGCTCTTAGTTGATGGATCATTGCACAACAAGAAGTTCCCTTCAACTACTTCCTTGCACCAAGAGCTTATTTGTTTTGAGCTTCCATCATTACATACATCTTTCTTGGATTTGCTCCATGCAACTATTAAAGGAATGCGAAGGTACCATGCTTATTGCCTCTTATCACTTTTAAATACATCCCATGTATATTTCCACAAGTTTTAAGCATAGATTGAACACAGCCATATAGACAACTGAGTAAGTAATTTCGGAACTGGCTTTTTTATAAAAGTTCTATTTGATATTTATTTGGATCTGAGTCTGTACCGGGAAATCAATGTCTAAATTATATACTTTCACATTGCAGCCAACTTCTACCACATGCTGCTAATATTGTACGGCTTATAACTGATTATTTCAAAATTGCGAAGTTGCCTGCTATGAGGATAAAGGTTTACAGCATTGTGCAGCTGTTGCTGACCTCCATGGGTGTTGGTAGGTGGTTTCTTTTTATGTTTATTTAGTTCGCAGTTGCTTGATGGTACTTATTAAGATGATTTATGAGAACAAGTTGTTATCGCCATAATTATGTTAATTTGAGAAGCCTGTTTCAGAATCAGTAACAAATGTCAAATAGATAATCATCATGGTTGAGCTTATCTCAGCTTTGGTCATACAACATTCTTGCCTTTTTCTGTTGCCTCCATGCGAGACATGATTTTGAAATGTATCATTCTTAAATAGTTTCTTCATGGCATGTTCCGTTCGCACATTCGGAAAAACTATCGTTGGTTCAAGGGATCAGTTTATCTGTTTGTACAAACCTTCGGAAATGGTGCTCTCTTGGAACTCAGATTTGACATACTTGGAGTGTTTGTTGGAGTGTATCTAACAACAGGCTAGATCTCTGACATATGGCACCGCTGTCCACAAGGGGCTATGCGCGAACCATTCGTCCATGTCTTCAAAATGTGGAATCCTTAACTTTATATTCACAGTCGCTGCATCGGTCTGTCTCGTGTTTTTTTTTGATGAATGTCTGTCGTACTTCCGGTTGAATCCATATACATGTTTGGTTCATAGCCCTGGTCGTCTTTTGGTCGATTGAGAGTTGTACCACTGCTGAATAAATAATGTCGTTTGTTACCAGGAATGTCTCTGCACTTGCTGGAGGTAATAGTCAGCAATGCAGTTGGTGATCTGGATGATAGTTGTGTAAGCGAAATCACTCTATTCAGCACCAATCCATCAAAAGTGACTAATGAATCTTCGTCAAAAAGTTACTCCAAGAAGAGGAAGCAAGAACCACAAATACAAAATTCACATGTCTCAGCTTCGGACAAAGCAGCAATCAGCCCAAAGAAAAGGAAAACCTCGTCCATGCCGACCACATCGAAGGGAATGACCCCTGAAACTGCAGCGGATGTTAAAATATTCACGCCACTCTGTGTCAAAATAGCTGCATTAGAAACCTTGGAAATTCTTCTGAATGTGGTATGCCTAAAATTAATCTTCCTTTTCACCTGCCTATTATTCGCTATTCTTCTCTTATTACGTGTTATTCTTTCCGCTTTGCATATCTATATATCTAAGAGAATCAAAATCGCTTTCATCTGTTATGTTATTCACCTGGTCGGAGCATCATCGTTGTAAGCAGGGTTTGGCAAGTTCATAGTTCATACTCAAAACTACCGCTGATCCCTACTTAGTGCAGACTATGTATTTATGCTTGTTTGATATGATCTATGATTTGAGAAATAAACTTCAACTGAATTTTAGGATAGAAACAGTTTGTCAGCCAAAAATCTTGAACCGGCCTGTTTCGGGTTTTAGGGCCAGTTAAGGTAGAAGAATAGGACCTATTCTGGGACATACAATGCACTACAGACGTATTATCTGGAAACATGATTTTTTCCGAGAGATCTACCTAAACAGGAAGAAGATAATCATTACAGGTCAACTGTATTGCAAAGCTCGGGACGTGACAGAAACAGACTGCCCAATTCTCTGTTCTTCGACCTTCTTGTTCTAGTTTATGGGACACATAGTTCTGTTTTTTACTGGTCTTACTTTCTTTGGCCTGTCTTTTCATGAGCCTCTTGTTCGCCTGTACTAAAAGCATGCATCCACATATAAGATCACTCGTATATCAGAGAGTGCTTACCAGTCACCCTACACATTTAAGTATGAATTTGGCAAAATCATGCAAATTATTTATCCCATTATTTTGAAGTATGTCTGAAATTGCTGGTATGATATTTAGTATGAACTAAATGTGGAATTAAATTTTATTAGGAAAGGTCTGCATCTTACGGTACATTACAGCCTTACACATAAGGTGGGAACTCTTGATGCATTCATGTATAAAGAGTGATAATTAGCTTCAATGGAAATTGAATGCAAGGGTGCTTATGGCATTCTCTTTCCTAGTTGGCCCTACCTACTATTTTATTTTATCTGTTTCTTTTTAGATGATTTAAGGGAGCTGTCTGCCATCTTATTTTGACTTCACAAACTGAGACACAGACCGCACATGTGACTGTCTAGCTAGGATGGTGGTTCCGAACCAACCTGTAATAAAAGGTTTGTATGCTAGTGAGTATATCATGGCATGGTGAAGGAAATATACGGAGATCGTTGTAGCCGAAGTAGTCGATCACGTGAGCTAGAATAGATCATCAATCCGATCTGTTTCCTTCTGTTCCTTGATGGGAACACTACATCACGATAGAAGTCAACCCAACGTGGCGAGCAAAACAGGTCTAGCCTTGCTTGATGCGCCTTCCAGAGCAGAGATAATCTTGATCTCCTACAGATCTTCCGATGGCCATTAGGGGCTGGTGGAGGTATTCAAACATCGAATCGGTCAGAGGACAAGAAGGATAACCAGACATCACTTTTGTCCTTCTGATATTGATGACGAATTCAATATAGATAAACCTTGATTTAGAGGCAGATTTGAAAGCTAGGGATCAAACTATTTCCACGCACATAGATTTTCCATACTCCCTAATGACAACTTCTGGTTTGAGATATGTACCAGTTATTTATGGGTAGAGTAGCTAAACAAACTCCCTTATTTTCATCGTATCAAGTTGGGGAATAAATTGGAACTTCTATTATAACAATAATAGCTAGGTTTAAAAAGTAATGTTCCTGATTGCCATGCTAAAATGTACTCTCTTTGGGTTTGGGGATAGCTTTTATCATGAAGAGTTGACACTATGCACTTTCTTTCAGTACCGTTTCTAGTCATTACCATGTCATCCAATTATTACAATGCTGCTTGGGTCTCAATTCTTTGTGGTTATAATAGTCTGATGTACATACTGTATAATTGCAACAGTTAATGTGATGTACATTTTATTGCCAGGGTGGTTCATTGAGGACAGATCACTGGAGGGCAAAAGTGGATCTGCTCCTAATTAACATATCTAGGAGTGCTTGTGACTCAGGATCGGGGTATGAGCAATCAACATCTACAGTTGGAAAGACAAGCATATCAGATTTCCGACTTGCTTCGTTGAAGGCATTGCTGGCATCTTTTCTTTCTTCTCCTTATGCCCGCCCGCCTTATTTAGCCCAAGGAATTGAACTCTTCAGAAGAGGTAAAATCTCTTAGCGTGTCTATAATATGCTTGTCTACAGATGTAGTTATATTTGTTTCTCGTAATTAATAGATGGTTAATTGAAAGGAAATAATGTGGGTTTTGCTTGAGCTGTCTGGGCATGTATACTGACAAAAGCAGACCCTGTACTATTAGCTTTATGACATGGTACATCCTGTGGCAAGAACAAAACAATGAATATACTTGTACGTGTCACGAGTTCATAATTGAAAGCTCGCACATGTGAGCGCTGAACTTGATTTGCCATCTTTGGCTGTGGATTTGGTATATGAAATGAGTCACAGTTGGCTAGGGTTCCATATATCAGGGTTGGCTACGGGGGTTGCATATATATCCATGCAAATAACCACTATTATCTATTGTTTCATTACAGGGAAGCTAGAGATAGGCACTACTCTTGCAGAGTTCTGTTCGCGTGCTTTGCTGGCTCTGGACGTTCTAACTCACCCTCGAGCCCTTTCTCTAGAACAGGCGGGTCCTTCAGTTCCTGGACTCAACTGCAATGGGCCAGAAAAGCTAGTTTTTGGTGCTGGCACATCCAAGTTTTCACAATCTGAAGGCCCGCGTCAGGTTATTGAGGATGTGGATAGCGATGATGATTGGTTGCCATCCACCAAGGATAACGAGCCGACAGAAGTGCCCACTCTTGTCAAAGAATATCCGCAAACTGATTCACGTACAATTCCTGAGGCAGTACAAGATGTTCCCGCATACAACAAGAGCGATGCCAATATGGTGGATGCGGCCACAGAAGAAACTCACAAGTTAAAGACAGTGGATAATCCTACTAGCTCCAATGCTGTTCAAAATCCAATCTACTTAAGGCCACCTGAAACACAGAAACCTGCAGTTGCTCCACTTTCTGCTGATCTTGTTGCTGTTCAAAATCCAATCTACTCAAGGCCACCTGAAACACAGAAACCTGCAGTTGCTCCACTTTCTGCTGATCTTGTTGAGCGTCTTCAGAGCAAGAGCCCAGCCGTTCTTGAGAACAAAAGCTCAGCCGTCAACGGACTTTCCGGCAACCAGGGAACCTCATATCAAACACCATTTGACGCAGGTGTCGCTCCAGGCAGCCATAAAGAGAGCTCTCCAACCCGCTTCACGCTGCCCATTAAGCCAGTCTTGTCTGATGCGGAGTCAGAAGACTCGATGCCAGACATAGTCGACGCCGACCCGGATTCCGACTTTGACTATTGATCTATACTATATGTGCTTTGTAAGACTTCAGATTACCTCAGAATGAGCATCAGCATAATGTTATCGTATTCTGTTGCTTTCTGTGCCTATGAAACTTCCATGGTTCGCTCTGGTTAATGCATCGCGTGCTAAATCTGACATAGATGTGAAATCAATTTTGTGCCCACTGCAAGGCAGAGGTGCCAGCTCTGTATGCCTATAATAGAGCCTGCTCGGAACATATAAATGATAACATTAGAGACGTTCCCCATGAATGATCAGAAACTTGTGTTTGAATACACAGAAGGCAAAATTGTCCTGTTTAAGCAAGTGTTTTATTTTCTCTGAGGAAAAAAAATATATGCACGAGTTCTTTTATATGATTTGACCTAGAAATTTTAGTGCTACCGTAGCACTACAATTTTTTTTTTTCGTGTAGATGGATTTTCATATACTCCAACTTGAGACGTTCCCCATGAATGATCAGAAACTTGTGTTTGAATACACACAAGGCAAAATTGTCCTGTTTAAGCAAGTGTTTTATTTTCTCTGAGGAAAAAAAATATATGCACGAGTTCTTTTATATGATTTGATCTAGAAATTTTAGTGCTACCGTAGCACTACAATTTTTTTTTCGTGTAGATGGATTTTCATATACTCCAACTTATTTAACTCAAAACACAACACACCAGAAGTAAGAAAAAAAGATTTCATCTTTTCCTATCTACAGAATGTACCAGTAATTTGTCTATTCTACAACTCGATGATAGACTAAATTGTATTTTCACGCGTCCATACTTTTTGTTGCAAATAACTACTCTCCATCTTGTATAATACTCCCTCCGTCCACAAATAACTGTCTTAGATTTATCAAAAAGTGGACGTATCTAGACTTGAAACATGTATAGATACATTCACTTTTGTGCAAATTTGAGACACTTATTTTGGAACGGAGGGAGTATAAAATGTTATTACAACCAATATACTCCTACATTAATTGCGTTAACATTTTATATTATGGGATAGACCAAGTATTATTAACTAAAGTTAGTAGTCTGTCCCGTATTATAAAACGGTTTGGCAAGCAAAAGCAGTTTCCCAAAACGTTGCAACACCTCCCCCACCTGGACTCAGGGCTGCGAAGGTCTTCCGTTTAAACGTCATATACACCCATACGACGGTTTTATTTTTCTCTGAGCTGAATAACCATGGTTTCAATAGCCAAACTGTTGTTCCCATTTGCCAGTTTCAGTAACCAAGTAGATGAGCAACAGTATTTTAAACTATTGAGCAATAAGCCCTTCATGAAAAGTGATACCAATGGTCAGTGTACAGCAACTGTTTAATTGTGGTAAAACAAATTAGGCTCCATGCATTGCAGGCTTGCAGAGCGAAGCTGCTTTAAAAAATACAGGTAACTGTCAAAAGCAATGCGAGTTAAATGATGCAAGCCATGGATCCCAAAATTGTCAAATCCATGACTGAAGCATCACAAATTACAAACATCCGTCGATAAAAGAACTACAAATAAAATCACAGCAGGCCGGTCTTAAAGGTTAGGGTAAAGGAGATTACAGCTGTTTTTCCACTGGCTTCGCAAGCAACTAACAAGATCAATTAGTATCTAAATTATCTCAACAAAGGGAAAACTGAACCACCCAGGGATGATCAAACGTTGAGGTGCAAATATTATCCATACAACTAGTCTCCAGGTAAAGCAAAGAGGTACATTATGTAGATCAAAATACCTAGGAGCAAGAGCATAAATATTTACAGCTTGGCCAAAATTTCTCTGGTTGGACCATCAAGCTCGGCGCTTGCTGAGACGCCACGAGTTAGGCTCGTGGTACCTGTCGTACAGAGGCTCGATCCTCTCCTGCCGCTTCCTCTTGCTCATCTTGGTTGGGTCCGCGCCCTTGTAGAACCTCGGCGCTAACTCCACCAACCACTTCGGGTCTACCACTGTGACCTCCCTCATGTACTCCTTCGTCGTCATCACGAGCTCGTGGTAGATGACCCAGTCCGGCTGCCGCTGGAACAGCGCGCTGCTCGGGTGGATGTACACCGGCTGGTTCTCTACCAAGGTTCTGTATCCTTCCTGGGGATCCTTCCTGGCAGCATGGAAAAAGAAGCCTGCAGTGATCGCTTTCCTTATTTTCGTGAAGTTCTTCCCAGCAGCGACAATATCCAATTTATATCTGCAGAGACAACGGCAAGTATGTTAGCGCATAGACGAAATCACAAAACTCATAGCAAGTTGTATGGCAGTGGAATAGATCTAACGAAAAACATGGGACTGAACAGCAACAAGAATAACACTTCAACTGAACAAAATATCCGTAATCACAGTTTCAAATGTCTGACTTCAGGTATGCCCAAAACAAGTTTTAGAGAACAGAAAGGAATAATATAGGATCAACAGAGAAACAGTAACAAAAACACTGGTTTTTATCCCTGCGTTCAATATCCAAACGAAATAGAATCTACGCAGTTTAGTGGACCAAATACACTGCAAGGGTGGTTTTCACCCTGTTACAAGTATGTTCCTCTTCATAATCTTTTGAATCCGCATAAAGAATCTATTGGTGTTTATCCCTGTCTTCAGTATGTCTCTCCATAATTTGTGCATTACCAGCTGGATTTGATGTGATGAGTACTGCTAACGTGCTATGTCCACCGTTAACACAAGCGATTGCACTGTGCCATTTAGTCGTTACTGATTGCTGCAATTTTAATTAATAGGAATAATCTCTGGACAAAACTACATTCAATTAAGACAGAACGAAAATTCTGCTGTATTACGGAAAACAGATAATGCATATTGAACACAAGGTCTTTAATTCACTTAATTAAGATTCAACTAGTTACCTATCCATGATAGTGAGAAGCTGTTTCCTCACATCTTGCGCCCTCCTTAGTGATCTTGACTGAACAAAATTCTCAAAGCACCAGGGCCCTGAAAAGTTCTTTGCCTTCCAAGCCTCATATACAGCAAGAAGAGTAAGATGATCTCCCTCCGGTTGGAAAAATTTGGCCCTCTTTTGATCTGCTTGAGCCTGTTTTTCTCTGGGCCTATAGAAAATATTACCCGTTTGAATCATCGCTATGATTGTCAGTATCTCATCACTGCAGCCAAGGTCAACGCTGGCTAGTAGCATCTTTGAAAGAGGTGGGTCCAGTGGGAATTCAGCCATTTTTCTACCCAGTTTGGTAAGAAGTCCCTCCTCATCAAGAGCGCCAAGGCTGTAAAGCTGTTCCATAGCAGAGATGAGCGCTTGAGGTGCTGGGGGGTCCATAAAGTCAAAGGATAATAGGTCATTTATCCCCATTGCCTTCATATTAAGAACTGTAGATCCCAAATTGATCCTCTGAATTTCTGGAATCGTCGTGGGAGACATTTCATTGCGGTAAGCACTTTCAGTGTATAGACGATAACATTTGCCAGGTCCAGTACGACCAGCACGACCTGCTCTTTGCTTCGCTGAAGCTTGTGAGATTGGAGTGATGACCAACGAATCAAGGCCTTGTTTTGAATTATAAACATTGATTTTGGCGAAACCAGGGTCGATGACATAAAATATGCCATCGATGGTCAAAGAAGCTTCAGCAATATTGGTGGCAACAACAACCTTCCTCTTCCCTTGTGGAGCTGGCTCAAAGATCTTTGACTGCATTTCACTAGGAAGAGCACTATACACAGGCAAAATTATAAGCTCAGGAACATCCTTTCCCAGCCCCTTCATCCTCTCATATAAACATTGACAGGCGTGATCAATCTCCTCTTGTCCAGTCAAGAAAACAAGGATATCACCCTCCGGCTCTGTCAAGTGAATCTGTAGCACGGTAATCAATGCGGCATCCAGGTAGTCACTTTCTGGTTGTTTGGTGTAGAGTATCTCCACTGGGAATGTTCTTCCTGGAATTGTGAAGATGTTGCAGTTAAAGAAATACCCAGAAAACTTTTCAGCATCAAGAGTAGCAGAAGTAACAATAAGCCTCATGTCAGATCTACGCTTAATAAGCTGCTTCAGCAAACCAAAGAGAACATCTGTGTGGATGGTCCTTTCGTGAGCTTCATCAAGCATGACTACTGAATACTGGGAAAGGTTCTCATCAACTAAAATTTCACGCAGAAGCATTCCATCGGTCATGTACTTTATCACAGTTTCTGGCCCAGTGCAATCCTCAAAACGAATGGCATAACCAACTTCCTCTCCCAGTCGACAGCCAAATTCTTCTGCCACTCTCTTTGCAACAGACATTGCAGCCACCCTACGAGGTTGAGTACAACCAATTTTACCCCTTGTGGTATAACCTGCTTCAGCCAAATATTGTGTCACCTGTGTTGTCTTTCCGGAACCAGTTTCTCCAATAACAACCAAAACTTGATTATCATGCACAGCTTGAATTAGCTCTTTCTTCAACTTGTATATTGGAAGAGTTTGCCTCTGCTCTTGGATCGAAAGCTTTGACCTTTGCCCAAAAGTTAACGCTTTTCCATAGGCTTCTTTCTTCCATTCTGGCATGTCATAAGCTGATAGCCCAACACCTCTCAGCTCCTGCGCAAGGTGTCGCTCACCTGTATCAGGCATTGGGTCTTCCCATGGCCTATTCAGATCCTTGGGTATCGAGTCCAGCATTGCTCTCTGCTCCTGCTCTCGAACCTCACGCCGCTCCTTGATGAGGGCAGTCTGGAGAGCTGCTGCTCGACTTAATGAACCCTCTGGATTCTTGAAAATCTTAACAGGTGACATGTCGATTGAGAATCTGCTTTGTCCCTGCAAGAACTCTGGTTCATCCTCGTTAAGCTCAATCTCCAACTCCTCCTCTGCCCCTTCCTCCTGATACAACATACCATCACCATCCTCATCAAACTGTGGGTAATCCCTCACGTCCAGAACACCCGAAGCAATTAGCTGTTTCGCCTCCCACCTCTCTGGTGAGCTCATCCGCTTGAGGGGACGCCGTGAAATGGGTGCAACCTCATCCTCCTCTGTAATCACAATCCCTGATAGACCCAACCTCCTGCCAGAGCCGAGAGCACCACCAGTACCAACAGATGGGTTAGTCCTCGGTGCATCCTCCGCACCGCGCTGCATTGGCAGGAGATCCTTTCCTGTATCCTGATCGACATCTCTCAACGAGAGACTCAACTTATCTCCCTTCACCGAAACCACCTTCACAAACACCTCCTGATCGCGCTTCACCATCTCCTTTGCATTGGCAACCCGCCTGCTTGCCATCTGCGATATGTGAACAAGCCCCTCACGGCCACCACGAACATCCTCAAGCCTGACAAAGCAACCAGTGTCCATTACACGGGTCACCCTCCCCCGGTACACCTGGTAAAGCTCTGGGTCTCCGCTAGAATTTGTAACAGCATTCCCAGTGTTCCTTCCTCCACCCCTCTCCTGCTCTCCCTCCTCATCAGCATACCTCCTACCCCTTCCTTGGGCATTGTCTGCATTCCTGTCCATGTCTCTGCCCCTTTCCTGGGGACGGTCCTGGTCCCTCCGCCAGTTACCATCCCGATCTCCCTCTCGGTCTCTGTCGCGGCCATTGGCACGACCACGGTCTCGATCCCTGTCACGGCCACGGTCATGGTTATGATCCTGGCCACGGTCATCCTGTGCACGGTCGCGGTCACCACGGCCACGGCCACGGTCTCTGTCACGACTCCGGTCATGGTCACGATCCTGTCCGCGGTCATCACGCGCTCGGTCCTGGTCGCGGTCCCTAGAGCGGTCTTCGTCGCGCCGGCGGTCCCTCGCGGGGGCAGAGGCTGCCGCCGCCGCGACACTGGCGTCGCGCTCAAGCTCGAGGCGGAGATCTCGGGCGCGATCTGGGTCGTCGGGGCGTGTGAGCGCGCGGTACTTGGAGCCTCCGGCACTGGAGTGCGAGGCGGCGGAGCTAGGGTTCTGGGGCGGCGGCAGGATGGCGTGGATGATGGTGAGGAGCGTGCGGACGAAGTAGTCGGGGAGGTCGGCGCCGTTGGCCTTGAGCTTGGCGTCGAACTCGGCGACGGAGGGGGCCTCGCGGCCGAGCTCGGTGATGAACTCGGCCAGCACCTTGTCGCCGACGCCGATGTGCGTCTCCAGCTCCGAGCAGACCTTGGAGACGAGCGATAGGTACTCCAGCTTCCGGAGCCCGTCGTCGGCGGGACCCGCCGGCGCCATGGGTGGATGTGGAGCTAGGGTTTGGTGGTCGGTCGGGGAATTATTCGGTTAGATTTTGGTTGTGTGAATCGAACCCGTGCCCCCGGCTGTGTTTTCTTTTCAGGGCCGCATCAACCGCCTGACTCACTTGGACGGGCGATCGTTGATCCCGAGTTGATCCGACGAACGAGAGCAGGGCAACAATTTACAGCAGATGCCACCGTTTTGCACAGGCCGGTATATTTTTGCAAAAAAGAAAGTAGATGCACAAAATACAACATAATCATGATTTATTTCACTTTTTTTTAAATTAGTGTCAAAATGGGGGTGCGGACGCAACTGGTGTCAAAATATTCGCATTTTACAACACATAACACATGTGCAAAATCGAACAATCCAATATATTGAGCAGGTGGAATCTATCTATATCTATCTATACTATATATCAAAGCTCACCCGCTTTGCCCTCTCCTCAGCGTGTCCATGTGTCGCCACGAAAAATGCTCACTTTTACAGTGCCAGCACGGCTCCGCAACGTCGATCTTTGATCGGACGGCCAGCGCGGCTTTTTTTACGAAAAACAACCTGTGTTTACTGAAAAACGCGGACCAGTCCGAACCTCTGCACGTGTATGGACCTATTTAGAAAATACAGGAAATGCAGGGACTTATCTGCAAAACGCCCCCACATCCCCCTCCTTCCTCTCCTCTCTCTCCCGCGACGCCGGAGCTGCCGCCGCCGCCGACGTTCACCGCCGCCGCTATGCTCCTCGCCGGACAAATCGATGCCCATGGAGATCTTCGGCGTCCTTTCCTCTCCATCCTAGCCCAGTCTCGCGTGCCGGAACGCTTCGTGCGCGCCGAGATCGACGCCGCCGCGGTCGCAGGTCGCCGCCGCGAAAATCCTCGCCGGCGGCGGGTCCGTTGACCATATGGTCCAACGCGCCGCTCGCCCTGCTCCCCTGGACGTCCTGGCGCGGCTCCGCGCGGACCCATGCCGGCGCGCTCGCGGAGCTGCTCGCCGGAGCTCGGCGGAGCTGGCGGTGGCCGCCGTCGTCGCGTGTGCGCGTGTGTGCGCCACACGCTGACGTGCGGGCCCCGCTCAGCAGATTTTTTTTATTTACCAAAAAAATTTAAAAACTAAAATAATCCTGACAGGTAGGCCTCGGTTGTCAGTTTGTAAAAAAATACAGAAAATACAGAAAAAATTGTAAAAATCATATCTTCCAGTCCATAATTCAGACAAATTCAAATAATATACTAAAATTTGCAGAAAAATTAAATCTTCACAGCTAACACATTTCCATGCATGACTAAACAACTTAAAATAATTTTAATTATAAAACCTAATATAATCTTTTTGTACTAATTATGCATCTTATGGAAATGTCATCTGTTACCCAGTTTGTTTTCTGTAATCCCAACTATACACAAAAAATGATCTTCACAAGATGAAATTCATAAAGGATGCGGCGTGTCACCGCGCCGAGAGAATAGATGCTTTGGCATTGGAAAAAAAACTATATGATATATACCGAATAAAATACTCCTATTAGATGCAAAATGTTTCAATTTTGTATCCAAGTAACAAATATGCAACTTTTTCTCTGTTACCACAACTAATTGTTTGATCTTCTATGTGTGATTGCTAAGGTCGCAATTAACTTCATTTACTCATTTCACCGTTCCTATCTAACCTAAATCTGCCTGCTATTTTTTTTTGTTTAGTCGAAATCTCTTTCTTACATCTAATTTCGAATCAGTATTTTTGTTTGGGAATTTGTTCGTTATCAATTAGCAAAGAGTATGTCAGCGGGATTGCTTGTAATACCACAAGCCAAGACACAAAAGGAAAAGATTATATACCTCGCACGGTAGAAAAATATTGTAGTCCACACTATCTTTAAGTATACAATGCTGAATCAAGAACAAACTTATGATCTTGACAGATAAAAATCTTTAGTTTACCTTCCCACAATATTTTTAACCAAAGCTCCGAGTCAGCTAAGTATTCTTTGTACTAGCAGAAAATTGCGCAAAAAATGACACAACTTTTCTTCTTCTTTGAATCTGCATCCCCATTTTATAAATCGTTCAATTCATAATAGAAAGTAATTGTGGAAAAAGAAATTAAAGTTATTACATAAGTAATAACATGTCGAGAAGACAGAAGAGTGGATATTGTGGACTATTAGCTAGATGGGACGACTCAACTGCTTCCTTGAAATTAATCAGCTTGCGACTAATAAATAATGTAATTGATCCCCTGCAAATATTAAAACAGAAAGTCATGTTTGTCATACCTCACATGTGAAAAACTATCAATTGGACACTGCTAAATTATAATGACATTTATGTTTTACTTCATTCATAACTTTTGAGACTATTAATATTGATAATTGAAACTACATGTTTCCATCGCCATTTTTACCATCCGTGGTAGTACATAAATTTCTTCATATACTGCAACAATTCATCCTTCACCAATTTATTTATGTTGTATCATCACACGGACGCGTCGTATCCGCCGATTCTTTATGTCATATGACTAGAAAAAAATCAATAACTTCAACTATATCCATATAAAAATATGGAAAATATATCAACATAACCACAAAAAATGAATGCTAACTACTTATGGCATATTACCCAAATTTCAGACTTGAATATTTCAAACTTTTAAATGTCTTCCACATCTGATCATCCCACGAACATAAAAAGAAATCAAATCTAGAAAACTTCCCAGATTTGAACAATTTTTGAAATCTAAATAATTTTTAAACACAAGCTCTCTTTTCATTCCACTAATTCCCAAATCTGCAAAAATTTTAAATGTGGACATTTCCACATTTTAATTTTCCCACACGGGCGCGGCGTGCCGCCGCGGCAATTTTCCTAGTACTATATATCAAATGGCTCTGTTTCAGCGAGTTCTCGCCCTGTCCGCGCCGACACGCACTGTAGCAACTACAGTGTACGCGCTTCTACAGTGTCGCATGCACTGTAGCAGCTACAGAGTTTTTTTTTTCCCCTTTTCACAATAATATGTACATGAAATATATGCGCACCAACGAGTAGGTTCCATTTTCAAGTTCGGTCGACTCTATCTCCTCAATTTTGGATCCAGGTTCGCAAAAACAGTTGACGAATTTTGTCAAATTCGTCACACTCAGTCGTTCATTTGAATTTTCCTCTCACGAGTACATGGATATCACCCTACCAAATAACTTTCATGTTCTAACCTTTTTATTTTGATGGACATATAGATGTACCACTTTTTTCAGCAAAGTCCTCGCGTTTTCCAAAAATTGTGAATCCGTCCTCCGGAATAAAACATTTTTGCAGAAAAATCCCCGCGTGCCGTTTTTTGCAGAAAAGTCCTCACATTTTCCAAAAATTGTGAGTCGGCCTCCCGGAATAAAACATTTCTCCAGCAAAGTGCCCGCGTTTTCCCATAAATTGAAAATCGGCCATCCGGTACAATTGAATAATTTTTCCCCTCCTAATATATTTGTCCCCCTTATAGTTTAAACCTATTTTCCCCCGCACTTCTTTTCACGAACATTATCTATTTTCCCGATCATGCATGAACAGTCCCTGTCCCTTATGAATAGATTTTTTTCCTTTTTGCCTTCTAATAGATTTCTCCCCGTTTTAATTTTCCCCTATTGTTTATTTTTCCACATTTCTTTCTACGAACAATGCGCACAAATAGCGACTTCAAAATTACTTATTTATTTCTGCTCCCTATTTATCTCCTACTATATCTTTTTTTTCTACTTTTACCTCCCTTACATATTTATTTTTATTACTCTAAGACTGCTCGCTTACTTCCTAATTTTCCATTTTCCCCTACTCTATTTTTTTAACTTCTTATTTTATTTCCCTCATAAATTTATTTTTGCAAACTTAAAATATATTACTCATTTATTTGCAAATCCTGTTATCTTAATTCCCCACTTCTCTATATTCAAACTACCCTTACTTTTTTTTATTACTTTTACTTCCCGTATACTTTTAAAACTAATTCTTAACGGTCTACATTAATTCCATTTGGATGCCTAAATTCACCAATAAAATAACCTTCCAACACTTACTCCGTACAAAAACACACTAAATATTTTCTACCTTTTAAAACCAATTGTGCATCCCCCTCTCCTTTTCCCTCTATTATTCTCTTGACGAGTGCACTGAATCTGTTCCAGAAGCCATTTACTTGGTCACATATAGTGACATACGTGTATGATCATAAGTACTAATTCACATATCATATTTGCACATCGTATATTTATATCACTCAGCTATAGCATAGGTGACTTCATGTAAATTGTAAGTAGTTCACATTCAAAAAATGATTTTGTTGGCATAAACACCCTTCTCAAATTTTGGTTTGTGTTTCCATTGATTTTCTTTTATTTTACTCTATTTAATTCTCTGCTTAGGTAGTGCCTGTTTTGTTTTGACCTTTTATACAATACCTAATCATATGATGCAAATGATTTTAGAAGAAAACTCAGCTTTGTGGCGACAATTAGTCTACACATTTGCCCCCAAATGAAGCATCAAATTCAAGGAATTTTTAAGAATATATAGCGCTTTTTTTTACACCCAGCTTATTTCCATTAATATCCAACCTGTGTTTACACTCATGTCCAATGGATCACGATATCTTTTGTCCGGTCGTGATAAATCTGAAAGGTATCACAAGTAGATGGATATCACCCTTCCAAACAACTTTCATGTTTTAACCTTTTTTTTACGGACATATACATATTTCTCTCTAATCTTCAAATTCATTGTATTTTAGACTGTGAAAAAAGACAAATTCTGACAGATTTCTAAATTTTGAATCCGGGTATTTGTATCCAGAAATTTGTCTTTCAAATCTAGCCCAGAATAGCATTTTGTTATCCGCCTCTCATGTATAAAGTTTTCGTGAACCGAATTACATTCCTACAATCTCAATTAATAACTCATTCTATAAATCTACGACACATACCAATAAAACGGCACGCGGGTACTGTAGCAGCTACATGAAATATATTTAAATTTTGTCACCACACGGGTTTGACGAATTTTGTCAAATTCGTCGCACTCAGTCACCCGTTTGAATTTTCCTTTCACGAGTAGATGCATATCACCCTTCCGAACAACTTTCATGTTTTATCCTTTTTATTTTGACGGACATATAGATATGCACTTCTATAGTGCTCGCCGTTTTTCCGAAATAAAGCCCTCACGTTTTCCAAAAATCATAAATCGACCCTACAGAATAAAACTTTTTGCATCAAAAGTCCCCGCACGCCGCTTTTTGCGGAAAAGACCTCGAGTTTCCTACAAAACGCTACTTACCTTTCCAACGTTTTAGAAGTTTTTCCCCTCTTTACTCACAAATCACAATTCCCAACAAATTTCTTTTCCATATAAATGACAAAGCATCCAAACCCCGCCTCCACGCACGTCCCCCACGCCAACCGCACGTCCCACATCGCCCTGGCGCGGCGCCGCCGTCGTCGCCGTGGTAGGCCCGTCCACTGATGACGTCACCCGACGTCACAGTGGGCCCCACATGTCATATTTTTATTCTTTCCGCATATATTTCTAGAAATTGATAAACTGCTGACAGATGGGTCCCACTTATTCAAACAATTTCCACAAAATGATTAATAATGCAAAATCAATATCTATAAATCTATCCAAAATCAATATCTATAAATCTATCCACCGGAAAAATACGAAAAAAAAACATCAAAATGCTCGGGAAAAATGCTAATTACTTATGCTCATGTTTTTAGTTAAGGGATTTTATTTCCCAACAAAATATGATGTGAGCTATTAATATATTGCATTAAAATAATAAGAATATTGCATCTGCATTTATGAAGAATTTGTGCGGACATACTTCAAAAAAGAGAGAAATGACAATTTTCCAACTATGAAAGTTAAAAAATATCAGTTTTTTTTACCAAACTTTCGACAAAAATACAAATAATATACCAAAATTTGCACAAAAAAGAAATCTTTACAACTAACACATTTCTATTCATGATTAAACAACTTTAAATAATTTCAATTAGAAGAACTAATATAACCTTTTTACTATTAATTATGGAGCTTGTGGAAATGCAATTTTCTTTTCAATTTTTTTTTTACAACAACTACAAATGTTTAGATTTCATGTCACTTCATATTGTGGCATCAGAGCACACATAAATTTAGTTCTCAATTACACTATTGCTATATACATCTAATCTTACTACATTCATATGATCATTTATTTTTGTTTATTTTGCAAAGATTCATGTTTTTATGTTCTATACTTCTATCCCTTTTCAGTAACAATGACCATACACTCAGGTAAATCTTTTTGTCACGACGGGTGCGGCGTGTCGCCGCACCACATTTACCTAGTTTATGACCAAGAGCTCACCGCACCACCATTTGATGGGGATGGGGAGGTCACTACGGTGCTTCCAAATTCGGCGAGCTCATTGAGTCGCTATTGACCACCAGTAGCTCGGCACTCTTATTGCCGAAGAGGGCGAGTTAGACTATAGAAAAGCTATGAAGTTTGACCACAATAATACTAGCCTAAATTTGGTCTCTTTTGAAATTCCTGCCGTGGAACCCCTTATAGTTAACTAAACAGTTTACCGTATTTATAAGTGTTGTTGAAGTAATGCAAAAGTCACAAGCATGGCTCAAAATTAACAAAGTACATATAGATGCTACCGCTTTGTATTTTATAATATCATCTGATGATGAATTGTAATTTGTACAATTGGATTGGTTATCTATTAGCTGGCTACACCGACTTGGCTCTGTTGCCCCAAGTACTAAACATTGATCCATAGAAATAGGTACCATTAACCGGTCAAAACATTGCAGTAAGATAACACTGAGCTGCGGATCTGAAAATGAATTATAGATGCTTCTTAACAATTATTATATACTCCCTCGTATCAAAATATAAGATGTTTTACCCTTTTCTGGACTGCACCTATCTAGACGTGTTTTAGTATGTAGATTCATATGCATCTTACACTAAAACAAGTCTAGATACGTGTGTGACAGAAAAAGCTAAAACATCTTATATTTTGATACGGAGGGAGTAATAGATAATGTTGCATCGGGAACTTATATATCAGTTCAGTTCAGTTCAGTTCAGTGCCTTGCATGTGTTCATTACTATCATGTTTTGTGTTAAATCCTAGAAGTTACTTTGGGCTGTTTCGCCCTAACCCTATGTCAGTCCGATAACATGGGAAAATCACTTGGTTTCACTCTGTATACCCCACCTTTGAGGAAGTAAAATATACTAATCGTAGCTGTTGTGTAATTAGGTGCAAAGATTCATTAGACAAGCTTTCTCCAATGGAATGGCTTATACAGTGGTCTCTTTACTGGCCTGATGGCAAGAAAAGGAAATATTCAGAAGCATTTGCATCTGAGAATACTCGTACAGAAACGGGCCATTTGCTTCAAGCTTTAGTGGACAAGTATAACGAGGATCACAATATTTTTGGGGTTTGCTCTCTCCCTAATTCCCTCTGATTATATATTATTGTTTATTCATTTAACAATTGCTGATCCTATGCATGCCTTTTATTTTAGGATCTTGCGTATGAACTGAAAGATGTTCTGCATTATCAAACAATGTGCGCGTGCGAGAGCAATAATTGATACTATCATTTCAATTTCACTACAACGACAAAAAGAGCTGATGGTATCGAAAAATTATTTTTTGCTGAAGTGACGCGTATGGTAGAAAATGAATTGGTGATCAGCTGTTTCTGCATGATCAATCCTGACGCTAATGGTATTTGACGCTCATCTCTTACTTTAAGAGTTTAGCTATCACATTCTCATGCTGCTTGTACACTTACTGTTTAAATGTCTCTGGCTGCAGTATCTCATTTTTACTGTACTGTTTTGGTTGTTCCTCATGACATGTTTTCCTTCATCATGTTCATTACACTCGAGCTTATAACTTTTATAGTCTTGTGGAATGAGTAATGACCGCATGCACGCGATCTTTGAGTTACTGAACTATTTATTAGCACTAGAATCATAGCCTGCATGTTACAGCGGGAATTTACAGAAAGTAAACTATGCTCTATGTAAAAGGTTATAAGTCACGTAAAACAATTTTTTTATACAGTATTAATTATAGACACGCTCAATTTTTCAAGAGGAGCTTTGGAAATTTATCTTCCTGTGTTAGTATTTCTGATGCAAGTCTAAAATAAAATATAAGCTGGAAGCAAAAAAATAAGAATACACATTATACCTGGTTCAAACAGTATTACACTTATCTCATAAATATTTTGTTGGACCTATGCAAAGTTCAGTGAAAAAAGGGAATACTTTTTGGTGAGCGTTATGTTAGGATTTGAGCAGACATTATGCTTCGCCCTTTCTTAGGTTGCGTTAACAATTATGTCTAGCATTGTAAATAGAGAACAACTAGTTTACATAGTGCAAACAATGATTTGTCGTATGAAAACCAATGCAGGGCCATCTTTGTGCGCACAATTTATGAAAGAAGAAAAGATAATCCAATTTGAGCGTGAACAGAACTTTTTGTAGCATTGAATGTGCAAAGCATACGAGATACCACAAGCACGTATATATCAAATCATAGTAGTTGATGGAAACATGGGAACCTTAAGCATGATGTACCTTCACCAAACACCTGTATCCAGTGTATATTTCTTCAGGTGATATCTATCTTCTCACAAATTCTTGTGAATATCCAATTTTACGAATCATACGATCACGATACTATGTATTACCAGTTTTGGAGGTTTCTCATTTTTGCAAACACTTGGTGGGTGGGTATGCTGTTGCAGAATAACTATGCTGAAAAGGTAATGGAAGGGCATCTACAAACAATAAATCATATCATTTCAGAAAAGAGTTAAGCAAAACTACAGAACTAATGGCACCAAATTCATAGTACGTATCTGGGATAGTAAGTCAGGAGAATGATTTGAGCTTTTCAAGTTTTTCTCCCTAGAGGTGCGTTGGACTCTTAATACTGCAGATATCGATGCGTAGATAATGTTGTAGCCCAGAGGCAGAGCAAGGGTACTGAAGCGGTAGGAGGTCAGCGGGTGCAGCCAGCGGAGGAGGAGCACCAATGAGGAGGTCCAAAAGGGGGACATGTGAACTGGGGGGTTTCAGTGGTGCTGGGTCGGTGGAGGAGAAGGCGACGATGCTCTCGCAGAGAGTAACTCGATAGGTCTATATATTTCTTTTTTTTAGGGAAGAGCTGGTCTATCTTGGGTAATGGATGCATGGGTTTGATTGACGATGCAACTAGATGTTTCGACGACATTGGAGTCCATAAGAGCAGCAAAATAACAGTTAACAATTGTTAGTAGATTTGTCTATATAAGATGTATATATTTATTTTTGTTGAGTTTCTGGTGGTAGTATTTTATTTACTGTATTGTCTTGTTTGCTTGCCCATCATGTCATTTTCCCTTTATCGTTGTCCACAAGCTTAGCTTTTATGCCGCCATGTGTGCATGTGCATGAGTTTTTGCCTTCAGTTACTCAACTATTATTATCATGTTTTTCTTTGTGCCTAGTTGGCATGTGGCAGTTGAATGACAACTTTCCTCTCCCATATCTTTCTTCTAAAGGTCCCTGCTATGGTTATAAAAATGATGGAAATGTTGGTATGAAGCACCCCAACGATGAAAGACATACAATGCTGGTCACACAGATGGTTATTTGCGATTTGAACATTGTCCAGTGTGGGATCCCTCAAATGACGACGATGATGATGTATGATCATTTATTATCCTTTATTTGTTACGAGCATTTAGGATTTTTGTTTATGTGTTGTTAATTACATGTGTACCCTCCCTTCTTTTCAGGTCAAGGATGATGAGGATAGACTAAGATTCGAGGATGATGAGGATAGACTAAGATTTATTTGCAAGGTAATGGCGTTTTGTTGTATGATTTGTAGTGATATCATGCTAGTTATTGCATTGATTTTATTCCTTGCTTGTGTATCTTCTTTAGGGTCTTGATGATCCAGATAAGCTGAAGGTAATTTTCACATCGCCATATGCAACAGCTACGTTCATTGAAGAATAAGAGGGTGGCTGCATGGAAAATAAGAGAGTGGCGGAGTGAACATCATATCCCCTTCATCTTTGTTGTGGCTGGACACACAATTCACCCCTTTTAATGTTTATCTTTCTAAGTTGTAAAGATATTTGCTATTTCCTATTGCCAAGCAGTCACTGGAGAAAGGCATCTTATATTGCCATTAGTGAGAAATCATTTGGTTTGAGATGGACCTATTTGTAACGAGTAATTAGCAACAAGTTCCGGTTTCAATAGTTACTAGGTGGAAAAGCGCGTCTACGCTGCGCTGGTAAGGGCAAGCCGCAATGTGTAGAAAAGCTCTCCTTAAGTGCTACATGGCATCTACTAAAGTGTTCCTTTATACATTGTGGAAAAAATAAGCCTATCTTCAAGCTTAAGTTGCATCTCAAGTAAGGCATCCGTAATGTTTGTAGATGAACCACACCATAAGCTGGGTCCCACTTGTCTTATTCTTGTTCTATGAAATTCTCCACAATGTATAAGGTGAACTTTAGCCATAAACTGGGACCCACATGTCTTGTCATATTACTACATGCAAGAGAGAGCAAAGAGTAAAAAAAAATATTGCTTATGGACAACCATAAGCTTATGGTTTACCTTTAGAAAGATTCCCTTAAGGTGAGCTTCCACAATGTATGTTGGTGCACTTTTTGGCTTATGATGTGCTTGTGGACTACATTGCGGATGCCCTAGTTTGTCACAAGGAATATAAAAAATATGTTTCCTCTCTCTTGCATGTAGAGACATGACATGATATATGGGTCCCACCTTATAACAAAAGCACACCTTATACATTGTAGGTCTAGGGCAGCAGCAATGTAGTCTACAAGCACACTATAAGCCAAAAAGTGCACCTTAAGGTTTGCAACATACATTGTGAAGATTCACCTTAAGCTTATGGTTGTCCACAAGCAATTGAAAATGTTTTCCTATTTGCTCTCTCTCTCTTGCATGTAGCAATATGCCAAGACATGTGGGTCCTAACTTATGCCTAAAGTTCACCTTATACATTGTCGAGAATTCATATGACAATTACATAAATTCACTTTGGCACCCGGGTGCATATGCACCCGCTATTTGAAAAACATATTTCAAAATGCGAAAAAATCTGAAATAAAATTTCGCGGATATGACTTCACATACTATGTGTTCACAAAGTCGTTTCACCGAAAACCGATATGTTTTGTGCCCTGTGTAAAAAAGACAAAAAATGGTCTCTTGAAAAGCCTTATTTTAGCACCAATTTTTGTCTTTTTTACACAAGCCACAAAAATGTCAATCTTTCGTGAAACGACTTTGTGAACACATAGCATGTTAAGATATATGCGCGGACATTTTTTCTCATTTTTTTTGAAGTTTGTAAGTACATTCAAAATGCGTATGCACCTGGGAGCCAAAACACCACTCTCTGACAATTATAGGATAAGTGTGACCCAGCTTATGACAAAACCTCTCCAACATTACTGATGCCTAACCACAAGTAATATGAGGTCCACCTTATCGAAAAAAGCACACGTTATACTTATACATTACGGATGCCCTAATCGGCCGTCCTGGTTATGTGTGACATGTGCGAAGATGGGGTAGGACCGTAGGAGCTTGCAGAAACATTTTCTTTTCCCATTTTGTTTTGCTTCTCGTAGTGGAGTTGATTCGTTACTTTTATTCCAAAAGATGTTTTCGAAATTGCGAGTAACGTTAGGGGTAGCATCAGAACCAGCTGAGCACTAGTTTTCTCAACAGAAACAAGTTGTTCCACTTAAACACGAAAAGTTATTTTGGATCTAGGCACCAGTGCTCCGGGGCGTGCCATCTCTCTTCCCTCCCAACTTGCCAAGGGAGGAAAACTCTAATCCTCGGCCCCATGTCACCCCCTGCCGGACGCGGACGCCGACGCGGGCGCAGCGCCACCTTCCAAGTGCCCATCTCCCGACGCCATCAAGCCGTCCACTTCAAAGCTCCCAACTCCCGCTGATGTCGTGCTCGCAACTCCCGCCGCGGCCGCTCCGTCCCGGGCCCCTCCGAGGGTCGGCTGTGGTCTCCACCGTATGTCCCTTCTCGCTCCGTCATACGTTTTCTGTTTCTGATATTGTCAACAGAAAAGGCATCGATCGAATTGCTGTTCATCGATCGCTTGGGGGTTGGGACGGAGGATTCTCCTTTAGATAGATTCGTTGCATTAGGATTTGTCTAGTAGATTGCAAGTTAAGCAACACCAAAAAATAGTTTTCTTCCCCTCCATAGCACGGTCGTAATATGGATTGCACACATTCATCTGTTAAGATAAGCTGCTCTTAATCCTGTCATCGATCCTGCTCAATTGTCCTACTTATTTAATTCAGGTGTCAGGATCATGTTGCTGAACATACACCCGTGTCGTGCTCGAGCAAGTTGCAGAGCACATTGAAGGAATCGTCCACCACTACCACTTCCTCGTCCTCTCCGCAGGCTGTACTTTGTGACAGCCTTTCCTCATATCCTGGTCGAACCATTTTAATCCGCGAACCACCTGATTGGTATTTGAAATTTTACATCAGGATCGATCTCTCACAGTCTTTCCACACATATCCTGATGTGGGTGGACCATTCACGAGCTTAGAAGAAGCTGAAAATGCTATCGACTGCTATCTTGGTGGCCTCCAGCATGAAATGATGTAAGGTTTCTCATCTTTGTTTGGTATTTTCCACTAGCTCATTTCTCCTGTGTGCGCATTTGCATTTGCACTTGATTATTTTCAAACCAGGCTACATACGAACATGCTTCCATGATCTACAAGATGTTCACAGTTTTTACAGCATATGGCCCTGAGTTAGACTATATGAAAGCTGTCAAGTTGACCACAAAAATACTAGCCTAAATCTTGTCTTCTTTTGAAACTTTTGTCATTGAACCCCTTAAAGTTAACTAAACAGTAACCATATTTGTAAGTGTTGTAGAAATAGTGCATTAGTCACAAGCATATCTTAAAATTAACAAAGTGCATATAGATGCTGCCACTTTTTATTAATATTATCATCTGAATTGTAATTTGTACAATTGGATTGGTTAACTATTAGCTGGGAAGATCTACTTAGCTATGTTTCACCAGGTGCAGAGGCTGTGTGCATCTTTTTGATGCAGAGGCCGGGGATCCACACCCCCTTATCTTAAAAAAACGAGGTGCTTAACAATGGTCCACATCAACAACAATAAGTAGCATTAACTGGTCAAAAGTCAAAACACCGAGCTGGGGACCTAAAAATGAATTATGGATGCTTTTTAACAAAAATAGATAATGTTGCATCGGGAACTTGTGTGCATGTAAGCAGTTAAGCTCAGCGCCTTGCATGTTTTCATTTGTATCATGTTTTATGTTACAGCCTAGATGTAACTTAGTATCACTATATATACCCCACCTTTGAGGAAGTACAGTATACTAATCATAGCTGTTGTGTAATTAAATGCAAGGAATCATTAAACAAGCTTACTCCAATGGAAAGGCTTGTTAGGGTGTCTCTTCACTGGCCTGATGGCAGAATGAGGGAACGTTCAGAAGCACGCGCACTTGAGAATACTCGTAGTGATACGGTCCATCTGCTTCAAGCTCTAGTGGACATGTATAACGATGATCACTATCTTTTTGGGGTTTGCTCTCTCCCTCATTCTCTGGGTGATTATATCTTATTTTTTATTCATTTAACAATTACTAATCCTATGCATGCCTTCTATTTTAGGATCTTGCATATGAACTAAAAGATGCTTTGCACTATCAAACAATGTGGGAGGGGGGGAATCTGTGGTGCAATCATTTCAATTTCACTACAAAGGCAAAAGGAGCTGGTGGTATCGACAATCTTTTTTTTGCTGAAGTGATGGAAGGAAATGAATTGACTGTCAGCTGTTTCTGCATGATCGATGATGATGCTAATGGTATTCATCTTTTCCATCATCATGTCCATTAACCTCGAGCTGAACATTTATACAGTCTTGTGTGATGAGTAATGACACACACGATTTTTGAGTTACTAGCTATTTATTAGCACTAGAATGAATTAATGATGCCCCACATGTTATGGTGGTAATTTACAGAAAGTAAACTATGCTATATATAAAAGGTTACAAGTCACATAAACAAATTATTTTGTCATATAAACGTATAGACAGCGGTCTTCTAGCTGTCTGTTTCTTCCGATCTGAGCAATTAGACAAAATCAACCTGAATATCAAAGACATAGAGAGAGAGGTAGAGTGAGAGACTGCTCGAAATGGAGACATGTGGACTGGAGGGTTTCAACGGCACCGGATCGGTGGAGAAGAAGGCGACGCTCTCGCAGAGAGTAACTGGATAGGTGTAAGACTGTAAGAGGCGAGGAGACTGGCCTGGAATCGTGAGGGAAACGAAGAGACGAATGGAAGCCATAAGGTTGGACTCGGTGCTGTACTGAGCCGGTCTAGCTTAGCAGATGGATGCATGGGTTTGATTGACAATGCAATCAGAGGGTTCAGAATTATCCGGTGACGTGGAAGTCCATAAGAGCCGCAAAATAGTAGTTAATGGTTGTTAGTAGGGTTTGTCTATATAAGATGTATAGATTTGTTTGGTCTGGTGCTAGTATATAATTTATACTGTATTGTTTTGTTTGTTTACCCATCATGTCATTTTTCCCTTTATCATGTCCGTTATCCGCAGCTTAGCTTTTATGCAGCCCTGTGTGCATGTGCATGATTTTCTTCCTTCGGTAACTCAAATATTATTATCATGTTTGTCTTGTGCCTGGTTGGTAGCCGAATGACAACTACCCTCTCCCATCGCTTTCTTCTGAAGGTCATTGCTATGGTTGTACAAATAATGGAAGTGTTGGGTATGAAGCACCCTAACAATGCTAACACGTACAATGCTGGTCACCCGGACGATTATGTGCCATTTGAACATAGTGGAAAGTGGGATGCCTCAGATGACGATGAGAATGTATGATCATTTATTAATCATCCTTTATTTGCTGCGAGCATTTAGGAGTTTTGTTTATTTGTTGTCAATGACATGTGTGCCCTTTCCTTCTTTTTCAGGTGAAGGCTAAGGAGGATAGGATGGAGGCTGAGGAGGATAGAGTAAGACGTATTTACAAGGTAATGGTGTTTTGTATAGTATGATTTGTGGTGATATCATGCTGGTTATTGCCTTTGATTTTATTCCTTGCTTGTGTATCTTCTTTAGGGCCTTGATGATCCAAATTACCTGAAGAAATTTACCACATCTCGCTATGCAACATCTACGTTCATTGAAGACAAAGCAGGTGGCGGAGTGGAACACATATCCCCTTGAACTTTAATCCCCTTAACTTTGCTGTGACTGGACACGCATTTCACCCCTTTTAATGTTAATCTTTCTAAGTTGTAAATATATTTGCTATTTTGTTTTGCCTAGCAGTCACTGGAAAAAGGCATCTTATATTGATATCGTGAGAAATGATTTGGTTTGAGATGTACCTATTTGTAACGAGTAAATAGCAACAAGTTCAAATCTTCTCGAATCCCACAAGTTGGCCCTTCTCGAATAACCTTCTCACCGGGTCTGTGGCCTGCACCTACCGCCGGTGTTGCCGGACGTGACCAAAATTTGATTCCCACATCCGTCTTAGCTCCTCACATCCTTATCTCAACAATCCTGGCCTCCTCTTTTTGATTTTATCATGTCCTCTGTATTTCTGCAGCTCTGTTTGTTCTGCTTATGTCTTATGTGTCATTCTTCCTTGCAGACATTCTCAGAGACAGGATTTTTTTTGTTTTTGCATCGGTTAGTATAGTTCAGTCCAGCAAGCCTATTCGAAATGGTATCTATTCAACATGATTATACGAATCTTCAATTTATCCATTTATGGCCACTCTGCTTTTTTTTTTTTTTTTGATAGGAAGCTCGTGTACAGGATCACAACAACACAGCACACACACGCACGAACACAGGCGATGAACTCACCGACGACGACGAACTCAGAACCACCACACACACCACACACCGAAGCAGCGCCGTCGACCAACCTTGTTGAGCTGCCGCAGAAGCCACCCGACGCAAGCACCGGGATCTTGACGCTGAACGAAAACGGCTTCGAGGCGCCGCCAGGCCGCCGTCACCGCCGGCCTCCACCCTTCTTCCACCACGCCCACCGAGATCGCCGCAGAGGGAGAAGAACCCACCTGCAGACTTCCTGAGATTTTGACCAAAAGCTCCTCCCCGCACGTCGGCGGGGAATCCAGGACCCCATGTACAGGAGCCGCCACCGCCACCACGGTCGCCAGCTCGGGGAAGACACGCCGCGACTCCGGGGAGCAGCGGACGCGCCAGAGATGGCAGATCTGCCCAGGGCGACGCCGAGGGAAGAGGAGAAGACCACCACCTCCAAAAGGCCTCTCCGGCCGCGCCTCCGTCTCCATAGCGCCGCCGGCAGACCACCCACACACACCTAGCTATGTACACGGCGGGATCCGTCCATCCCCCGTCCTCCCGCCGCCGGAGCGGCCGCGGAGGGCGAGGAATCGGCGGATCGCCGCCGGCGAGCTGGAGTGCACGGGAGACGCCCAAAAATCGCCGCTCTTCCTTTTTCGGTGGGGAACGAGGGGAGGGTCGAGAGAGTTGGCCACTCTGCTTTTCTATGCCAACATTCCTGAAGAAAATATGATAGCACTTGGCAGATCGTACATCTGATCAAATAATTTCAGATCTATATTTCATAATATCAAAAGAGTTCTCTGTTTTAAAATATCAAATGAATTTTCAGTTTCAAATACTAGCGCGCATGTTCATGTTGCAGATACTGTTTGACGATTTTTTGTACCAAAAATTCATAATACAGATATGAGTTAACAAAATTATTGTCAATGACGTGGCCAACGTGGCATGTCGTCGAGTCTCCGGCGCCCGTATTTTATACGTCTGACCTCACGGATGATGTCATGTTCACAACGTCCGGCAGAGATAAGACTCGGGTTTAAACGGCCATGCGTTTTGGATCAACGTGATCTACAAGTTCAACCGCCTTGACCAGCGCCTATATATATAAACCTACGAGATCGATCAATCGAGAGGAGGCACGCACACACGCCCGGCCGCCAGGCCGCGGTGCTTGCCAGATGCAAATTATCACAGACCAACGCCGTGAGTAGCATTGCACACGGACGCACGCCAGACGCGAAGGAGCCCACCCACAAGCACGAGGAAAGACTTCTCGCTGACTAAGGTCAAGTATGAAGGAGTCAAATCATTATATTCATCTTGCCCCTCAATAGGAGGCATGATTGATCATATCTACATATACACCGCCCCCTCACAAGTAGGCGAAGATTATATACACAACATTGATCTTGTTCCTACAAGGAAGCAAGATTGATATATTTGACAATCATCATCCACCGTGCAAAGTGATATTTGCTACATCGATATCTTTGCCGAATGTCGATTTAGACAAAGGCTATACCAATTATTTCGTTCATACGTCTAGATGCCGATGAGGCTAGACAAAACCATGGCCAAGTGTCGACAAGTCCGGGTCACTACTCTATCTACATGTCCCAACACCTACGGGATTGGACACACCGTTGCTGGGTACCGACGAGGCGATAGCAACACATACATGTCCACGTTTGATGAAATCAGGGCGTTACATGGCTGGGTACCGACGTGGCGAAAGTCATCCTCTTCATCAACACATATCATATTGGTCATACCAACATGGTGATAGTACACATGACCGGGTATCGGCGAAACAAAGCCACCCGCACCATATATTCACAAATATCACAATGCATATGGATGAGCAATCCAAACATGACGACGACCATCAGCGCAGCTTAATCGGAGGTATTCCGCGGGTTTTACCCCGTGGATGTAATTAACCGGATAATTGCAACATTTGCTTAAGTCAGATACTCCATGAGCGTGACGCAGAAGGCAAAATAGATATAGTTTATGAGAATATGCAATTTGTATTTGTACAATGCAATGAGATTAATAAAATCCAGTGTTATCGTATATTTTGTTCTTTGTCTACTGTTATTTTATTTGCTTGTTTTCTTAACAAGATGGCACGCCCGCAATTTGTACTATATGTACATATTTAGGAAAACCCCTATATCTAGGGAAGGGTGTCCGCTACTATTTCTAGAGAAACAGATACCAAACCAATTCTAATGATTATAAGGCACCATGATGACAAATTGGTGGTTTTTAATTTTCCAGATCTCGGGACATGTTCTGACGAATAAAGACCACAACAGTCCTTTCCATAGGAATTTTCAAATATTCTGTCTTTGTTGTCAAATATTTTACATTCTTCTTTCGAAAGTGAGGACTCCATTTTAATCACTTTGTACTGACTCTTATCATGCTATTAATTGTGCATAAGCTTTTTATTATCTAAAGCTTTGTTGTCAACTCCTACCAAGCAATTGTTATCTTTTTTTTGCGTATCGTCCAAAGACCACTTCTCATGTATTTGAAATTGTTCCTATTACTTTTGCAGATATGTGTTTATTTCTATTGTGAGGGATCCATAACTTAGTAATGCCAATTTGACATTTTTGTTATAGTGCTATTGATCATGCACAATACAAATAGTTATTTAAATCCTCCCATGCGATTGTTGTCTTCTTGCATGAGACCACTTTCTATCTTAATTTGGATTCAACACCGTCCGTGCCCTTCTTTCCATATATGAACATCAACTATCATTCCCGTGGCAAAGCGCGGGGTGTCAACTGGTTCTTAATACACAATTGTTCACCACTGTCATCGGAGTCGACGTAAATCGTGATGGAGACTCATCAAAGTTGGACGGGCAATAGTGCGAGATGTCGTAAGATGAATGATGTTAAGTAGGGTAAGATGAGAGAATATAGTCAGAACTATAAATGAGAAAGGCAACGATGTTCATGTTGCAAGTGTGATTGGCAAAAGAGACACAAGAGAAGAGAAAGCGCGAGGCGTGTGAAGTGGTTAAAACCAACCGAGGTTGCATGTTTACATAATATATTGGTATGTCTATCATCATTGTTTTATTTTGTTGCGTAGCAATGCATGTTATTCATCTAGCTGGTATATAATTGTGTGTTTCTCCTGGAGATTACTACATCAAATAGTCTAATCTATCCACACGGAGCCCAATTTCATCAAGAAAATGGAGTCTCAAATATTTGTTACATCACCCCTGCCAGATTACAAACCAAAAGCATAGCATCAAGCTCGATGCTAGAGTAAACTTCAAGTAAGTAACTTGACAACTATGCAAACGAATGCATCATCTATAAAAGTAGGCAAAAGAACACCAGGATTACAAAAAGTAAACAAAACTAGAAGACTCTGTTCCAAGCAAGCACACATTTTTTGTTGACTTGGGCAAATCTTTTGTCATCCATGCAACACCCTAGCAGAACTTTTCCAGAAGGAAGAAGCCCATCAACGTGTCAACCGTCACATAGTCTTAACAGCACGTGTCCACTGTCCACCCATGCCTTCTTCCAACAACTTCACCAAAACTTCACTTGCTATTATTCTCAACTTCCCTGCAACCAAACTACGCATTTTTCGCACCCTTCCTTTCTGAAGATTGGTCCAATCATCCATCTTCCGGCAAAGAGATAAAATGACACTAGCAAAATGCCCGTGCGTTGCAACGGGTTCACATACCGCCATTAGAAATCAAAATCTTTGGTTTCACCCCAAGTGTAATCATCATGTTGGTACTATACAACAATCCCTTAAAACAAATAGAAACCATAACACTAGCTATTATAATCGTCTTTGTTTGCATCCTCTTATCCAAAATCAAAATATTGGAATGCAAAAAGTTATGAGTTTACAACATAATCATGTATGGTTATATTACATGAGAAATTAGTAAACAAAATCTGAATGAGGTATACAGTGCACAATTATAACATAATGTAGCATCCCGGGCTAAAACAACACTGCAAGTAGCAAAAACGACACTACAAGTACATCTTATAGACACATCTACTCAACAGTATTAGGCCCATTCTCGACAATATTAATTCATTCTCGATAAGTACTCGGGCCTCTACTATTTCAGATTGCAGTGCATCATATATTTGTCATTGTTTTGCGTATAATTGTTGTTTCCTTGCTTATCATGATATGCTACCACACATCCTCCATGCCAATTATTCCATCTGATCTCCAATCTATCTACTCTCGGAGAACTTGTGGTTACATATCAGAAAATGAGGAAACTATAAGTAAAACTTGCAACCATCTAAATGAGGAAAACAAGTAAAAAGGAAAGGAGAGAGAGAATGCAACATCAGGTTGTTAATTATATGCTCTCCAAGTGTCATGATGTTAATTTAGCAAAACTGGGCCATTTTCCTAGTTATCCTATTATTGCCACAACAAAGCGAAAATGAAAAGACAGTGGCAATAATGAAAATCATTTGGAAGGGATAGGAATTGTACAAAGTGTAATGAAAAGACAGTGTCAATAAAGTTCCAGAAGATTGTATGAAGCCAAAGTCAATAAGCCGGCGGAGTTTGCCTATGCGCTGCGGATGTAGTAATCCAAGCCGAGACCGATGAAAATGCATAGTACCATGATTGTGTGATCGATGAAGTGAAACAGCTAATTAGGACATAGTGTACATTCAGAAATGATAGTTTCATCATATGCAATTGCATTCTGAAGAAAGTGTTTAGGCAGCACAAGTGATAATTCGGAATTTTTATGATTTCACTTCCAACACATGACTTGGGCAAATCTTTTGTCATCCATGCAACACCCTAGCAGAACTTTTCCAGAAGGAAGAAGTCCGTCAACGTGTCAACCGTCACATAGTCTTAACAACACGTGTCCACTGTCCACCCATGCCTTCTTCCAACAACTTCACCAAAACTTCACTTGCTATTATTCTCAACTTCCCTACAACCAAACTAAGCATTTTTCGCACCCTTCCTTTCTGAAGATTGGTCCAATCATCCATCTTCCGGCAAAGAGATAAAATGACATTAGTAGGATCATTTTGCACAATTCTTTGAAAACAAGCATTATTCCTTGTTTTCCACAGGTTCCACATCAGTCCAGTTACACTAACCAGTCCTACATTCTTACTCCAGCACTTCGATCATTTACATGACAGTCACTTGTTACTTCAATAGTTTATGACATCAGAAATCAGAAGAAGCCATGTGAGGTAGCATTGGACTAGTAGTGGAGTCCAGTGCAGTTCGATTATGCAAAAAGATTAAAAATTTCTGCATAGCAAGCACCTTCTAACTAGAAATAAGACCAGCATGGGAAGTGCGCTCCATCGCAGAAGGTTGAATATTATGTCTAAGCACAGCTAGATGATGTTTTGCTAGCATATTTCCGATTTAAAACTTTGTCACGAAGGAAGTGACTCCACATTTAGTCAAAGTGTTTTGTACCATCACAAGTAAGATAATTATACTTTCCCAAACTGTAAAATGAAGATATAAGTTTAATCCACATGATACTTTTTCTTTACTAAATGCTAATTCTACCTTCGCTCAAACATACAACAAAAAGTTGAGTGTAAATTCAATTAGAGCACTCCAGTAAGAAAAGCCGAGAACCAAATTAAAGCGACATACCATATGTTGACTCCTTCGAAGATCCACCTGATAGATAGTAATCGGCGGTCACATGCTCAAAGATTTTATCTTTAAGTACGACGGCACATATGGCAGATATGGTGGTTGGCCCTCTCTAAGTGTGCAGACCTTGGTCGCCTCGTGACTATCCATATTTAAACAGTCTAACGTTTCATAATATGACCCTTCAATGAAATAGATCAAATTACTTTCTGGATGAATCGCAATCCAGTCAAATGCAAATGGCTCCCCCTCTAAGATCCCTCCAAAGACGTCCACGTCTTGAAGGTAAACTGTATGCTTCAGTGTCCATACTTTGCTGGCATAATTTTCCAGAGCGTAAACTTGCAGCTGAAATTGAGCATCATCATCATCATCAGCAGCAGCATCAACATCATCATCATTACGACGGAAAGTAGCATAATGCAATTGGCCCTGTGACTGCTGAATAAAAGCAAGAAACAGTTCACCGCCATCCGGATCACGAGGAGCTTCAAAGTTGGACCATGTTTCTCCCTTGGTGTCCACAACAGATATAAACCAGCGCGAAGCAAGGGAGAAAGTGTAAAGATGCAGACAGCCGTTGAAGAAGACGGTTGCTGACTGAGGATAGGCGAGCATAACATTTTCGTCCCACTGTTTTTCCTTGTGGATCCATCCACCGGTCTCAGACGAGTACACATCCACTCCGGTGATAAAATCGGCTCCATCCAGCAACAACAGGAACACATGGAAGTGGGGAGACGCGGCCGGATCAAAACCTAAACGTGCTGTGCCTAAGCCCTGCACCTTGCCTGCCCGGCTGCGGTCGGCCAACGCCACCCACTTCTCAGTGGCGGGATTGCACACGACGTATCTGAACTCGTCGCCTAGGATGTCGTACAAGCGGCAGAGGAGGAGGCCGTTGCAGCAGTCGAGGAGATGTAGGCGCCGGGGGTCGGGCAGGAAGGCGAAGGAGGGGCAGAATAAAGGGCGGCCGCTCTCGGAGTCGGAGGCATTGACGAAGATCGGGAAGCGCTCCTCACTGTTACTGTTGTAGAAGAAGCCGGCCAGGCGATGGGGAAGGTTCTTGCGGTTATCCGGGTGGTCGACGAAGCCGAGCCAGCGCTTGGAGGCGCACTTGAAGCGGCTGACAGATTTGGTGGGCAAGCGCGACAGGATGTCGAGGACGAGGTCGTCGGTGAGGCTCTCGATCGTCGTCGTCATGTCGGACCTGCACCAACGTAATGGATCAGCGGAGGAAAAGGGTTAGGACGATCGAGGTATGGTGATGATGCTCGGCGTACCTGGCACGAGCCGAAGCAACGGCGGCGGCGACTGTGGTGGTGGCGGCGCCGTGGAACGAGAACTAGCCTACGCCACCATCGATCCAAACATACCCGGTATTGAGTCATTTTTGTGCGTATAAATCCTGCGTTAATACCTATCCTCGTCCGTGATTAGCGCCTCCCGTTGGGTATTGAGTCCTTTTTGTGCGTATAAATCCTGCGTTAATACCGATCCCACAATTTGGCCACCCTCTTTTCGCAAGGCGGTCGGACGTCCAAAGCCGGTTTTGGAGAGCAAGCCAAGCAAAGAATTTGACCTTAGGAGGGGCCCAAAATTTCCACACAAGTTGCTTCATGTTTAATGATGTAGTTCCATAGAATTGAGCCTTGTAAGCGGAGGCCATCGAGTAAATGTCATTAGACGTTAGGCTCCAAGAGATTTCATCCTCCACCCCATCCAAAAGGGTTATATTGCTAACCTTCATCCAAAGGTCCACAAATTGTGCGACATGATTGAAAGTGAAGTCCTCGCTCCTCGGTCATAGTGATTTTGTCCACCCAAGCATTGCTCTCCATTGCCCTCTTGATCGTCCACTTCTTCGAAGTTGAGGCCGCATAGACTAGGGGGGCAATATTTTTTGGCTTCAAGCCATCAAGCCAAGGCGCGTCCCAAAAAGGTGTCAAGTTTCCTTCTCCAACCGTTATCAAAGTGGAGGCATAGAACAAGTCCATGTCCTCAACGGTACACAGGTTACCCGAGCCAACCCAAATCTTCGTCCTATCCTTCCATTCAAGCCATGGCCACCGCAAGCGAAGGGCCCTTGCGAACTTGTTGAGGTTGAGGACACCTATGCCCCATACTCCTTGGGGCGGCAAACGGCCTCCCAATTTACCTTGCATTTGGCTCCCGTGGTTTTGTCTTTTCCGGCTCAAAGAAAGACACGTTCCACCTGGTTGATATACTCCAAAGTACCCGGCGCTACAATAAGGGGCGTCAAGTGGTAGATGGCTTGGGAGGAAAGCACCGATTTGACAAGAGTAGACCGCCCCACCGTGGTGATAAGATTTCCGTCCCAATATGGTAGCCTCCCGGCCACCTTGTCCTCAAGGTGTTGAAAATCAACCCTTTTAAGCCATGTTTTGAGCAGAAAATCTTGTAATACTCCTAGATTTACTTTCCTGCATCATTTTGGACCCGTGTTTCGTGCAGGTTTGTAAGGTAAGACGATGTGGTTTCGCTACGAGTTAATGGAACCGGGGAAGCGATCCCTGAGGGCATGTACAATGCACTGACGTCAGCCTTCCCTTAGAGATGCCACGACAGATATTTGCTTAGTTGAAGGAAAGAGAATGAAGGGGGAGAGGGTTGTCTTCCCTTAGCTAAGGGATGATCTCTTAAAAATTAAGAGAAGGTTATTTTGTCCATTGTACCATATGCTCTCCCTTACTAACATAATTTCTTTCTAAATTTATTTAGTTCTCATTAATTGCTAGAGATGACAATAAGAGATAACGCATTGTACGACTACTATTTATTGCCTTCTCTAAGTGACGTGGGGGGCTAAGGGAAGACCAGCCTTCTCTACCATTGTACATGCCCTGAGAATCCAAAAAACAGGAGCAGCCGCCGGGCCAGTTCTTGCGTACATGATTAGCGCCTACCGTTAGGAAGTAAATCTGATTGCACGCGCTATTTATTCTTCACTTTATTAAGCGCCCATATATTAGCGAAAGGACATCTAGCTGTAAATCAATTTGTCAATAATCGTTTTTTCTGCCGCCTGTTTGTTTCAGATATGGGCACATCTTGACGCGAAGAGTTTTGGGCCCGCAATTTCTTGGTGGTTTCATTCTGTGTACCCATTTTGATTTGTGCGCCCGGATATTTTTCCTGTTGTCTTTTCGCAGACTACTAAGCATATTTTCTTTTCAAACCACAAATTTTTCGTTAATTCTTGCACAAAGGTCTATGGAGTAACTCGATTAAGATCAATTCTGACGATTGAGACCCACAAGTCAGCGTTATGTGGCATATACGAGTGTTTGTCATGTCATTTTATTTGATTTTGCCACAACTTTGTCAAACCTCCAAAAGAGTATGAAAATCCCATCAATAAAAAATGAAGAAAAACGATTCGGAAAATTTGGGACAGTTTGACCCGTTGTTTAAAAGCTTGGCTATGTTTTAA
Source organism: Poa pratensis (assembly GCA_947311845.1). Lineage (NCBI taxonomy): Eukaryota > Viridiplantae > Streptophyta > Magnoliopsida > Poales > Poaceae > Poa > Poa pratensis. The sequence continues at coordinate 14,230,064 of CAMZMU010000045.1, forward strand.
AATTTAGTCAACCTTTCAAGCTTTACAAAACGTTCTGAAGAAAATGCAGTAACTAAAAAATGGATACAAACTAAAGTCTGAAATTTTGTGAAATTTTTGCCTGCCATTCTATAGTTTGGTTACAAACTTTTCAAAAATAGGAAATAAACCAGTAATCGAAGCAACTGATACTAATTAAACTAGGAAATTTTGAGACAACTTTATTAGCCAGCCATTTAAATTTTTTATTCACATTATTTTAGATTCGGCCAAAATTTGAAGCTGTATAATTTTCTTTCAAAAAATAGAATAATTTATGTAGTGGACACTAATTAAAATGGAAAATTGTGACGTTTTACGGGCCGTTTGAAATTTTAGTCAATTTTTGTTAGATTTGGGCAAAAAATTGTTGAACTTTTAAAAATCATAAATTGTTTCATTAATTGAAACAAGACGCCATTGTCATAATTGTTGTTAATCAAATTAATTTGTTATTTGGGCCTATATGAGTGTATTACACGAGTAGTTTGCGAAAAAAAACTTCTACAATGAGTATGTGCAACTGCCTTAGCATTAGTTGATGGTTTTACGCAATTACTAAACGAAATTATCAACTAGTTTGATTATGAGCCAACCCTAAACAGCAATCGAGTCAATAAATAAATGAATGTGAAACTAGCTGACAACCTAAAAGCATGGATAGTAGCAAACACATTTCTGCTTCCAATTGGGTATGCAGAGATTAACCGTGTTTTAGATATCAAATAAAGGCATTATTATCGCATACATTTTTGACACAATTTTTGTACTATCGACAAAAACGGAACAAAAAAAACATTGACAACCGCGTGCGGGGGGGGGGGGGGGGGGGGGGGGGAGGGAGGATCCCTCCCTTGGCTACTACACGTTAGTAGATAGATGGGACTCTCCAACCGATTTTTCATCGCGGATAGCCGCCATTTAGTCCGAGCTCTTCTCCTACGACTCGAACCCAGGTGGGCTGGCTCAACACGCTGAGCTCTAGCCACCAAGCCAGCGCTTGGTTCTCAAAACGGATAATAGTCTGACGTAATATTTGGCTTGTTAGTTGTTACCAGATGCAAAGAACAGTTCACATTGCATTACTTGCTAATGGTAAATTGGTAATGGTATTGCATGAAGGATTTGCACAAGTAACATGACCAGCTGATGTGACTAGAGATATGAAATGGGTCAACACCTAATCCGTTACAAGTGATTTGACAACCACACCACGGGCCACTTTCTATCTGTAAGTATCAGCAGTCTGCTAGTCATGTCAAACACTTCCAGGATAATTACACCACACAGCCCAGAAGGTGCTACGAAATGCTTCAGCCACAGATCAGTTAACTTAGAAAAGGAGGATATCAGCCCATCAAAACCATGTAAATTTCCTACGAAATCGTGTACGTGTTCCGAGCTATCTTCATCAACACCATTACAGACATATAGGTCACTTCGCCTTGGTACTTTGAGACATCTTCAAGTATTCCAAAGCATTCCTGCACATTTCATGAACTTATCAGTAGTACTTTCTTAATCTCAAAAATCATTATTCAGGGGCAGAGGAATTCACGACATGGAACTTCTCTAGATATATTTGATCATCATCAGATGTAATGGAATTATGGAACACACAACTCATACACAGTTACCAAACCAGCGCATGAGTTTTGACCATAAGCATACCGTGCCCATAACTTTTGTTGTTGAGAAAGCACAGATAACTAGTAGAAACATACCGCAGCCCACCCTCGATCTCAGCACTCCCTGGGTCAAGTTTCAATGCCTCCAAGAACGTCTCGCACGCACCGCTGTAGTCCTGATGATAAGACGCAGCGAATGGTCATAAGCAATTCGCAACACAAAAGCCAAAGCCCCAAGGAAACTTTATCTCCTACGACACAACCTTGAGTGACATTAGAGCTTTGCTCTGCCTGTACAAGGCCTTTGGCCAGTCTGGTCGCCTTTTTCTACATTCAAGAGCGTCCAGCAGACTCAGCAAAGGCTTGCCCATGTGAAGCCAACAGAGGCTCCTATTTGAGAACAAGTTTGCGTCGTTGGGGTCAAGCTCCATTGCCTATACATCCAGAAAGTTAACTGAATAGCTCAGTACGGAAGAGTCAGGAATTCAGTAAAAGAAGCATGTACATTGTTGATCAGAGATACATAGCAGAGCAAAACACAGTTCAATAAACTTTTCCTGCAACATTTATTAAATATAGCAGAACATTGAAGTGAATACCACTTTGCAAGCCATGCAAGTTCTACTATACGGATCTTTCACACAAGTCTACAGAACTGAGGAAAAAAACAACCATACAAGCAAAAAAGAAAAAATGTCGAATCTATTACTTGGATCTTATCTGGAGACCTGTTCAGTTATCAGAATTCAGAAATCAAGGCCAGCTGAAGCCTGGATGCACTGCAATTTAGGCAATACACAATTGCGCGAGGTTGCAAAAGTATGATCAAGTATAAGGTACTGCAACATACCATACTGTAGAATTCTGCAGCAGAAAGAAAATCTTTTATTCCAACTGCCTTACTCCCTTGTGACTTCAACTCTACTATTTTCCTTTTATCCACAGGCTCACCCTGAATAAACATGGCTTTGATGAATGTATGGAAGACATAATAATTCTAAGGAAATAACCGAAATTATCATGTAAATATTCAACAAATAGATGGTTTTGATTTCACATAATCTTTCTGCTCAGCACTTCTATGGTTGCACAAGAAAAACTGTTCAAAATTCAAGCATCTATGTAAGAAAGTAATAAGCATGAGTTATACTAAGACTACGCTGTTCCATACTGACACAAGCAACTCACGCATATACACCCTCCAGTCAAGAAAAAGTATCACTGCAGGATGCGTGTAGTCAAACAACAAAAACGCTCCCCACAAAAAAAAAACATAAATGTTGACCAAAGATATTTTCCATAAATATATAGGCTAGACATAAAAAGTAAGGCAAGATTCCCAGAACAGCAAAACAAAGAGCAACTCATGAATGGAGTTAAAACATAGTGGATCATTACATGGTGCGAAAAACTTCAAAGTTCCATCTGAAGCTTAAACAGGTATATAAGAGAATAGTGTTTATAATAGAGTGAGCTCCCATTATTAGCTGTCATTTATGTGCCAAACTTGACAACTTGCACAAACCAAAATGATATAGATAGATATTCTGCAATCTTCTAAAACAAACAGAAGTATACAATCATATATCTTTGAACAAGAATCTGGTAGGTTATTCCCAAACAAGCACCAATAATTTAATGATAATAAATTTTACATTGAAAAAAATAGAAGTCTGCAAGCACATAATTTCAGTAAAATATTACAAGAAGGAATACTCCCAAACCAGCACAAAACGTTTCAACAAACAGGAAAGTTTGGACACCTCATACGACAAGTATTGTATGTACCTACAAACATAAAGAGCAAAATTCTGCAGAGAAATAGAGTGACAAGTACAAAACAAAAACTATGAGATGCCATCGCTAAGAAGGTTAGGGACCATTGCTAAGAAGGTTAGGGGCTGCAGAGGGGGCATTGCTAAGAAAGAATAACATTAGGTGGATGCATATGGTGCGGAGAAACTATGGACTTTTGAACACTAGACAGTAGGCGTTACTGGTTAAACAAACAATTGTATTCTACAAAAAAATAAACAAACAATTGTCCAAAAACTTTAAGAGTTAGTGTTCAATTCTCACTCTAATTCCACTGAATGTCAGACAGAAGTTGCATGGTTCAATGTGCATGCGTATAGTAGGGAAGAGGTAAAATTTACATTATGGTGAAACAATACGCATGCCTCATTTTACATTAAATACAACTGTTCTTAAAGCTTAGGGTAGAACTTACATCATTACGAGGATGCCAGCTGTCGCCAATCCCCAGTACACACATCAAGCACTGACCTGGTCCGCTATTTGGACTCTTTGGTGCATTGCGTACAGCGGTTAAGAAATAATCTCCATTTTCAACAGCACCAGCCTATCATGGAAAACAGTTGTATAGTATATCAGCGGAGTTTCGGCGCATAGTTAGTGTTCATAAACCATATAAAGCAAAAGTTTGCTATATTCATAAATTTGAATAATACAAAAGAAAAGTTAAAACATAGCAAATAACCCCATAGTAATTATAGGAACTGGAAATGATAATTGAAGTTACAGTACCTCAATCAGGAGTTTCACACATTTCACCGAGGTAGCATTTATAGCAAAATAGAGAGGCGTCATACCATTTACCATCTTGTTGTGCTGGCATGAAACATCAGATATCAGGTTCTTCAAAGTTGTTGAGGGATACAGTAGAAAAATATACAAGTCACATGGCATTGCAAGAGAATTAAGCACGTTGTCAAGGCATCAACATATAGTTATGGAACAACTTGTGCACAGTCCAGGACAAGTGTTGACTAGTATACTTTGTTTAACTTTAGATGGCACTTAAAGAAGTGAAATATTATGGGAATCGGCACACACGAAGGGTAATTGCTTCCTAAATAAGTTGACGCTGCATAAAATCTGACACTTGAGGAACCAGAAACTGGAATGACATGTACAGTGGTACTTACAGTTAAAGAACATGTACAACTGTGCTCCAAACCTCCAATTCAGACGATGGAACTGTATTTCTTATGGAAAACAGTATGAAACTAAAACTCTGACCATATATTTCATAATACACTGTTATGAATGAAAATAGAAGTTCATCAAGTAGTTTTGATGATTGTTATCAAGACATGGTCTTGCAGAATGGAGTACCACTATATAACTAGCGGCAGAAGGGATGAAGTAACGATTGCAAGAGTCCATAATACTGTTCAAGTTAGCTAGCAACGATCACAATTAAGATGAAAGTTCATTGTATCGATCTTGAACACATAGAAGGAAGCAAAGCACCAAAACAGTGTCAATCAACCAAACTATATGCCCTTTTAGCAGTCTAAAGAGCAAGTTAAGGAAGAATCAGTACGTTGGCGAACTTACATCTGCATTGTGGTCCAATAAAATCTTCATAGAACGATCATCGCATTCGCCGCCACTATATGAAGTGGTGTGCCGCAACCATTTACTGGGTCAGGATAAGCACCTCTTTCAAGCAATTGTCTGACGATTTTAGAACATCCTGCATAACGGAAGGTAATACAGGTTGTTATTAGTCTCTCTTGTTAGATAGAACTGACACTTGAAAATGTAACACTTGAAATCCCTCCCCCTAGTTTGCCAGTTGTAGACCTAATCATGTGCTTCATGTCTGTAGTTAGTGCTCCATAAGATCAAGATCCACATTTAATCAGAAATAGGACTGGACAGCTAACTGTTGACAACATGCAAAGGTGCACATTTATGTTTTATAGTACATTAAACCGCACGAGTCACTGAACTTGCATTTTGCATTTATGATTCAGTAAGGTTAACCACTTGCTAAACATTTACGTTTTACTTGATTAAACTGCACTGGTCACTAAACCTGCATCTTGCGATGATAGTTCAGTTAGGAAAGTAAAGCTTCTATATCCAACAAGAACCGCCATTTAAACTTGGGGCCTAAGTTTCGAAATTATGAACCACTTGGAAGCAATTGTGTGACAATTAAAGGACCTATCATGGAATTTACTTTTATTAAATAACTATATGAAAACGACCTAAATACACAAATGATACACCACCTCGCACACAGTGATACATTTTAGTACGTTTCAGATGTTCCCTAAGCAGAATTTAATTATCATTTTACTTAGTGATCCGTTCACTCAAATTGGCTCGTGGAAAAGAGAACTGCTATGAAACAAAGGACAAATAGATCCTGGTAACAAAATAGAACCACTGCACAATATACTATAGTTAGAAAAGACCAAACTGAAGATATAAGAGATGCCTTGGTAGAAGGAGACCTAATCCAGCAGCACAATGCAGGGGAGTAAACCCATCGTGGCTGGTTTTGTCTTGATTGGCACCCTGATCAAGAAGATATTTGGCAGTGTTCAGCCGCTCAAAGTATATTGCGTGAATCAGAGGTGTTCTACCTGTCAAGCACGCAGATAATGAAGCTTATTACGCAACTAATTCCTGGGTTTGGCAAAGAGATATATTTCTGCTAAAACATATCTTCATCTCACTTTGCACAAAGAAAAAGTTGCATACCAATACAGAGGACCAGGAATAATGATACAGACATATGAAGCCGAGGTAGTGCATAGGGTAGAGTATCAAAGTGTGTGAGACTGCATTGGCGGCCACATGTGCTGAAAATTTTGTGAAGTTCAATTGTTCCAGCCACATATGAAGATTCAATTCTTCCAGATATTATTTCATAAATTATCTCGGGACGGTTCGACACAAAGTTACATGCTTATGGGTGAGCGCAGAAGGTATGAGAATTGATGCCCAATGCAAAGGCATGCCCTTTTTGTTGTTATTTAACACTCCCGAGGTAAAATACGTATATGCTTCACAAGCGAGCAGCAGAATCGTAACTCCAACAATGTAATGTTACTATGTTCGGATTTTTTTGCGCAGGGAAAGAGAGATAGACCTCTGTGGTCGACGGCGTCCACCTCGACCCGCAGCACCTCGACCAGGTAGCGGCACATCTCCAGCTTCCCGTTGCCTGCGGCAAGGTGCAGCGCCCCGAGGCCCCTCAGATCCTCGTCGCCTTCCATCCGCACCCCCTCTACCGTTTCCTTGAGGTGGCCATTGCCCTTATCCAGCTCCCTCGCCAGCCCTGCGACCAAAAAGGATCGGCCCTCCAACGGAATCAGCGAAAGCGACCAGGAAAGAAGCCTTGATTGGGAGAAAGCGAGGCGCATACTGCTAAAGGAGCGGATGTTGCCGTCGATCGCCGCCTGTAGGAGCATGCTCCGCTTCTTCCCGCCGGCTGCGCACGGCATGGGTGAGGAGCAGAGTTAGGGTCTGTTGCTGGCTTAGGAACGAGGTGAGGACGGAGGTGGCCAGGTTCTTACCGGAGAACGTGGGAGCAGCGGGGAAGCGAGGCGGCGGCGGCGCCATACCTAGCGGTTGGTGGGGGCGGCGCTCGGGCGGTGGAGAACGTGGTAGGGTTTCGGAGTGGGTAGAGAGGACGTACCCGGGATCGTGGCTGAAGGATGAGGGGAACGCGGGAGAAGGGCAAAAACGGCCCGCGATTGATGGAAATGGGGTCGGGGAGGCGTGCAAAAGGAAAAACAAAATGCTGGGACAAATGCGGCTTAATTTTCGTATTTTCCTAATCTTTTTCTTAGGTCTAACTGGAGCATGATTTCAACAAGACTTGTGCAAATAAAGTTCAGTTTCAGATGTTGAAAGTTGATTGTTACTTTGTATAAGAAATTGCTCCTAGTACTTGACATCTTTTGAAACGGTCTATGCAAACTTACTAGTTTGCATTTTTTTTGTTCTAAGAAACTGAAATATCTTTTGAAACATTCGCTCAAATTACGAGAAAAAAATCAGCGTTGCGCTCCTTGTTTTGGTATATTCAAAACTTAATCTCATATTGAAAGGTATCGACGAAAATATCTTGTCCTAAAGTGTAGCTTGATACGTCCAAAACGTATCTATAATTTTTGATTGTTTCATGCCATTTTTATGCTTTTAGCACTTGTTTTATATTAAGTTTATTATTTATTTGGACTAACCTACTAATAGTTGCAAAAGTGCACAATGTTCTTGTTTTACTCTTTGATGTGTAGAAATTATCAAGAATACAAGAGGAAACCTTGTTGGAGTCGAATTGGGACTTTCCTGAAATCTGTCTGAGAACTTTTTACGAAGATTGCCAGTTTGACCCTCGAAGATGACGTTATATGGAGACCTGGCTGTTACGAAAGTTGTCACAATTTTCCATACGAAGATTTTAAGCCCGAGATCAGCCCAATCGGAGTTCGGACGCGGCCTGTAGGCCCGTTTTGGTGGAACCCTAAAAGGGGGTGACGGAAATCCGAGAAGATATATAAAGGGAGGAAACCTAATTCGTGGAGGACTCCTCCACCCACGAATTTCAGCCACCAAAAGCCACGTTTTTGCCTCCCCCATGGATCCCATCTCCATGGGGGAGGGCTCCCAAGAAGCCATGAAGGAGGGAGGCTAAGGGGCGGCGCTCCCCAAGCTTGCCGGCGGCGGGGAAAGGAGTTCCCCGCACCGCCGGGCCGCCGCCGCCCTGCGCCGCCGCGCTGCCCTCTCCGCCGTCTTCACCGCCATCTCCATCACCATCTCCTCCTTGTATTCAGTGGTTCATCCTCCCACAAACCTCTGTACCGTCCTATGTAAACATGGTGTTTGATGCTATAATATTTATCCTATGATTTACATCATGTTTCCGTAGTTTATTTGTCTTTTGATTGCTTAATTGAATGCATGAGGTTCATTAGAGTTGTATGTCTATATGGTGCTGTCCTTTGGTGTCCATTATATTTGTGCGCGCATGGATCAAACACCCTAGGGTTGGTAGTATTTGTAACGAAGCGGGGGAAGTTCTGCCGGAGTGACAGAAACCTGAGAACGCGAACCGATTAGTTGCACGTATGGGAGTAAGAGGACCTTGAACTTAAGGCTATGGTTGGGGAAACCTTAATGCATTGTTAGTATTTGCGGATGCTTTCTAACAATCCAATCATATAGTACTTGTAATCCCAAGTAGTGGAGTGCATGTATATTTAGCCTCTCCCACATAGAAAACTGCATCGAAGACAATGAACCAAGTACCTTCACTAATTAATCTTGGACAAAGCCACCACAATTACCACCACTTTTCCACACTCATGGTACTGTTAGTATATGGTTACTTAGTGTATTTTATTGCTGCAGCACTAACATTTACTTTCTTGTATTTATTATCTTGCAAAACTACCTCTCATACCCGTATTGCTACCGTAGTTTTATTTCTAGATAATGCAAACGTTTAGTGTGCGTAGAGTTGTATCAGTGGTTGATAGAACTTGAGAGAATACTTATCCTACCTTTAGCTCCTCGTTGGGTTCGACACTCTTACTTATCGAAAAGGCTACACGCGATCCCCTATACTTGTGGGTTATCAAGACCTTTTCTGGCGCCGTTGCCGGGGAGCCATAGCGTAGGTTAATGTTCTTGTGTGCACTTGTTTGCTTTATCTCTAAGTAGTTTTTATTTTCAGTATTAAGTTGTTCTTTATCTTACTATGGATAGGGAATGCGAATTACAAAAAAAATTAGGTGTAGTTGTTATCTAAAAACGTTTTCAAAAAGAAAAGTGATTGGAAAGATGAGTAATGGTTAAATGGGGGTCGACCTTGAACACTTGTGTTCATGCCTATGAAACCAAAACAAATCTTTCCATGGAAGCTTTTCATTAAAAACATGTAAATATTGTGTATATACCTCTGTACATAAAAATAAAATGCTAATTATAGTCTTTAGTTAATTGAAAGTTGATAGTTTTACTTTGCTGTCCAGAAACAGATTTTCTGTGCTCCACCGTATTAAATGTTTAAAATCACCAGAACGTGATCTTGATCTGAAATTTCTTGAGTGCAAAGTGATGCTTATTAGCTTTCTTTCATTAGACTAACTTTTTCTGATTTAAGGTACGTAGATAGGTCGAAAAATTCGATCTTTACTGACTGTTCTGTTTAGACAGATTTTGTGCTTCTCTGTAAATAAAATCGTGATAAATCTCAGAATAGTATTTTGACTTGAAAATTTTTGTGCATAAACCTGAGATTATTATCTTTCTTTCATTAGACTAAAGTTTTTCGATTTGAGCTACTTAACTATCTCGTTGAATGCCATCTTTACGGACTGTTCAGTTTTGACAGATTTCTTTGTTTATTCAATATTGTACTTGGTGTTGTTAGTTTCATTAGTTTTTCGACGGACAACGGAAATCATGAACACCTTAGTATATACAGTGGCTAATGTTGAGTAAAAATTATAAAACTTGTCAATGCTTGAACATGAGTGGATTTTATTTAATGAGTACTAACCCTACTAATGAGTTTTGTGAAGTTTTATGTGGATGTAGCTTATAAGATCTAATCAATATGGTGATATGAGATGAATAAGAAGACGCAAGAGCTCAAGCTTGGGGATGTGTAGGTGCATCCCAAGAACATATTCAAGAAGATACAATCATCTAAGCTTGGGGATGCCCGAGTCATCCCCCTATTCATCAACTAACATGAGGTTGTCTCGTTCATACTCTATATTACCCGTCCACATGATATGTATTGTCTTAACTTGTATTATAATTGCTTTTATATGTCTTGGTTTTACCTTCTTTAGTTTTATTAGGCTCCTTATTTGGTTTCGATTGCTTCTTTACTTTCACTTATAAATTCAAAATAACAAAAATATTTTCTTTTGTTTTGCTTCTTTGTTTGGTTCTTTATTTTAATTTTATTTGGGTTTTACTTTTGATTTTTATTTAGAGTTTTCCTTGCTGTAGCTAGCATGTTTAGGTCTTGCTTAGCCTCTGGTTTCTTAGTTTATCAAAAATAAAGTACCAAGTTTTATCCATTTAGCTTAGTTGATACATATGTAAAAAGTGATTTTCTGTTTTCGGTATCTACTGCTTATTGCGCGATTTTTCATATTTTACTGGAAGCTCTAAAAATCACGAAAAAATTACTGATGTTGTAGCACCTAATCCTCTGCATGTACAAAAATTGGCTAAAATTTCGGGCATGTTTAAGTGCACCTAAAAATTGCGTTTTCCAGCTGCTGTTTTTCTGGACAGATTCTGACTTTTGTTGCAAGAGTGGCCTCTTTTCGTTTTCATTTGATTTTTAATGGTTCTTACCTTTCATTTATAAGTTGGCCATTTAAGCAACCTTTCTGTAACTTAAAAACAAAATTTTATTTGGTTTAATAGTAGCACTTGGGAAATATTATCTATTGTACTAATGTCTAACCGCAGAAAAGAATGGGAAAGTTTTTGTGTTGAAGTTTTTTCACAGAGAATGAAGGAACACCAAACTATGGAATATTGAAGAATTACCAAAGTCATAAGCTTGGGGATGTCCCCGCATCCCTCTTCATCAATAACCCCACGGTTTGCAAACCTTTAAACTTTGTTTTTTGAGCAACATAGGAACTTAACTAAACTTGAAGCGGCTGTATTTTATTATCTATTTATCTTAGCATCAAACACCAGTTACATTAATAAGTGGATCGTCACATATTTTATTTATCCTCTGTTTTCAATGTTTACTTGGTTAATGGATTACTTGTTGAAACTTAAAAATGATGTGTGAATAATATGTTTAGTAGTTTATGTTTTCTTATGGTTAGTCTCAACTAGCTAATAGTGCATATTATGTTATTTTGATATCAACATGCATTGTCCTGTTCATAAGATGGTATGGTATTGTGGTATCCTCCTCTGAATAATTCACTTGAATCGACTTGGCACATGCTCACACATGTTATGACTGAAAAATAAAAGTCAATTAAGCCTTGATGATCTATTTTGCCTCAGAGTTTTAGTATCGTTTTTATGCCTCCGTTAATTTTATTTTGTCGCAAGCATGATTATGACCGTTATCGCTCTCGTGGTTGTCGCTTCCCAGTCTATTGCTAGCCTTCACTTGTACTGAGCGGGAATGCTGCTCGTGCATCCAAATCCTTAAAACCAAGTTATCCCAAAGAGTCCACCAAAAATTCCTATGCATGGTATTTCAAGCCATTCCAAGTAAATTTGCATGTGCTACCTTTAAAACCTTCAAAATATTTCTCTTTTTGTGTCAATGTTTACTAGCTCATGAGGAATTAGTGTGGTTATTCTTTATTCTATTTGTCAAATGGACTTTTACACCTGGACTAGTGGCATATACATCCGCTTATCCAATAACTTGCAAAAAGAGCTGGCAACGGGGTGCCCAGTCCCAATTAATTACAACTTTAACCATTAATTCTCTTCACACTTTTGCCCTGATTCATCAGTAAGCAATGACAAACAGTGAAATACCTGCATGTGTGTAAACCAAAGAGAAAGAGGGATGATCTGCCTTACTGGTAGAAATAACGTCCTTCATGGGAGCCGCTCTTAAAAGTCCGTTTGACAGGTAGAATACTGTTCTCACCCGCTACCATTCGTTGACAATTAACAAACACCTCTCAAAAATAGATACTCCTCCATGGTATGTGATTGATGGAAGGCACCCGAGGATTCGGTTAGCCATGGCTTGTGTTAGCAAGGTTGGGAGGAGTATCAAATATTTTATGCAATCTCTATATGTTTTCAAAATCCTAAAAGCTCTAGCACATGACTTAATCCCTGCTTCCCTCTGCGAAGGGCCTTTTTTTACTTTTATGTTGAGTCACCATCCTTTCTTTGAGCACTTCTTCGAGAGCATAGCTGTCGTTCTTAGTGTAATGTGCTTGTCCCAGAATACGATTAATTGAGGTATAACTATGATGCTTTTATCTTTGATATCTCTATATCTAGTCTTCACTTGAACTTCAGAGGTGCCTTGGCATTTATGTTTTGCCCTTCAAATTAAGGCAAGCGAGATACCATTTTGTCATATCTTTTTACGAACATTGCAATCTTGTTGATGTTTAGAAATTTCATGTTATGAGCTCTTAGTTCGTTGATACTTTTCATTAGGAAACATGATTGCTAAGTTTTATTATCCATACATCATGCAATTGTTAAAGACCTGATCATAGCATTTACAATCAAAAATTATTTTGTTATCATTTACCTACTCGAGGACGAGCAGGAATTAAGCTTGGGGATGTTGATACGTCCAAAACGTATCTATAATTTTTGATTGTTTCATGCCATTTTTATGCTTTTAGCACTTGTTTTATATTAAGTTTATTATTTATTTGGACTAACCTACTAATAGTTGCAAAAGTGCACAATGTTCTTGTTTTACTATTTGATGTGTAGAAATTATCAAGAATACAAGAGGAAACCTTGTTGGAGTCGAATTGGGACTTTCCTGAAATCTGTCTGAGAACTTTTTACGAAGATTGCCAGTTTGACCCTCGAAGATGACGTTATGGAGACCTGGCTGTTACGAAAGTTGTCACAATTTTCCATACGAAGATTTTAAGCCCGAGATCAGCCCAATCGGAGTTCGGACGCGGCCTGTAGGCCCGTTTTGGTGGAACCCTAAAAGGGGGACGGAAATCCGAGAAGATATATAAAGGGAGGAAACCTAATTCGTGGAGGACTCCTCCACCCACGAATTTCAGCCACCAAAAGCCACGTTTTTGCCTCCCCCATGGATCCCATCTCCATGGGGGAGGGCTCCCAAGAAGCCATGAAGGAGGGAGGCTAAGGGGCGGCGCTCCCCAAGCTTGCCGGCGGCGGGGAAAGGAGTTCCCCGCACCGCCGGCCGCCGCCGCCCTGCGCCGCCGCTGCCCTCTCCGCCGTCTTCACCGCCATCTCCATCACCATCTCCTCCTTGTATTCAGTGGTTCATCCTCCCACAAACCTCTGTACCGTCCTATGTAAACATGGTGTTTGATGCTATAATATTTATCCTATGATTTACATCATGTTTCCGTAGTTTATTTGTCTTTTGATTGCTTAATTGAATGCATGAGGTTCATTAGAGTTGTATGTCTATATGGTGCTGTCCTTTGGTGTCCATTATACTTGTGCGCGCATGGATCAAACACCCTAGGGTTGGTAGTATTTGTAACGAAGCGGGGGAAGTTCTGCCGGAGTGACAGAAACCTGAGAACGCGAACCGATTAGTTGCACGTATGGGAGTAAGAGGACCTTGAACTTAAGGCTATGGTTGGGGAAACCTTAATGCATTGTTAGTATTTGCGGATGCTTTCTAACAATCCAATCATATAGTACTTGTAATCCCAAGTAGTGGAGTGCATGTATATTTAGCCTCTCCCACATAGAAAACTGCATCGAAGACAATGAACCAAGTACCTTCACTAATTAATCTTGGACAAAGCCACCACAATTACCACCACTTTTCCACACTCATGGTACTGTTAGTATATGGTTACTTAGTGTATTTTATTGCTGCAGCACTAACATTTACTTTCTTGTATTTATTATCTTGCAAAACTACCTCTCATACCCGTATTGCTACCGTAGTTTTATTTTCTAGATAATGCAAACGTTTAGTGTGCGTAGAGTTGTATCAGTGGTTGATAGAACTTGAGAGAATACTTATCCTACCTTTAGCTCCTCGTTGGGTTCGACACTCTTACTTATCGAAAAGGCTACACGCGATCCCCTATACTTGTGGGTTATCATAGCTCCAGTGTAGTCTACTTGTACTTCCAATAGTAGTATGTGTGTACTTCCCATATTAGTATGTGTACTTCCTCATTCTATTATGTTTCTTTTTTATGTGTACTTCCTATGATGCATGTTTTTTGTGTTAGTGCGTATGTGCGTCTTACCTGTGTGTATACCTTTCATTAGTGGCGGATCTAGGATTTCACAGTAGAGGGTGTGAAGCTTTACACTCACAATAAATTTCATGTATAACCATCACAAACTCAACACACTGACTAAAATTATTTGTGTAAAGATTAAAATAAAAATATGTCAATTTACTTGTAAAATCTCATGTACAAACATCACAAACTTTTACAATGACTCGTGCCTCTGTTGTCGGCAAGGTGCCAAAGAAGTAAGCGCATTGTAGTCCCGAGGTTTTAGTTAATATGTTGTGTTGTTCCTTTCAATCATCAAGATGTATTTGTGAGGAACAATACATAAACCAGTGAGTTTTTTGGCCTATCACACTTAAAATAAGGTGGTTAGGACTTCGAAATAAATTGACTAAATCATAGGTTTCACCGATTTTCGAGTTCAGAATATAAAAAGGTAATTATGCTAAGAGCCTAAGACACAACTGATGAGATTGTATATGGTAAAATAAACGCATTTTTAGAGGGTTTACCGTGGAACTCCCTAGAAATTGTACTTCCCATATTTATGTGTATACTTCACGTGTTTATTTTGTGTGTACTTTTGTGTTGGTGTGTCCACTTCCAGATTTTATTATGTACTTTTTGTGTTATTGCGTGTGTATTTCCCTTATCTAGTGCGTAATTTCTGTGTTAGGTTTCTTCTCATGTTAGTGTGTTGTACTCCCCCGTGTTAGTCCGTTTGTACATGATAACGGACTAACACGGGGGGAGTACAAACGGACTAACACGGGGGAGTACTTCACCAACACAAAATTAGTGTGCATGTACTTCACCGTACTACCGCGGTAGTGTGTTTGTGCGGGTGTGTGTCCATGCTTGTGTGTGTGTGCGCGCGCGCGTTAGACATGTTGGTGTTTAGTACTTTACAAGTGTATTTGTATATTTAGTGTACATGCCAAACAGGAAAAAGAAACAACGAGAAATATTTAAAAATACGAAAATTGCAAGAAAATCAAGAAGGAAAAGCCTGGAAAACCAGCGGCTATGATACGGAGCGTCCTACTAGTCCTCCTTCTCCAGCTAGGTGATCTCGATGAAGATTAGCCTTAGTAGAGTGATACCTTAGTTAATTCGGTTTTCTTTGATAGTCGGTCGATATAATCACAAGAGATCGACCGTTACCATCGAGCTAGGTCGTTGACGTTGAGAGCATCGAGCAATGCATATAAATCCAAAAATCTTCATCTTGTCAACGGAGAACAAGATCAGGGGTAAACGATATACTCTAGTACTATACTAGGTAAGATGGCGCGTCGACACGCCGCGCCCGTGTGGTTGTATTGACGTAGTTCATTTTAATAATATTCTCTAATTTGTAGAAGTGCGGAAAATATTCATATATATTTGAATTTTCTAAAAAATTAACCATGTTGTGAATTAAGGGAAAGCTTTGGCACTTTAAATATGGTTAAGAGTTGTTGTTTTATTGTTATTGCAAACAATAATGGTTACATGGCGGTATGACGCACCCGTCGGGATTTGAAATGTTGAAATTTGCCTAAATTTGTCGTGTGGAGTATTATCCGTTGGAAATTATCGCGGAGGAGATTGTTTTTTTTTCATGAATTTACAATGGATTGTACTGTTGGAAAATTTAGTGTGCTGACACGCGTTGTCCGTTGTGTTCGGAAATTTTTAATTCTGTTTGAAATTTTTTTTTTCAATGAGAAAATAGAAGAATTATCTGGAGGACTATCCCAATAAATTTTAAACAAAATGAACATTTTTAGTTCATGTGGGAAGTTCGAAAAAAATTAAATTTTAAAATTTCTTAGTTTTATTTCTTTGTACA
Organism: Poa pratensis; assembly: GCA_947311845.1. Classification (NCBI taxonomy): domain Eukaryota; kingdom Viridiplantae; phylum Streptophyta; class Magnoliopsida; order Poales; family Poaceae; genus Poa; species Poa pratensis. The sequence goes on from CAMZMU010000045.1 coordinate 14,246,269, forward strand.
ATAGTTACTTGGTGCAATTTTTTTGTTCAAATTTTAAAATTTTCTTAAATTTGAAATTTATGGCATGCCGTGTCATTGCAGTGGTGTTGGTACATTATGTATCTGTCTACGTAATTTGTATCGAGTTAACGCACCAAAACCTGTTTGGGAAAAGAAAATAAGAGAGACGTGTATGAAATATATTTGATATTTATGTGAACATTGCTGAATATTCTTGGGGAAATAATATTTTCGTGTTGTTGAATATTCTCTGGGGAAAAATACTTGTTGGGAAGATCTTCATCAAATACTGTGCGAAAGCAAATATTTGTTGGGAAAAAATCCAAGAAAAACTTGTTTGGAATCTATTTTGAAACTTATTAGAAATGCTGAATAATTGTTGGTGAGAAAGAATTAGTTGAGAAAATACATTTTTCTGCAAATTATGACATATTGTTTGTATTATTTTTTGATTAGCCGATTAAAAGATTTTAATTTTACGAATTTTAGTGTTTTCAGTAATTATGAAATTTTGAAACTTATTGAAAATTTTGTCCTTTTTTATTTGGGAAATTGAAGTTAGGTGGAATTTTTGATATTTTGTTTGCAATATTCAAGATGGCATAGCTTTTTACGGCGAATATTGTGTACATGAGTTTTTTATCATTTGTACATGTAATCCACAATGGTAATAAATTGTCGACATACTCGTGTCTAAGCTTGGAGAGTCTTCATTTTCCTGGTATCGTCACACATGTTTTTAACATGAAGTTTAATTAATTTTTATATGTCGTAAAAAATGCCTCCTATTTAGATAATTTCACACTTATAAGATCTTTTGCACTTATGCTGCTTTTTTCTTTCATGGCTTAATGTAGATTTTCTCCTTACATGATCGTGATCGTCGAAATCATTTTAATTGGAGCCCAAATGAGTAGCGTTTAGATAAACTATATATTACACAAAATAGGTAATTTAGTTATCCTATATAAACATGATTCAAAGCTGTTTAAATATGCATGAATTTGGTACGAACATGAAGATGCCATTATTATGGACATTTTGGTGTATTACGAACATTTTTTTGATTTAAAAAGAATTAGTTATGAATTTTAAAAGTTTAATAGAAATTTTGGAAAAGATTAAACTTCTTACAATCGGACCCACGGTCAGAGATTTATTAATTTCCGAAAATATGCATAAAAATATAATGCATCTGACGGCTGGGCCCGTGCTGACATCACTTGATGACGTCAGCAATGGAGCTGCTGCTCCCGTCCGCCACGGCCACGGCGATTTCAGGCGAGAGGGGCAGCGCGCGGGGCTGGGAATGCGTGGATCTGCAAGAGGAAGTGGAGGAGAGTAGAACGGGCGGCGCGGCGGACCGTATGGTCGCCGGACTCGCCGGCGGCGAGCAAAGAGGCGGCGGCGGACGGCAAGAAGGCGAAGGCGATTCCGTTGTGCACGCGGCGTCCCCGGCACGCTAAACTCGGTGAGGAAGGAGAGGATGCGGCGGCGGAGGCTGCTGCACGCTTCGATTCGTGCGGGGAGGAGCCGCATCCTTCAGATTAATTCATATGCTGAAGTTTATTATTGGTGCACCTATGAAAATTACCATATGAGAATTTGCGGAATAATTATTCTGAAACAATCACAGTGGAGAAATTATTGTCGAGACCAAAGAGTTGTGCCGAACAACATAAAACGCCAGGAGGAATGCATCAGAAAACTGAACTTATAAATCAAATTGAGCAAGCCGTGGGTGTTCATCCAAGTCATATCATATAAACAAATTAGTACCTAGGCATGAGCACTCACCTAAAAAGCACCACAAAGAAGAAATGATTAGATTTCGAAAACACATCATAAATAAGCAACACACAAATAACATCATAACAACTTCTAAAAGAGTTATTAAAGAAGCATGACTCCACAAAACCTGGGACACTCGCACCAAATACAAAAGTTCACCATTTGGTTAAACAGCACTGCCGACATATTTACCACAACCATGATCCAAAGGCCATGAGTTGACACAGATCAATACTATGTAACTCGCCATTATGTAAGAATGATTAAAATCTAACATGCAAATTGAAGCTTAATTAGCAGACTAACACCACTACACATATTACATGATTGTAATTGCCTTGCGATTTAAAACTGAAGCATAAAGTGACCCAAGTAATGTTGTGAATTAAGTGAAACGCCTTGTCAACACATCTATGCAAATTTGATATACCTAATAAGCTCCAGAACTGAAGTATTTCTCAGTTATAAATCATCAAAAATGACAAACATAACTCGAAGCATGGATATATAAATCGAGATGAACAAAAAAGTATAACAACCAAACATATCGATGTGTTAACCATGAGAGATATCCAATCAAGCATCTAAAGAGGAAATGTGGGCTGAGATCCCCATGAAGTGTCACTATGAAACAAATGTTCAACAGATTATGTACTGTCAGATGACTCATATGCCAACACAAGCAACAACTTTCACTTGGATTTCTGTAATAAAAATGCCAGGAAAGAGCTGCACAAACGTAGACAACCAAAGACAGAGAAGCTTCTTAAGACTTATTTGTTCTTTTCTAAATCATGTTTGTCTGTTTCTAAACCCTATGTATGTTTTTTCCTAAAAATACGTCAGTGAGATATATATACATTGCTGGGATATAATTGTGTATCCATCTTTATAATGTGAATGTACATTGCTTTTGTAAAACCAGCTTGTCATCTTGATCAAGAGAGAGCAGTTAAGTAAATAAATATAGTTTGGAACACAGTATAAAAACATTTCTTATTCACAACTAACCAGCATAGTAATAAAATAACAGCTGCCAAAATCTGAACGGCCCCCAAATGCGAAATTGCTAAGAAGCCTTGGACCGGTATACACAGATGTGTCGGTTTTTATGGCTCAGATTTCATTATCCTGCAAACAAAACTTCAAATCATGTGCTAAATCCATCAAGTACATCTCTATTTCAAAACCGTAAGTGCATCAGAAAAACGGCTCGAAGACGCTGAACATGAAAAAACAGGGTTCATTTCTAATAAATTGGCATCAAGTGCCTAATTAGCACAGAAATTGTATTCACATGCACCCATATTTACATCTATTAGAACAAAGAATGGCTTAGTTAATTCTCCCCGTAAAAAACTGGTGGGATCCTAAGCTCGAAAACCACATCTAGAAAATTGGGTAGACAAATATGATTATTAAGAAAAGCGTGTAGCTTATGCATAGGGAAGTAAAAAAGAAGGAATAAATTTGATTTTTTTTGTAAGCCGATAAAGTAAAATATATCTTGTAAACCAAGGAGCAAATTTATTTGTTTGAACCAATGAAGCAAATATAATACTAAAGTACCTCCCAGATTTGCTTGTCACTATATTCATCCAGAGGGCGCGGCGGCACGCCGCCGCGCCTGCCGCCGCTCCCGTGTGGTAGTAGTGAACGTTATAATAAAGATGTTATCTTTTTTATATGAATGAAGAAAATTGAATACATAGTGGATAGAGGAGATAATTCTAGTTTAGAGGCTATGCAAGCTGGCTCACTGCTCGATGGGCTCAATGCCTGAGACGAAGATTACCAATGGAAAATACAGTTGGAAATTACACATACAGTATAATACAATGGTTATCCTTTAAAAATAGCAATTTGTACCATGTTACTCATGCTGGAAGCAGAAATCTCTGCAGTCTTTTCTATTACTATTTCAAAACTGGAAACATGCATACAGAATTCAGGTAAGAGGTAATGTCGCCATCAATTAAATGCACTGTTAAATGATATGATGTGAACATGAAAATTTTCTGTTCAGATAGTAAATGAGAATAATGTTGCTATGGTCTTACATCGTTTCAGTCTTTGATCCGTGCACCATATACTTACATGTGTATAATGTGAAGACTTATATAAATTCATATTTTTTTTGAAGGGTTATATAAATTCATATTGAACGTTCAGATCTGGAAGTTTTATTAAAACATTATGCTCACGTGTCTATAAATAGTACTCTTGGCCAGTATATCATGTGTGGACTTGGGAAGGTGTAGTGAAAGAAACACATACCGGAAAAGGAATTTGTAAATTGCCAAAATCTAGAAAGATTAGTGTAGTCTTCTCATGTTATTAACACAGTGTGTTCTAATCCGGAGAAGTTAGATGATCTATTTGCTAGTATGATATTCAGGATCGTTTTGGGGCTTTCTGACGATATGGTGCCAAGGATATTGCAGATCATTTTCTATTTTTCTAGCTCCCTCATTCAATGGATGTCGTGATGTTGCAGGGCTGCATTTTGTTTCCTATTGTTTTAAATATACAGTGGACAGTAATTTGATGACACAGTATTGGAGGCGTCCGACCCGTCTTCGAACTATTTAACACATTGTTTTTCTTTTTTACATTCAGCATGAAAATTTCTACGTTCTCTACATATAATAGTATGGTAAAGGATAGACATACAATGCACGGGTGGAAAGGTTCAGATGTATGTACATGGATGGTTATAAACTCTAAATTTAAAGCATGAATGTGTTCTGCACTTAGGCTTGTATGCACATATTTAATAATGGACTGTGCTACCAAGCGAACGTGCCCCAGAACAGACTCTCCATCCGGCGCCCAATAATACGCTAATCACCTTTCTGACTAATCACCATCGCCCCACGCGTACGTTCCAACGTGAGCGAATTGAACACCACCGCCCCACACCGTCCCACGTGACTTGGTTGGCCTACTTTTTTTCTATTTGGCACCATCGCCCCCATGTGACCAAATTCGTCAATTTTTTCATGCCTACGCTCTACCCCACACTTCCACTACACTGCACCTATTCCAGAAAAAAGCGTGGTGATAGTCACCCCAACAGGACTGTTCACACATTATTAGTAGGCAATGCCCAAACTGTTTCTGTTTACATCACATAGTTGCCAGATTTTTATCACACAGTTACCGGGTTCTTTGGCTAATGTTAACAGAGCATACAATCATCACTAACTACTTTTATGCAATTACCAGATTAATTACGCACTATTACCAGATAATTTACACGCAATTACCAGATTGCTTACACACTAATGCCTGATTACTTACACACGATTACCATATTGTTTACACACGATTGCCAGATTAATTACACGGGAGTACCAAAATGTTTACACACCACAACAGATTGGTTACACTTGATTACCGGATTGTTTACACACCATTACCAGACTGTTTACACAGGATTGCCAGATTAATTACACGGGATTACCAAAATGTTTACACACCACAACAGATTGGTTACACATGATTACCGGATTGTTTACACACCATTACCAGACTGTTTACACAGGATTGCTAGATTACTTACACATCATTACCAGGTCGATGTGCATTGCCGTGTCCACTCCGCCATGGGCGTGCGGCAGACCCGCCACCGTGCCTGCTCCGCAGTGAGCACACGGCCGCTCCTCGTCGCCGTGCCTGCTTAGCCAAGGACGTGCGCTGCCTCGTCGACGTGCCTGCTCCGCCATGGGCACGCGGCCGCCCCCGTCGCCGTGCCTGCTCCACCAAGGACGCGCGCTGCCCCGTCGCCGTCCCTGCTCCGCCATGGACACGCGCGCCCCGTCCCCGTTCCTCTGCTTCGACGTGAGCGCGTCGTCGACGGCGCCGCCGTGCATGCTGCACCATAGGCGTGCGGCCGCCTTGTCCTCGTGCATGCTGTCGCCATGGGCGTGCGGGTGCCCGTCGCCGTGCGGCCGGTGCCCTGCTGCCACCTCCTCCCCTCCTCTGCGACCTTCAGTTGCTGCTCTGTTGCCGCCATGGGCGCGCTGAAGCCGTCGCCGTGCCTGAAGGGACCGGCTCCCGGCCCTCCTCCTCTACCGTCTGACGCATCGAGCAGAGACACGGGCCCCGGCGACGACGGCGGCGCTTGCTCCGCTGACCGAGCCACCGACGCCTTCAGCAGCTGCTCCGCCCACGCGCCGCCGCCAGAAGCTGCGTCGGTTGCTCCGTCGCTCGAAATTATTGGATTTCTGAAGCCCATTGATGTCTCGGATGTGGAGAAAGCGAAGAAGAAAGGAAGGGGAAAGGGACGGTCTCGGTAGTGTGTGGTTGCAGGTGAGAGAGGATAAGACTGACCTGATGATATAAAGAGAAAAAACGTGCGACGATGGAGCTAGCGATGCGCCGGACGGAACGAGTCCGTGGGGCACGTCTCCTAAATAGAATAACCGTTTAATAATTCAGTTATAAGAGTTACGGAAAACTTAACCTTGATCTGTAAAATGTAGGCTTAAATTTGTAATTGCTGAGCTCCTCCTCTCTTCTGCTTGCTTGCAGCTTGTGAAGTCCATGCGGTACCTACACAGTTACCCGCGTTATAATATCCGAAGCATATTTACTTTGAGACTAACAACTTTTATAATCTTGATAGAACGAACATATGTAAGAGAAATTGGATGCTTCAGATACCACTAACCTGAATGTGAAGTAATTTATATGTGGATTAGTATGCAACAGCTCCATTTACTCAATATGAGATATATTTGATCTCAAAGAAAAAGAGATATTTTTTCAAAATTAATGGGCGTTATGATGATAAGATCTTGACAAATTTATGTTGCTACATATTCTTATAGTATAAAAAAAGCAATGCAAATAATCTGCAATAGGAAATTGTTCCTAAATATCATAATCTACTCTCTGGCCCCACAAACACTCGTAGCAATTTGACAAATTCTAATAAGACAATTCGGTTGGCATAGCTTCAAACCGGAAAATAAAATGAGGAACCCTGCAGTTCTTCAGTTAAGAGTCGAAACATTTGATACGAATCACATCAGGACATCAATTCTTATAGCATAAAAAAGCAATGCAAATATAATCTGCAATAGGAAATTGTTCCTAAATATCATAAACTACTCTCTGGCCCCACAAACACTCGTAGCAATTTGACAAATTCTAATAAGACAATTCGGTTGGCATAGCTTCAAATTAACCGGAAAATAAAATGAGGAACCCTGCAGTTCTTCAGTTAAGAGTCGAAACATTTGATACGAATCACATCAGGACATCAATTTCTGATCTTACCTAGCTAGTTCTTGGTGTGGTGTCCTGAGATGTGCCCGCAGCAGCATTTCCCGAATTCATGGCCACAAGGCGGCGCAAGAAAAGCATGAAGGCCAGCACCTGGAGCCTGTCAGGGAGGCACCCGTCGTCGAAAATGGACCACATCGACATCTCGAACAGCCCCAGCATGGTGGCCAGGACCAGCTTGGTGGGCTCTTCGGCGGCCCCCCGCGCGCAGGCGCCGAGCGTGTCTTCGAGGCGGCCGTCGCGGGCGTCGAGCAAGGCGAGGTGAAGGCGCCCATGATTCGCCGCCCGCGCATTGCCCTTGGCCTCAGCGGAGAGGATTTGGCTCGAGACGATGTCGCGGCGCTGGCGGCCCGCCGGGGGGCTGTGGGCGCGCAGTGGAGCGTGGAGGCGAGCAGCGCCTGGGTCGCGTCGATGAGGAAATAGCGCGGAGTGAGGAGCGTGTTGAGGTCCGGAGCTCCGTGTGCGCACGAATGAGCGCGAGGTGGCCGGTGGCGGCGGCGGTGGACGACGGGGAGGAAGAGGAAGAAGGGCCGGAGCGGGCCGCGGCTGGAGAGGAAAGGCGAATCGCCGGGGTAGGGAGGTAGAGGACCGCGAGGCGCGTCGTTTGCGCCACAGCACGGCGGCGGAGGTGGCCGGACCTCGCCGGATTAAAGGGGCGACGGCGGCGGCGGCCAGCTCGGGACGACGCGGAGAGAAAAGAGAAGGAGGAGGAAGTGTGTACACGTTTTTCAGATAGGTCCCTGGAGATTCCTGAATTTACAGAAGCGAGGAGGCACCGGCTAGCAGCGAGCGGCGACTGGATATCGAACTGCGTCAATTTTCGTGCACGGTGCAGGCAACCGGAGGTGACCGGTGGAGCGAGGTCGCCCGCGCGTCAATATTCGTGCGAGCACAGTAGCAAGGCAGCTGTTGACCAAGCGAGGGTTGCTGTCGACCGTTGATATGCGAGTGGATGGATAGGATTTGGTCTACAGTAGCTACAGTATCAGGAGCACTGAGATGCCGAGTTCTTGTCCGCCCTTTATATATAAGGTTATAGTAGAGCCTCACTACTGATTTTATTGCAATTTGATAAAGCAACGTCATGTGCCCTACCATCAGTTTATTTTTACATGCAATTTGGTATATTAATATCACGATTGAGCACGATAAAAATCTCAGGTCACAATGTGATGATTCTCTTCTGGTCGCTTAAATTTCTAGTCCCAAATCCCCCCTCCCCCCGAAGTTTGTGGTGATGGTTTCCACCTTCCGACTCCTAGTACGACGTCCTTTATTTCCCGTATATGTGCCTTCTCCCATTCCGTTCCGCATCAAATCATCAAATCGCCAACTTGGTCTTGCTCCAATGCGTATCCCTCTTGTCTATACTATGTTTTTCATTCTTGAATAAGACAACTACATATGATTTGAACATTAGAACTAGTTTCAAGAGACGGAAAAAATACCTAATAATTGAGTTGTTGTGCATGGCCTCGCTCAATTGATTGGTACTTATAGTTGTGATACTTGAATCGGTGTATTTGTAGGGGCATCAGGTACTGTTAACAGTTGAACCTCTGGGTTTGGCCGCTGAGCCAGGACCGAGAAACCTGCCTGATCAAAGAAAATCATCAGCTTAGGCCACCGAATCCATATGAAAGGTGTTTCAAGTAGTATCGAAATTAGTGGAACTACTTTACACTACATTTTAAAGAGTATAGTCGAAAGTCTAGCCTATGCGAATGCAGACTAACACTACTTTTAAAAAAGGTTTTATTGGACAACATTATATTTCATGTGTTATATATATTTTATAGTCTAGCCTATGGGAATGCAGTTTCGACTATAGTTAATTACATCACAGTCAAATATGATATATATTTTTTGAAAGTCATGCAGTGTAAAGTTTGAGACAAAGATTTTAGAAAAAACGACCATCAACTATAATAATATATGAACACCATACGAAAATATATTTAGTGATGTATCTACATGTATTGATTTTGTATTGTAAATGTTAATGATTTTGTAAAAACTTGGTCAAGGTTTAGACGGTTTGACTTTTCAAAAAAAAACGACGGAGGTACGTAGTGAAGCAGTTGAAACAGAGGAAGTTCTATAGCTAGCGCCACACTACACTGGAAGTCTGTCTAGAAGGCATAATTAATCATCTTAGCTTTATTTCAGTGCAACTCTTTTTTTAATGCAGAGATACATCAATACAATAAAATTTTGATCTCCATACGAACATCACGGAGCAACAGACACCTCGTCACTCTGTCAGAGCAGATAATTTTATTTCTTGCACTGAGGGAGGGGAGCGCCGCAGAGGCACTTGTTGTGCTGGAAGTTGTAGATATCGAAAGTCGCAATCGTCCCGCCGGTGGGCAGTGCGCCGCAGAGCCGGTTGTAGCTGACGTTGAAGAACTGCAGGTTGGCCAGGTTCGCCACCTGCGCGGGACGCTGCCGCGGATGGCATTGTGGCTGACGTCGACGAAGTAGAGCTGCTCCGGGAACACCACGCCCGACAGGTCAAAATCGAAGGCGTTGCGGGACAGGTCGATGTGCTGCAGCTCCTTCCCGGGCCGAAGAGGCCCGACGCGTCGCCGGCCAGGGCGTTGCGCGACAGGTCGAGTTGCGAGAAGTTCATCGCGGCGAACTCGGTCGGGATGGGCCCCGTGAGGTTGTTGTGCGACAGCCAGAGGTAGACCTGGTCCGCGGACTTGCTGAGGAACATCGGGACGGCGCCGGCGAGGCGGTTGCGGCTGAGGTCGTTGCTGGACAGGTTGGGGATGGTCGCCAGCGACGCCGGGATGGCGCCGGTGAGCGAGTTGAAGGAGAGGTCGAGATAGGTGAGCTTCTTGAGCACGCCCAGGAAGGACGGCACGGGGCCCGACACGGCGGTCCAGGAGATGGTGAGCCTGGAGAGGTTGGTGAGCTTGGCGATGGCCGGCGGTATGGGGCTCGACAGCGCCGGGAGGTGGTGCAGGACGAGGTTCTGATGGAGGTGGGGCAGGCCGGCGAGGGCGCTGGGGATGGTGCCGGTGAGGTTGGCGTCCTGGAAGACGGAGAGGCCGACGACGCGTCCGTTGAAGAGGTCGCAGGTGACGTCGTACCAGTCGCAGCAGGGGTTGTCGGGCGTCCATGAAGCGAAGTGGTAGGCGTCGCCGAGGGCGGCCTTGAAGGCGAGCAGCGCGGACTTGTCGCCCGGGTGGCAGTCCTTGTAAGTAGGGTCCGGAGAGGGCTCGGCGTTGACCACGCCGGCGAGGAGCGAGCAGAGGAGGACGACGAGCAAACCGCACGTTCTCATCATCCTGTGGCTTTGAGGTCAGTCAACTCCGGTGTGCTCCGGCTCTGTGCAGTGCGGCCCATGTATATATGTAGTCATAATTTAATGCATTTGGACCTACTAAGGGTGTGTTTGGTAGGTCGGGCGAACTCACACATTCCCATTGCAACCTGGCTGAGCTGCTTATTTGTTGTTTGGTAGCCCGGGTCAGGTCGCGTAGGCAGTGCCAGCTTCATACGAAAAAGGCCTCCGGGCAGTGCCGGGTTGGGAAGTGGGAATCGAGCTTCTCTGCTCGCCCAGGCTGGCCTCATACCCGCAGAACACTGTTTCCGCACGATCCCGCGACGCGGCTGCCCACCCCGGGCAAAGTACTGTTCACTTGCCCCCCGTGGACACAGAAGAGAGGAGAGGAGCGAACGGGACTCGAGCGGCCCGCGCGGCCAGACGGCCTGACGCCGGCGCCGCCTGGCTCTCCTCCGCGCCGCCTGCCTCTCCTCCTGCCGCGGGTCGGCGCCGGCGCCGCCTGCTATCCTCCTGCTGCCGGCACAGACGACGTCCGCCGCCGCCCCCCGCGTCCCCCACCCCCGGCGGAAGGAAACGGGCCGCCGCCTCCACGCGCCGCGGCGGAGGACAACACGTCGCCGCGGAGGCGCGGCACGCCGCGCCGCCTCCTCCGCGCTGCCTCGCCGCCGCCGGAAACGAGCGCTGGAGACAAGCACCTCACCGGAGGACTTGATTGCTTTTTGTTTGGACCTGATTGCTTTTTTTATTTTTGTTCAAGGTTCTTTCTGTAAGAATGTGGATCTGTTTGTAATTTCAGTTACTCCCAGCATGGCCCAATACATACAGGCTACCAAACAGCCTCTCATCCCAACCCGGCCCAGTACATACAGGCCACCAAACACAGGTGTTTGTCTCAGCCCAACCCGGCCCAGATGAGCATGTATGAGGTGAGGTAGCTCTGCCCACCTCATACACCCTACCAAACACACCCTAAGAGTTGAAGCTAGTGGAATGGTGTCAAACTAGTCAGAGAAGAAGCGAAGACCAACCATGGATCCAGCCGAACCGAGCTTGCCGACTTGCCGATGCCGAGGATAAGTGCATGATACAGCTAGCTTAGCCCTCACATGCTGATATCTGTCTGGCGAGTTGACACCGACTGGATGACTAGTCAAGCATGCTCCCTTTGTGGCCTCGCTGGCCAGGACAAATGGATTCATCACAATAGCCGCATCCACCCCCACATGCCCTTATTAGCGACATGAACATCATCATCAACAACACAACTACAACCTCCAAAATATTCAGATCTAAATTTGAAACAGGCATTGAGAAACAAAAAAAAGACAAATATCTCATGAATAGTGTCATTAGTGTCACAAAAAGATAAAGGCAAAAAATGGAGGCGCCAGAGCTCGTCGGAGGAGGAGCCAGTCTCGCCGGGCCTGTCGCGGGAGTGGCGCGGGACTGGAGGGGAGGCACAGTGCTCCCCGGGGTTGCCGGTCGAGGCGCGCGGGGCTGTCGTTGTTGTTCCATCGGGACATGGCAAGTCCAAGCAGAACACGGCTGGTTCCAATATACTTTCCGATCAGGACACGATAGCTTTCAGTTCCGTTTAGCGCCTTCTCTACGTTATTATGCATGTCGTAGTATAGCGTACCCAACTCCCAAGCACGGTCCAGATCAAGCAGCCAGCATCGATGGAATCGCCGCCGCCGCTGTGGTCTGACCCTAACGAGCTCTTTGGTCGAGTCGTTGACGGCCTCCACGCGCTATGCTGCCCCTGGCGCTCAGCTCCCGCCCCATCGTGGTCTGAACTTCCGCAGGAACTCCTCAGCCCGTTCTCGCCGGCATTCCACACCCGGCTGACCGCGCTCGCTTTCACGCGGTGTGCCGTTCCTGGTACTCGGCTCCCTCTCCACCGCAGCTATCGTTGATCGACCAAGTATGCTGGTCTTGGTATTCGGTTTCCTCACCAAGGCAGCAATCGACGTTCCACTCATTGTGTCGTTTGCTGGAGACGCCTGACTCTCCATCGGATCTAGCATGGCGCTGTATCTGCCGCTCGATTTTCTCTCCGCGACGGCGGCCGTGGATCGTGCTCCCGGGCGGCTTCTTCCTTGATGACCTTGCTCTCGAATTTTCCAAACGCGGCCCGCAACCTATCAACTCCTTCCCCGAGAACCTCAGACGCGTTGGCTCCACGGACAGCTGGCTCGCCTTCGATTTCATGGATGCCAAGAAAGGACATACCTACTTCTTTCACAATCCTTTCTTGAAGGCGACTGTGCCGTTCTCCAAGCTTGATGTCGTCATTGGCAATGCTTCTGAGTCCTTTTATATTTACAAGGTGCTCACGCGATCCACTCCTGATGACATCTTTTCAGTTATGACCAACAACTGCAATTGTTCGATCATTTTAATTCATCCAAAGAAGGGTGTGTGGTCACCAAAGCCGCAAACAACTCCCTTTGTCAGAATCATCGATGTAGCCTTTCTTGGAGATAGACTCTATGGGGTCACCAAGGAAGAGAACCTTGTCTCCCTCCATACTGTGAATCGTGGTGTTTGGCTGGGAATCGAGTGCCTGTTGAGGCCTCGGGTGCGTGCTTATATTGACAGGAAAAGCCCCTGTCGGTGGCGTACATGGACTCGTAATCAGGTTCGATCCTGATAGGAACTCGTATTCAGGTCGTGTACTACACCGTTCTTGATACGTGTATATTACATCTAACACCCCCCCTTAATCTAAACCTACGGAGAGGTTGAGATTACGCCTAAATTCATCTAAACCTGTTATAGATAATGCTTTGGTAAAACCATCTGCGACTTGATCTTTTGTAGAGATGAACCGAATCTCAAGCTGTTTGTTCGCAACTCGCTCATGAACAAAGTGATAGTCAATCTCAATATGTTTTGTCCGAGCATGGAAAACTGGGTTTGCAGATAGGTATGTTGCTCCAAGATTATCACACCATAAACATGGTTTTTTCGTATTTTGAACACCAAGTTCTCGAAGTAAAGCTTGAACCCAAATAAGCTCGGTAGTAGCATTAGCCAGTGCCTTGTACTCTGCTTCGGTGCTGGAACGTGACACAGTTGCTTGTTTTCGAGCACTCCATGAAACCAGGTTGGGACCAAAAAACACCGCAAAACCTCCTGTTGAGCGTCGATCATCAATACAACCGGCCCAATCGGCATCAGAAAATGCACTAAGGAGAGTGGATGAAGATGGCTGAAACGTGAGTCCAACCTGAAGAGTACCTTGAACATAACGAAGAATTCATTTTGCAGCAGTCCAATGAACAGTAGTTGGAGCATGAAGATATTGACATACTTTGTTCACAGAAAAGGCCAAATCAGGGCGAGTCAACGTAAGATACCGAAGAGCACCAACAACACTCCGATAATTAGTGATATCTTCGGGACCTAGAGGAGAGCCATCATGTAATGATAATTTGTCCGAAGTAGATAGTGGTGTAGGACATGGTTTGCAGTTTGTCAATTGATGGCGTGAATCACACGCTCGTTGGGAGACCCCCAAGAGAAAGGTATGATGCAGTTCGGCAGCAAGTTTTCCCTCAGAAAGAAACCAAGGTTATCGAACCAGTAGGAGCAGCAACTCTTCAGAAGGTTGTTGGTGGCCGCACGGCGCAACACGATCAGCAACGTGGAACCTGCACACAACACAATCACAGTACTTTGCCCCAACGAAACAGTGAGGTTGTCAATCTCACCGGCTTGCTGAAAACAAAGGATTAAACGTCTCGTGTGGAAAATGAATATTAAATTGCAGAGAATGAAAAAGGAACAGTTTGCAGTTTGTGCGAAGCGAGGAGGCACCGGCTAGCAGCGAGCGGCGACTGGATATCGAACTGCGTCAATTTTCGTGCACGGTGCAGGCAACCGGAGGTGACCGGTGGAGCGAGGTCGCCCGTGCGTCAATATTCGTGCGAGCACAGTAGCAAGGCAGCTGTTGACCAAGCGAGGGTTGCTGTCGACCGTTGATATGCGAGTGGATGGATAGGATTTGGTCTACAGTAGCTACAGTATCAGGAGCACTGAGATGCCGAGTTCTTGTCCGCCCTTTATATATAAGGTTATAGTAGAGCCTCACTACTGATTTTATTGCAATTTGATAAAGCAACGTCATGTGCCCTACCATCAGTTTATTTTTACATGCAATTTGGTATATATTAATATCACGATTGAGCACGATAAAAATCTCAGGTCACAATGTGATGATTCTCTTCTGGTCGCTTAAATTTCTAGTCCCAAATCCCCCCTCCCCCGAAGTTTGTGGTGATGGTTTCCACCTTCCGACTCCTAGTACGACGTCCTTTATTTCCCGTATATGTGCCTTCTCCCATTCCGTTCCGCATCAAATCATCAAATCGCCAACTTGGTCTTGCTCCAATGCGTATCCCTCTTGTCTATACTATGTTTTTCATTCTTGAATAAGACAACTACATATGATTTGAACATTAGAACTAGTTTCAAGAGACGGAAAAAATACCTAATAATTGAGTTGTTGTGCATGGCCTCGCTCAATTGATTGGTACTTATAGTTGTGATACTTGAATCGGTGTATTTGTAGGGGCATCAGGTACTGTTAACAGTTGAACCTCTGGGTTTGGCCGCTGAGCCAGGACCGAGAAACCTGCCTGATCAAAGAAAATCATCAGCTTAGGCCACCGAATCCATATGAAAGGTGTTTCAAGTAGTATCGAAATTAGTGGAACTACTTTACACTACATTTTAAAGAGTATAGTCGAAAGTCTAGCCTATGCGAATGCAGACTAACACTACTTTTAAAAAAGGTTTTATTGGACAACATTATATTTCATGTGTTATATATATTTTATAGTCTAGCCTATGGGAATGCAGTTTCGACTATAGTTAATTACATCACAGTCAAATATGATATATATTTTTTGAAAGTCATGCAGTGTAAAGTTTGAGACAAAGATTTTAGAAAAAACGACCATCAACTATAATAATATATGAACACCATACGAAAATATATTTAGTGATGTATCTACATGTATTGATTTTGTATTGTAAATGTTAATGATTTTGTAAAAACTTGGTCAAGGTTTAGACGGTTTGACTTTTCAAAAAAAAACGACGGAGGTACGTAGTGAAGCAGTTGAAACAGAGGAAGTTCTATAGCTAGCGCCACACTACACTGGAAGTCTGTCTAGAAGGCATAATTAATCATCTTAGCTTTATTTCAGTGCAACTCTTTTTTTAATGCAGAGATACATCAATACAATAAAATTTTGATCTCCATACGAACATCACGGAGCAACAGACACCTCGTCACTCTGTCAGAGCAGATAATTTTATTTCTTGCACTGAGGGAGGGGAGCGCCGCAGAGGCACTTGTTGTGCTGGAAGTTGTAGATATCGAAAGTCGCAATCGTCCCGCCGGTGGGCAGTGCGCCGCAGAGCCGGTTGTAGCTGACGTTGAAGAACTGCAGGTTGGCCAGGTTCGCCACCTGCGCGGGGACGCTGCCGCGGATGGCATTGTGGCTGACGTCGACGAAGTAGAGCTGCTCCGGGAACACCACGCCCGACAGGTCAAAATCGAAGGCGTTGCGGGACAGGTCGATGTGCTGCAGCTCCTTCCCGGGGCCGAAGAGGCCCGACGCGTCGCCGGCCAGGGCGTTGCGCGACAGGTCGAGTTGCGAGAAGTTCATCGCGGCGAACTCGGTCGGGATGGGCCCCGTGAGGTTGTTGTGCGACAGCCAGAGGTAGACCTGGTCCGCGGACTTGCTGAGGAACATCGGGACGGCGCCGGCGAGGCGGTTGCGGCTGAGGTCGTTGCTGGACAGGTTGGGGATGGTCGCCAGCGACGCCGGGATGGCGCCGGTGAGCGAGTTGAAGGAGAGGTCGAGATAGGTGAGCTTCTTGAGCACGCCCAGGAAGGACGGCACGGGGCCCGACACGGCGGTCCAGGAGATGGTGAGCCTGGAGAGGTTGGTGAGCTTGGCGATGGCCGGCGGTATGGGGCTCGACAGCGCCGGGAGGTGGTGCAGGACGAGGTTCTGATGGAGGTGGGGCAGGCCGGCGAGGGCGCTGGGGATGGTGCCGGTGAGGTTGGCGTCCTGGAAGACGGAGAGGCCGACGACGCGTCCGTTGAAGAGGTCGCAGGTGACGTCGTACCAGTCGCAGCAGGGGTTGTCGGGCGTCCATGAAGCGAAGTGGTAGGCGTCGCCGAGGGCGGCCTTGAAGGCGAGCAGCGCGGACTTGTCGCCCGGGTGGCAGTCCTTGTAAGTAGGGTCCGGAAAGGGCTCGGCGTTGACCACGCCGGCGAGGAGCGAGCAGAGGAGGACGACGAGCAAACCGCACGTTCTCATCATCCTGTGGCTTTGAGGTCAGTCAACTCCGGTGTGCTCCGGCTCTGTGCAGTGCGGCCCATGTATATATGTAGTCATAATTTAATGCATTTGGACCTACTAAGGGTGTGTTTGGTAGGTCGGGCGAACTCACACATTCCCATTGCAACCTGGCTGAGCTGCTTATTTGTTGTTTGGTAGCCCGGGTCAGGTCGCGTAGGCAGTGCCAGCTTCATACGAAAAAGGCCTCCGGGCAGTGCCGGGTTGGGAAGTGGGAATCGAGCTTCACATATGCCCGTGGACATAACATCGTTAGGTTATTCCTAGTGGCAACAGCACATCCACAAACTTAGAACTTTCTGTCACTGTCCCAGGTTAAACGGAGGCATGAACCCACTATCTAGCATAAATATCCTCTCTTGTAGTTAAAAGGATCTACTTGGCCAAAGCATCTACGAGTAACGGAAAGCATGCAAGATCTTAAATAACATATAAGATAAATTGATAATCAACTTGACATAGTATTCAATATTCATCGGATCCCAGCAAACACAACATGTAGCATTACAATAATATGATCTTGATCATGTAGGGCAGCTCACAAGATCTAAACATGATGGCACAAAGTGGAGAGACAACCATCTAGCTACTGCTATGGACCCGTAGTCCAAGGATGAACTACTCACGCATCACTCCGGAGGCAGGCGTGGCGATGTAGAAGCCTCCGGTGACGATTCCCCTCTCCGGCAGGGTGCCGGGAAGAGGTTCTGAACCCTCCCGAGCTAGGGTTGACGGCGGCGGCGTCTCTGGATCTTTTAATGGATATTTGCTCAGACACTTAGGTTTTCGCGTCGGGAGGAATAAATAGGCGAAAGGGCGGCGGCTGGAGACCCCGAGGGGCCCACACCACCCTAGGGCGCGGCAGAGGGGGGAACCGCGCCCTAGTGGCGTGTGGGGCCCTGGTGGCCCTCCTCTGTTGCTCCTTCGCTCCGTCAGGCGTGTTCTGGAAAAATAGGGACCCCCGTGTAGTTTCGTCCAATTCCGAGAATATTTCCAGACTAGCTTTTCTGGAATACAAAAACAGCAGAAAACAGGAACTGACACTTCGGCATCTTGTTAATAGGTTAGTCCCAAAAAATGTATAAAAGTGATATAAAGTAGATGCAAAACACGTAGCAATTGGTATAAAACAAGCATGGAACATCAAAAATTATAGATACGTTTGAGACGTATCAGCATCCCCAAGCTAGGACGAGTAGGTAAACGATAAAAACAAAATAATTTTTGAGGTGACATGCTACCATCATAATCTTGATCATATAATATTGCAAGACACATGTAAATGAATGAAGTGATCCAAGTCAATGGTCTATAATTTGCTACCAAATAGATAATGAGTAAACAATGAATCACACAAGCTAAACGTTTACATGAATAGTACTTTCGAGACAAGCATCAAACAGTTTTGCATAAGTGTTAACTCATAAAGCAATAGTTTCTAATAAAAGGTATTCAATCAACACAAAGGACGAATTAAGTTTCAGCATTTGCTTCAATTTTCAACATATTTATCTCATGGATATTGTCAACACAAAGTAGTATAACAAGTTCAATACATTGCATATAATTTTCAGGAGGAGATTCGCCTTCCATAAAGCAAAGGAGAATCTCAGGTGAGCGGGGTACGACGGCGGACGGAGGTATTGATGTTGCAGGCCAATACTCCACAATGTCACCGGAAGGAGCGGTCACGGTAATGGTCTTTGCGGCACAGTCGAGATTAGCCTGATATTTGGTTAGCCAGTTCATGCCCAGTATGACATCAATGCCTTTGGACTTCAGAGCCACCAAGGCATAAGGGAAGGACAAGGAACCTATATTAATCTGGACCTCAGGAGTAACCCCATCGGTTTGCCATTTGGAGCCAGGAGTGGCAATCACCAAGGGATGGCCCATTTTCTCGAACGGTATTTGGTGCTCTTTTGCAAACGCTATGGATATGAATGAATGCGATGCTCCAGAGTCAAACAAAACTGTAGCGGTATTGCCGTTGATTCGTAACTCACCCATAAGAACGCCGGGTCCTCTTCAGCTTCTTCAGCAGAGATGTGGTTCAGGCGACCACGCACAATAGGTCCAGCCTTGCCAGTTGGAGTGGCAGGGGCTCGTGCAGGAGTTATAGCGAGAGGTGCCTTCTGGGGGCACTCCCTGGAGTAGTGACCAGCCTGGCCACATGTGTAGCAAGTGAGTCCAGGTGGAGCAGGTAGCATAGGACGGTACCCACTCCCGCCTATCCCAAGTGTCGAAGTAGTGGGACGCGGAGGAGGTGGCCTATATCCTGCTGCTCTCGGCATGAAGGGAGCACGAGGTACGGCGCTGTAGGGAACAAACACCCTGCGCTTCTTGCTCTCAGAACCCGAGGAACTCTGGTGGTCCCCATGTGCGGGCCTCTTGGAAGCTTCAGTTCTTTTCTTCCTTGCTCGAGTGAAAGCCTGGTTGAACAGCTCCTGATAGGTCTGGAACCTGAAGGGCAATAGCTCATAGCGAGCTGCGGATTCAGACCCTTGCGGAACAGCTCTTGCTTGTCAGCATCATTGGTCACGTCCCTTGGGGCGTAACGAGAAAGATGGTTGAACTCACGACCATAAGTGCGGAGGTCCATCCGTCCCTGTTGCAAATCCAGGAACTCCCTCCTCTTCAAGTCCATGATAGGCTGGGAATGTACTCCGCTCGGAAGGCAGTGCGGAATTCAGCCCAGGTGAAGACATGGTTGGCTGGAAACAAAGCCACATGGCTTTCCCACCAACAGCCAGCAGCACCAACCAAGAGGTAGGTGGCAAAGTTGACTTGCTCCGCCAATGGGACATGAAGCGCGGAGAACTTGCGCTCCAAAGCACGAAGCCAATCATCAGCTTCCAGTGGCTCCTTAGCATCAGCAAAGTGGGTGGCTGGAGCGCAGGAACTCAGTGAGAGTGTTGCACTCGTTCCTCCGTGCATTCTGCTGCACCAACTGCTCAAGCAAGCGCTCATTGCGCCCACGGTTCTCCTCAATGGCCATCAAGACTTGAGCCATCGAGGGTGGTGGCGGCAGATCATCCTCATCATCATTGTGGTTACCGCGACCACCACGGCCTCCACGACCTCCTCGAGCCATTCTGGAGATTTGACAATGACACAGTTAGTATCTTTCTCCGAATGGTCGAACAATAGCATTAGCGTCTACTCAAGTACACAGACTAGGGACGATAATACTTTGCGAGAAGGAAAACAACAAGATAGAACTTGGGTCAAAGATCAGCATCATGTGCTACTAGTGAGAGTTAAGAAATCACAACTTAACACACTCTAGTTGGCACAATCCGGGACCTTATGTTCAAGTCCATGGGTTAAAACCCAAAGAAAGGATCAAAGATTAACTCGGTAGAAACATCTGATTGATTTGGGATTGCAACGCAGCGGGAGCAACGGACACATAACACTAAAGGTCGAACCCACCCCGTTTCTCCTAATTTTGAAGTAACAGGTGAGAAGTAAAACCTTTAAACTCAAATCGAGGTAAGATTGCTCCGAGATTAGAGGGTAACCAGATAAGGAGTAAAAAGAATCCTAAGATGGTTTTCACAACTCATTTTTAGGTTAAAATATTTTCACAAACACTAGACTCAACATCGACCAGTAGAAGGGTTTCCTACAGGCAGTACTGCTCTGATACCAACTTGTGGCGCCCCGACCCGACTGCTATACAGTGATGCTGTGTGTCACCGGTTAAGCGATACAACCGGAGGTTACGGGTTTACCAATCCCCGGCCAAAACCTTTGGCAGGCGTTGCTGGGTACACCTCACTCCAGACAACGCAACACCCCGATTGATGCCTTAACACAGGCACAACTATCAAAGCATAATAGTAAGATCAAGACTTGTGGAACAACTGGCACATCACAGACTCTACGACACAAATCATATAGTTCAACTCTTATACAGAGAAAGATAGCAAATGACAACCAGAGGTCACAGACCCAACATTACATCAAGCGGAAGCAAAAGGTTGTTCTAAACAACAAGAACCAACATATGGCCTAAGAGGCCTACAGATAAACATCACAACGCCAGCTGTTCCAGGATGTCCCAAGCTGCCACCTGGGAACCCCAGACTACTCGTCGACGTCCACAAAGAACCCACCTTCGAGGTCGGTGAAGTCCTCCTCTGAAACAAAACAAACGACGTTGAGTTCGACGAACTCGCAAGATTAAGAGCTAATATATGCTCGATGAGGCTTTCAAAGTTTTATGGCTCTTTGCATAAAGCTGATTTTATTTATAAAACATGACTCATGGCATCGACTAATCAGAATATTTTCAAAGAGGGGTAAGAGTAACTCTTTTCTTTGAGATCACCTTCTCAATCATCACCAACATCACCGTTGTACCTGTTCATCAAAGGCACCTCCCCGAATCACCCTCGAGGAAGTCAACCTTACATTCGTGGAATTGGTACCTCTAGTACCCAGTTTTAATCATTCCGTTTAAGTTATTCTATGATCATCGTCCATTCCCAAGTCGTCCTTAACCGTGGACACGGCTTTTCGAAAAGATTTAACCCTGCAGGGGTGTACAATGTTTGCCACGCGTACCGCCCGGCCCATTACCTGCGCATTAGCTCTCTTCCTTGGAAAGCCGGCTGGGTGGGAACGGTGTCGACTTCTCCCTCGTTAAGGACTTTCCAGGATCATCAGTGGCAGTAGGGCTGCCAGGATCACAACACCCCGCCCCACGGCCACTTATTTTCCTAACACCACAATCCTCATCTCATTCTCAGCCACCAACTCACGCACGCGCAAATGGAAGCCCGAACTAGAGGACCCTGGCTAGCCCCGCTCGAGTTATTTAGTCTATGAGGGTTCCTGCAATTGCATAGGCCTCACGCATGGTTGCACGCTCAGTCTTGGTTCGGAGGTACAGAACTCGCACCTAGGCGGCAAGAACGAGACAAACCACCACATTCCATGTGGCCTCTCATCCCCACCTTCTTAGCATTTTATTATCCATCTCCACAATTCTTCACCATCAACATCACTGTCACAAGTTAACACCTGTTTCCAGCATTCACCATCCCTAGTACAACTAGGCATTTCACTAAGCATGGCTAAGCACTTGCATAGCATAGTAAGTATTCATGGCCAACAATACAAACCTATGGTAATAGGAAGGTAAAACAGGTATTGGCAACAGGATTCTAATGCAACTAGTAGGATACTCTAATCCAGGCAAAAAACATTTAGAACCGCATGCAATATTATAGTGGAGAAAATAATTGCGGAAAATAGGATAAGATATGCTCAGAGGGGGGGATTACGCTTGCCTTGTTGATACGGCTGGTAGTACGGATCGTCACAAGACGGGGGTGGCACTTCACCTCCTTGATCTACCGATGCACAAAAAGAGACACCGGAAGAGCAATCAACACATGGCAAATGTGCAATGCATACAAGGATGATGATATGACATTTTAAATGCAACCTAAAGGCATTGAACAGGATCAACAAGTTAACTGGGGTCCCCGTTATATTTAGTGCATTATTTGGGATAAACCCCATATTAAAACTTAATGAGTGACATTACTACTAGAGCACATTATTGTGGTTGTGATCGAGGATGCATGACGATGAAGATTTTGGATCACTCATGTTGTTCTGAGCATTTTGATATAACGAACACATTTTTCTGAGGTCCCGGGAAAAGTTATTAATTTTAGAATTTCCTCCTTCTTAAATTATTCTTTTAATTAATTAATTCCAACGATGAAATAATTTGAGTACCCGACTCGAGGGAGGGGATGGTACACTGGAGTCATCTGAGTCCGATACTCTACACGCGGGAGGGGGAGCGGGGACATGTGCTCTCGAGAGGGAAAAGAAAAATAAAATTGCACAATTTTCAGCACAGGCCGGAATTTCCGGTCCAAAAGTGCTCCTGGGCCGGAGTCTCCGGTCCAGCAAAATCGCAGCCCAATACGGCAGTCACTGGACGCGGTCCGGAGTTGGGCCGGAGTTGGGCCGGAATCTCCGGTTGGAGAAGAACCACTCGAACAGAGAAAAAAAGAAGCAGCCACGCACGGGCACGACGCGAGGCTACGGTGGCGGCGATGTTGCTACGGCGAACGCACGGCTACGGCTCGCGCGAGGGATGGCAGGGGCAGAGGGAGGGGCGCTGGCTCACCCTGGAGTCGTGGATGCTCGCGGTGGGGACTGAGGTGGCCGGAGGCGGCGGGATTCGGGCGGCGGGGCGGCGGCTCGGGTCGGCGGGGAAGAAGACGGCGGCGGTGATTCTCGGCCTTAGGGCTCGATTCCTGCGGCGTGGACGGAGCTGGCGACGCGGCGGAGCCGCTGGTGTCCGTCGATTCGCTCCGGGGCCTCTCAAGTGGCGGCGACGAGCGCGGCAATGGCGGCGGCCATGACGGTCCGTGGGGAGAAGAAAAGGGGAGCAGGGACGGGGAGGGAGAGCGAGTGAGGGAAGGAGCAAGTGGGGGCCTCGTGGGGGCGAGCTCCTCGTGCAGGGGAGGGCAGGGCAGCGGCCAGGGCGCGGCGTGGCCATGGCGACCTGGTGCGGCTCGGCCGCCCGGTCGCTACAGGGAAGAAGAAAGGAGGCTTTCCAGAAAACCCCCTGCGCAAAATAAAATCATCACGGATAGATCCCCGGCTATTACAAAGAAGCCCTTTTCCTAAATAAAATCTAGAACAACCGCAGTATTTGAATTATTTGAGGCATTTAAACTTATCCAAAAATTATGCCAATTTTTGGGGAGTGCCTTTACCTCAATGTGAAGCTTCCCTAATTTTTCCAGATTATTTGGAAATCATTTGATAGGAGATTAAAATAGAAATTGCTCACCGGCAATTTTGAGTGGCTCTCCTTTTATTTTGTTTAACAATTCCAAATAAATTGTCAAAAATATCTTTGGCACCTTTGGAACTTCCTTGAAACTATGGAAGATATTTGAATTGGTTTTGTCACCAACAACTCATTTGAGCTTGAGTTGTTTGAAAACAAATATCGATTTTGGTTTCCCTTTGATGTCGTTTGTTGTCCAATTCTTGGTTCCAACATGAGCAATTAACAAGTGATGCCATGATGCATGCATGCTATGCAAAAAGTGAAAATTTTACTCAGGTTTTAGGCTTTCACACGTTGGGCTGTTACAAGTGTGAAGAGAATTAATTGGTTAAAGTTGTAATTAATTGGGACTGGGCACCCCGTTGCCAGCTCTTTTTGCAAAATTATTGGATAAGCGGATGTATATGCCACTAGTCCAGGTGTAAAAGTCCATTCAACAAATAGAATAAAGAATAACCACACTAATTCCTCATGAGCTAGTAAACATTGACACAAAAAGGGAATAATAACATTTTGAATAATTTAAAGGTAGCACATGAAAAATTTACTTGGAGTGGCAAGGAAATACCACATATAGGCAGTTATGGTGGACACAAATGACATGGATTTTGGCTCAAGGATTTAGATGCACGAGAAGCATTCCCTCTCAGTACAGAGTTTAGGCTAGCAAGGTTATGTAAGCAAACAAGAATATCAACCCGTACACCAAGTTTTATATGACAAACATATTGCAAACGTTATAAGACTTCATACCGTCTTTCTTGTTAACCAAACCCTGTTATTAGAAAATATCTAGACCTTAGAGATACCACCGATGCAAACCAAATTTTCAACAAGCTTTACGGTAGTTCTTCACTAATAGGCTTAACTCATGTGATGCACAATTTAATCATGATCTACTTGTTAACTCAAAACAATTGACAAGCATCAAGTTATCCAAATTAGTGATCTACAAGATTAAGCAAGTTTTTCCTTATACCAATTACCACATGCAACATTTTCTGAACCAACCAAACACCAATCAATTTATTTCATCAACTCTCCAAACAAATATAAGTGAAGCAAGAGAGTACTTTCTACAAAAGAAAGCTAATAGCTCTGACAAGAGATACATGAAAACAAGAGCTAAAAGCTGAACAGCGCTAGATATGAATACTCAACAAATATAAGTGAAGAATAGGTGTATTCTCATGAAAAAGCGGAGCGTGTCTCTCTCCCAATCAAGAATGCTAGGGTCCAGTCAAGCTTTATTGAAAATAAAAGTGCAATACTGAAAATAAAAGCACACAGACGCTCCAAGAAAAGCACATATGATGTGAAAGAATTAAAATATAGTTTCACTAGAGATGACCTGATAATTTTGACGATGAAGAAGGGATGCCTTGGGCATCCCCAAGCTTAGACGCTTGAGTCTTCTTGAAATATGCTGGGGAGATCCATGGGAGCCTCCCCAAGCTTAAGCTCTTCACTCTTCTTGATCCTATTATATCATCCTTCTCTCTTGACCCTTGAAAACTTCCGTCACACTAAACTCAAAGTAGATCTCATTAGAGGGTTAGTGCATAATCAAAAACTCACATGTTCTATATAGGCAATATGATTTGTTACTTTAAACATTAGCTACAGCCACTGATGTTATGTGAAGCTCTTCCACCCAAAAAAGAATTTCACTCAACACTAGTAAAAGAGAGAATGCAAAATAAAAAGGCATAATCTGTCTAAAACAGAACAGTCCGCAAAGACGAATTTTTTCAAGGCACTTACGACGCTCAGATCGAAAACTCTAGTCTAATGAAAGATTCAGACATTCATAAAGATTACGCACAAAAAATTTCAGATTTAACTAACAATCTGGTGATTTTAGGAATTTCGTACAGTGAACAGCAAAAATCTGTTTCTGCGCAGCAATCAAAATTAAGCATCGTCTTAACATTAGAGGCTACTCTTGGCACAACAATGCGAGAAAATAAAGATACAAATGAGTTGCTACAGAAGTAAACATCCTCCTTGACTCAATAAAAGAAAAATTGCAGAAGTAAAAATAATGGGTTGCCTCCCATAAGCGTTTTTCTTTAACGCCTTTTAGCTAGGCACAAAGCATGCATCAAGTATTACCAAAAACATTGAAATCCCCAACCTTTCGGTGGGATCGTCCTTCTTAATTGGAAAGAAGAACCTTCGATTAATAGGGTATTGAATTTCATAAACCCATACTTTGCATTAATAAAAACTCATTGTTCTTTAAAAAGGGCCTTCCAAGGACAATATTACCAGGAGATTTTGCAAGAATCATAAAATTAACAGGGACAGTCTTATTCTGAATAGTAACCTTAACATCGTTAATAATCCCTATACTTTTTATGATTGTTCCATCCGCATGAAAATGAAAAACAGGGTAACTAACCATATTATCATATTTTAATAAATCATTTTTGGCATGATGGACATTGTAGAACCAAGATCACAGTAGGCACGGAACTTTTCATCACCAATATTAATCTCAATGAATGGTTCCCAATCATTTTTAACTCAACTAAAGGTTGTTCTTTAAATTATGGCTCAGAGTTAAATCATCAATTGACTTTTCTATTTTATCTAGCTTAGCGAATACCCAGTTTCATCCACCATTGGAAAAATTGCCAAACCACTCAAAATATTATGAGCTTTCATTGAATCAATCTCAGAAAAGGTTTCCCCTACCATGGTATCTAGAGCAAGTTGATAGACAGAAAATAAACCATGGTAGAATTTTTTATCAGAACTCTCAAATCCATCTTAGGTTGCACCTTCTTGTGCAATTCCAAAATTCTCGCCCAGGCATTCCTAAAGGATTCCCCACCTTTCTGCCTAAAAGTAATAATTTCTCCCACAGGTGGCACTACGGAAAAGGAGCAGAGCTAGACATGATAACTAACAGAAAACAAAACTGAAAATAAACTAAATGCAAGTAACTAATTTTTTTGTGTTTTTGATAATTGAAAGCAAACAAGATAAAATAAAATAAACTAAGCAAGACAAAAACAAAGTAAAGAGATTGGAAGCGTGAAACTCCCCTTGCAGAAGACTGCTGTCTCCCCGGCAACGGCGCCAGAAAAAGAGCTGTTGACGGGAGATAGAGAGCGTCCTGAAGTACTTCTACTCCCCGGCAACGGCGCCAGAAAAAGAGCTTGATGGCGTGAATCACACGCTCGTTGGGAGACCCCAAGAGGAAGGTATGATGCAGTTCAGCAGCAAGTTTTCCCTCAGAAAGAAACCAAGGTTATCGAACCAGTAGGAGCAGCAACTCTTCAGAAGGTTGTTGGTGGCCGCACGACGCAACACGATCACCAACGTGGAACCTGCACACAACACAATCAAACTACTTTGCCCCAACGAAACAGTGAGGTTGTCAATCTCACCGGCTTGCTGAAAACAAAGGATTAAACGTATGGTGTGGAAAATGAGTATTAAATTGCAGAGAATGAAAAAGGAACAGTTTGCAGTTTGTGGTTGTTTAATCAGTGTAAAAGAATGGACCGGGTCCACAGTTCACTAGTGGTGTCTCTCCATAAAAGATAACTAACATGTTGGGTGAACAAATTACAGCTGGGCAATTGACAAATAGTGAGCGCATGACAATGCATATATGACATGTTGACTACTATGATATTTAATTGGGCATTACGACAAGATACATAGACCGTTATCCAACAGCATCTATGACTAATAATCCACCCCGGGTTGTCATCCGAGTCCCCCGTTGGTATTAAGTTGCAAGCAACGGATAATTGCATTAAGTAAAGCGCGTAATGTAAACAAACACATATGCCCGTGGACATAGCATCGTTAGGTTATCCCTAGTGGCAACAGCACATCCACAACCTTAGAACTTTCTGTCACTGTCCCAGGTTAAACGGAGGCATGAACCCACTATCTAGCATAAATACCTCTCTTGGAGTTACAAGCATCTACTTGGCCAAAGCATCTACGAGTAACGGAAAGCATGCAAGATCTTAAATAACATATAAGATAATTGATAATCAACTTGACATAGTATTCAATATTCATCGGATCCCAGTAAACACAACATGTAGCATTACAATAATATGATCTTGATCATGTAGGGCAGCTCACAAGATCTAAACATGATGGCACAAAGTGGAGAGACAACCATCTAGCTACTGCTATGGACCCGTAGTCCAAGGATGAACTACTCACGCATCACTCCGGAGGCAGGCATGGCGATGTAGAAGCCTCCGGTGACGATTCCCCTCTCCGGCAGGGTGCCGGGAAGAGGTTCTGAACCCTCCCGAGCTAGGGTTGATGGCGGCGGCGTCTCTGGATCTTTTCGTGGATATTTGCTCAGGCACTTAGGGTTTTCGCGTCGGGGGGAATAAGTAGGCGAAAGGGCGGCGACTGAAGACCCCCGAGGGGCCCACACCACCCTAGGGCGCGACAGAGGGGGGAACCGCGCCCTAGTGGCGTGTGGGGCCCTGGTGGCCCTCCTCTGTTGCTCCTTCGCTCCGTCAGGCGTGTTCTGGAAAAATAGGGACCCCCGTGTAGTTTCGTCCAATTCCGATAATATTTCCAGACTAGCTTTTCTGAATACAAAAACAGCAGAAAACAGGAACTGGCACTTCGGCATCTTGTTAATGGGTTAGTCCCAAAAAATGTATAAAAGTGATATAAAGTAGATGCAAAACACGTAGCAATTGGTATAAAACAAGCATGGAACATCAAAAATTATAGATACGTTTGAGATGTATCATCAATCCAACCCGAGCAATCAAATCAGTAGCATATTTCTGTTGAGTGAGAACTAATCCAGAGGAACATTTTTTAACTTCCATGCCCAAGAAAAAATGTAGATCGCCCAAGTCCTTGAGGGAAAATTGGTTACTCAAATCACGTAATAGAACCGAGATGGCTTCATCAGATGAGCTTGTCACAATGATGTCATCAACATATATCAAAAGGAAGATGATTATACCTGACTTGTTATAGAGAAACAAGGAGGTGTCAGCCGTAGAGGGGACAAAACCAAGCTCATGTAACTTCAGACTCAACCGAGAGTACCAGGCACGAGGAGCTTGTTTTAATCCATAGAGTGCTTTGTCCAGTTTACAGAGATATTTAGGAGCACGAGGATCTTCAAACCCGGGTGGTTTCATATATACTTCCTCTTCCAGAACATCATGTAAGAACGCGTTCTTGACGTCTAGCTGATGAAGACTCCAACCTCGTGTGACAGACAAAGCTAACACAATTCTGATAGTTTCTATTTTCACCACTGGACTAAATGTATCTTCATAGTCAATGCCATAGCGTTGTTTAAATCCTTTTGCAACAAGACGAGCTTTATACCTGTCAATAGAACCATCGGCATGACGCTTGATGCGATAGATCCACTTGCAGTCAATAACATTTTTATTTGAGGTATGAGGGACAAGGTGCCAAGTACGATTGTGCATGAGAGCATCATATTCCTCTTTCATTGCTAATTTCCAATTTGAATCAGCAAGAGCTTCTTTAACAGTTCCATCCTTATAAATGCGAGGTTGTCGAATACCTTTTTGTAAGCGAGTGCGTGGCTTAGGTGCAGGAGGGGGCACAGGAGCTGTCGAGGCAGAAGATCCTGAGGCTGCAGAGGTGTCAGCCGACACATGCATGTCAGAATTCACAGGAGATCATGTGGGTGTTCCTGTGTTGACCTCAGCCGAAGATGTGGCCGCAGAAGATCCTGACGATCCAGTGAATTCTGACGAGGAGGGCGACGTGGCGCGGCGGGACTGGGCCGTGCCAGGAGAATCTTCAGCCCTGGTGCGCTGCTGGTCCGTGGGTGCAGACCCAGAAGCAGACGCCTCAGAGGCGACGTGGCGGCTCGGGACGGGGTGGTGGGCTCCTGTGTTTGCTCATGATCCGAGACGGATCTGTTTGACGGATCCGAGGCTGATTCTGTCGGAGGATCATCACCAAAATCTGTGCCCTGCACCGAATTTTCAATGTCTTCTGAATTTTCACTGTTTTGACTGTTTTGATCGCCGTTTTCACTGTTAGCTTCAGAATTTTCACTAGTTTCAGTGTCTATAACCTACACAGGATCACTAATAGATACAACATGCATATGTTCATTATTTTGCACACCCTCATTAGTTGATTCTATGGGGGATAAGTTGTGAGGGAGAAGGAGGATTTCTTCGCGAAGACGAGAGCCGGCATTGGGATGTAAGGCAGAGAAGGGAAAAACGGCTTCATCAAAAACCACATCACGAGAGATATAGACACGGCCGGTAGAAACGTCAAGACATTTTACTCCTTTGTGACGAGGACTATATCCAAGAAAAACACACCGCTTGGACCGAAAAGCAAGCTTTCTTTTATTATAGGGACGAAGATTTGGCCAACAAGCGCAACCAAAAACACGAAGGGAGTCATAATTAGGCTTGATATCGAGAAGTTTTTCGGTGGGAGTCATAAAATTTAGAACTTTTGAAGGAAGTAAGTTGATTAGAAAAGTGGCGGTGAGAAAAGCTTCATCCCAAAATTTGAGAGGCATGGAGGCATTAGCAAGCAAGGAAAGCCCAACTTCAACAATATGACGATGTTTACGTTCAGCCGAGCCATTTTGTTGATGTGCATGTGGACAAGAGACATGATGTATGATACCAATTTTCTGAAAGAAACCATTGAGTTTTTCATATTCACCACCCCAATCAGTTTGCATAGTGATGATTTTTCGACCAAGATTGCGTTCAACAAGTTGCTGGAAATTAAGAAAAACGTGATAAACTTCACACCAATTTTTAAGAAGATAGATTCAAGTAAATTTACTATAGTCATCAATAAATCTTACATAATATTGGTGTTTGCCAACAGAGGCGGGAGCAGGTCCCCAAACATCAGATTTTTTTTGTTCTAATGGAACATGAGAGACACTAGTGGAAACAGGATATGGCAATTGATGACTTTTTGCTTGTTGACAAGGATCACAAATATAAGGAACTACTTCTGGAGAATACGTGTACTACACCGTTCCTGATACGTGTGTATTACATCTAACACATACCACCTTTGATGTTCGCAACACTCTACGGTTACTATGGAGCGGGTCATAGGGAGCAACATTTATGATGCAGATGAGGGCGAGCAAGATAATAATGAGGTGCTTAGCGATGGGGATACAGACTTGACATGGAGAACTGGGGATGGTAGGATAGACGACGACATCACATTGGAACATGGATTTCTGACCTTCCGATACTTGGTAGAATCATGTGGGAACCTTCTAATGGTAAAGCGACAACTGAGTGGTCTGAAACTCGACTACAAGGTGGAGGTTTTCAAGGCAAACATGAGCGCGAGCGCATGGATTCCAATGTCCGGTGGACTTGGGGGGCAGGCACTTTTTATCGGCAAACGCTTCAGTAAATCTATTACTGCTCGTGGAGAGATAGAGCCGGATGCTATTTATTTTATCGATTCAGGCCAAGTCTTCAGGACGAAACCTCACCCCATAAACCCCCAAGGAGATATATGGGTTCTTTTCAACGTCCGCAACCTCTCGACTATGTCTCGCCAACGTGGATATTTCCTCCAAATTAGATGGATTTATGACTCTAGCGTCATGTATATTGTACTCCCTCTGTATCTAAATATAAAACGTTTTTAGCACAATTTGAGTTACCAAAACGTCTTATATTTAGACTTATATCTAAATGCCCTTGCGTTGCTACGGAGCAATAAAAAACACACTTGGTTTAGCATTCCTTGTGCACAACTATGGAGAACAATTTAGGATATCACTTCATTGAATTAGTGTGTTTTATTTGAGTGGAACTTCGGGCATAGCCAACATTGCTCGATCACCATTCTACTTGTCAATGCTTGTGAATCTCTAGTGTGGTTTATGTCCAAACACCAAACGGATGACGACACATAAACATTGTATTACCTTAATATAGATACTGAAGAGGGACATGTACAACAGTTGCCCACTCTCGCACATCCCCTAATAAGGAGCAGGTCCACTCAGGAGTCTAGTCATCAAATCGCCCTCTACGTCTGCACAATGTGTAATTATTTCTTCTTAATATGAAACGTCTAGTTATACCTTTTTCGGAACTGTGTCAACAAAACAAGAAATCGATCATATGAAACACTTATTCCTCGGCAAAACGTCAGTTCATGCAACAACACAATGAGATTACAGATGAACATAAGTTCTCCTCATTTCAAATCCAAAGAGAAGATAATAAATTGAACTGGCATATACCCATTAAGAACCTGCAGATCAAGATTTCCTACATGAATTAATGTCCATGTGCTTTGGAAGGAAATAAATCTAATTCTTTGATTTTCAGGTCAAGTTTCTTCTACCTTTGACTAGTCATTTGAATTGGAGCGAGGGCATCATCCACACATCCTTTTGAAATGGAACTGTTGCTGCTGATTGGTACCATGTTTTCTGAATTCATATGTGGTTTGAGTTTGGACAAGCCGTTGACCGTTTCATATGTGGTTTTTTATTTGCAAAAGTTGCTTCCATGTAATCTGAATTTAGTCCCTTATCCAGTTACGAGACATGTGACCTATTTGATGTTAGCTAAATGGAACTTCATCTGAGATCATTTAATTCAGTTTCAATCATGTTACATGCTTTAAATCAGCGTGCGAAATCATAGTTTAGATGGGAAGTAGAGCTCTACATCTTTTTGCATACAATTTTAAATCTTTGCTGTGTTTGTGCATGCCTGAAGTATGGAACCTAAACAGAGGCGCAATGTTCTGGAACACAAGAGGATCTATTGTGCCCACTTGTGATGGGTTTGCAGTATTAGTGTTATCAAGTCTGCCTTTGTCAGCTTGTCATGACACTACGAATTTGTCTCCGCTTCTGTTGGAAAAGCAGAGTAGCCACCGCATAACAGCTGAAAGGTAGATGGAAGTGCAAATGCTGAAAGGTAGACAGTGGTCTGATAAACCCTGCACTGTGGAGCACTGGAGCTGGACTGTGCGGAGGCAGTGCAAACCCTGCACTGTGTGACATTTTTTCATACTCAAACCGTGAATTACTGTGGCCAAGCGACCAATTGTGTTCTGATTAGAGCAGAAGTGGAACCATTTTGGTGTTCTGAGAAAATGTCACACAAACAAAATGTGACGAAATCCCCAAAAAATGAGATGACGTCACAAAATTAGCTATTAATGTGAACGGGCAAGAAGTGCTTAAACAAAAAAGACATTTGACATAATGGGCTATCATATTAATGGAGTAAACCAAAGGGGAGTCCATTAATGATGACATCAAGGTTCAGCAAACTAAGAGGGAAACAATTTCTCCAATATTGTGCTTCAGCTTGACTCATTAAATTGAGAAAGCTGGAAAACATTCAGCTAACGTTCAAGCGTTATTGTAAAAATGTTAAGACTGCCAACCTTGATGTTGACTTGCAACTTGCTATATCATTTTAGCTAAAAGCTAGAGCAACCCGAAGTATATATTTCATAGCATGATAAATATTGAGAAGTAATGATTTCATATTAGAAACTAATGAGCTTAATAAATTGTCATAAGGAATTGCCAGCTCGCAGGGAAACAAATAAAATTGATAACCTTCTCACATTCTCGCAGGAAAATTAACAAGTATAAATTGACAAATACATAGTCGGGATTGAAAAATCTGTGCACGCTGGGCTCTGTTGTTGCTGGACCTGATCTTATCCTCCCCATCCAAATGATTGTGCCGCTCTTTGTTGTCGAGGACTTGTGATTTGTCCTTCGTGAGTAGATTCTCAATGTAGTATTGTGCCTAATGATGGTTTCTTCCTCGATTTTCCGGTGTCCACTTCATTCTTCATTGTGAGAATATCGACCCGCTAGTATGTTGTTCCTGGTGATGAATTGTCTAGAAATGGAGAATATAAAATCATCATGGCATACATCCATGCTAGAATAAATTGAGGTTTTGAATAGTTGAAACTATCTTCAATCTAGCAGGAAAATATGGGTAGTTCAGTAAGGAGTACTATAATTCCAATGTGTTGCGAACATAAAATGTGTGGATGAACATTTTTTGTTTTTGTAATTTTTGACATGTTGAAATCTTTTTAAAATGCATTTCTCATAATGGGATGAGATACTCCCGTGAGCCAAAACATCATGTCATGCTAGCCTCCCCTTGGAGTTCTTACAACTCCTATAAAATTTGTTGCTACATATATTTTTAATGTTTAATTTCATGCATAAATTCTTATATGATAAACTAACATGAGCAATTATGTACATCTCGTGCGATACAAAGCGTATTACGGCCATAATATATAATAATTTAATTTTGTGTCTGCAAAAGTAGTATAACCTATGGTATTTTATATTCGTGGGTGATTATTATAAGGAATTCTATTTGAATAACAAGTATAGATCATCAACATATTATCAATTATTACTGAAATCACTGTAACTTATAAGACACATTTAACTAGGAAAAAGTGACCATGCCAACTATTAAATTTATACTTCAAAAGTTTCTATATATTTGATTACAAACGATACACTACACACCTCTTTTTAGATATTTGATAAGCTGAATACTTTAAAATCTCTACCGCTATATTTAATAATATTAAAAATGGAGAAAAATATTCACGTGATAATATACATATATGCTAAATAATTCATCAATTGCAAAACATCAAGGAGACGTGCATTTTTTCTTTTTTAGTTTCACATTTAAAAATGGTTTTATATCCTGTTCGGGAAAATATATCTGTGAGGGAATTTTGTTTTTTCGCAACTCAGATGCATTTTCAATAATATATGTTGTATAGATATAACTGAAAATAAAAATATTGTATGGTAAACAATGCTAACTAAGTATTATAAACATATATATGTTAAAACCATAATCTAATTTAAAATTTTAATAAAATATAAAAGTTTAGTACATGAAAGGATAGTTCTTTTTATTGATATACTTCTCCATGGCGTACTAAGACTCTTACTTAGGGACAAATTATTTGAAGCACCGCATGTCTAGACTGCGTGCGAGTAGCTAATTCAAACCTATATTACTAACTACATGCCATACTTATTTCAAAGTGGATCACATGACTTTCTTGTAGCTTAAGAAAACTAAGACACATAAAAAATGGAAACAACACTGAAATCAAAGGAAAAAAGTTTCGAGTTCAAAGAATAATATAATGGATGAACTACTGATAATATATAGACGGAGTACTGCTATAGAACAGATTATCTTCATTCAACCGACTGTTGACTAGTAAAACCACACACAATTTACCTAGACATAGCAAAACCTTCGGTAAATTGCGAGGCAACACAAAATTAGAACAAATAGGATAGATAATAAGGACCAAGTTGAGAGAGACATTTTATATATGTTTGTGCATAGATTTTGTCTTTTATATGTGTTGTCATTTCCGTGATTCTGCTTATTGTGATTTTGATGATAATTGTCATTTATATATGTCGCGATTCACCATTTTTTTGCTAAAAATACGCTAGGGTGTGTAATTATGTGGCACACTACTAATATATATGCCACCGGTGGCGTGCAATGATCCCACCACCACTAATACATGTATTATTAATGGCGTGGTTTAGGCATGACGCTTATACTTCTGTTCATCATTGGGTGTGGAAAGCATATCTAGAGTAAGGAAACGATTACATAGTTTTTGCAAGTCTTCTATAAGAGGTTGCATGTTCCTGGCTATTTTGGGACCTCTGATGAGTAATGACATCAAACAGTTC
This sequence comes from Poa pratensis, assembly GCA_947311845.1. Lineage (NCBI taxonomy): Eukaryota > Viridiplantae > Streptophyta > Magnoliopsida > Poales > Poaceae > Poa > Poa pratensis. Next base: position 14,281,611 of record CAMZMU010000045.1, read on the forward strand.
GATTGATTAATACACGCCCAATATGGTAAGTTTTAAGGTATAACGAGTAGTGGAAACATGTTGTAGGAGTTCTCATCGAAGTCTTAAATTTCTTGGATTCCAGCAAAATTTGGATGGTTCTCATCAAAGTCATTCGACGCAACGCCATATAAAGTTTCGCATATGGAAAACAATTTTTTGTTCTATGCGATCAACCAAATAGACAAATATGACATCCACATTAATACTTCAAATTTCACCAATAAACCTGATGACCTTATTTATTATTGGGTTTATCTAGCTGGAAAAATCACATTATCCTGTATCGTTGCATGTTAGCAACACCATGTCATATATGGACTTGGATTCATATGAGATTGTGTGTCAATACATACTATTCCCTACGCATGGGATTCAGAAAATGGTTTCAGTTGGGAATTATCCTAACCAATTTCACTGTTAGAGAGCCCAGACAGAGCAACAGATTTCCTGAATTTGTCAAGAATATGCAAAGTTCCATGGCAGAATAGATTTATTTGTGAGCAAAAGAAAACAAAATGTGCTAATTCCAACGCAGCTAACTACCATACCTGCTCACGAAGTAAGTTAATAGAGAGATGGTGGAGGACTAATCAGCGAAACATCTCCAACAGACACGCACTACTAAAATTCCTCCATCGCTCCTCCCCCGTTGCCGTTGCTTCCTCCTCAGATCCGATCTCTCCAACACACGGGCACACACCACCCGCCCGCCCGCTCCTCCGCCGCCTTGCTCGAGGGAGCTCTCGCCGCCGCCGTCTGCCGCCATGGCGGCGGCTAACGCCCCATCGCCATGCGCGAGGCGCTCACGGTAACAACACACCCATCCTACTCTTGTGTCTCCCTCTCCGTCGGAAGTCGCATCAGATCTCCGAGGAGAGGCTAGCCTGGGCATCCGACTGACTGGCCATGGCGTTGGCGTTGTTGCTTGTTTGCAGCTGACGAGCCTGGGGATCGCGCCGCAGTTCGTCACCTTCACCCACGTCACCATGGAGTCGGACAGGTACATCTGCGTCCGGGAGACCTCTCCGCAGAACAGCGTCGTCATCATCGACATGGCCATGCCTAGCCAGCCCCTCCGCAGGCCCATCACCGCCGACTCCGCGCTCATGAACCCCAACACCAGGATCCTCGCGCTCAAAGGTAGGTGCCTCACGAGATCTCGCCGAACACTAGGGGATCTCATTCTCACCACGCCCCTGCTATCCTAGTCTGGTCGCTGCGCCGTGGGATCTGAAGTAGCTGGGCGACGATCTCAGCTTCCGTCTCCGTAGTTTAGTGTACACTTGGCTTGGGGACTATGAATGCGCGCAACTGAGATTGATCAAGCTTCAGCTTGGGATCTCTTAGTTTCGCGTGGCCCTTCCAATTTTGTACCAAACCTGGTAAACACTATGTTTTAGTAACACATTTACCTGTCGTTCATAATGCGAGCCAAAGGAATGATGGTTGGGCAGCATCATGTTGCAGACATAGATACTTCCATTCTGATAATATGCCAAGCACACAAAAGTAGGTTGGTCCTCTAGTATATGAAATTTAATGACGAATTTTGATGAATATGTACATTTTAGAATTTCGAAATTACATCTTCTGATGGAAGATCACAGACTTAAACTTACATTATCTTGAGATTAAGAATGAATGTAGCCTCTTATTGGTTGTCTAATAAAACCATAGTTCTACATGTGCTTGGGAAAACTCTAACATGGCCTGTGTCTTGTTTATTATGTCCATGACCATGACTTTGAATTCCTTTTGTTGAGCATAGTTTGTGCCAAGGATAGGGAATCATTAGAGTTTGTTGTCTAAATTTGCGAGTTTTTGATCTGAAGTCCTTGAATTAATGCCTTATCCCAAAACTGGCTCATCATAGTTTTTCAAAGAAATGCCCCTTTATTACCTTTCCAGTTAGTCTTGGGTAGCTAGTTGTGACAAGGTGGAGCTTGAATATAAAGCTGAAGTATTTTTTTCTGGAGCGTAATGTTGTATACCAATTTGATGTGATATTATGGCTATGGTGCTTTTCTGTGTAACACAGTGATAGTATTCTTTTCCTTCAAATGAATTCTGACATCCATAATGCAAATAAGGTGATAGCGGCAAGGATATGGTTTCTCATGATCTGAATTCCCCAGCGGCGAATTAACAACTTGGCCCAACTTCAATAATTTAAGTTGAAATGACTGATTTATACACTGACATGATGGTATATCGCTGTTATATAGTTGATTGGGAGAAACAAATCCTATAATAATTTTATATTTCAAATTCAACCTTTAAATCTGTTCACGCCTGTCTGTAAATTAAGAAGTTTCGGAATAGCAGTAACAAATTTTCACTAAAATTTGCAGCCCAAATACCCGGAACAACGCAGGATCACCTGCAAATCTTCAATATTGAAGCTAAAACAAAAGTAAAGTCGCACCAGATGCCCGAGCAGGTAAAAGTTCTAAGTCTTTCCTTTTGTGCCTGGTAATTTTGCTTAAATTATTATCTTGACGTATTATGTTACACATATCTTCTCTACTACAATCACAGGTTGTGTTCTGGAAATGGATCACCCCCAAGTTGTTGGGTTTGGTAACACAGACAACAGTTTATCACTGGTCAATTGAAGGTTACTCCTCTGACAATCCACAGTTGTTCTCTGCTTGCCTACTATTTCTAGCCGTGCATGATTTGGCTTGTATGTATACGGAACTAAGACAATTTTTGCTTGCTGTTGCTGGAATACAGGAGATTCTGAACCCGTCAAGATGTTCGATAGGACAGCTAATTTGGCAAATAATCAGATTATCAACTACCGGTGTGATCCAGCGGAGAAGTGGCTTGTGCTTATTGGAATTGCAGCTGGTGCTCCAGAGGTAAGCTCGACAGGGCATTCTTAGCAAGCATCATCTTAACATGATGAACAGTTGTTTTTATAATTAAGCATGATACAAAAATCAAAACTTCCCCTTCCTGCTATGGTTTGTTCTGTTCCTCAGATGGTTTTGACCACTCTTTGGTGTACAAGACTATAAATTATGATTTTGCAAATCTAAGCAATCTGCTCTACTGTTGTATTATGTACCAAGTAAATGATACCTTCATATATGTGTCTCTTGTATTGATGGGCTTTTCTTTTCACCTATCAGAGGCCGCAGTTGGTGAAGGGAAATATGCAACTTTTCTCTGTAGATCAGCAGCGTAGCCAGGCACTTGAAGCCCATGCAGCATCTTTTGCAACAATTAAGGTACTGTTCAGTTATTTTGTGCTGGTTATAATTATCTTCCCTCTCCTAGCGTTTACCAACTGCCTTGACTTTCCTTGTCCAGGTTCCTGGCAATGAGAATCCATCAACGCTAATTTGTTTTGCCTCGAAGGCAACTAATGCTGGACAGATTACTTCTAAGTTACATGTTATTGAATTGGGTGCCCAGCCAGGTTTCCATTCTTTCTCTTTATTTTCAGCATTCTAATGTTTAGTAGAGCACAAGTGAGACAAACAACCATCTTGTAAATGCGGCAGTACACATTTTATCCACCATACATCTATACCCTTGTGACTCAGTATAACCATCGCAAGTTTATTTTGTACATTTTAGCCTATATCCTTAACCCTTTCTCCAAGTAAACAGCCTTTAAACTTGATTCTTGTACTTAAAATCATTCCCGTGTTCTTATTTTCCAATCATTATTGCAGGGAAACCTGGCTTTTCCAAGAAGCAAGCCGATCTCTTCTTTCCTCCAGATTTCCAGGATGATTTTCCTGTGGCCATGCAGGTGTGTTTTTTATCCCAAACGAAGTATACCATATTACCATGTTAGGTACCATAATATATCTAATTCGTTTTTTCTTCTGATACCAGATCTCTCAAAAATATGGCCTTGTCTACGTAATTACAAAGCTTGGCCTTTTGTTTGTGTATGACCTAGAAACTGCTTCAGCAGTTTATAGAAATAGAATCAGTCCAGATCCTATATTCTTGACAGCAGAGTCTTCTACAACTGGTGGATTTTATGCCATCAACAGAAAAGGGCAGGTTTTACATGCTACGGTTAATGATGCAACTGTTGTGCCTTTTGTCAGCGGTCAAGTATGATGTCTTGCACTTCATAAATTTCTTTGCTGATGCATACACTAGATATTCCTTTGAAATTCTAAATACATTTTGGTGCCTGCAGTTAAATAACCTTGAGCTAGCTGTGAATCTTGCCAAAAGAGCTAATCTTCCTGGGGCAGAGAACTTGGTAAACTCCTTAACTACTATGCTTTTGTGAATTGTGTTTTACATTTGCAGAACTTGCTCCTATTTTTGCATAAAACTTTTTGAGTTGAGTGAGTATTTCATTGCTAGATTGCTGATCTATGTGCTAATTTTACTGTGTTCCATAAGAACGGTGTAGTCAACATGTTTATGCAGTTTTCCCAATTTCCACTCCTGTTCCTGCTGAATGCGCACTTCCGAATTTGAGCTTATCATGCCTGTTTCTTCTTCCAGTGCCTAATGTTTGTGCTTTTGGTATTTCGGTGTCTCACAAACACTATGCACCATTACAGTTGCTGTCATGCGAACCTAAGCGTGTTATCTTGGCTTTAAAAGGATCCATGTATTTTTACAATTGTCGATCTCATTTGACATGTGGAGAGACTAACAGCTATTTTAATTATTCTGAATTGCAGGTTGTGCAAAGATTTCAGGAACTGTTTTCACAAACAAAATACAAGGAAGCAGCAGAGCTGGCTGCAGAATCCCCTCAGGGTCTTCTACGAACCCCTGAGACTGTTGCAAAATTTCAGGTCCCTTTCTGGTTTTGTTGCCTATGAAGCTGTTAATATTTATGTACCTCCTTTTCATAGCTCGGTTCCTACCTTTAAACTTTCTTAATAAGCCAGCCGTCCTTCATAGACCAAACCGTGTGATATCTGATAAGAGATCATTTTGCTCTCACGAATTCACAGTAAAGTGACTAATGTGCTAATTTGTTGAAAACCATTGCCCTTTTTATAATTTAAGTCGATTAGTTCTTTTACCATGTAAGAGAAACTTTTTGTAGTTACTTGTTGGTCCTTAATGGAAAGCATGATTAGGTAAGAGCGATATGATTACAGTCCTGCCTTTATTATTTATGCATATACAATTAATCTGCTTAAAGTGTGTACTTCTAGTTCCTTACTTGAAAATATCACTAGATAAGAGAAACAGTGACAAACAGTATGCATTATTCACATTAAACTGTAGGTTTTGCTTGGCTGACGTGCTGTTTGTGTGATTCTAATGTAGAGTGTTCCTGTTCAAGCTGGGCAAACTCCTCCACTCTTGCAGTACTTTGGCACATTGCTAACTCGAGGGAAGCTAAATGCTTACGAGTCTCTTGAGTTATCTCGACTTGTCGTAAATCAGAACAAAAAGAACCTTTTAGAGAATTGGCTTGCAGAAGACAAGCTGGAGTGCAGTGAAGAGCTGGGAGATCTTGTTAAGGTAGTACGGTTGTTGTGAGATGTTTGTTGATTACACAGATTTCGTCGTGCTTCGATAAATTTCGTTAACTGCTATCTGTGGATTGTTCACTAACTGGTGCTTTGGTGTAGACGGTAGACAATGACCTTGCGTTGAAAATATACATAAAGGCTAGGGCAACCCCTAAAGTAGTTGCTGCTTTTGCTGAAAGGAGGGAGTTCGACAAAATCCTTATATATTCGAAGCAGGTATATTGCTTTGGTACTCTGAATTCTTCTTTTCAATATGCAGTCCCGATTTTAGCTTGAAACCTTGGACATTGACCATCTTGCCTAAAACTTTTGCTGTTCCAGGTTGGATACACTCCTGATTACCTCTTCCTCCTCCAGACCATCCTACGTACGGATCCACAGGTAATAGGTTGTTCAAGGCTTTAAGCCAATCAGTGCCGTGGTGAACGTTTAGTAGTTTGTTGTCAGGTTCTTTGATCTGATGCATCCTTGCCTAACTTGCATATCCTATATATTCTTGACCAGGGTGCTGTCAACTTTGCTCTCATGATGTCACAAATGGAAGGGGGTTGTCCATTAGATTATAATACTATAACTGATCTGTTCCTTCAGGTATCCTTTCTATTCATATTAATTGCTTTGTTGGTTTGTAATATTCTTCTTGCCATTTTTACTTTGAAGTTCGGCTGTATGTCTTGCCTCATGCGTCTTTTGTTAATAGAGAAATATGATACGTGAGGCAACGGCCTTTCTGCTGGATGTTCTGAAACCAAACTTGGAAGAGCATGCTTTTCTACAAACCAAGGTTGACATATAATTTATTTAAATACATATGACTGCCCTAGACCCTTACCTCCTTTGTTGCTCAGTAGCTTGTGTTTGAATTCATTTTAGGTTTTGGAAATCAACTTGGTGACTTACCCAAATGTTGCTGATGCCATCCTTGCTAATGGTATGTTCAGTCATTATGACCGCCCTCGCATCGCTCAGCTCTGTGAAAAGGCTGGGTTGTACTTGCGAGCCCTCCAGGTCTGTATCTCTGCATGTATTTGGTTGATACATTCTCTCTGTCTCTCAGTTTATTAAGTCTTTATTGTGATATTGTGATATTGTGATACAGCACTATGCAGAGTTGCCTGATATCAAACGTGTCATTGTAAATACCCACGCCATTGAGCCACAGGTTTGTTCTATTCAGCTACGTTTGACTATCAATCTACTGTTACCTGGTCCATTAACAACATCCTTTCACAGGCACTCGTTGAGTTCTTTGGCACCCTTTCAAAAGAATGGGCACTAGAGTGCATGAAGGACCTTCTACTGGTCAATCTGAGAGGAAACCTTCAAATAGTTGTGCAGGTAATCCTTTTTGGTTTCCTTTTAACTTTCTTTCTTGCTGTTTCTTTCTTATCGACTCTAATTGTGTCCAATCCTGCAAACACCTCTGAAGGCTGCCAAAGAATACTCTGAGCAGCTAGGAGTTGATGCTTGCATAAAACTATTTGAGCAGTTTAAATCTTATGAGGGCCTGTACTTTTTCCTGGGATCCTATTTGAGCTCCAGGTACTTAAACAATATGTTAATATCTTTCAAACATTTTTCCTTAATGCAGCACATATTAACATTACATTTCTTTGCCTGCAACAGTGAGGATCCAGATATTCACTTCAAGTACATAGAATCAGCTGCAAGGACTGGCCAGATCAAAGAAGTTGAGCGTGTAACCAGAGAGTCTAATTTCTATGATGCTGAGAAGACAAAGAACTATCTGATGGAAGCAAAACTACCTGATGCCCGTCCACTGATTAATGTTTGTGACCGCTTTGGTTTTGTTCCAGATCTGACTCACTATCTGTACACAAATAACATGCTAAGGTATATTGAAGGCTATGTACAGAAGGTATGTAAATCTTTGAACTCATTGTTATTGAGTATGGTTCTTCTGATATGTTGAGTATATGAATGGTTGTTTCCCTTATGTCTGGTTTGTAGGTGAACCCTGGAAATGCTCCGTTGGTAGTGGGGCAGCTACTTGATGATGAGTGCCCTGAAGATTTCATTAAGGGTTTGATTTTATCTGTTCGCTCTCTCCTTCCTGTTGAGCCACTAGTTGATGAATGCGAGAAGAGGTGTGATTCTATTTAAAGTAGTTATTGTTGTGTACATGTTGAGATGCACACCTTTTTTGTTGTCTTATTTGTTTCATTTGTAATCAGGAACCGCCTACGTCTGCTTACACAATTCTTGGAGCACTTAGTTAGCGAGGGTAGCCAAGACGTGCATGTCCATAATGCTCTTGGGAAAATTATCATCGATAGCAACAACAACCCAGAGCATTTCCTTACTACCAACCCATTCTATGACTCACGTGTGGTGGGTAAATACTGTGAAAAGCGGGACCCTACACTTGCTGTTGTTGCTTACAGGCGTGGACAATGTGATGATGAACTTATTAATGTGACCAACAAAAACTCACTGTTCAAGCTGCAAGCTAGGTATGTTCATAGTTTGTTGTCTTTCTGATGTCATATAATTTTGTTTGAATCATTTATATCCGCTGGGTCATTGCTTACATGTTCAGTCCTATGTTTTGAATTTTCAGGTATGTGGTTGAAAGAATGGATAGTGATCTGTGGGATAAAGTTCTACTCCCTGAAAATGAATACAGAAGGCAGTTCATTGACCAAGTTGTTTCTACCGCGTTACCTGAAAGCAAGAGCCCTGAGCAAGTTTCTGCTGCTGTTAAGGCTTTCATGGAAGCTGACCTCCCACATGAACTTATTGAACTTCTTGAGAAGATTGTCCTTCAGAATTCTGCTTTCAGTGGAAACTTCAACCTTCAGAACCTGCTCATCTTGACAGCGATCAAGGCGGACCCGTCCAGGGTCATGGACTATGTTAACAGATTAGACAACTTTGATGGCCCTGCCGTCGGAGAAGTAGCTGTTGATGCACAACTGTATGAGGAGGCTTTTGCCATATTCAAGAAGTTCAACTTAAATGTGCAGGCTGTCAATGTTCTATTAGATAATATCCGAAGCATAGAAAGAGCTGAAGAGTTTGCATTCCGCGTTGAAGAAGATGCTGTTTGGAGCCAAGTTGCTAAGGCCCAGTTGCGTGAAGGTTTAGTCAGCGAAGCAATTGAGTCCTTCATCCGCGCAGATGATACATCACATTTCCTTGATGTCATCCGTGCTGCTGAGGAAGCCGATGTATATCATGATTTAGTAAAGTACTTGCTGATGGTAAGGCAAAAGGCAAGGGAGCCCAAGGTCGATGGAGAACTCATCTTTGCATATGCTAAGATCGATAGGCTCAGCGACATTGAGGAGTTTATTCTAATGCCAAATGTTGCCAATCTCCAAAATGTTGGTGATCGGCTCTATGATGAAGAACTTTATGAAGCTGCAAAGATTATCTATGCCTTCATCTCGAACTGGGCTAAGTTAGCTGTCACCCTAGTCAAGCTGAAGCAGTTCCAAGGAGCTGTAGATGCTGCTCGCAAGGCTAACAGCGCTAAAACTTGGAAGGAAGTATGCTTTGCTTGTGTTGATGCTGAGGAGTTCCGTTTGGCACAAATATGTGGTCTCAACATTATCATTCAGGTATATATAAGCTGGAACATTACTCTCCTTTTCAAGCAAAGGTTTATGATCAATATATGTTCCTAGCTCTCGAGGAATCGTTATCTAGTCCTCTCTCACACGCCTTCTTTTGTTTAGGTTGACGACTTGGAAGAAGTGAGTGAATACTACCAGAACAGGGGATGTTTCAGTGAACTCATTTCTCTCATGGAGAGTGGTCTTGGACTTGAACGTGCGCACATGGGCATCTTTACAGAACTGGGAGTCCTTTATGCTAGATACCGCTACGAGAAGCTCATGGAACACATCAAGCTTTTCTCCACCCGTCTCAATATTCCTAAGCTTATTCGTGCTTGTGATGAACAACAACACTGGAAAGAGCTAACTTACCTGTACATACAATATGATGAATTTGACAATGCTGCCACCACTATTATGAACCATTCACCAGATGCATGGGAGCATATGCAATTTAAGGATGTTGCTGTTAAGGTCGCAAATGTTGAGATATATTACAAGGCCGTGCACTTCTATTTGCAAGAGCACCCTGATCTCATCAATGATCTTCTCAATGTGCTTGCACTTCGCTTGGATCACACGAGAGTCGTAGACATAATGCGCAAGGTTTGCCTCTAGATGGATATTTTTGTCAAAGGTCTCTTTTGGTGTATGAGCTTTATATTCTATTCAAAATTCTCAACTGTTCTTTTATTCCTTATACAGGCTGGCCAGTTACATCTGGTGAAACCATACATGGTGGCTGTTCAGAGCAACAATGTCTCTGCTGTCAATGAAGCTTTGAATGAGATTTATGTTGAAGAGGAGGACTACGAGAGGCTCCGTGAATCAGTTGACATGCATGATAACTTTGATCAGATAGGTCTTGCGCAGAAGGTAAAAATAAAACTGGACGATTGTGTAATGCTTACTTTTGATGTTACTATGTTTATAATCGGCGTCTTCAATTCTTGATCAGCTTGAGAAGCATGAATTGCTTGAGATGAGGAGGATTGCTGCTTACATTTACAAGAAAGCCGGCAGATGGAAGCAATCTATTGCCCTATCGAAGAAAGACAATATGTACAAGGATTGCATGGAGACATGCTCACAGTCTGGTGACCGTGAGCTTTCGGAGGATTTGCTTGTCTATTTTATCGAGCAGGTTTGTTTTAAAATATGTTCTGTTTGGATTACTTTTTTCGTAATGAGTATGCAGAATGTGCCGATAGTGTCACCTTCTTTTTTGATAGTTGCAATGGATTTTTTCCTGCTTGTTTTTATGATACTGGCTGCCTTCCATAAAATTCCCAATTCAAGTGTTTTGTAGCATGAAATCTGCATACCACGTCTGCAGGCAGCTTACCAACTAAACTAAGTGTAGATAAATCCAAGAAATTTGCAAATTAAGCAAGCATACCAACTAAACTAAGTGTAGGTAAATCCAAGAAATTTGCAAATTAAGCAAGCACAGAAAAACTCGTGTCACCTTTTTTTTTTTGAGATGTTGGCTTGTATTGTTTTGGCAGCACCATTGCATTTCTAATGGGCAAGTGTTTCTGATTGTGTGTGTTGCAGGGAAAGAAAGAATGTTTTGCTTCTTGCCTCTTTATTTGTTACGACTTGATTCGCGCGGATGTTGCCCTTGAGCTTGCATGGACGAACAACATGCTGGACTTTGCTTTCCCCTACCTGTTACAGGTATCTTATTTCCGTCTTTATGTCTGTAAATGTTTAGTTACATACAGTTTGCTGTAATAGCATTCTTGTTATGCTTGCAGTACATCCGTGAGTACACAAGCAAGGTAGATGACTTGGTGAAGGACAGGATTGAATCACAGAAAGAAGAAAAGGCTAAAGAGCAGGAAGAGAAGGACGTTGTTGCTCAGCAGGTAAATCTGTTGTGCTATTCTTTTTGTTTAACATCCTGCTATTCATGCTTAAAACAGCCAGCATGACAAGTTGGTTCTGTTATACAGAACATGTATGCCCAATTGCTCCCTCTCGCCTTGCCTGCTCCACCTGGGATGGGAGGTCCACCTCCGATGGGGGGAATGGGCATGCCTCCTATGGGTATGCCTCCGATGGGCGGAATGGGTATGCCTCCGATGGGTCCTGGTCCGATGCCGGCATACGGGATGCCTCCGATGGGAAGCTACTGAGGGTGTTACAGTTTGCATTTGAAGAACATAGATGATGTCTGATTGTTTCAGTTTACACAGAGGGAAGCACGGCGATCACGAGGTATCTTCGAAGTTGTAGATTTGGGCTATTGGTTTTCCATTAATATTCTTTTGGTACCAGTACAATTTTGGCGAGCAATATCCCTAGCCGAGGTACTGAGTTGATTTACTGGTCACAGTATATTATGGTCGGGTAGAGATGAGGATGTTTAGGTTCAGCTGAAGAACGGGTGGAGGACTGGTACCATTTGTATAGGTTGTGTGATAAAAAAGTTTGTAGACATTTTGAATGTACACTCGTTGGCGTCGGTGTTGCCAGCCATGAACAGAAACACTGCCTGTATGTTATATGTTAATCCCTCATGTCTAGAGGTTTGATTTTTGTACCTGGAACAATGCTTTTGTTGAACAACACGGTGTAATTGTATCTGTCACTGTCAATGGTCTATAGTTTTCCGTGTGTAAGCTGTACCGTTTGCCCTCATGTTGACTTCAGATGCCTGTGTATGACCCTGGAGATGGTGGATTTCTCAAAAATCGATCCCTTTTGTTTTTGGGTTAAGGAGAAGAAGTTAATTACCTAAGTTTCAAACTCTAATTTTTATCAATAATCAGTTTGATCTTTTTTCCCACCTTCAGAAGAAGGATGAAGCATAGATAGATCTAGAGACTTCGTTCGATGTCTTATTGTTCAGACTTAGTAACCTCCAAGGCTCCAATAGTTTGTTCACTGGACACCTTCGTTGAAGTTACTCGTGTCCTTTTCAAGTGATATATATCTGCGAGCGTTGACGAGAATAGGCACGTGGGTCCATTAAATTATTGATCGAGCCTGACCCACTCTATTAGTCTATTATGCATATGGATTCTGTCGATGACGGTGACGTATGACTAACCGTGGAAAATTTATCGACGGAACTGTAAACCAGTCGTCTCCTTCGTGCTCATGAAAGCTATAGGCCCATCCTGCGACACACTAGAAACTTTCCGGCAGGGAGTGGAGACTCTATATTTAAAAACAATTTAAAATCTTATTTACAAGTTTTTAAAAGTCTGAAAATATCTTTCATTTGTCAATGATGTATCCCAAAATTGTGTAAATCTCAATTTGAGGTACTCTATATTCAGAGGTACATAAAAATTTCTCATTATGATTTTTTTTAGCCCAAAATACAAAGAATATCTCATTATGATTTTTTTAGCCCAAAATACAAAGAATATCTCATTATGATTTTGCATACTTTTAGTATGCTTACTACATCTAGATTTTTCTAAAACTTGTAAATATGTTTTTGATTTCTTTTTTAAAATAGAGAGCATTGGAATTGGGGAGCCGAAGTGTCTTTCCAGGAGGGGATGATACGTTTGCATCCCATGACAAGTACTATAAAAGTGGAATCTAACCCATGGAAATAGTCGAAACTTGTACCGTAGGAAACTTGGTGGAATGAATCTGAGATTATTTTGGGAGTGTTGTATTTATTATTTTGGGTTGGTGTATCGCTGGATCGCACAGACGGTGTTAGTGGTGTTGTCTCGAGTAAAAGTTCTCCGGCTCAAATCGCGTTTTAGAGATGATGGGTTTGTTGTTGCCGAAAAGCTTAGGAGTTTTTGTTGCCATCGGTCTTTTTTTGGATGACGTGTTGGTTCATGTAGATGTCCATGGCATGACTCCATTGACACCGTCGCCGACAATGTTATCTTCAACAACTTTTCATTTAGAGCCTTTATGAGCAAAATGGCCGGTTTGGTATGGTGATGCTATGTGTGGCCGCCTGCCTAGATTAAGGTGGTGCCCTCCATGACATTCTTGGCGCAATTGCCAACCTCCATCGTAGAGAAAATCTTCTATTATAGCGATTCAATGAGATTTTATCTTCTAGTACTTGATGGTGAATTTTTCGATGTAAGACAGAGTTTGTCTATGGCTTCAACGCGTATATTAAGGCTTATGATTCGAGTTGTATTTTCCTCCTTGTTTAGAGTTTTTTTCCTACTATGTGGGTTTATTTAGCCATTATTAACTGCTTGTACACAATTTTCTCTTTATCGAATATATAAACTAGATTTAATTACAAAACAATAGAGCAATGCAAAAATTTCGTTACCACAGCAATCAAAACGAAGAGCTCAGAGTGAAACAATGAATGAATGAACACGTGATAGTACTGTGCACATGTGATCGATGAAGTGAAAATCATGTCTAAAAAATGTGCTGAGATGTGAGAGAGTCGATCGATCAGGCCGTCATCATGACCCTGAACTCGTCGAATGAGAGGGCGCCGTCGCCGTCGAGGTCAAACCTGCAGATCATGGCCTTGCATTCCTCCACGCCCAGCTCGTGCGACCCCAGCCTGCTCAGCGTCCGCCTAAGGCTCGCCGGCGTGATCATCGTCGTCGCCGTGTCTTCCGTCGCGTACATCCCGAACGCCTCCCTCAGGCACTTTCTCCTGACCACGTCCTCGTCGTCTTCATGGGCGCCGGCGGCTAGCCTCGCGAACTCTTCTTGGTTCAGCAGCCCGTCGCCGTCGGCGTCCACTGAGGCGAGGATCGCCGCGGCATCCTCCTCCGACACGTCCTCGCCCAGGGTCGACGCCAGGCCGCACCGCAGCTCGGAGGCGGACACCTTGCCGTCCCCGTCCTTGTCGAAGGCGGCGAACGCCGACGATGCCTCCATGACCAGCATGATCGAATGAGCAAACTATTCGATCCTGCTTTGCTTTTCACTAAATTTTGCAGCTAGGCAACCGAATTTTGGAGCTGGCAACTTAATCTGTGTGCCTTGAACTGGAACGGATTGATGATCATATGGAGCGCGTGGCGAGGTATATATACGTGTGCAGGACGAACATAAGACAATATGGAGCATACAGCATGATTGATGATCGTCAGGAAGGACATCTTAGTTTCCGTGTCATTTTGTACGACAACACATGCTTTCAATTGTAATTTATTTCCTCCGTGTTTAGAACGAGTACGCGTACAGCATGATGGATCATGCATGAAGTATATCGTGCGTCGACTTCTACCCCCTTTTGGTCTACCGATTAGTGATTAAGCACTGAAATATTTTAATAGCCAAGTGGCAAATACCAGCTACCCGCAAAGAAAAAAAAGGTCAGATACTGGTGTTAATGACACCGGCTGGCGTCAACGGCCGGCACCGGCGAGCGCGCTATGACCATTGACGCCGACAAGCAGCTAGCTAGCGGAGGTGTGGACGGCGTAGCAGCCACAACGTATGCAGCTATCAAGAGCTTAATTGCTCGTCAACTGCCTTACAAGAAATTTACTAATTAGCTAACTTCTAGAGAATTAGTAATCATTTTTACTTTACTTATCAAGATCGTCCCAAATGGAGCGCCGTCATGCGTTGCGCGTCAGCCCATTAGAATTACGAATCAGTCAATTAGTATCGTGTTTCTCTATGGAATAGAGAAAACAAGGTCACGGTCAATATGGTGCGTTGATATTTCCGTGTCTTTGGAAAACATTTTTTTTTCATGTCCTTTGTACCAAAGACAAAATTATTATTTTCATTTCCTTTATGTAAACTTTTTTAAGAATACACCGTGATCATTTGTTGGAAGGTGGAGATATCCCATACCGCCTCGCCTCCAGTTATCGTCGCACCACTTTTTGATCCAGTAACAACAGACATGACTTGACACCTCCGACAGAGTCATGATGACTGTTGGGAACACCAAGTGAAAAGTATGATGTAGTGTAGTAGCAAATTTCTCTCAGTGAAGAACCAAAGTTTGTTGAACCAGTAGGAGAGCAAAGCTTAGCAAAGTTTGAAGTGGAACTACACACAAAACACAAAGCTCTCTGTCCCGAATGTTTAAAGAAGGTTGTCAATCTTCCCGTCTCGCTAAAATAAATGATTAAACATATATTATAGAAGATAGTTGCAAATAATAAATATATAAAAACAGACTAATGAGCCAATGATGGTGAAAAAATACGTAAACGAGGTTGTAAACAATGTAAAAGATGGACATAACACCAT
This sequence comes from Poa pratensis, assembly GCA_947311845.1. NCBI lineage: Eukaryota > Viridiplantae > Streptophyta > Magnoliopsida > Poales > Poaceae > Poa > Poa pratensis. The sequence continues at coordinate 14,296,864 of CAMZMU010000045.1, forward strand.
AGTTTCACTTAAACACAAATTACAGCTAGGCAATTGACGGAATTATGATCATGTCATTATAACAAAGTGTACAAGGCAAATATTTATTTGGGCATCACATAAAACATATATAGAGCACGCACCGCCACCACATTATAACTAGTACTCCACTTTGAGAGCGATTCTATACTTGTTTCTCTAAGAATTAAGTTGTAAACAATAGAATATTGCATTAAACTTAGTACATGATGTAAGCAATATTCATTATCAATAAATAGAAATAAACAAACATTGTTTTATACTTAGTAACAACAACACATCGTTACCCTTAATCATTTTTGTCAACTCGAGACCAGGGATGAGCAAGACATGAACCCACTATCGAATATATACTCTCTCTTGGAGATTTAAAATAACAATTTGGCCAAAGCAATCACATGAATCGGAGATCATGTAAGTACGTAAATAAAGCAATATCATAATTAATATATCATGCACATTCTGATCATAACATCACAATTCATCATATCCCAGCAAACATAACTAGTAGAAATATCAGATGAACCAGTAACAACAGACATGACTTGACACCTCCGACAGAGTCATGATGACTGTTGGGAACACCAAGTGAAAAGTATGATATAGTGTAGCAGCAAATTTCTCTCAATGAAGAACTAAAGTTTGTTTAACCAGTAGGAGAGCAAAGCTTAGCAAAGTTTGAAGTGGACCTACACACAAAACACAAAGCTCTCTGCCCGAACGTTTTAAGAAGGTTGCCAATCTTCCCGTCTCGCTAAAAATAGATGATTAAACGTATATTATAGAAGATAGTTGCAAATAATAAATGTATAAAAACAGACTAACGAGCCAATGATGGTGAAAAAATACGTAAACGAGGTTGTAAACAATGTAAAAAGATGGACCTAACGCCATAGTTTCACTTGGGGTGTCTCTACTTAAATAGAAAACACTATTGCGTCACAAATTACACCTAGACAATTGACGGAATTATGATCATGTCATTATAACAAAGTATACAAGGAAAATATTTATTTCGGCATCACATAAAACATATAGAGACCGCGCACCATCACTGCATTATAAATAACACTCCACTTTGAGAGCGATTCTATGCTTGTTTCTCTAAGAATTAAGTTGTAAACAACAAAATATTGCATTAAACTTAGTACATGATGTAAGCAATATTCATTATCAATAAATAGAAATAATCAACATTGTTTTACACTTAGTAACAACAACACATCGTTACCCTTAGTCATTTGTCAACTCGAGCCCAGGGATGAGCGAGACATGAACCCACTATCGAATATATACTCTCTCTTGGAGATTTAAAATAACAATTTGGCCAAAGTAATCACAAAAATCGGAGATCATGTAAGAACGTAAATAAAGCAATATTATAATTAATATATCATGCACAATCTGATCATAACATCACAATTCATCATATCCCAGCAAACTCAACTAGTACAAATGAATCTCGATCATTTAGGACAGCTCACGAGACCACTGTATTGAAGCACAAGGAGAAGAGATCACCATATAGCTACTGCTAAGAACCCGTTGTCGAAGGATGAACTATTCACACATCGTCATGGGGGCAGCAATAATGATGGTGTAGATGCCCCCGGCGATGATATCCTCCTCAGGCAGAGTCTCATAACATGACTCTAGAACCCCGAACTACGGTTTATGCGACGACGGTGGCTCGGTATCTTATTTCACAAAATATTTTCCGTCCCCGAGCGTTTTAGGGTTGATGAAAATTTATAAGTGAAGACACGACCCAAGGCGGTGCCCGAGGCGGCCTCGTCGGTGGGACCCATGGGTCCTCCAGGTGGACCCGTGTGGGCCTCTCGAGTCTCTCCTCGCGTCGCCCTTTCGCCTCCTGTCTTCTTTCGCCAGATAAATATTCTCCGCAAATTGGGGCCCTTTCTGAGGATATCTCTTTAATAGTTTTTCTGAAACTTAAAAAGAGCAGAAAACGAAAACTGGCACTTGGTATCTTGTTAATAGGTTAGTCCAAGAAAATGCCACAACATAATATTAGATCACAGTAGAATATGTAACAATGATAGAAAACAACAAAAAATAATCAAAAACTATATATACGTTTTGGCCGTATCAAGTCGCCATGCGTAGCACCTGCCGGTGGTAGACATGACTTGACGCCTTCTTATGAGACGTCGTGTGTAGCACCTGCCGGCGACAAGCATGTTTTGAAGCCTCCGGAAGAGGCGATGTGAGTAGCACCCGCAGAACCGTATCAAACCTGATATGGATTTGAAGGGACCGCCGCCGTTCTCACAAAGTCCATTAACATCGTGAGACCCACACGTCGCGTCATCTACAACGACCAGGCCATAGCGGTCGTTACGTGTTTCCATGTTAATATTATAACAGACTCGCGACTTCTGAGGTCTTTAGGATGGCTAAGATATGCACAACGTTTTACGCGTCCCATGATAACTAGTAATTCCTATCGATACAACATTTGTTCTTTCTCCCGCTTTTTAGATAAAATCACACGGTTGAACCAATGTAAGTTGGCGAGAAAATCCTCTTATAGAACATATAAGAAATATGAAACAGAAAAACAAGGAGTAGCCACACCCACGCGAAACACCCGAGACTACCAACTATAGAGGATAACACCTCCTCAGGAAACCACCGGACATCGTTCCGCCAGAAAGAACCGTGGAGCGCCGATCTTGCCAGCATTTTACGAGGACCGTGAATGGTGACACAAAACATGAATGCATAGTGACGTCAGATACAATGGATGCATGACCTTAGCTAGTGTGATGATGTTTTATCGTTCTTAACTGGACACGTTCGTTGAAGTTACTCGTGGTCTTATCAAGTGATATATTGTACCTGCGAGCGTTGACATGAAGAAACGCGTGTGTCCACGAATATTGATCTATCCTGACCCATCCTTCAATTAGAAGTTCTGAACGGAATGAAGTTGCAAGTCGTGTAATTTATATGGAGTCAGTCAATGAAAGTGATGGATGACTGACTGCAGAAGATTTATTTGTAATATCGGAACCAGTCGCCAGTCGGCTCCTTCTTGGGACACACCAAGGTTTCGGTTACCGGCCGGAATTCCGTGGAATTCCGCGGTAACCGGATTTCTCGGACCCCCCCGGAATTTGCATATCTCGGATGAAAAATCTCGGATCAGTCAAATTTGAAACAAATTTGTGCTCGAAGAATTTAAATTTTGAAAAATTCGATGTTTTAAGTTTAAATCCTGAATTCTTGCCGAAATATTGGGCCGGTTACCGGAAATACCGGCCCCCTCCGGAATTTTTTTTGAACCGGTATCCGAAACCTTGGGACACACACAAAACTAGATACCAGGCAGGGGACATTATGAATGTGTTTTACTGGATGAAATTATACTCCCTCCGTCCAAAGATAAGTGTCTCAAGTTGCCCAAATATAGATATATCTATACATAAAACATGTCTAGATACATCCACTTTTTAGCAAAATTGAGACACTTATTTTACAACGGAGAGAGTATATGTTTTCGAGCAAGGGTGTTGCCTGTGCAAATGATCAGCGAGGCCCATTTTCCCCTCTAAAACAGAGGCAAAAAATTGCCTCGTCTCATTAATTAAGAAGAGTTTAGAAACAAAGTCCAAAGACCAAAAACAAAATAAATGTACAACAGTAGTAGAGCACTCTCACGGTGTGGTGGAACTCAAGTGCCTTTGCCTAGCGAGGCTCCAATATGTGGTCTCACTTCTAATTTAGCCTATAATAATTCTTGGCAAGGAGCTTTATCACGAAAAAACTTGGACGTTACGCTAATTCCAGATCTTGTAGATGTATCATGCATACCATGTTGGTAAAAAAACTGACGTGTCACTATATTTAATGATGAAAGATGATAGATAACGTGACATAACACATTTTAAAGTAAGATAAGTATACAAACTAATAAATATATTATTATATGATATCATGCATATGTTACTATTTATCATGTAAGTAACAACATAGGATAATATTATATGCATTATACAAATATATGATACTCCCGCCGTGGCTAGTTAACATACTAGCATCACAAGCGAGGCCATAGCTCATCTCCGTTTTGCACGTGCATTAACTATACAGATCATCGAACTCTTGATGGTGATTTTGTTTGCCAAGTGGTTGTACGAGAGGGATCAGCCAAGCCAAAATCCCATTCCAGATTCATAAAGTGTTCATGCACGGAAACACGATGTGTTCTGACAACCCTGGCTCCCTTTTGCAAAATTGACAAATGTCACTATTTGGCCAACCCCTACCTTGATGTTGTCGGTTGTCCATACTCGATCTTGCTAAATTAGCCACACAAAGAATTTGCATTTCAGGGCCCAGTTGCTCCACACAACCGACTTCATAACCGTGGGGGCTGTCCCCTCAAATTGGGCGCAATATGCCGATGTCGCTGAATATTCTCCAGATGCCATTAGGTTGCAAGCGGTGTCGTTTGGCACCGTTTCACTGAGGTACACGTCCCAAAGAATGACCCAAAGGTCAAAGAACTCATTGATGTACCCAAAAAAAATCACAAAGTTAATGTCAATGTTGTTGATCCAAAAATCTTGGCTAAGCTATTTTTGACAATGTTTTTTTTTTGGATAGGCCAAAAATGGATGGCGCAATTTCTTTGGGCTTACGACTGAGGAGCCACGAGGAGTGCTAAGAAGTTGAGGTCTTGCCATCACCAGTTTTTATTGAGGTAAGCGCATAGAAAAGACTCATGTCCCTCGTATCGCAAGGGTGACCCAAACCCGCCAAACTCTATCTCTATCTTTCCATTATAACCATGTCCACCTAAAAAGGGAGTGCACTGTGCACAACATAACATCATATTTGCGAAAACGTTTTACGAAAAACCTGCAATTTTTGTTGGCATGTGCAGAAAAGACAAAATGTGGTGCTAAAATAAGCTTTTCACAAGCCATTGTATTCGTCGTGGTTAGAGAGGATGTAAAATGACTTTGTGAACCTATAGAATGTGAATATGTATCTCCGAAATTTTATTTTGCAAATTTTTGATATTTAAAATTTGCTTTCTATATACCGGGAGCATATGCACCCGGATGCGAAAGTGGATTTCACAAATTGAAAATCACCAATATAAGCTGCCGTACGATGATCGATGAAATCGAGCAAGCGATGTGGCACGTGGTTCCGGGGTGGAAATCGTGGAAGGTATCCTTTGGTTTTCTCTCTTTAGTCATTTAGCAACTTTTCGGCTTAATTGATAGGTCAGTACAAAAACTGAAACAATGCCTCCCGCATCGAAAAGTATTTCGCTATGACAGCCATTACAAGTAAAGTTCAGAATGAAACAATGAATGAATAAACGACCATAGTGTGCAAGACCGTACTGTACATATGTGATCGATGAAGTGAACATCTAGAAAAATGTGCTGAGATGTGAGAGAGTTGATCGATCAGGCCATCATCATGACCCTGAACTCGTCGAATGAGAGGGCGCCGTCGCCGTCGAGGTCAAACCTGCAGATCATGGCCTTGCACTCGTCCACGCCCAGCTCGTGCGATCCCAGCCTGCTCAGTGTCCGCCTCAGGCTGTCCGGCGTGATCATCGTCGTCGCTGTGTCATCCCTCGACGACGGCAAGGCGTACATCCTGAACGCCTCCCTGAGACACCTTCTCCTGACGACGTCGTCGTCGTCGTCTTCGTGGGCGAAGGCGGCTAACCTCGAGAACTCTTCTTGGTTTAGCAGTCCATCGCCGTCGGCGTCCACTGTAGCGAGGATCGCCGCCGCCTCCTCCTCCGACACGTCCTCGCCCAGTGTCGCCGCCATGCCGCTTCTCAGCTCGGAGGTGGACACCTTGCCGTCGCCGTCCTTGTCGAATGCGGCGAACACCGACGATGCCTCCATGGTCACCGTGATCTCGAGCGACTGTTATTGTACGATCTTGCTCGCTTTTCACCTAATTTCGCGGCTACCTGAATTGTGATCTGGTAACTTAGATTGTCTGCTTGAATCGATCGATGGTAATATGGCGCGCGCGGGGACGTATATATAGACGCGGGGAAGATAGGACGACGTGAGGCATGAAGTTGGTTCGCATCGATCATGCAGATGCGTCAGCAAGGACAGCTCAGTTTCCGTGTCTTTTCTACAGCACACATCCTTGTGAGTTGTGTCATTTAGTATGCACTATATTTCTTCCGTGTTTCACACGCGTATGATTACATACCTTGACGAAATTCATGACGATCATGGAGTATATCATTTGAGTAAGCCCCATACAATTAATTTATGGTCAAGGGGTCAAATGCTAACTCATGTAGGCACGAAATAAACCCGTGGTTTATTGATAGGTATGAGATGGAAATGCTCAAATGAAAGCTGGGAAACGCGGACGTCAACGGCCGGTCGGCACCGCCGCCCGCGGTTTAAACAGCAAATGACGCCAAGGCAGCTAGGTGTTTAGAGCAGGGCATAGCAGCAGCCATCTAGCGCTTAATTGGCATGAGTAGAAAACATAGATTCTCAACGTCCTAATCAGTTAGTACCTTCTTGAAAACTAATTAACCAAAATATCGTGCCCGGTGTAGCGAGAGATGTCATGCAAAGCACACCAGACCTTCAGACTTACAAATCGATGGAGAGATATCTTCTATGCATGCAAACCTTACTGTTTCTCCGTGCGACGAAAAGACAAGGTCAAGGTCAAATGGTGTGTGTGAGATCGAAGTACTAGTCTCCCTTTCTATCTTGGTGTCATTTCCATGTCCTTTCTGGCAAAGAGAAACACATTATTTTTCCATGTCCTGGCTTCATGCATGTGTGAGATTCTCGTCGTCGATCTCACATGGATATACGTACCTACTTACATGTTACGCGGCATCGTCCTATTCTCAATTTCTTTTTTGGACGGAACGTGCATATCATGTGGTCTTATCAATGATCGTGATTGTTTTTCATGCTCTCCACTTGACAAAGGTAGGTAAATAGGTTGTTGCTGTTGAAATTATTGGCCAGTCCCATTAATCTTTAAGCCAAAATTTCTTGTGGAAAGTTTCATGAATCCACTTGGTCCGCACATTGTTAGTTTGTGGCTCTATCACTTGTATACGCGTGAGGAGAGGACATATACACGCGCACTCTTTTTTCGCCACCCGCCTCACCATGAAGACGTGTTTCATGAATGAGTCGAGTTTGGATCTACGCCACTTGTATGCATTGTGCTTCTTTTTGCCACGCATGCCTCGATGAAATCTGCACGACCACTTTCGCAAGAGTGGAAGACGAAACCGAAAAGTCGGTCTTGCTTGCACGCACTAGTGGAAAACGAACCGTCTAGATTGTTCGGATTTAGTTTCTCTCAGACTGTTCACCTTCTATGACTGTCTATAAAATAGGCCGCTCCTCATCCTACAGAGATACAACACACAAATCAACACATGAGATTGCCACCCGGTTCAAGGGAATTGTGCTTCTGCTTACCCATCTCGTTTTCCGGCTTGCACCGAGAGAAGGGACATTAGGCACACGAACCCCGACTATTGTGATATTGTATGGAAGGGAAGTGATAAGGGTTTTGGGGAGTGGTCTCTTGCGGCTACTGGCTTCTTCTTCAGCACTGACGCGGACGGCCCAATAGCGATACCGTCTTCTTTTGCATGGCTGCTAGTGACAACTGTGGGGACCCCGGACTAGCTGTCCGAAATACCCGATTATGCTTAACACAACGATCCCGTGATCAGTCTGTCGTTGCACATAATCCGAACTGAATATCAAAGTTTACATCCATACAATACCGAGTTTAAAGTCTTACAACCATGGCCATACTGGCCTAATTATACATAGGTGCCTTCAAGGGCCAATCATCTTTATTCAGCGGAAGCTACGGTAGTAGGGCTAATCCATCCTAACAACACCCGACAGGCAGCTGACTTATGAAGATCTCAGTTCGCATAGACGTCGCCAAACTCCTCTTCAACGTAGGGTTCCTCGAAATCTGGCTAAGACAATAGCCAGGGACGAAACCAATATGAGTACATTTGATTGTACTCGCAAACTACCCCAACTTGAGTAAGCACTAGCTTTTATTTCTTAAAAACTTTTATTTGAAAACTCTCAAAAATCTCTTTAATAAAAAGGGGGTGAGAAGAAGTTTATAACTATCCTTTAAGAAAACACCACTTTAGCTATTTTTCCCGAGAAATCCTTCCCTGTCCGACCCAATCTCAATCAGGGTTCCAAACCCTTCACCACCTTGCACCAACTCATTGGTACAGGTAAGCAACCTTTTTCCATCTCAGTTTCCTTTCAAACTCAACACTTTATAAAACTTGCACATGGCCTTAGTAGTTCTTCCCAACTGTCCATATCCGAGGACTCGGCTATTCGAATAGTTTTACCCTCTGCAGAGGTAGTACGCTTTTCCCACACCCATCCGGTCACTCATCGTGTCAGCCACGTCCCGCCATACCAGAGGTATGCGAAGTTGAGTTCCCGGCCATAGCCTGTCCTTTGCTCATGCTAGTATAGGACCCTGCCGCTACGACACTTTCCACCGACACTCAAATCCTCAAAAACTAAGTGTGGGGACTCGTAGTTCTGCCCGGCGGACCCAAGGGAGCCCTTCAATCCTCTTCCTCCGACACGTTCATACCGGCTCCCGGTAGACTACAATGAAGAGGACCCAGGTCAGGGGGTAGGTCCTCAGACCATCCCCTCATGGAACGAGGTTCTCCTCGTTATTGAGGCATCCAGTACTAACACGAGCAAATTATATGACTACGCCCTTGCCCATATGTGGGTAAATGTGGTCGCACAGATTTTCGGCTGGGGATGTAAGTACAAGGACACAATGTGCATTTTTCTTTCCAGAAACAACACCCTTCTCTGGTTCTTCACCTTCATACCGACCTTTTGGTACTTCACCTTCATTCAAGTACTTTCAAAGGGGTTTTGAGTAAACATTGTTTTTCCCATCCTATAGTTGTAAAATAACTACCCTATATTTCTACATAGGGTGGCAAAATAGTTTTCATTGTTTTGAAAAAGGGGTTTTCCAGAAATCATTGATTCCCTTGAATAACTCTTGAGACTAAAATAGAGGTATATAAATGCAAGCTCAGTGAAGTAGCTTGCCTTGCTCAACAAAGTGGTACTGGTCCTGATCTTCGGGTTCAGCAAAACCTCCTTCCTCGATGAATCCGTCAGCGGTATCGTCTAAACGTTTAAGCAAGCAAAACAACAATCACTACTCTAGCTCAAGCATCATCACAGCATTACAATCACAAATGCTATAAATAGCTACTGCACACATCAAGCAACACGAGGTGGTTTTAATTTAATTGAATTAATCTTTAATTAATTGTTTTCAAGCTAGGGCAGAAACTAGTTGTACACCAATTAATTCACCATTTAATCTATGTTTGTCACAAAAATTCAAACTAAATTTCTATGGATAGCTACTGATGTGTAGAAGATCACCCAATTGGATTGGGGTCATTTGGAGTTACCAAACTCCCTACACCTTTGTTGGAGTTCAGAAGGTTTTTAAACAAGTTTTAGCTACCAAACAAATTAGGTTGTTCCAAAAATTAAATCCTTTTAGGGGCAACTAACTTTGGCTACAAGTGATCTAACAAAATTGGTTTGAGTTTAATTGGACCTACTAATAAATCACACTAATTGGTTTAGTGCAGAAGGGTGCACTGAAGTTCATCCAAAGGCTAAGGATTTTACACTACCCAATTAATTCTACCAAAATTTGGTGAGCTAAAGGATCCTAATACAAAGCTACCAAAATTTGTTCCAAGTCATTTGGACTTATATATTTCCAGAAACAAATGGTTTGGTGTTTAAAACCTTCTGGAGCATTTTTATTAATACGTTTTTATTATTTGTTTAAAAGAGATGAGACCACTTTAGTGAGTTAAATATTTTCACAAGCTTTCCAGAACATTTGAGTTTGATTTAATTGGATTCCTAGAACTCGAGTTATTGAATTTCAAAGTTGGGTCCAGTACTGGATTTCAGAAGAGATTTAAATTCGAAAAACCTAATTCTCTGGATAATGTTTAAAACCATGACAGGTGGGGCCCTTCGGTCAGTGACTCAGTGTGCGCGGGAAAATTATTAAAATGCTGACGGGTGAGGCCAGCTTGTCAGCGACTGACTTAACGAACGGGTATGCTGCCGTTGGATCTAGATCCAACGGCGCACAGAGGCCGCGAACGGCGACGACCATAACTGGGCGGCGCCGCCGCGCCGGCGACGGTGGCGAGCACGGATAGCTCACCTAGGGGCTCGGGTGGACGCGGAGATGGTGCAGATCGACGGCGGAGGCTCGTGCGGACGTCTTGGCGGAGTGGTGCGTGCTGGGGCGGCGTGAATCGTCGACAGCGAGCCGCTGTACTCCCTCCGTCACGGCCTGCAACTCCGGCGATCCCTCCGCGGCGCTGCTGTGCACGAAACACAGCCAAAACACGGCGGGTGAACGAGGGTGTAATGGGGAGGCTAGGGAGAGGCAGAGAAGAGAGGGGAGAGAGCAGCGCGGCTCGGCCGTGAGCGTCGCCCACCTTCTTCTCCGGCGGAACCTCGAGGGAGCTCCTGGGCAGCAGAGGCTGGGATGCAGGGGCTCCGCCCTCCTGGCGGTGCACTGAGTGAGTGGAGAGTGCGAGAGTGAGGTGTGAGGCGGGGTGGAAGCACGGGTGCGGGGTGGCCTTTTATCGGCGAGCTCGGGCTCGCCGTGGACGTGGTGCAGCGAGTGCTCGAGGGGAGCTGGGTCCAGAGGGGTTGTCCACGGGGTTGCGGAGAGCTTTGGGCAGCTTCTGGAACGGTCGGCTGGTCGGGAGGGATCAGGGGTGGCGCGTGAAGCTGCGGTGGCGTGCGCTGCTCGCCATGGCGTACGGCGGCACGGACGCGTGCGCTAGGGACGGGTCGGTTGCGTTGGGGTGCTCCAGAGGGGTCTGTGGTGCTCGTGGCGTGGTGGCGGAGCAGAGATGGCAAGAGGGGCAAGGTGGGGGCAGTGCGGTGTGTGTAGTTGACCACGGCGTCGCGCGGCGTGCGTCGCGCGCGTGGGCACGGAAGGTGAGCACGCAAGCGGCCCTCTGCGGCGGTGCTGTCTCGTCGTGCAGGTGAAGGAGTGGAAGGGTGGTGTGGCGGGCACGGCGTGGCGTCGCCTCGGCGTCGCGCCTGCCTCCTCCACGGAGGTGACCCGAGCGGCAGCTCGCCATGGCCGCCATGGCATGGCGCCACTGGCCTGCCTCCTCTGAGGTCAATGAGCACGTCCAGTCGACCTCCGTCGGTGGAGTGAGGTGAGAGGGGTGAATGGAGGTCGCGGGGATGCTCAATTACACGAAATCGAGCTCCAATTTTGGAGTTGATTTTCGGGTTGAAGAAGAACACAGTGGTGCTCAACAAGTGTTCGATCTAATTCCCGAACCAAAACCAAATTTGAAATTTTGAAAATTCTTTTCATGATTTGCTTCCAAATATTTTTCCAAGGTTTGTGGTACCACTGGAATATTTATTCTGGAAGTGCATCATGGTGTTCTTGAGGATTTTCCAAAGTTCAAGAAACATTTGGAAATTGAAAATAGAATTTTGGAATAATTTTGGAAATAGAATTAGAGGGAAAAAGAAATAAGAATGGAATGAGAGAGGTCACTCCTCTCCACTGGATTTTTATTTGGAAGAAATTTTGAAACTTACTTGGAGTTTTTAGGGTGACACTTGTCACTTTAGTTTTATTATTTTATTTCTTTTCTTTTCTTCCAGTTTTTTTTTTTTTAGTTTTTTTTTTTTTTTTTTGGAGCAAACAACAAATCAAACAAACAACACAAGCAAGCACTCATAAAGTAACAAAAGTTTTTGTTGGCCCACAATTTTGACTAATAAACCAGGGTTACAATTTTGGGATGTTACAACAACACTATTGACACGAATAGCTCTTCCTTTGTACCATAAGTGTTTCTTTTCTTCCGTTTGATATCATGCTAGAAATACTTCTACTAGTAACTGGTCTAGATATGTTGTTTCATCTTGTCAGCTAGTCTATTTTCATGGTCATGATTTATCTATTGTTTTCATGGATTAAAGCTTCTAAATAATTGTTCCTATTTTTAACAATCCAACACCTGCTACAGTTAGCTTTGTTGTTGCTCCGACACATCCTCCATTTGAGGGTGTGCATTATAAGAGATGGTGTCTGTTTGTTTGGGCTACAGCTGTTGAGAAGCAGCTGTAGCTGGTGGGCTCTGAGAAAGCAGCTGGTTGAAGCAGCTGCTGGAAGCAGAGATTTGATGTTTGGCAAGAGTGCTGTTAGCAGCTGTTGCTGTTGTTATTTTGGGTGAAATGTCTGGAATGTCCCTGAGTGCTGAAGATGTTATATAAGTGCTGGTTTGAAGCGAAATTGTTATTTTTGACTCATTTTGATGTTTTCCTTTCTTTGACGGCCATGGGATGACTAGAGTAGAGCATCTCCAACCATAATGGTCAAATTTGGCCCCTAAAATGTGTCGTTCGGATGGTGCCCGGACATCTCTACTAAAAGTAAAAAAAAATACCATGAATATATAAGAATGTACAACCTAAATAATTTATCAAATAGGCTTTTACGCAGCAACACGACTAACTGAGGCAAAGTTAGGAGCGTCATCAAAAAAACGATCACACCATGCATAGGTTCAACAAGGAGACCGTAAACGCGTACATACATACCTAAGATCTATTTATATATTTCCGCCGAAATGAAAAGGTTATAACATGAAACTTATGGAAAATGGCGAGATCGATCTACTCGTGAAAGGAAATTTTAAACGGTCGAGCGAGTGCGATGAATTTGAAAAAATTCGTCTAAAGATGGTGCAAACTTCGGTCCAAAATTGACATGCTACAGTCCACTAAACTCAAAACTGATCACGGGAATGGAATCTACTCGTCGATGATCACATATTTTGTGTACAAATTATTTCAAATGAAAATATATTTGTGTGAGATGTAGTATGTCTTTTGACCCGTTTTCTTTTGACCACCTAGATGCGCATGTCAAGCGAAAAGTAGGCTGGTTCCAGGTGGTTCCAGCTCACAGTGGCAGCATGGTCGACAGTCGGTGGCAGTTAGCTTGTCATTTGGAGCAATGGAATGGGCATTAAGGAAAGACGATTCGCTATGCTGAGTAGAAAGCTGCGGGAAGCAGCTCTCGCCCTGCTTCCTCTCAATTGGCTAGCCCAGTTCATTTTCTCACCGCGCTTGTCGGCGGCGCTTTTCAATCTCGTGGTGTTTGTTTGGTCTTCTGCATAAAAGCAGAAGTAGAACCTCAAACAAATAGGGTTTGAAAGCTGAGATGTTTTAACGACTCTAAATGCAAGACCGAGGGAGAGATTATTTCTACAGAGGAGAAAGCTTTTCAGGAAGGCAATACACAATTCAAGGGTGCTTTTCTGAATGCTCTTGGTGAGAATATTGTTCACTCCTATATGTTCATTACTGGACAAGGAGCTGAGAACCAAGTAAAGTAGAAATATCATGACAGTGTGTTAAAAGAAGAAATTCTTTGTTACATGCATGTTTTGTACGGTGGAGTCACACACATAAAGGTATGCCATGAAATCACGGTCACACACCCTCGCACAACCAATACTAGTTGAATGCCCGTGCGTTGCTACGGTTATATCATGTTTATTCTTGGTACACATTAAAATTCACGCCGCATAATATTTTCAAAAGTAATAAGATTCTATTTTCTCATAATATGTAGCAAATACATGCATGCTCCCGCACTCTGCAATCTAGCTACACTTGGTTGGAGCGAGGCCGCATCTCAAAAAACATTGTTGTGTCCCAGGTCAAGGCTTAATATGACAAATATTCAATGTTAGTACTTGCCACTGCGAGCAATAAGAAACATGTGTGATCGTGTTACATGCATTTGCGGCCAGCGTCTCTCGTATTTCCTCGCCACTGCCGCCGATCACTGTCGTCGACCTTGCGCTCGTGGATTCATATGCGCCAAGCTCATCACCTTGCCTGTCTGTCTGCTCCCCTTCTTCTCTTGTTGTCATGAATGTTGCACACATGCCCGAATTTTGCACCCTCTTTATAAAATAGTATCGACAGGACACACACCGACACATGTTCTAGATCACACTCTTCTCTCATATCCCTATAGATTTTTTCAGGGGCGAAGCTAGAGCGAAAAATCATTGGGTTCAGCTCTTTGTATTGTAGTGTAGGCTTCCACTAATTAGCAATACCACAGACTAATTTAACAAAGTTTTAATGGATTTTGTTGGGTTCATGTGAACCCAATGGCTCTATACCAGCTCCGCCATGAATTCTAGGAAAGCTTTTCGTAGAGATCCACTCCACTTTATATAACACATACCTCTTTCAACAAACATTGATGATGCTAGATCGAGAAAAAAAACTTTCTATTACTACGTTGGCTTTCATACAAATGACAAGCAACCACAATATTTCATAATCTCCCTCAAAATTCACTTTCTTCCCGATACCGGCACTTCATCATCATTACCAATCTAAGAAATAGCTTTTTTCAACAAGCTGCAAAGCCACAAAATTGAGGTGAATCATCTAAAATTATTTAATCCACATGCAGCATTCTGAAGCCTTCAAAGGAAAAACAAAATTGTAAGAAATACAAGGCACTCACATACATGCTAACATTCAGAACACACAGGTGAACACGAAAAATATGGAAACCCAAAATAAAATAACCAGCCATGAAAGAAGAGGTAGAATGAGCTCGTCCACACAAAAAAATGTAAAAGTGAAAACAGGAACCAGGATAAATTGACATGTCGTCTACATTTCACCATTAATATTGGCAGAAGCTCTAAAATTAGGATGTACTCACCAACACAGCCAGCAGATAGCAATGAACCATTGCAGAACAAGGCATGCCTTGAAGGTCCAAATAAAACTTACAAGAAAGGGACAATATCTAGTTTAAACAGAAAATTATAATCACATATATAACAAACTAATAAGTGGTGTTAGAGTATATGCGTGTACGGTTATTATGATAGTCTAGGAAAATTACAATGGCTTGAATGTCATGCTAATATCTGAAATCAGAAAGAACCTGCAAAAACACCAGAAATTTAGAAGCAAGTATAATTTATAATGGATGATTTCATTATTTTATCACTGAATGGAAGCTGAAAGTAACTTACCTGAAGCTGGTCGGATTTCAAAAGGCACTTTCCCTGGCGAATACCATCAGGCATGCGAAGTACAACTGTGACACAGCTCCTTCAACATTTCGCAGTGGCTCTTTTCATCATTATCTACTCGCTTGGCTGCAAGAATTGACTCCAGCTCCTATTTTTCATCAATTAGTGGCTTAGTGTACTTAAAACCATCTTGCCATAAATAAGAAATGTTCAGAGATGAACTAATCAGAGTTTTGAGGAAATAATTTGGATAAATACCTATAAGTATTAGTGTCTGCCACGCGTGACCACGCGTGACCGATTTGGATAAATAAGTGCCCACGGTCGAGCTCGGGACACGACCGCCGGGATCTCGTAGCAACGGTGGGGGATCTTGGAGGCGGTGGTGATCGTGGCTTCGGCTGCGAGCAGGGACAGGGTCGAAATCCTGGCAGTTGGAGCGGGCAGGTACTCGATTGCGCGAAGTAGATGAGCAGGTACTTGATCTAGGGATCAATTCCGACGCTTGGTCACTCGATTCGGTCGCCAGAGGCCTCGATTCGCCGGCGGCTGGCGTGAATCTGGGCGGCGGCACGCGCGGGCGTCGGTGGAGCTCCAGATCGAGATGGGGTCAGGGCGAGGAGGTCCGAGGGGCTGCCGGCGCTGGGCGGCGTCGCAGCATGGCGAGGAAGGCCCAGGTGCTGGCGGCGGCGGTGGGCTAGCGCCAGGCGCCAGGCGGCGGTGTGTGTGGGGGGGGGGGGGGGGGGGGCGAGCGGTGCTGATGCAAGGCGGCGGCGACATGCGCGAGAGGAAAGGCGACAGGGAAGAGAGGAGGAAATGAGGGCAGCCAGGCACGGTGCCACCTCGTCATTACGCAGGAGGAAATCAACAATCAATTTGATTCGTTGACTGGGAAAAGGAAGGAGCTCCGCATTGTTGCACATTTGGGCCGGCCCATGTGTGGGTGATAGCAGTTATAATCGGGAGGCAGAATTTTCTGCCAGGTTACACCATCACCAACTCCCATTTAATAGTAAAGACTAGTGCTCCTAATTAATAGCAAACCGCCATAGTACACTAGTAATTTAGGATCTTCCCGTGGATGTGAGGAAGCATTTGGATCTCCGTTATTACCCCAATTATGGCCAACAAAGAAGAAAGGCAATTTCTGTCACTGCTATGGCCCAGTAACCTCATCTTGCACCGACGCTAATGTCTTTCATGTCCCTTAGGAAAAATATTATGCACTAGGCGTTCACACAATACCATGAAGAACATTATGCAAACACATTCAATTCATAGTTGTGCTAGGGTTTCTCCATCTACCCAAGAATTAATGGGAATTAGTTTATACATGGATGCAGAAGATATCATCATAATAACGTATGAATGGCGGATGAATGATTAAAGAAATACACGTGTAAATCCAGAAACTAGGGTTTCGAATTACAGCGAGAAGGATGGAGGAGTCGTCGATGATGGTGATGATGATGGAGAGCACTTGGCCTTCAAGATCGCTGCTACGGTGGAGATGAGAGATCTTCAGTAAATTCCCCATTGGATCCCTTCCGGAGGCTAGTTTTCCTGGACTGTTTGTGGTGTGGTGGATGTTCTGTTTGCCCCTCCGAAATCCGAAGGCACGAGGTAAGAATACATGACGAGGCGTATCGGGGGCGTGCCATACGGTCGCTGGTAAAGTCGGCTGCGACTGTACCAGTGGCCATTAAGTCAACTTTGTTGCACGACTGTTCACGACTTTTTGAGTCCCAACAACGTGGCCTTTCCTACGGTAGGCTTCTCATGCTCCCAAACAACATACTAGTGGCAAAAAATGGGCATTTTTCCTTATTTGAATTTATTCCTATTATGTTTTTAGTTCCCACGGAAAATCAGCAAAATAGGTGTGTGTTGGCGCGGTAAAATTCTAAAAATCCTATCTCTACGTATGAAAATTACTAAGTAAAACATGATGCAAAATTCACTCACCGGTTACTATTGCAAATGGCATGTGGGATGCACTCGTCGCCAATTTTGGGCCTTGGATGCAGACAGTGAGTTGTATGTCACGCAACAGTTTTATGACTGCAAGATGACTAATGAGCGGTTTATAATTGAGTAGGATCATAAGAGACACTCAATTCCCAAGGAACATGATCATTTTACTTGTGTGTTACCAGTCAAGTTTATTTCCGAAGGCATCACTGTGAAGTTTCCTCCCTCGTCGAGTAATTTTGCTATGAATAAAAGGCGAGGCTGAAAGACACACATACTCGAGTTGTTGATAGAAGCTCTAGTGCCTACTTGGTACGGAAGGAGAACATCCAGTCTCACAATTTTAAGAACAAGAACAAGTCTAATAGAGTAGAACCGTTTTATGGCTAGAGCAAGCCCTCATAGTTTACCAACTTCGAAAAGAAAATTGATAAGAAGAAACGACTCTGCCATGTTTGCAATGGTCCTGCACACCAAACTCTAGATTTACCTACAAGAACATTTTGTAAAGTCTCACCAAAATAATGAACTTGAGCTCGGTACTGCACCATTGCAGAACTCAAATTTATATGTAAGATAAAAAGTAGGGGGGATGTTGTCAATGCAAACCTAAATTCATTAGCCTTATAGATAATAACTTCATTCTTGAAGTTTTCATCTATATGATTAATTAACTTTAGCATGTTGTGGTAGGATTTGCATATTTTGAACTTACATTAGATTAAAGAGAAGAATATAAGATGAAACTATTTACTGTGGTGAGTGGGGAGGCAAGATAAAATTGAACATGTAAAGGCTACTAAGGTTGATGGTAAGATTGGAATCATGCAAATACTTGCATAGCAAGCGAAAGTTTATGGGAAATATAGATGACTTAATTAATAATGTTGTAAGATTAATAAAATTGAGCTTGTTGTGGAAGGATTCACACAATTTTGAACTCACATACTAAAGTGCATATGAGAAAAGAAAATTACTTATCAAAGGTGAGACTGAAGATAAAAATGGATCAAGATGCAAGGCTACACAAAAATGACGTAAGATAAAAAATAGTGGCGAATGATGTAGAGAAAACTGAGGTTCATAAGGAATATAAAAGACAACTTAATTTACAAAGTTGTCATTTATAAGCTTTATAAATATTAGCGTTCCATGGCAAGGTTCACTGATTTCGGACTTACATCAGAATAATGAAAGATGAGAAGAAAATAGTAATTACAAACCGAAGATGCGAGGAAAAATACAAGATAAAAATGGAATATCTCAACATGTACTAAACTTATCAAGCTTTTATTCTCACGCAACAACTGAAATAGAGCACCATTAGAAACTATCTCTCTGCTCCACAATATAAGATGTTTTAGCATTTTTCCACATTCACATGTATACACATGTATTTAGACATGTTTTAGTGTATATGTCCACTCATTTTAGTCCGAATTTAGACATGTAAAACAACTAAAACATCATATATTGTGGAACGAATGGAGTATTAAGAACAATTTTAATATGTATTTCATGTGATGAAGGCACAAAATATTCAGAACCACATGGTGTTTATCCCTAGCTTAGATTTGAATTAAACCAACAATATGCGAACAATTGGAGAAAGTTTGGAGTGTCTCAGTATTAGTAACATATTGCTTCAAGCGCAAAGATAGGTAAATGGCAATTTCCAGCATATGTTGCTAGGTACAAAAGGTACACATGGAATTGACATATATCTGAGTAATAAACTTAATTCATGCAATAAACATTTTTATATTGGCGCTGAATAAAAAAATGACCCGATATGCTATATTTAAATTCAGAGAGTTCCATATTAATCAGATTCAAAGTAAGCACATTGTTGGTACACGCTTACAATCGATGCCAACATAATGCGTAATATGCACTTACGATCGATGCCAACATCGTGCCTAATATGCGCTTAATCGATGCCTACATCGTGCCTAGTCTGAGTCCATATTTTTAAAATAGATAAATGGAAAAAATTAAAATAAGCTTGCATGTAGCCCATTAGGATAATGGAATTTTATTGGGAGAAGATTTGTTTGGTTAGGTTTGAAGTTCGTGATTAGTATAATGTTCCATTTGGATGTATGCGTTGGGAGCCTTGGGATTGCATTGGGTTGAATACCAATATGATGGGATATTCGTATTGAGACAGAATGTCAATATTTCTCTTTGGATGCTTAGATATTCGACACATAGACTTATACTGAGTGAATGCTAATGTGATTTGGATGCCCAAAGTGAGGAATATTTGTTGATGAGAATTGATTTTTATGTTTAACATCTGAATATATTTGGATGATTATGTATCACATGAAAATTATTATGACAAGATATATAATAATGTAGAACTTCATTCAGCTTATAACTTAATAAAAACACGAGGAGGGGCGAGAGGGGAGAAGCCCGACCGCTGGAACTATGGGAAGAGTGAGAGGCGACGGGCTGCGGCTCCTGCGTAGACGATGATGTTTGCGGTCGACGTGCGTCCGCCGCTGGAGCACGGTGGACAGGTCCCATCATCAAAAGGAGGGTGACAACCGGGGCTGGAATGCTGGAATACGGTAGACTACTCTCGCCGGAGGAGCAGTCTAGATGGACGGTGGGCATGCCTCGGCCGCCGCCGTTGTGCTAGGTCGCGTTGGCATAATCCCCTCCTCTTGTCGAGATGCGAGACACGGGACTGAGAGACAAGCGACGGATCCTAAGATGGTTCACGATGATACGTCTCAAACGTATCTATAATTTTTGATGTTCCATGCTTGTTTTATACCAATTGCTACATGTTTTGCATCTACTTTATATCACTTTTATACATTTTTTGGGACTAACCTATTAACAAGATGCCACAGTGTCAGTTCCTGTTTTCTGCTGTTTTTGTATTCCAGAAAAGCTAGTCTGGAAATATTCTCGGAATTGGACGAAAATTTACGGAGGCCCCTATTTTACCAGAAGACTCCACGGGCAAGAAGGACAAGTCCGGGGGAGGCCCGAGGGCCCCACACGTGGGCAGGGCGCGGCCAGGAATCTCCAGGCGCCCTAGGGTGGTGTCGTCTCCTCGTGCACCGCCTAGCGACGCCCTTTGGACTATATATTGCCCCTGACCTAAAACTCACAAAACAATTGACAAAAGTCCCGAATACATCTCCGTGCTCCGCCCCCACGAAACTTCGTTTCGGGGGTCAGAAGGTCCTGTTCCGGCACCCTGCCGAGACGGGGATTGACCCCCGGAGCCATCTCCATCGACCATGCCGCTTCCACTTCGACTCCATGATGGTTTGTGAGTAGTTCCCCCATGGACTACGGGTTCTAGCTGTAGCTAGTTGGTACTCTCTCTCCCATGTACTTCAATACAATGATCTCATGAGCTGCCTTACATGATTGAGATCCATATGATGTAATCGGTGTTGTGTTTGTTGGGATCCGATGAATATTGAATACTATGTCAAGTTGATTATCAATCTATCTTATATGTTATTTAAGATCTTGCATGCTCTCCGGTACTTGTGGTTGCCTTGATCAAGTAGTTGCCTGTATCTCCAAGAGAGAGTATTTATGCTAGATAGTGGGTTCATGCCTCCATTTAACCTGGGACAGTGACAGAAAGTTCTAAGGTTGCGGATGTGCTGTTGCCACTAGGGATAACCTAACAATGCTATGTCCACGGTCATATGTATTTGTTTACATTACGCACTTTACTTAATGCAATTATCCGTTGCTTGCAACTTAATACCAACGGGGAACTCGGATGACAACCCGGCGGTGGATTATTAGTCATAGACGCTGTTGGATAACGGTCTATGTATTTTGTCGTAATGCCCAATTAAATATCATAGTAGTCATCATGTCATATATATGCATTGTCATGCGCTCAATATTCTGTCAATTGCCCAACTGTAATTTGTTCACCCAACACTTGTTATTGGAGAGTTACCACTAGTGTAGATAGCTGGGAACCCCGGTCCATCTGTCATCATCATTGCTTTCCCGTCAACTCCACACAAGCAACTATTTTCTGGTGCCATTGTCTCGTGTTACTGTTACTATTGCTCTCATATTACTGCTGCTTTCACATCTCCCTGTTACTAGTGCTTTTCCAGGTGCAGCTGAATTGACAACTCCGCTGTTAAGGCTTATAAGTATTCTTTGTCTCCCCTTGTGTCGAATCAATAAATTTGGGTTTTACTTCCCTCGAAGACTGTTGCGATCCCCTATACTTGTGGGTTATCAAGACTATTTTCTGGCGCCGTTGCCGGGGAGCATAGCTCTACTCATAAGTTCACCTGGGGAGTACTCTCCACCTCTCTCTCTGTTTTTATTTTATTTTGTTTTGTCTAGTTTACTTTTGTCTAGTTTTATTTTGCTTAGTTTATTTTGTTTAGTTGTGTTTTGTTTAGTTTACTTTTGTCTAGTTTATTTTTGTCTAGTTTTATTTTTCTTATATACCCGAAAATCCATAAAAATTTAAAAACCGAAAATCTAAAAAAACTGTTGCTATGGAAGAACATGCTAGAACCTCTATGTTTATGGAAGCTAAAGAATTATATATAAAGTATAGAGAATCAAGAGAGGGTAAAATCATGAGAGGCATGTTAAAAAAGTTAAATCAAATTGCTGAAATTTTGCTGGAACGCCATGATATAAATTGTTGCTCTGAACAAGATACTAAACATCTTAAATTCCAATGTGGCTTTAGTGAAGAAGTTTTAATTATGAACTATCATTGGAATAACTATATTCATTTTGGAGCTGAAGAAGTAGAACAATTTGTTTTACTATGGGAGCTTCTGAAATAGACTCCTTCATGGCTAAAAATTATGAAACCTGTGTTGCTTGTAATAAACTTAAAGAAACGGTCTCTTTTATTCTTGATTATTGCCTAGAAAATTTCAGCAATAATTGTTATATCATTGATTATAAAGAGAGACTCATTAATGCACAGAATGCACTCACAATTTGCAGGAACCTGTAGAAGAAGAAACTACTGCTGAAACTGAAAGCTCATTGGATGAAAAAGAGGAGGAGAGTGATGAACAAAAGGAGGAAGAATGGAGTAGCTACCCATGCCTACCTTCTAATGAGAGTAACTCTTTATCTCTTACACTATTTGATTGCCCTCCATGCTTACCAAAGGAGGATGAATGTTATGTTCCTGTGGATTCTCTTGAAATATTCCCTATGAGTAAAACTTGTGGAAATGATTATGCTACTGATATTTATGATAATCCATGCTATTTTGATAAATCTTATGATAATCCTTTATTTGTGCCTAATTTCGAAATGCATGGTAATGAGAAAGTTTGCTTAGAAAATGTTTATGATAAAGCTCTAGATGATGGTCCTATATTGGTTGATAATATTAATTGTACTACTAATGAAAATGGGATTGGAGAGGTCTTGACTTTATCTAGGAGTCCCATACCTCTTGAGAATGATCAATCATCTTGTTATAAAATTGTTAAAAGTGGGTTTGAAAGTTTTAATCCCACTATTTTTGAGCTTGATAAGAATTATGTGTTTGTAGATCATGAAAAGCATGCTTTATGTGATAGTTATATTGTTGAGTTTGTTCATGATGCTACTGAAAATTATTATGAGAGAGGAAAATATGGTTGTAGAAATTTTCATGGTACTAAAGCACCTCTCTATATGCTGAAAGTTCTGAAGTTACTCTTGTTTTATCTTCCTATGCTTGTCACTTTGTTCTTCATGAATTTATTTGTGTACAAGATTCCTATGCATAGGAAGTGGGTTAGACTTAAATGTGTTTCGAATTTGCTTCTTGATGCTCCTTTTGCTTCATTTTCTATTTTTATGTGAGCATCTTTAAAACTATCAAGCCTAGCTAAAAGGCATTAAAGAAAAGCGCTTATGGGAGGCAACCCATTTTATTTTTCTGCAATTTTTCTTTTATTGAGTCAAGGTGTTGTTTACTTCTGTAGCAACTCCTTTGTATCTTTACTTTCTTGCATTGTTGTGCCAAGAGTAGCCTCTAATGTTAAGATGATGCTTAATTTTGATTGCTGCGCAGAAACAGATTTTTGCTGTTCACTGTACGAAATTCCTAAAATCACCAGATTGTTAATTAAATCTGAAATTTTTGTGCGTAATCTTTATGAATGTCTGAAACTTTCATTAGTTCAGAGTTTCTCGATCTGAGCGTCGTAAGTGCCTCGAAAAAATTCGTCTTTGCGGACTGTTCTGTTTTAGACAGATTATGCCTTTTTATTTTTCGCATTCTCTCTTTTACTAGTGTTGAGTGAAATTCTTTTTTGGGTGGAAGAGCTTCACATAACATCAGTGGCTGTAGCAGAACATGTGAATTTTTGATTATGCACTAACCCTCTAATGAGATCTACTTTGAGTTTGGTGTGACGGAAGTTTTCAAGGGTCAAGAGAGAAGATGATATAATAGGATCAAGAAGAGTGAAGAGCTTAAGCTTGGGGAGGCTCCCATGGATCTCCCCAGCATATTTCAAGAAGACTCAAGCGTCTAAGCTTGGGGATGCCCAAGGCATCCCCTTCTTCATCGGCAAAATTATCAGGTCATCTCTAGTGAAACTATATTTTAATTCTTTCACATCATATGTGCTTTTCTTGGAGCGTCTGTGTGCTTTTATTTTCAGTATTGCACTTTTATTTTCAATAAAGCTTGACTGGACCCTAGCATTCTTGATTGGGAGAGAGACACGCTCCGCTTTTTCATGAGAATACTCCTATTCTTCACTTATATTTGTTGAGTATTCATATCTAGCGCTGTTCAGCTTTTAGCTCTTGTTTTCATGTATCTCTTGTCAGAGCTATTAGCTTTCTTTTGTAGAAAGTACTCTCTTGCTTCACTTATATTTGTTTGGAGAGTTGATTAAATAAATTGATTGGTGTTTGGTTGGTTCAGAAAATGTTGCATGTGGTAATTGGTATAAGGAAAAACTTGCTTAATCTTGTAGATCACTAAAATGGATAACTTGATGCTTGTCAATTGTTTTGAGTTAACAAGTAGATCATGATTAAATTGTGCATCACATGAGTTAAGCCTATTAGTGAAGAACTACCGTAAAGCTTGTTGAAAATTTGGTTTGCATCGGTGGTATCTCTAAGGTCTAGATATTTTCTAATAACAGGGTTTGGTTAACAAGGAAGACGGTATGAAGTCTTATAACGTTTGCAATATGTTTGTCATATAAAACTTGGTGTACGGGTTGATATTCTTGTTTGCTTACATAACCTTGCTAGCCTAAACTCTGTACTGAGAGGGAATGCTTCTCGTGCATCCAAATCCTTGAGCCAAAATCCATGCCATTTGTGTCCACCATAACTACCTATATGTGGTATTTCCTTGCCACTCCAAGTAAATTTTTCATGTGCTACCTTTAAATTATTCAAAATGTTATTATTCCCTTTTTGTGTCAATGTTTACTAGCTCATGAGGAATTAGTGTGGTTATTCTTTATTCTATTTGTCGAGTGGACTTTTACACCTGGACTAGTGGCATATACATCCGCTTATCCAATAACTTGCAAAAAGAGCTGGCAACGGGGTGCCCAGTCCCAATTAATTACAACTTTAACCAATTAATTCTCTTCACACTTTTGCCCTGATTCATCAGTAAGCAATGACAAACAGTGAAATACCTGAATGTGTGTAAACCAAAGAGAAAGAGGGATGATCTGCCTTGCTGGTAGAAATAACGTCCTTCATGGGAGCCGCTCTTAAAAGTCCGTTCGACAGGTAGAATACTGTTCTCACCCGCTACCATTCGTTGACAATTAACAAACACCTCTCAAAAATAGATACTCCTCCATGGTATGTGATTGATGGAAGGCACCCGAGGATTCGGTTAGCCATGGCTTGTGTTAGCAAGGTTGGGAGGAGTATCAAATATTTTATGCAATCTCTATATGCTTTCAAAAACCTAAAAGCTCTAGCACATGATTTAATCCCTGCTTCCCTCTGCGAAGGGCCTTTCTTTTACTTTTATGTTGAGTCAGTTTTCCTATTCTTTCTGTCTTCCACAAGCAAACACTAGTGTCAACTTTGTTACAACATGCGTTATATGCAATGTATTGGACTTGTTATACTACTTTGTGTTGACAATATCCATGAGATAAATATGTTGAAAGTTGAAGCAAATGCTGAAACTAAATTCTTCCTTTGTGTTGATTAAATACCTTTTGTTAGAAACTATTGCTTTATGAGTTAACACTTATGCAAAACTGTTTGATGCTTGTCTCGAAAGTACTATTCATGAAAACGTTTAGCTTGTGTGATTCATTGTTTACTCATTATCTATTTGGTAGCAAATTATAGACCATTGACTTGGATCACTTCATTCATTTACATGTGCCTTGCAATATTATATGATCAAGATTATGATAGTAGCATGTCACCTCAAAAATTATTTTGTTTTTATCGTTTACCTACTCGAGGACGAGTAGGAACTAAGCTTGGGGATGCTGATACGTCTCAAACGTATCTATAATTTTTGATGTTCCATGCTTGTTTTATACCAATTGCTACATGTTTTGCATCTACTTTATATCACTTTTATACATTTTTGGGACTAACCTATTAACAAGATGCCACAGTGCCAGTTCCTGTTTTCTGCTGTTTTTGTATTCCAGAAAAGCTAGTCTGGAAATATTCTCGGAATTGGACGAAAATTTACGGAGGCCCCTATTTTACCAGAAGACTCCATGGGCCAGAAGGACAAGTCCGGGGGAGGCCCGAGGGCCCCACACGTGGGCAGGGCGCGGCCAGGCTCCGGCGCCCTGGGGTGGTGTCGTCTCCTCGTCACCGCCTCGCGACGCCCTTTGGACTATATATTGCCCCTGACCTAAAACTCACAAACAATTGACGAAACTCCCGAATACATCTCCGTGCTCCGCCGCCACGAAACTTCGTTTCGGGGGTCAGAAGGTCCTGTTCCGGCACCCTGCCGGGACGGGGATTGACCCCCGGAGCCATCTCCATCGACCACGCCGCTTCCACTTCGACTCCATGATGGTTTGTGAGTAGTTCCCCCATGGACTACGGGTTCTAGCTGTAGCTAGTTGGTACTCTCTCTCCCATGTACTTCAATACAATGATCTCATGAGCTGCCTTACATGATTGAGATCCATATGATGTAATCGGTGTTGTGTTTGTTGGGATCCGATGAATATTGAATACTATGTCAAGTTGATTATCAATCTATCTTATATGTTATTTAAGATCTTGCATGCTCTCCGGTACTTGTGGTTGCCTTGATCAAGTAGTTGCCTGTATCTCCAAGAGAGAGTATTTATGCTAGATAGTGGGTTCATGCCTCCATTTAACCTGGGACAGTGACAGAAAGTTCTAAGGTTGCGGATGTGCTGTTGCCACTAGGGATAACCTAACAATGCTATGTCCACGGTCATATGTATTTGTTTACATTACGCACTTTACTTAATGCAATTATCCGTTGCTTGCAACTTAATACCAACGGGGAACTCGGATGACAACCCGGCGGTGGATTATTAGTCATAGACGCTGTTGGATAACGGTCTATGTATTTTGTCGTAATGCCCAATTAAATATCATAGTAGTCATCATGTCATATATATGCATTGTCATGCGCTCAATATTCTGTCAATTGCCCAACTGTAATTTGTTCACCCAACACTTGTTATTGGAGAGTTACCACTAGTGTAGATAGCTGGGAACCCCGGTCCATCTGTCATCATCATTGCTTTCCGTCAACTCCACGCAAGCAACTATTTTCTGGTGCCATTGTCTCTGTGTTACTGTTACTATTGCTCTCATATTACTGCTGCTTTCACATCACCCTGTTACTAGTGCTTTTCCAGGTGCAGCTGAATTGACAACTCCGCTGTTAAGGCTTATAAGTATTCTTTGTCTCCCCTTGTGTCGAATCAATAAATTTGGGTTTTACTTCCCTCGAAGACTGTTGCGACCCCTATACTTGTGGGTTATCACACGACGACCCAAATGCAAGACAATGTCAAGGTTCAAGGTTGTGCAGTTGAGAACGTGATGGCTAGGCTAAATTTTGGCCCGAATAAAGCAGTTGAATACCGAGGCCTCCCAAACACCTGCAATTCAGGACATTCGGCAACCCAAGCACCTGCAAGTCGTGATATTCGGGGTAGGATAATGCCAATGTCTGATACAAGTCCCGGCGCAAACATCCAAACAGAGCCAAGGCATGTTTGTTACTAGCATGGTTTTTAACCATTTGCATTCGTGGCCTGGCAGGGTCTGGCTCTGGAAAAAGAGGCCTGGTCCATGTTCTGCACTACATTTGCTTGTCAACAAAGCATGCATAAGAGCACAAAAATAACCCACTGTTTGGTAGCCTGCTGATAGCTGTTTTAGACTTTTTGGGCCATTTGCATGGCATTTGGTTATGTGCAAAGCCCGTGATATGGTAACCTTATCGATTGAGTGGTGAACATACTCATCACTCGACCAAAAATATGATCACAAAAGCATATCAGAAAAACTAACTTGGCAAGCAGAATGACTTAAACTAAATAAGCCCTAAATAGTTCAAATACCTGGTGCAGCACGAATTCAGCACAATAACTGCCGGTGAGGCACCATAAGTTCAACATTTGAAGGGTTTAGTATATACCACCTCGCAAAATAAAAGATTCACATTAGTTTTAGTAACTACTCCATAATTAAGGGAATTTTGGTCAGGGCATCACACAAAAGACATCAGCGGCAACACTATCCTCAGCTCATCACAAGTAGCTGATACCTTCTGCTTTGTTCTGCACGAGATGGTTTAGAGCGAGATGAAGCGTGTCAAAGTCCATAGGATTGATGTGATGAAGATTCTTGCCTTAGATGATCTTTATCTAGTCATAGTTCTGCAGTGACCTCTTGATGAAAAAAGTGTCCTTGGAGTGTTTATGTAATGATGATAGAGTTAGTCTCGGGTATACCTGGCCAAAAATCAGGCCGGGCGGGGCCTAAAAAGCCCGAACCTGGAAAGTCAGGGCCGAGCCTGGCCTGACCGTCAGGGCACATGAATCGGGCCCGAGCCCGAAAAGCTGGATTAGGCTTATGGGCCTTGCCTGACCATGGGTAAAATCCTGTTTTCGGCAAGCCCAAGAGTGGCCCAACTGTCGGGGCCGTAACTCAGACACGAGCCTGGCCCGACACTGAATTTTCAGGCCGGGCTAGGCATGGCTAGGTATAGTCCCGGGACACATGAAGTAGTGAATAAACTGAACAATTGGAACTATAGGTGCTTGCCGCGATATGTTTTAAAAGCACATCCTTCTCCATGTAAAAGAAGTTGTGTCCTCATCCCATTCCAATCCTAACTTGTGCGAGTTTGCGGAGCATTTTCTACCTATATCACCACTTTCTAAGGTGGTTGTACACCTCTGAGTAGTGCTGACCTTGGTGCCATAGTAACGAAAAACACTGGTCCAAATCTCTTCTAAGTGTTTGTCTTTGATTCCCCTGGCAAGATCGAGTACACTAGTGACGAGCTCAGTCATCCTAATGAGGACGAAGGTGGAGAAAACATGTGGCCAATGCATTGGTTGGCCTTTAGCGTTTCACATGGAGAGGTACTTATCAAGCGCCGGTACGTATCGAAACCACTTCGTAGGCGTTACAGACGAACATAAAGATCCGGGAAAATAGGCGTGTCCTCTACATGTCACCATTTGTAACATACATCATGAGGGGATAAAACAAATAATTTGATCAGTGGTAACCATGCATCTTCAGTACATGTTTTCATGTACACTGAAAAGTTGATATAATGATGAGAGCTACACTGTGTATAACCAACCCATGTATAATGATTAGAAGATTGAACACACAAGTATAGTAGAACATGAATGCACACATAAATATAGTAGACCATGAATTATTTTCACCGCATGCTGTCATACATGGGAAAAAAGTGGTACAAAGATGAAAACCAGACTATGTAGAACCAACCGTCATATCACGATTGTCCCTCATACATGAACTACAAAGCAACGGAGTTTTCGCGGTTCAATGATTTCTCTCATACACGAACGGCAGAACAATAAACACACAAGAGAGTAACACGACCAATATAGCAAAAAACTGACCAAGATCATCTATCACCGTCAAGAAGCCAAACATACGATAGAACATATAGATATAATTAAATCTACTCAGATCTCTCATGCTCAGGTATTTAGGCTACAATTGCGAGTATTGCATGTTACTTACAGTCATGAAACATCAGGGGAGGAAAGGGACATCTCCGAGAAGAGGAGGAAGAAGGGTCGCCGCGGACGACCACCACCGACCGGTTGAGGAGATATCGCTGCTTACCTGCTTCTCGGTGAAGACCTACCAGGGGGAGAGTTAATAAAGGGGAGAAAATGGTGGGGGGATGAGGGTGTGAAATATGGTAGCGCTAATGGTGGACGGTGATAAAATTTCTCCCGCCACATTTTCACGTGCACATACAAACTCGCGCCATTTCCAAGCTCGCACAAACTCTAGGCCGCATTGGAAGCCGAGAGGGACCACTTTTACATCCAGAGCCTGCTTCAGAGGCTCAGGCAACGAAACATGGCCAAGAGACTTTGGGCATTTTTTAGATAAAGAGTATATATTAATATCACGGAGATATCAATTACACCAGCCTCTGCAACAACGCAATAACGTAGGTATTACGGATGCACACAATAAACAATAAGAACAAGAAACTAAAAAGGAAAAGTCCCACTATAGAGTTACAGTCATTGCAGCAGCACCACACAACCACCACCAAGACAACACCTGATGTCCAAATTCTCCAAAAGCAACGTCTTCAAGTAGGAAACAGTGCGCAAGCACCGTCGTCGCCCGATCGAAGATCTTGGGTTTTCACTCTGGAGATAGTCTCCACTCTCAAAACAATGTCTTCAACGAGGGTATTGCCAGGCACAACCAATTAAGGCTAGACCTTGGATTTTCACCCAGAAAGGTAAGAGTTTGAACTTCACCTGTGCTGACGCCCCCACTTATATACCGCAGCTAGGAGTTCTGAAGCTCCAAGCAAGTTACTCATCGCCACCAAAGGCTCGAATCACCATTACTAGTCCTTCAATCTCGCTTCCATGACATTCTCCGCCTCTGACTTCATCATGGATTTGCCCATGATGGCAACATAAGCAGAGCTTCATGACGCTCCCTCCGGTGCGACCGAATCCATCCGATCCAACGGTCTCTAGCATAGAAGTCCATGCGAGATAGCCGGCGAAACTTTCTGAAGCCCGACACTCCGGCCAGATCAATGAGGACAGGCATTAGGCAGATCTTCGTCTTGGCGCAATTCGAAACCTTAGGACCGCCGTCTTTATTCAGTCCGAGCCCCCACGCACCCGGCCATCCCGGCCGCCCGACCCACCTGAAAAGTCCGGCAGGTCAAAGGCAACACTGGCCACAACACGAGCCAGTGCGGTAGCCGCAAGCGAACGTCTAGCCGAGGCCGGCGAAGATGGACTCCGGTAGGTGCAGGGGCACCGCCGCCGGGAGCTCCAGCACCACATCACATAGCACCACCGCAGCCACCGGACTACACCGCGACCACCCGCCGCCGTTGCGAACCACCGCCACCTCAGCACGAAACCGTCCCTGGATCCGCCGACCTCGTCGCCGACGCAGGTCGCCACACCGCCGCCGGAGCGGCCGCACAGCCGCGCCCCAGGAAGGAGGCACATTTATTTTAAAACGGAGCCAAGTACGTATCATAGACAACAAGGAAAATTCTTGTGTACTCGAAATCAAGAACCCAAATCGTGTACCAGTTGTTTAGTTCTCACATGCCAGGATTTATGCTCGCTGCACCGATGCAGCAATATGTCGCGCCTTAATGATTAAGCACCTACACAAACGCTGTGCTTCAAATCGAGAGGACCAAGCGACAAGGTGCAAATACCGAAAATTTGACCAAAAGTTCGAGCCTTCTTCATTTCTCCAACAGTTTCACTGCTACAAGGAACCGACTGGCAGTCATGGCATCCATCTATCGCCAAAATTAACCACACTTACTTGGCCCTTGGCCAGAGATATTTACAACTACCCAAAAGACGCACCCTACCTACCTTAGCAGTACCTACACTCCATCTATCACGCAGCTGCACTGAGACTGGATTAGACGTGCAACGCATGCACCGTGGGAGTAGTCATCGTCACGTCCATCACCGCCAGCGAGCTGATCGTTGCGGCAGCGCTGGAGAGCCCTCAGAAGCTCCAGGAGGCGAACTCCACGCTCCCGATGTCGTCCTCGAAGCCGACGTCGGCCGGCAGGTCGCGCACGTCGTCGTCGGACGGCCACCACCATCCGGGCGCGCGCCGGGACGGGTACCTGGCGTCGAAGTCGGCGCGGTCCACGCCGAGCGCCTGCAGTGCCTTGGCGACGGCGCGCTCCCCGTCGTCGACGTCGTCGCGGAGCAGAGGCTCGTCGTCCGTGGGTTCGATCTTGGGATGCAGCAGCAGTGGCGCCAGCTGCTCTGGTTCTGGCTCTGGTTCTGGGTCGGCCTTGCAGAGTGGCGGCTGCAGGAGGTCGCCGAAGTAGCTGTCGATGTCGAAGTTCGTGACGGCGCCGATGCCGAGCGCATGCAAGAACTCGGCGACGGCGCGGCCCCCGTCGTCGCGGAGTAGCGGCTCGTCGTCCGTGGGCTCGATCTTGGGATGCAGCAGCAGCAGTGGCGCCGGCGGCTCTGGTTCTGGGTCTGGGTCGACCTTGCAGAGGGGCGGCTGCAGGTGGCCGCCCACGTAGCTGCCGATGTCGAAGTTCGTGACGGCCCGGAGGCCCCGGAAGCGTATCGCCGCCATGTCGTAGGCCCTGGCCGCATCTTCCTGGGTATCTGCAGGGGAAACGCAATGTACAAGGACACAAAATCTTTTTGGAAACTGGTACATTCTTTTGCAAAGATATGACAAGGCAGTACTACATTCTGTTAAGTTCAGGGACAGGGAGAAACACACCGAATGTCCCCAAGTAGAGGTATTTCTTGATGGAAGTAGTTGGGTAACTTATCCTCGCCTCCCACCGGCTGTACCTGCTCGTGTGATGCCTGGGATGCCAAAAACTTATTCTCGTCAGCAAGATAATATCACCACCGGCAGTAACACTGGAGTAAAGTTACATGGATGCAATGTTCTGAATTTTTCACACGGCTACATGTCAATTGCAGAATTGCAGTAGTTGATTCAGCACAGCATGCAGTAGTGACTGTTACTGCCAGCAGGTCGAGGGAATGCTGCGTGAGTTCGTACCTTGCAACTCCCCTGTACTTGGATTCGCCTCTGGTGAAGCCACTGCTCTCGCGCTTCAGTCTGGCCAGGTACTCCTCCCTTGTCACGCGCTGCATCGTCTCGCGCTCCTGCGTGTACCAGTCCGCCTGCATTCACCGCAGCAGTCTCAAATTCGACCTACTGCTCTGCTCGGCTAAGTAGTAGTACTGCTAGTAGGTTCCACTGTAAACCCCATATAACAGAACTAGCAACGGAGAAAACAAGACACAGCTGAGCCTGAACACAGCTTACTGGGAAGTTGAGGACGCCGCTGTAGTCTGAGCCCCAGAACTTTAGCGCCGCAAGATCGTAGGCGCGAGCTGCAGCTTCTTGGGTATTATAAGCTCCTGCGAAGAAACAAGATTCAGGATCTTAAACCATCCATGTAATGCGTGATTTCACAGAGAAAGAACAAATTAAGTGGTTAGGGATTTGGAATTCAAAAATTAATAGTGAGGAAATTAAGCAATGTGCAAGGGCACGTACATTGGGCGACTCTTAGATCGACGCTAGGATTGGAATCCCGGCGGTTACGTTAAAATCCCATACGAGTCTGGGAAATTAGCTTGCGTCGACTCAAGTTTTTGCGTCGGGCGCTTGGTCGCTATTTTCTCGCGCGTTCCGAACTCACGAGTGACGGAAGACGCTAGCGATTTATCCACTCTTTTTTTTAATTCCTGTTAGCGGCTGAAATAAGCGTCGCGCGTTGTAGGCAAAGGACGCTAGCGATGTATTCCTTTTTCCAGATTTATTTTTGTTACGCTAAGCGCCTACCTAAGCGACACCCAATGTACATGCAATCAGGGGAATAACTTGTGAACTAATCATGGCATTGGAAAGTATGAGAGCTTTTTTCAAGAAGCGAGGATCTTGCACTCACCCAGATAAACTAAGGGAAGCGACCGAGGAGACATGGATGCGTACAAATCCCGAGGCAGACGAACACAAGATTGCAAACAAAGTAGAAGAACAAGAAGACTGTCAGCCGGTAGCACATAATATATCAAAGTGAAGAAGAAAAATCTAAGCAAACGAAACCAAATTGTCCCTAGACTAAAACAAGAAAGACTTGATGCGTGGAGGCCGGTGCGTCTCTCACCTTGCTTGCCTCTCCTGTTCTCGGCCGGGCTCCGGCAATGCCTGTCCCACAGGTGCGCCTCGTACTTCCCCGAGGCTTTGTGCCTACGGTCACCACCAACAAGACCCACCTCTCGAAAATCAAACACAAGAACAGCAACACGGCGTACGCGTGTCAGATGGAAGCAAGAACGGAAGAAGGAAATGCATGCTCACCTGCTCACGCCTCTGTAGATTGATGATCCCCTCGCCGCCGGCACAACGGCGGCGTCGCTTTGGTCGTCCTGGGCCCTCTTCCTCTTCTTACTATTGCGCCTCGGCTCGCAGGACGACGGCACAGCGCTGGAGCCAGAGGAGCAGGACGACACCGAGGAGGAGGAAGGGGGTGATGCTGGAGCGGTGGCGCCACGCCGAGTGGGCTTCTTGGTCGTCATGGCGACCATGGCCGAGACGGAACAGAGGAACCGATGGTTAGTACTAACGGGAAGGGGAATGGACGCCGACAAGTGAGCCTGCCTAGCTCTCGCTGCGGCACACCACATTCTCCCAGGTGAGGAGCGACGGCCGGGTTAACCGTTTTTACACCGACAGTGTGGTTCTTCCAGTGCTGTGGTCAACAACAGACGTGGGTCCAGTCTGTCACTGACGGAGAGGGAGGGAGGTGTTCTGGGAGCATCCTGTTATGTGTCGCGTCGTACGCATGGCACATCGGTGGACACTTGGCGTGGCGCGGCCGTGTCCAGCAATGGCGATGGGAGAGGTGAGCCATTTTACGGCCAAGCTCTCGGGAACTTCGTATTTATCTGCAGGTTCCGTACTAGCAAAGTTCTCAAATATTAGCTCAAAACAGACCATCTCCATCACTAGGTGTTTAGCATAAAACCGCTACTTTGATCCTCAAATTCCGAAAAACCGCGATAATGATGACATATTGCAAAAAAAACAGCGACATTTTGGTCCGGCCTTAGGAGAAAACACAGATTGCTCCCTAAACGCGAATTGACGGCCAAACTGACGAGTGGGACCCACCCGCGTGGCAAAAGTTTAGTCTCTAAAAGTAAGATGTAGATAAGTACAAAAGTTTAGTATAAATTGTGACAGAGGTACAAATATCTCGACTGTTCATTCCAAGTCGATTCCGTCTCTTGGCACTTGTCAGTGTAGAAGTACATGTTTTCCAATGGTCTAAATGTGCTGTCTTCATTCACTGGAATTGGAGGAGGAGAGGTAGCATCATTTTGTAATTGTGTGGCCTATATATTGTGCTAGTGGTTGTTAACCGTGCAGGGTAATGTGGCCTATATAAACGTGCACATGCTTTTTTCAAATCCCCACCATTGAATTTGTTTAAACATTTTGTGTTGTCAAATTTATCTTCTAACTCGGAAGCATCCGATTTTATTGGCGGGAAGCATTATAAATTGTTATTGTTATATGATTTTTGTTGTTGTTGTGGTCAACATGTTAGAGAAAATTCAGTATTGGGTAGGAACCATTTAATTTTACTTAGGCTATGAATATTTCTGAAGGAAGATGCGGTCGAATATGTTATTGTTTAATGCAGAATCAACACCGAGAGAGAAGCCATGTTGAAGAAAAGAATGTACCATGAAAAACATGGGTCTTACTGTCAGACAGATAAATGAGTAGACAACATGGAAGAGAACAAACATGATTATTCATGATTTGTCAGAATGATAACATTCCTGATGTTGAATAAGAGATAGTTATTCGGGTCAGTCATTTCAATGTATGTTGTTGAATTATGTGAAGAGAACATTTTAGTTTTTAAATACTAGTATTTATATATACGTGAGAGAAAAACTTAAAAGATCATAATAGCGCACGGGCATTCAGCTAGTGTGAAGCATAAATGCGAACAAACCAGAAAATGCTCTCACTCTAGGAAGGGCAGCTTGATCAAGATTTATATTCTCTCTCTGGGAAGTCCGGAGGCGGGGAAACCTTACCCGGTCGCAACACCCTCTGCATCCATGCTCTCCCCTCGCTGCCACCAGCAGTCTACACCAGGTAAAAGCACGCAAGGATGACCAACGGTGACGAGGATTCGTCCCGTGTTTTCCTTCTACTCGTGTCGTCTGGTTCTCGTCTACAAGTATCAAATATGGTCGACACAACATCTTGTGCTTGGGGGTTGTGAATGTTTGCGGACGGTGGTGTTTGTTGGTGTCATGCTTCTCCCTAGAGGCGTTTTCCCCTTCCGCCTCTTTTTGTATGCACATAAATCTCAAATTCAAACCTTTCTGATCAGGCGATGGCGGCTTCTCTGCGTCATTTATGGCTCCTTTGATCCATTGCCTTGGAGCTTGGCCTACATCGGGTGGCTTTTTCTCTCGGCTTCTCGCCAACCCTTCGAGAAGAACCCTCGGCGGGAGTTGGGCATGCTCATGGTGTCCCAAGGGGGATTTCTCTGGACACCCTGGGTGGCATTGACAGTACATTCCTTTCGACCTCGATGAGAACACGTCGGTTTCACTGGTCTTGTTGGCACCACCATATTAGGGCTTCATCGGCGACACACTCGTGTCCCCAAACCGGTCTTGGTTATCCGATGTCTTTTGATCGTCCCGGTGGCATTCCTCAACGTTCTTATGCTTGGTGCCTACGTATTGCATCCTAATAATATTAGAACCTCTCGTGCTGTGAGGTTCTCGGTGGATTTCGTTGTTAGTTTATTGCCTTGAG
Organism: Poa pratensis; assembly: GCA_947311845.1. Taxonomy (NCBI): domain Eukaryota; kingdom Viridiplantae; phylum Streptophyta; class Magnoliopsida; order Poales; family Poaceae; genus Poa; species Poa pratensis. Next base: position 14,333,102 of record CAMZMU010000045.1, read on the forward strand.
GTTCTTGAGATGGAGTTTACGTTCTTGCATCTGATTGTTTGTGCATGTGGCATGACTTGATTCTATCCGGCGATGTGGGCAGTACACCGATGTTTGTGTCGTTGTCTCGACTCTACTGGTCCTTCGCTGCCACCCACGGCTTCCCTCGTCAAGCCACATTTTCCCTCTCTCAAGGTGTCGGCTACGGGGAGGGGTCGTTTGGCTACGGCTACAGTCCCTAGCCTTCCTCCTTTTCACCATCTCATCTCATCTCATCTCATGTACACGCTCCGCATTTGCCGCCCAGCACGCGGCTTAATGGAAAATTTTCATGGGAACCTTTGTGCCCCATGTAGACCTTTCCAAAAGTTTTTTGGAGATTAAAAATGCAATGCTTGTTTGGAAAATCGTGAGCGAGCAACAACAATGTACCTTTAGTAATACTTTGAGGTTTCGCTTTATGATCCATGGTTGACTTTCCAGCTTTTCTCCCTCGACAGATTATTCTGCCGTCATTAAGAAAATGGATGGTCAAACAGAAAAGACACGCATACCTGCCTAACAAGACCAAAGTGGCATTTATTGATACCTAGAAGAAGGAAAGCATGCAACCAAAAAACCTAGAGATACCATGGTGACAGAGGCTGCTCTCCTTGGCATGTCACTGACCTCACGAAGGTGTTGCGCTTTTGAGGGTGTTCAGGCGGGCGTGAGGAAGGCTCCGACGGCTGCACAGACGTTGTGAGATTTTGTTCGGGGATGGAACTAGCACGACTATGCTCATAGGCTAATCTTTGAGAAGTGGCTGGTGCTCGGTGTACGTGGCGCTGTCACTGTACGTCCAACATGTTGCCTGCATCTCTTCTTTTCCATGCCACGGGTCGGCAGGAATCAATGGGATTCCGAGATAATGGTGCAGCGTAGAGGACGTGTTGGAAAATATTTCATATGGTGTCAATAGATCTTGTCCACTATAGGCCTCTTTGATTTAAAGGATTTTCATATGAATTTTTGAGGATCTAAATTGTTTGAATTTTTTTCTATGGTGGTCGTTTGATTTGTGGGATTGAATTCATATGATCATTTGCTAAGGAATCATTTGCACTACATTTCACGGGAAATTTAACGTTCACTCAAACCTATTTGTTAAAATTATTTACTTCATGCATGTGGTAGAATCAAAACAAATCGATAGAGGGAATTTAATTACTCAAAGTATCATGAGGATACAAAGTAGGCTACACCTTCTCACTGCAGGAGTAGGATGCAAATAGCCAACGGTTCCGGGAAGGTCCGAAGATGTTCGGGATGATCCGGAAAAAGTTCCGGAGTCACGGGACTGATCTGGAAGAAGTTCCAGAGTACCGAGGAATTAATAATATGTTAATTATATGAATTAATATATTAATTTATTGATTTAATAATGATTAAATTCAGATTTTTGGTGCAGCCCAGCTAAATGGGCCTTTTCCCGGAGGAAAAGGGCCCATATGGGCTAGCCGCACCAAGGAGGGCCAAAGGGGACGGGTGGGCTGCTTGGCCGCACCCCATAGGGCCCAGCCGGTCACCCCATGGCTGCTCCCTCACTTTAGTCCCACATTGCCTAGCTAATTGGCATGGTACACCTGTTTCCCCTATATAAAGAGAGGCATAGGAGGGATTTATTCATAGGATTAATTCCAGATAATTGGGAGGTGTCTCCCACCTCCTGCGCCACCTTCTCTCTCTCTCTCTCTTGCACGGCCCCAAGTTAGGGCTGTGCTTGTGAGAGGTGTCTTCGCTACGGTACGCCGTCGTGCTGCGGGAATTCCGGTCCAGAAGATCTACTTCCGCAACTTCGGCTGGATCAGAGATCCGGGAGTCGTTGTCAAGCACCGTATGTGTGCGAGTACTACGAGGTGCAACACTTGAGGCACTTGTCGCGAGGATCATCGGCGGCTTCATCTTCATCATGCGTCGTCATCGAAACAGATCTTTTGATCGTCGACGCCTTCGGTCTACAAGGGTATGTATATCGATTCCCTCCGTTACTTTATATCTGCATAGTAATAGATCTTGGCTATTTCGGATATCGTTGTTAGGATTTTTTTTGTTTTCTGCACCGTAACCCTTCAGTGGTATCAGAGCCGATCAATGCGTAGATATAGTTGTACGGTTTTAGAACTCATGTTGAATATGAGGGCATCGTTCTTATAGTTGCTATCCTCTAGCATGCACTTGTATTTGCCTGCGGCATTGTGTTGATGAAGCGGCCCGGACCGACTTTACGCGTACGCTTACGTGAGACTGGTTCCACAACTGACATATGACTTGTTCCATATATGTGGCTAGCGGGTGTCTATCTCTCTCGCAATAGTTGGCATTGCATTTTCAATGAAGGGCCCACAAGGGATATAAAATAGCAATTGTCTGATCGTTGTTGTGGTTGTAGGTTCGTAGGTAAGAAACGGTTCTATTTACGAAAGCCCCTAAGACACGTAAAATGTGCAAAAGATAAAGTAGAAGGCGTCTAACTTTATTTTGCAGGGGCAATGTGATATGGTCGAGGTAAGTTTAGTAAATTGTTTATAAACTATGGGCGCGAAGGAGACCATCGGCGCAAGGACCATATCACGTCGCATTACATTTTGATGTTATGTTGTTGTGTGCATCTTATATTATGTGTATTAGATATACGGCGGTAGTTATATATAAGATGATCCCTCCAAAATTCCAATATTAGTGTTCTCCCTTTAGCGTGCACCACCAAGAAAGTTCTTCGTTATGAGGCAGGCCGTGACGATCGGGTGTCAGACATATCGACGTTCGCATACAGTGGGTGTAAGCCACGTTGCACAGCGAATACGCTAAAGGTCAATTTTGCGAGCCTACCATGTACAGACATGGCCTCGGAACACAGTGACCGAAAGGTTAAACATGAGTCACATGAGGTGATGTGATTGACATGGCGATGTCTACCTTTGAAACTATGCTATCGGCTGTGACAATCGGGGGTAGTGTATTGGATTAGGACCATGTAATCACTAAAACGGAGCGAGAGATGTTCGTTTTGAGTGAGAGTTCTTATAGTTTTATATAGATAAACATGAACTCATATTATGAACATAGTCTTTATGTTTTGCCAAATCCGTGTAGATAATAACCTGTTCGATAGCCGATTTTAAACTTAGGCACATTCCTGCGATTGAGAAACTTAAAAGGTTGGGTCCAAACTTCATAGTTTTATACCGTAGCTTGAGGATACTCCTTGGTTCAAACCTTTTAACTCTATATGATACAAAACCCGCTACGAGATAAACCCGGAGATTCCGATAATTTGGATTATCAAGTTTTGTGCGGATAATTCCATCATAGTCCAGTGTATGCTATGATCTCTGCCATAGAGAATGAACTGTGAGTGCGTGTTGACAATCGCGAACATTTGGAATGATCGTTGAGCTTGATAATATGTATGCGCCATAAATCAGGTTTTCTTCTCGACCAAGATGGAAGAGGACACTCACATTCAAGGAGCACGTGGCAGTCATACTTGATGACATTGAGACGCCTCGCTCAGCTCGATCACTGGATGACAGACAACTTTGCCCGTGTTGCAAATATTTTGTTATAGACTATGTCATGAGGGAGGATCGTTCACCTTCATGAATTCTTGGTTACGTTGAAAACCCAAGATGATGAAACAGATCACCGGGAAGTCATCAATGATGATGGTGTATATATGATATACGCGTTATGAATGTTTTACCTAAACAAGTACTCGCTGCAGCAACTGAGTTTTGATACTGGTCATGTTTTATGAAACAAGATTTTCTGCATGAGTAGCTTGGAAGGATGAAGAGACGATGTGTGTTAATGATGACAAGCAATATGTTGTGATGTCCATAGACACTCTCTCTCGACATCTACCATTTGGATTAATTTGGATTTGAACAAATTCCTTTTGACGCTTGCTAGCATGATCGTTATAAGTGTGTCTTGCCTCTAGCGAGACAATTATTATCGCGTATCAGTACGCGGACACCGGGGATGCTAGGCACCCCCTATTTGTTCGGTAGGAGGGCGTGAGGTGCTCCGGATTTGGCCCCCGAGCTCAAACACAAGCACACAAAGATTTACCCAGGTTTAGGCCGCGTTGCCGCGTAACACCCTATGTCCTGCTTGTCTGGATGTATTGTCGAGGTGATGATTTACAGTGGGATGTCAACAAGAGCTACACTACCCTCGTGAGCTGGGGAAGAACACGTCCAGGGGTTCCCGGGGTGTTGTTCTTCCAGCCCCCGAGTCTAAGTGGAGAGCTCAAGGTGACGGCTTGCAATGGTGGTTCTTCTCCTTCAAGATGACCTAGGGCCTCCTTTTATATGCCAAAGGGACACCACAAGTGGTGATACCGTATGCGCGCCACCGAGGCAGGGCACACATCACGCCCGAGCCCAGATGGCGCCCGTCGGCCGCCTTCGTGGCAGCGCGTCACCGCGCTGTCCTCCATGCCGTCCGTCCCGCCGGAACCGAGGTGACGGCGAGTCTCGTCTTGTCAACGGTCCGGGCATCGCGCCGGGCGCAGCGCCAGCACCGAGGGGACAGCGCGCCGGGTCTTGTCGATGTCACGCCTGCACCCGGCAGAGGGCGTGAGCGGTCTTGTCCTTTGACGTCTGCCGCGCCTTCCTTCCCTGTGAAGCAACCCTTGCCGGGTCGCGACGTAGGAATCGTGCGCCACATTGCAGACCTCTGTCTTCCCGAGACGACTGCGAACTTCCCGGGGTGAGCCCCCCAATGGACGTGGTCCAGGGCGTTCCGGAGGCTCATTCCCCAGGGCCTTCTCTCACATCTGCCTTACCGTGGTTTGTACGTCGACGGCGTCTCCCCGGGAGCGCGCGCCCCGGGGTATGGGGAACCCCCGTTCTCCGAACGCTGACAATTATTCATATTTGTTAGTGACAAATTGTTGTCCTACATTTATGAGTGATATCTTTAATGATCATACACCGATTATGAATGAAATATTCTTATGTGAATCTAGATGGTAGTAGCTCTCACATTTATAACATTAATGCCAAAAAGATACAAACTTAATAATGACACCACATACTTGTGGCACTAACGTTTTGAGTCGTGTCAATGTTATAGCAATGAATAAGCTCCATTCAGATGGATCTCCGAGTCCCTAGATTTTGATCTTTTGAGACTTGCAAGATAACTAAGCGTTTTTAGAAAGTGGGCATCTAACTTGTTGAGAATCATGCATATTGATGTGTGTGGATCAATGAAGTACTTTAACGTATAGTGGAAATATTTATTTCGTAAACTTCACGAATGACTTTAGTAGATATATGGATATCCACTTAATGAAACGTTGGTCCGGAAAGTTTGATGAAGTTTAAACAAGTTCGGAGTGAAGTAGGAAAATAAACTTAACAAGAAAATCAATTTCCTACGATACTGATCAAGGAAATAAGGATTTGAGTTATAAGTTTGGCATATCATTGAAAGACTTGTGAAAAGAGTTCCACAAATTACGTCGCATGGAACACCATAGTTTTATGGTGTGTTTGGACGTCGTAATCAAACTCTATCGGATAGTGTGTGGTCAATAAAATCTCTTATCGAATTATTATGATCATTGGAGTCATATGGTAGAAACAAAACATTCACGTTAGATAATAGGGAAACCATCTAAATCCGTGAAGGCAATACCATATGAGTGATGGCATGGCTTTTAGCCTAGATTGTCGTTTCGTTATTTTAGTGTTTTGATGTGATCAAACCTAAAAGCAGATAAATTCATCTTTGTAGTTTATCTAAGATATCAGTTGGACACATTTCTCACGACAAAGGCGAATTAGTTGTTGGAACGTACCTTGCTCAAGAAATAGTTTCTTGCCAAGGGTATAAGTGGGAAAGAAAGTAGAGCAAGACGGAGTTAATGAACTCACTCTCCGGACATCGAGTGGCGCAACGGAAACAGTTATGGTATTGTCCTCCGCAACTGGAAGGAAGCTAATGATAAATATCATGATGCTCTAAGCTCGTACTAAAGATCGTAGGCATACGAGAATGTGTTCTGCACTATGTATTACGACAATCTTGTTATGAAGGTCATGTTAATGGAACATGACAAAACTACGAACTACGAAGAAGCGATGGTGGACCTAAGTTCGAAAATTGGCTATGAGCCATATATAATCTGAGATAAAATCCATGTACGATTACCAAGTACCGACTTGGGTAGATCTTCTTGATGCCCTACAGGCCGTTAAGATAAAATGGAATTTTATGAATAGATACTGATAAGGGTCGATTTGTCGCAAAACGGTTTCGACAGATTCAAACAGTTGACCACAACGAGATTCTGTCTCATGTGGCAAAGCCTAAGTCTATTTAGGATTGTTTTAGCAATTACTACGATTTCAAATTGAGAAATTGGTAGATGGATAAAGAAGCCATGTTTCTTAATGGTAACATTAAGAAAGAGTTGTAGTTAATACAATGAGATGGTTTGATCCTGAGGATGCTAGATACGTATGGAAACTTCAGTTGTCCATTCATGGGCTGAAGCAAGCATATCGGAGCTGGAATCTTCAATTTGATAATATGATCAAAGGATTTTGGAGTCGTCCAAAATAGTTGAAGAAACCTGCATTTGCAAAGAAGTGAGTGGGAGAGCTTTTCTTGATCTTATATGTGGATGGCATATTTGAGTGGGAGCTAAAACAAATTCCCTGATCTTATATGCGGATGGCATATTTAAGTGGGAGCTAGGTGGCATTCCTAATTTTATATATGATGACATATTGAGAATGATACAGATCCTCTAGTAAAGTATAAATGATTATTTAAATGATTAAATTTTCTATGAATGAAGTTAACAGTATTAGGCATTAGATCTGTAATTTTCTAGATTAAGATTCTGAAGTGTTTCAGAATAGAACAAGCAAAGAAAAGGTTCTTGCTTGTATGACTAGGTAAAATATTAAGTTTATCTTGACATTTCAGCGATAGCTATTGAAAGAAAAGGATGTCCGACATCCTCTATGCCTCAGCCATAGATTCTATCATACTGAAATCTCGACTTGGTGTGACCCAAGTTCTTGGTTGAAGAACGGGTTCTAGAGTGATCCATGGGTGGATCAATGAACAAACGTTAAGTATATCCTTCAGTGTCTAGAGGGAACTGAGGATATGTTTTCTGGTCTGGGTAAGAGTGAAAGGACAAACTTGTCATAAAAGGTTACGATGATGCAAGTTATGACACTGACTCATACGACTAGGAATCTCATACAAGAGGAGTCCTTTGTTTTGAAGAAAGACATGGTTAGCTTGCGAAGTCGCATATGAATGCACTACGCATAATCTACATAGGTGTAGGAATATATGGCTGCTTCAGAAGTAGCAAGTGTGATTGGACTAAGCGGGTTTTTTGAGCATGCGTGGTTTCCCTTAATAGATCTCTTAGATTTTTAAGGCCCATGCTACGCGAAGATTCGAGTCTCACTCCATTACCAAAATATATATTTTACCGTTATCACAAGATACAGAATGATGTCAAACTAGGTGACATAGAAGTGTTGCAAAGTACATACAGATCTCAATGTGGCAGAACTGTTGACTAAATTCCTCTTCCACGAGCAGTGCATCGTCGAAGCACCAGAAGGCTAGTGGTGTTAGATCAAAAATGCAAGCTAGATATGCCCTAGAGGCAAATAATAAATGTATTATTATCATATCTCATATATGTTCATAATTAGCTTTATACCATGCTATAACTGTATTAAGCGGAAACATTAATACACGTGTGGTATGTAAACAACCAGGTCCCTAGTAGCCTCTATTTAGCTAGTCCATTGGTCGATGGATGATCGAGGTTTCCCGATCATGTGACATTTATGTCAGTTGACAATGGAGTCATATCACTGGGAGAATGATGTGATGGATTATCATGACGTGATCAATGTAAAGCGTCATGATAGTTAGAAACTTAGTAACCTAATCCTTAGACCGTGAGATCATATTTAATCACTATCTCTGGAGGCTACTTCTAAGGACCCCTCAGATTTACCAGTCCGAGGTGCCCACGTTATGTAAACAGATCACGATCCCAATGATCAGTGCATCGCGATCACATAACCAACATGGTATACAGAGTTACATCATCTAACTTGATTAGTACAAGACGTACATAAATGGTGGTCACACGACCAAGCCTGCAACCATCGTCACGCAGGACGGAATTAACTACGATATAGCGGAAGCTTTCGGCTAGCGTCGGTCCTCGTCACCACCGGACGCATTCCCACAGAGCAGTTGACCGGTGACACTCAGTTGGCGTAGTCGTCGGCGTACTCCTCCTCTTCGGCGTAGGTCTTCTCGTTGAAAATCTGGACATTGGAATATCCAGGGACACAGCCATAAGTACAATTACGTACTCGCAAGACCACCACCAGGCTTAAGTTTTCATGGTAATGCAAAAAAAAAGCCTTTTCGAAAACTGGGATAGCTGCTATATACGACTATAGGGCTTAATTTTCGCAAACGATGCTTTTAGACATAGAGAATACAACATCTCTATATCTTTGTTGAAAAAGGCATTTGGAGATATAATTCTCCTTCTTTCAGAAATGGCAGAAAACATTTCCACGTTCGAAAACACTTTGTAAAGCTTTCTTCAAAACACTAGGATAGGGATGCCCCTTTTTCCTTTCCGGGTTCTGACTGGTTGACTCCCCGAGACCAACCATCTTCTCCCAAAATCCGTACCTCCCAGGTACCTCCTTGATGTCTCCTTTCTCCTTTGCCGAAAACAATTTCCTTTTTAAAACATAAAATGCCCATACGCCTAGATCGGGGGCCTTTCCAACCGTCCATGACCGCGGACACGGCTATTCGAATAGTTTTACACTCTGCAGAGGTGGTGCACTTTCACCACACCAAACAGTCATTCCGCCGTGATCAGCCACGGTCCTCATACGCCAGTATGCGGTGTTTCGGATAACATGATCAAAGCTTTCCACTAATCCACTCTAGTACAGAGGACTCCCGCTAGGTTTGTTCCCCTCGGCACCGTGTGCTCCACTAGACCCCTGGTCTCTCTTAGGACGCCACACCGCCACGGCAAGGGACCCAACGTAATCGTCCGGCGCGGGTCCAACCGCATGTGTATTGCCTCGTACAGACGACAACCCGGCTTCGAGGGACTCTAACCCTTATAGAAGTATGAGACCTTCCGTACTAAAATGGACAAGCTTCCGGCTAAGCCCTACCCATATCAGGTAGTGTGGTTGCACGGGTTAATTGTTCGGGCGGCCGCTAGGGCAGTACTTTGTTTTTCAAAACATCTCCACCTCCGACTGCTCCCAGCAGCTCGGGTTTTCACAAACTCTCCGAATGCTCCCAGCACTTCGGGTTTTCATAAACTCTCCGAATGCTCCCAGCACTTCGGGTTTTCATAAACTCTCCGAATGCTCCCAGCACTTCGGGTTTTCCTCGGGAAACATTTTACCAAAGACCAGGCTCCCATCCTATAGTTTTGAGATAAGGATGTAAGGATATACTACTAGAAAATATAATTTTCTTGATAGCGCCTTCAGTAGAAGGCTTCTCAAGTGAAGACTTAATTTTTATAACACCTATCATATTCTAGTAGATAGCTTTGGCCAAACAATCTTTTATAAAATAGTTTTGGGTGGCAAAGTGCCACAGAAGAAATAAAACATGCATTATTTTATTTTGAAAACAAAACATGCTTTAATGAAATAATAGGATTTCAGTAGGGTATGGTGAGGTGGCTTGCCTTGCTTAGCAAAGTGTCCCTGATCTGGTTCTGCTTCGTAGACCTGTTCAGTTTCCACGTACTGTTCCTCCTCTTGCGGACCTAATGTACCGGAAAAATAAACGGAACTACCGTCACTCTAAGAAGCGGGTTGACAACAATCTAAAGTAAATAAACAAAACAGCAAGTATTGCACAAAACACTAAGCTAGCTAACAAGAGCAAGCGATTCACTTCGTTATACAATCACAACCAGAAGGTCCATAAATCTAAGACAAACAACAAGCACCCCTAAGAAGGTGCACACAACAACCCTAATAGTTAAATTCTAAAGCAAAACTCCACTTAGGGTGGTTAGGTCTCTTAACAAGGGCTGTTACCGTAGTTTAGGAAATACTTCAGACCAAAGTATCTCTTTAGTTTCCAGGAAATACTTCAGACAAAAGTTAAGTTACTAATTATTTTCTATTATTAAAATTTTCCACCAAGTTAAGATAGGGATATTAACAAACTACTCATGCTAGTATTAAACTTAAGGACTACCAAGTTCAACTTAATAAGGCAAACATAATAAACCACGCAACCAGGTTTGGCAACTAAAATACCACTTATTATTTATTTACAAAATAAGGTTAAGGTGATAATTAGACAACCTTTTTGAATCACTTTCAAAAAGTAAAACTAAACATCACTAATAAACTTAAAACAAGCAGTAACTAAGAAGAGCTTTATTAGAGAAGTTTACTTTATTCCAATAATCACGTAATTAAGCACCCAAGCAAGATTAATTTATTTTATTTCCTTAGGCACTAATAGCATTTCACAAGTAACTTCATTTTGTTTTTACTTAAGCACTAACAGTACTAACATATTAAGAACAATATTAAGTAGTGATCTACAGCACCTTAATAATCCACAAACAACAAAAGAAACAATTTCATAAAAGACCCAATATTTATTTTATCATTTTTAATAGGCAGAAAACACCATTTTTAGAGTTTATTAAGTCCAGGGTGTTCTGTTCAGCCAAATTTTATGAAAAGCTAGATCTAGGTTCTTTATATGAATTAGAAACTACTGCAATTGGATTTAGTCCAAAATCTTATTCACAGAAATTTAATTAAATGCTAGAAAACCCTACTGGTCCAAACTTCAAACACATGCCAATTTAAAACTAAGCATCACCAACACCAGAGGTTAATTTCTACTGAAAGATTAACTCATAAGCATTTCAAAACAATTGGATTCATCAAATTTGGATTCATAAAACTCAAGATAAAATTTGATCTTTGATTCAGACCAGTGGCAGTGCAGTAATTTTCATGCGCGCAAAAATTAATGTTTTTCAGATCTGCAATTTGGATGTGGTTCTAAACTCATTCCTTTACCGCTGTGATTTTTAGTTTGCACAAAATCCAAGTTTAGCTATTTCAAATCGATTTAAACTAGCAGCACAGAAATAGATCTACAGGAAAAAGAATAAACTGCGGGAAAAAAATGTTTCTGGGCCGCTCCTGGGCCAGATCTGGCCGATGCCAGCCCAGATCTGGGCCTGCGCAAGCCGAAATCGGCCCAACTCGGCCTCCCTGCGCGCGCTGCGCGGAAAACGGTCAACGCCCGCGCGCGTTCAAACGTGGCCGTCGATCTCCAGATCGACGGCTCTCGGCCATCGTCTCCAGCTCGACGGCGCTCGAGCGAGCCAGAGGAAAAGGGGAAGTGCGCGGCCGCGGTGTGCTCACCTAGGGGCTCTGCATGCGACTGGGGAGGGCTGCGGATGGCGGAGGGGGTCGAGGGAGAGGGTTGGGCGAAGACGGCGTCACCGGAGATGGCCGGACTCCATGGCGACGACGGCGGCGTGTTCCACGGTCGAGGACGGGCGCGAGCTCCACAGGATGCCTCTGGACAAAAAGAAGGGTGGGGGAGTTAGCTCTAGGTGAGAGGAGTCCAGGGGGGCAACAATGGCGAGGAATGGGCGAGGGAAACGTCGGCTACGGCGGTTCTCTTCCGACGGCGGCCGGCGGTTTCTCGCGTGATCTCGAGCAGCAGAGGGCACGGGCTTGCGAGGGGTTGCAAGGGTGGAGTGAGGTGGGGTGTGTGCGTGCTGTGTGCATGGAATGGAGGGCAGGGGAGGTCGGGGTCGGGTTTTAGGCCGTTTTCCCGATCTAGGGCTCTCCACGGGCACGGGCGGCTGGGGGAGTGGTCATGCCAGCTCCCATTGGCTTGGGTGGGCGGTGCAGGTGTGGGCAGGGGAGTTTTGGTCGGGAGGCGTGGCCTGGCCAGTGGGAGGAGAGGGGGTGGAGCTCCATTGGGCCACGGTGGAGAAGGGAGAGAAGTGAGTGGAGAAGAGGGGTGATGGGGGGGGGGGGGGGGCTGGCAAGTGGGCCAGGGGTGATGTGGCTGGCCCCTCTAGGCAGAGAGAGGGAGAGGTGAGCCGTTGGAGGGGTGTGGGCAGGGTTAGCTAGGGTTTAGGATTTTTTTAGACTAACACAAATTCGAGTTACTAATTTTAAACCCACAAGACAAAACGTGGTCAACACATGGGCTAACCAAAAACATGATTGTGGTGAACTAAGTGAGGTGAAGCAAAAAGTTCCAAGCCTAAAAGCATGAAGAAAGAATTTTGAAAACGAAGAAATTTGAGAAAAGTGACCAAATGGTCACTGTTTTGAGTAGCCCTATACACCAAGATGGTTTTATGCTCAAACAAGTTTTAAAAGTGTCAAACATTGCATAACCTAAAAGTAGAAAGTTCAAGGAGCAAGATGGTCGAGGTGCATTTCAAAATCCACACCAGAGATGCTTAATCCAGGGCTCTAGATTAGCTATGTTTTAACAGGCAAGAAGATCAAAGTCACTAGAATTTTAACTAAAAGAATTTTGTAAAAGTAGTACTAATAGGCTTCAAGCAAAACTAAGGGCTAAGGAAAACAACTAAAACAACTAAGCAAGGGTTGACTAAAATCAAACAAAAGTTTTTACCATTTTGGAAAATTCTAGATTAACACCACAATTCTAAAAGGGGTAATACATTCCACTCAAGCAAGACCAGCAAAGCAAACATTTAGATACTAAATCAAAACATGTGCATCAAAAGATGCTACCATAAATCACCACATGAACACTCATTAAATAACACTCTCAAGTCAAGCAATTCAAACACAAACAATTATCAATCAACAACATCCTAAACCCTTAGTATAAATAAGTGATATAGGGATCACACATAATCATGACAAGGTGGTGTTTAAAGTATCTCAACTCATAACCTCATAGTTTTCAAAAGGTTTGATAAATAGAAAATATAGGAGTAGTATATCTCCCACTTGTTTCATTTTCAAAGATGTTGAAAAGAAGAGTTTGAAAATAAGGGTTGTTGGTACTTACAAAATTACATAGTTGGATTTTTGGTAGGAGATATTATATACATCTCCATAGTTTTGGAAACACTTAAATTTTTGGAATACTTTTACTTTTCTCAAATAGTAGGTTTTTGGATTGTTGCTAAAATCAAGACATCTTTGAAAAGAGGTTGGCCAAAATAAGATTGGAGAAGATGTATGAATAATTCTTGTCATGACATGATCACCAAAATTTAAATGATATGCTAAATTAGTTGAGTTCAGAGGTTAGTGTTTTCAGTGGTTGTTAACTCAATCAACAAAGCAGACAAGGTCAAACAGAGCAATCAGAAGTGAGACACCAGCATTAATGCAGTATTTCAAAAAGTTTTTGTTGACTCTGATTTTTGGCTCTATAAAAACTGTGTTTTTTTTTCTAGCTTCCCAAAATTGGGGCGTTACACTACTTTGATTGCATCAAACGTCACACCTTAAACAGGGTGACAATAAAGGTGTCTCTCTCAGGTATCTGAAGGATCAGGTTGAGGCGTATGGATCAAGAGCGGGATTTGTGCATCTGAAGGTCGGAGAGATACTAGTTAAGGCCCACTCGGTGAGATCACATCAAAGTTTGCAAACGTGTGACTAGGTCACGGGATGTGTGATCATGTGAACGAGATAACAATTGTTTGTCAGTAACGAGATAGAACTAAGGTATCGAGATACCGATGATCATGTCTCGGACAAACTCAGTATCGAGGTACAAAGGGAATAGGATATGATGTTGATGGTTCAAGTGATATTTATGCGTGGAACGCACAGGGATCATTATGGTCATCCAGGTCCCGCTGATGATCATTGATCGGAGAGGAGTCTCGATCATGTATGGAGTGTTCCCGAACCATAGGGTAACACACTTAAGGTCTTGACGATGCTAGGAGATCGTTTTGGGTTTGTCGGAATCACCGAAGAATAGAGAAGGGAAAACCGGAAGGGTTCCGAGAAGGTGTGAAGATGTTCGGGATGATCCGGAAGAAGTTCCGGAGTCACGGGAATGATCTGGAAGAAGTTCCGGAGTCACGGGAATGATCCGGAGTACTGGGGAATTAATAATATGTTAATATGTTAATTATATGAATTGATATATTAATTTATTGATTTAATAATAATTAAATTCGGATTTTTGGTGCAGCCCACCTAAATGGGCCTTTTCTCGGAGGAAAAGGGCCCATTTGGGCTAGCCGCACCAAGGAGGGCCAAAGGGGGCGGGTGGGCTGCTTGGCCACACCCCATAGGGCCCAGCCGGCCACCCCATGGCTGCTCCCTCCCTTTAGTCCCACATTGCCTACCTAATTGGTATGGTACACCTGTTTCGCCTATATAAAGAGAGGCATAGGAGGGATTTATTCATAGGATTAATTCCAGATAATTGGGAGGTGTCTCCCACCTCCTGCGCCACCTTCTCTCTCTCTCTCTCTCTCTCTCTCTCTCTCTCTCTCTCTCTTGCGCAACCCCAAGTTAGGGTTGTGCTTGTGAGAGGTGTCTTCGCTACGGTACGCCGTCGTGCTGCGGGAATTCCGGTCCAGAAGATCTACTTCCGCAATCTCGGCTTGATCGGAGATCCGGGAGTCGTTGTCAAGCACCGTATGTGTGCGAGTACTACGAGGTGCAACACTTGGGGCACTTGTCGCGAGGATCGTCGTCGGCTTCATCTTCATCATGCGTCATCATCGAAACAGATCTTTTGATCGTCGACGCTTTCGGTCTACAAGGGTATGTATATCGATTCCCTCTGTTACTTTATATCTGCATAGTAATAGATCTTGCCTATTTCGGTTATCGTTGTTAGGAAATTTTTTGTTTTCTGCACCGTAACCCTTCAGCATGTAGGACGCTTATGAAACTGGGGGACCGATGCGTAGATTACGCTGCTGCCCATGTGGGATAAAAATATTACTCATCATATCCTCCAACCGTAAAGACACCTCCATAAATAGATCTTGAAAATCCACATGTTGTGGAGACGACCATGAACGAAACAAATTTGTACACCGGTAGATGATCTGCATGAGAGAAAAAAAACATCACTGGAAACCTTGTCATTCCTACAATATAGTCACATCAACCATATTAGGGAAAGCGTCCCAACCTTATGAAGAACTCTAAACTTGTGATCTATTCCCTGTAGCCTGCTGCCAAAACATTTGTAACAATACGTGATGGGTACGAGTTAGAACTTACTTGGTTGACTGACCATATAAAACGGGTAAACTTGGAATTGAAAAATAAGTCTTTTGTTGTTTCATCTTGATGACTGAACACACACTTAGTATCCACATGCCAGTTACGTATGACAATGTTGTTTTTGGTAAGGATTACTTCTATGCGAAGTCTTTTGTTGTTTCATCTTGATGACTGAACACACACTTAGTATCCACATGCCAGTTACGTATGACAATGTTGTTTTTGGTAAGGATTACTTCTATGCGAAGATACAATTTTACTTTTTGGGGATTTTCGGTTTGACAGGCGTTCTCTATATGTAGAGTCTACTGAGAATTTACCAATCTCACATGGATTACATTGAAATTCGTCCGCCCCTAACGACAGTTGGACCAGCGCCAACCGCTCTAAAAGAATATTCCCAGCAACCAATCTGGGTCCGATTAAATCTCTTTTAAAAGACACATTTAAACATACTTTGGCACAAACAAAATCACGTAGGATTTGAATAGGCGTGACATTACAATCTTGTGTTTTTCCTATTCATACAATTTTGGAATCAATCGAATCAAAGAGACCCTCTATAAGTTAGGATATAGTTTTTGGAGATGCTTGTCTCTATTTTTTGTAAGCCGATTAATCCAGTCTTGGTGTTTAGCATCGTTTTAACAAGGATATGGTTGTGTGGATCGTTTCACACCTCAATTTGAAAATCATGTTGCCTCGCAAAATCATCACAAAGACTAATGTTGTCGTCCATGGCATATATATTGGACCCTATTATTGTGTCTGAGCAAGGAGCCAAGAATTATAGGTCGGCCGCCGAATAACTATTTCACATAGTTTGTGGTTGTTAAGTTGATTTTGGGTATATTACAGTAGCTGTGACAATCTTGTACTCTTCGTTCATAAAAGGATGTCTCAACCTAGATCAAATTTACATGTATCTAGACATGATTTAATGTGTAGATATATGCAAATTTGAGCTAGGTGAGACATCCTTTTGTGGTCGGAGGGAGTACATCTCTTCAACCAGAACTACATGCTGACATGCATGTTTATGTAACAGAGGTACATCAAGGACGCACATATAGGTGTGATATACATATAGGTATCTTCGATCCTCTACATAAGTACCACAAGATATCACCACATTGCGACTGATTAAATCATATGGTGAGATCAAGAGTACTTGCCCTTGCAACTTGTTGATCCGTTCCTCTCTTATATCCACATTTAACATCTAGACCTAGTGTATGATCACTAGCACAACTCACCTTCCGATCAAGTATTAGGACTAGGAGAGAACAGAGATAGAGACAGCCTAGTGGCAGTACTGCTCTCCACTTCTTCATCGCCACCAACCTGTTGATGATCATCGTCACCATCCTGTTCTTTCCTCTTCATCTCCGGCACCCATGGCTGGCCGGTATGGAGCGAGAGACTGAGATCTAGATCATCGCCACCATGGCTATGATCATCGTTGCACGCCGTCGTCTGGACATCCTGCGGCAGCTGTCTTTCGTATTGGTGCATGTTGATGGTGTGACGATGGTCATTTCTCGGTGGACAGCTGCCTTGGAACATCAAAGCTGGGTTGGTTGATGCAGTTCCAGATGTTGATACATGTTCAGCATGGGAGCGAGGGAGAATTTCGGCATGATGGGATGCTGATGCTGCTGCTGAGTAGTAGGCCTTTGATCCAAGAAAACGGCCATGAAGCCAGTATGGTTGACGGTAGCTCCTCCTCCATGGAGGACATGGAGCAGTGCCAAACCTAAACCGCAATTCAAGGAGTTTAATCCGTCAGATATAACAAATCTATGAGTACATGAATCATTTTCCAGAATTTTTTTCCCTGTGCGCATTTGATAGATGAAGCAGAGGACAGCGGATTTAATGGATCCAATGAACTACCTTGGGAACACTGCACCACCACCACTGTGACGGTAATGGAAGGGAAGATGGGTGAAGTTGTAGGCTTGTCCTCCCTCTTGCATGTGACCTATGATGACTGCAGAAATTCGACCAGATCATGTCAGGGGGGAATATAATGAATCAATACCAACAACGAGGGGAAAATTCATCGACATACCCTGGCCCGAGTCATCAATCTTCTTGCTCCTGTACATCTGAAGATTGATCAACGCATCATGCATGGATGCAAAGGGGAATTAATTAAACAAGATCTTCAGAGACAATAAAAAAATTCATTACCTGGAGATGGCTCTTGACATGGCCTATGCTAAGCTCTCTAACGTTCATCAACTGCAGAACGAGCTTAGGAGTTGCACCTAGACACATGTTAACATGCAGCATTTAATATCTCGATCCGTCCGTAAATAGCTAGGATCATGGAAAATGGTTACGGGCTTACGATCTTGACCACCGAGCCTCTCGACGGCGCGGACGAAGCAGTGGTGGAGCTCCGGTGTCCAGCGGAGGCGGGGATTCTTGGAGCGGACGTAGGGACGCACCGACGACGACGAGTCGCCGGCCTTGGTCATGTCCTGGCCTCCTTCCTCCTCCACCGTGCTATCATCGTTGCTTGCAGCTGAGGTCCCATCGTTGCCCTTGTTGCTTGTCCCCATGATCGTCCACCTGATGGCGATCTACCTGGTTGATGATCGGGGAGGTTGAGAGCCGGTTTTGAAGCTGTTGTTTCTGTGTTGCATCGATCTCATCGCGTCGTCAGTGATGTAATCAACTGTGGAGAAAGGCAGAGGTCAGGCCAAATTAAAGGTGATGTCACCATTGAATTCTATCTATCTAAATGCATATGTGTGAAGCTAGCTTGCGTGTGTGAGATAACAAAAGTGAGCTCATGCATACATATATGTGGGTTTTGGAAGAAAGCATACTAATGCATGGCAGATCCAAATTAAAGGTGAGGGAAGGTGAAAGATTGGACTAACCCCTAACCTTTACAGTACTGGTACTAGTGATCCCTCGCTAACGAGAGAAATTAAGGGGCAATCAAGTGTTGGGAAGTAGCTAAATATTTTCAAGTGCTTGGACGAAAGTAGTCCAATGTACGTCATCGGTTGATTACTAGCTAGCACTTTGGTGCGTGGCTTTCTCTGGCTCTAGTAGGTGTGAAAAAGAGAGATCTAAGGAGAGTTGATTCAAGTACTAACTAACGAAGTCCAGCTAGGTCCTTCAACACAGTCCAGCTAGGTCCTTCAACACACGCCCTAAATAATTATTAGTACATACACGCAATAGAATGCCCGAGTTTTTATGTGCGAATTTAAGAAATGAATGGATGAGTTTAAGAAAAGAATGCATGCGTTTTTATTTAGCAGTGCAGTGCAGTTCATTCCTGATACAGATATAAGGGCATCTCTAACCGATCCCCAATCGGTTAGAGGAGTAAACTGCCGAAAATTCGTTAGAGGAGTAAAAATACGCAGCTAACCGATTGCCGTTCCTAACCGAACCCCAATAGTTAGAGGAGTAAATCAAACAAAAACCACCAAATTCAACGAAAATCAACCAAATTTAAAACTAACACATATATTTAACAAAGTTTATACATATTTACAACCAAAAGTCGGCCGAATTTGACCACCTAACCCTAATCATCGTCCCAATCGAAGGAGTCGGAGTCGGAGTCGAGCTCGATCACCGCCGGCATCGTCGTCGGCGGCACGTCCTCCCAGTCCTCCTCCTCCTCCTTCACCGTGGCCGGCGCCGGAGCTGCCGACGGCCCCGCCTCCTCCTCCTTCTTCACTTTCTTCCCCGCCGCGGCGTCGGCCTTCCGCTTGGCCTCGGCGAACGCCTCCAGCGCCTTCCGCTCCTCCTCGACGAGCTCTGGGTTGTAGCCGACGAGCACGGCCGCCATCGCCGTGTCGCGGCGCTCGCGCGCCTCCCTGTCCTCCCGCCGCTCGCGGGCAGAGACATAGCGGAGCCCCTCCGGCTCGAGCTCCGGCACCGGCCCCGGCACCTCCAAGGGGAAGTTGAGCTCGCCGCACTCGCTCCCGTGGAGGCGGACGTTCTCGACGTCGTACGCCCGCGCCGCCTGCTCCGCGGACTGGAAGGAGCCGACCCACACCTTCTTCCCGGTGTTGCGGTCGGTTATCTCCGACACCCACGCCCCCCAGGACCGCTGCCGCACGCCGCGGTAGACCAGCGTCGGCGGCACCGGCAGGTCGAGGGTGCCGGCGGAGCGGCGGGGCTGCCGACGGCGTTTTGGTGGCGGCAATCGACGAGGAGATGGAGGGGAACGGCGTCGGGAAGTCGAGGAGGCTGCAGCTCGCGGCGGGGGGCTACGGGCCCGGCGAGCGCCCGGGATCGGCGGCGGAGATGGCCGGCGGGAGGATCCGGCCATCGCGGACAGCTGGGGTGCCGGCGGGAGGGAGGAATCGCAGGCGGCGGTCGCTAGAGACGGAGGAGATGTCGAGGTGGAATGGGGATGAGTGTGTGTGAACGCGAGGAGATGGAGGGAATCTTTTACTCATCGGTGCGGCCGATGAGTAAATATAGGAGTCGGCGGCACCAATGAGTAAAAAATTTACTCCTCTAACGTGTTTTGGATTTCGGTTAGGTGCGGACTCCTCTAACCGATTTTTGTACATCGGTTAGAGATGCCCTAATGCCTATGTATTTTCTTGACAGAAGTGGTTATATTTCTTGACAGAAATGGTTTGTGCAAATAGCAATGAAAGCACTCGTCTTGTTACTAGGTATGAGAGAGAGAGAGAGAGAGAGAGGCAACTAAATAAATAATTTTTGCACCATGCATAGGCATATAGAATGATATAATATAGGACCAGTCCTGCATGCTACAGTTTGTTTGGTCATATAGTACAGCGTACGACTAGCTAAAGCAGAAGCATAAGTTTGATTATGTTTGTGCAAAAGCAGATCGTCGCCTATCTTCTCATTTCCGGTCCTTGCATGGGTCCCCCCTGCTCTGACCCCGCAACATATAAACATGCATATCGCCATCTTCCACTGCTGGGGGGCACTTCTACTCTTCCATTCTTCTGTATTGGACATCAAAGGCTAGACAGAATTTCACTACAATCATTTGTTTAGGAGTAGTAATCATGATTACTTCAATCAGACACCTTAACTAAACTTTTGAATGAATATTATGCATTCAATTGGTTAGCACTTTAACTTTTAGGTACATTTGTACACAATTAGTTCTGCTTATTTTTTTAAAGAAGAATTAATTCTTCTTTTCTACTAATTATTCTGCGTGGACAAAACATATAGACTATTTGGCCGTGCAAATTTCTCCTTAATTTTTATATAATTTGGCTATTTAGATATTTTTTGAATCATGTTTATTTTATTATTTTGAATCACGCTAGTAATATTTTAAAATCTAGGTTGGCTAATTCCAGGTTTTCTATTCTTGAACCATGCATCTTTTCTTGAATCATGCTAGTAAGATTTTTAATTCTAGGTTGGTTGATTATAGGTTTTGCAAAATTCTCCTTAATTTTGATATTGTTTTAGCTATGTTCGCCATCAAAAAGAATCTCTAAATCCGAGTGAAGTGATAAACACAATCTAGGAACTATTAGCCAACCTAGAATTCAAAACCACAAATTAAAATGCAGGAAATGCGTTTATTTATGGGCACGCAAGAAGTTGAGAATGCAATCTTATCCTAGCTTTGTAAGTCAAATAGAGATGACAAGAAAAGTATGTTTCGCAATGGGTTATAACTTATGTTATCTTTAAAAATTGAGAGAATTTCCACAATAACACTAGTAGAAATCGAGACACTGAGAGCAAAAAAATGATAAGCTAGTGTGATCCTTTTGGTGATCTTTGGGGCCTGAGATCGTCACTCTAAGTTGAACTATTATGTGATGTTATTTTTTTTGTTATTGCTATTATAATGTTGTTGAAATCCTGCATAAACGATGCTTAAATTCTCTGAAAATGTTGCTAAAATGTTGTCAAAGTGCTGCTGAATGTTGTTGTAATGTTGTCAAAATGTTTTTGAGTTGCTGTCATTCAATTGTTAAAATCTTCTTCAAAAAGTTGTTGAAATAAGTGAAATGAGAGAGTTGTGGTGTGTGAAGAGGTAAGGCCATAAGTCTTTTTGTGTGGGTGTTAGTCTTAGTTAGTGCATAATGGTATTTTGGTATGGAATGCAAGATTGTAATGGTATTTTGGCAAGCTTAGTTTTTTTAGTTAATTTTTGGAACTCTCGGTTTTCACTAGTGGTATACTGGCATTTTCTTCTTTAATGAATGTTCTGATGCTTCTATACAATTATCTACTAGTTGATTAGACCATATCATTATACGGGCTTGGATAAACCATGACGATCTACACAAGCATGGACAAACCATATGGATCTACGGGTGCCTAGAGTTCCCCGGCGCCCACACCTATTTATGCAAGGTACATGGAGAAGATAAGGACTGTCATGTTAATTATGTGGTCATATCTCAACTAGAGGATTCACTCTAGTTGATCAACCAGATCGATCATACCATATATTACCAAAGATTGAACACTTGACTACAACCATGGTGCCTCTGTATAGAGGCTCGGAGACGTCTGTGCGGTACTTAATTAGGTCATTCCGACTGCCATTATTGCAAGACCTAGCTTGTTGATCAAATATTTTTCTTGTACTACATAAACCAATATACAAATAGTAGGACGTATAATATTACTCGTCAAGGGGTTCTGACGTACATAAATACAGTGTCTTCATATGTTTTTGGTGAGATCCCATCGGGCTCCAACCCTCCTCTCTACTATCTTTCATGACTCTCAACATGATTGTAGGGACAAAAAACAATGGATTGCTAGATCCAATAGCTCAACTCGGGTATAGGAGATGTTAGCAACTAGGGTTTCTTAAATTCCAAACTCTTAAAAAAATAGCATTTTGTGTCTTGCTGAAGGTGGTGGCTCGAAACTTGTCTTTGGGGATCAAAATTCTAAGCTCAACTAACGGTTGGACTCATAGTACGCTGGTGTAGATATTGTCGCGAGGCGTGAGGCATCGGGCTTGTTTCCTTTTTATCTTTTTGTTTGGTTTTGTTTGTTGGGTTTGCCTAACTTAATAATAGGTTATCCTCCTTTTTAAGATGATTTGTCACCATGGCAACATTAAGAAGGCACACCATGCATGTCCAGTCTCCAAGGTCTACATTGACGTTCACCAATCATCATGGATTGTCCAAATTAGCTCTTTCAGTATTGGCATAGCAGAGCATGCATACACAACAAAGGCGACCGAGAAGTTTATAGCTTTGGAGTAATCGTGATCAGCTTGTTTATGGGACCATAGTCCAGGCGATGTTCTCTCGTACACAGCCGATGATATGTTGGACACTTGCACAGTTAATGTTTTCTTTAGTCTTTAGAGCGTTTTTTAAGTGAACTAAGGCATATGGGACTATTAGTGAATTATCTTTGATTGAGAGCTTTCATCGACCCGGGTGTTTGGTCTAGTGGTATGATTCTCGCTTCGGGTGCGAGAGGTCGCGAGTTCGATTCTCGCAACACCCCCAATTTTTTTATGATTTACATTTAGGTCCCTATGTCAAGGTTAGCATGTTGCCGTTGCTGCTGGTTTCAGTTTGCGTCTCGCATAAATTTTTGAAGCTCCAGTATCGCACTGATGCTTCATCCTGATATCTGACTGAGTGTGTTGGAAACAGGATTACAGGACAAGCGCCTACACGTAAATTTAAGCAACCAACAACAAACATCAATACATCACACAATGCAAGTAGACAAGGCCACGTTCGTGAGGAGAGTGGACAAACGTAGCCATGCATGATGCATGCGTCACCTTGGAGCTAAAATATTGGAACTTAATTTGATAGCCATTTGGTTCTTTGTCCTTGCTTATTATGTGTCTGTATTGCTTGACGTAAAACCCGTACTTGATGTATTTGTGTCTAGAGGAAAATTTCCATGCCTCTAAAGAATTTGGTGATGATTTCTTTTTCATCTTTCACGCAACAGAAACCACCATGCTAACTTAGTCAATTACGAGAAATTGCGTCAGATTTGTACTCATTTTTCCTTTGGAACGTCCACGTGAGTGCGTGACACGATAGCTAAACAAGAAACAGATGACTCATTCTTACTAGTGAAACGGTACCATGCATCAATCATCAAGGTTATACGGCATCAAATTTAATACCTAATCTTCCAGAAGATCTGACCTAAGCTCTAACGAGACGGTACATATGATAACCAGTGATGTTGCTTAAAACCCAAACTCAGAAAACTAAAGAAACTCATACACTGTCATCGTTCTGGCAGTATCAGACACGAGATGATGTAAAATCGTAGGAGCCCTTCAACGGAAGTAGACAGATACCAGTGGGACGTCAACGTCGTTGTCATCATCATCCTCACAGGCCACGACAACGTCGAGATGGCGCCGGTATGAAGGGACCTCCATCTTCGCCACCTCCCTAGCAACATCGACCACCTTCCTGTCCAGCCGCTCCTTGTGCCTGGGGAACATGGAGTTGAACAGCAGTGAGGTGCCGCACGATATGCTGTACGCGTTCAACCCCTTCTCCTTGAGCCACTCCAGGAGCTCCCGTAAGGTGATGTTCCCGGTCACAGTCCAGCGGTCCCACACTGTCCACGACATGTCTTGGTGCTTGAAGGTCTTGGGTGGGACTGGCTCAGCAATGGAGAATAGAGGGATTGCAAGGTTTGCAAACGTGTTTCGGTAGTCTTCAACCTTGTGCCCGCCAGCAAGGGCCTTGTAAAGCTCTAGGCAGACGAGGCCAGTGGCCATTGCAGTTGATGTGGCAATGGCAGGGATGATCCTGCCGGCTATGAATTTGGCCTTCAGCTTGTCCACTTCAGGAATGCTGTAATTCCTTGCCCTCATGTTAGCAAAACCAGCTATCACGTCCATATGGAAATTGGTGTCATCATCCTACACATGCAAAAAAGCGCATCAGCAATTCTCCGACTTATATGGAACTCGGGATTACATGAGTGTTAATTCTACAGAGATGGCTAAAAAGGCCTATAACAAATAAGACCTTGATGTTTAAAAAAGGGCATTTAGCACAAATTTCCATGGTACACAAGCAGGGAAAGAGTACTTCCAAGAATCCAAGAAAGAGTTAAAAAAGATTGATAGGATATGCTGACCTTTTCAAACTGTATAGGGTTCATGTGGAATCCTGGTGGCAGTGTTTTGGAAATTGCTTCTAGCTTCGTGATAAGCTCTTCAATGACAGCAGCATCATCGACAGAGGCAGACGATATACTAGTTGCCTTCTCATCTGTTACTATCTTAACCCCCTGTTTTGGTTGGAATTCAGGAACAATCACCTTGTCGACAGCTTCAGCAGCCACTTTGTTTGGGGTTTTCGCCCAGTCAGGAATGGGTATTCCAAATGTCTCTGCCCTTAGTATCGAAGCAGCTAAAATAAAGTTAAGCTGACTTGGATCTGCCGATGAGAACTCCAGAGGTCGTGGAAACCGCTTCGGTGCAGACCAGAAGGGAGCACCAGAGCTGGTCATCGAGTCTTCCGGGAAAGTAAACGTCAGCTGCTTCACACGGTTGGAGAAATAATCCTCAAACCTAAGATACACAATCAATAAAAAGAGTCTGGTAAGTAACATGAAATCTAAGATTCAGAAACCATGAAGAAAGCATAGTTGAAAGCAAATATTTTGGCTGCAGTATTTCATTGATGTAAAATGAAGCAGGTATACACAACTCAACGATATACTATCCCATGTTAAGCTAAGTGTACAGACAGCGATGGTTAAAACTTACTTAAGCCGGGCCCAGGTAATACAATCTTGAAACGTCTCGCACTTGTCTCCATCAAGGCATTCAATAACCCGCTCAAGTTGGTCCCTAGCCTGTGCATCACCAGCAGTTCTTGCTGCACTGACATATGAGCTAGGATTTGACAGGAAACCATTTACTTCAGTGGGAGTCTTCTCAAATAAACCCTCAAACTCAGACCTGGCCCAGGTAAGGCAGTGATCAATATTATGAGGAAATGAATGTACAGTGCACATAGGTGCCTGCTTTTCAGGTGGATCTCTAGACGCCCCATAGTTCTCTGTCAGGTGAGGTATGACCATCTGTGTATTGCATTTAGCACCAAGAGTTCCAGATTCTAGAAGTGGCTTCTGGAAATATACACATCTGGAGTCTATGTACATTCTTGCAGTCACATTGTCAAGGGCATTCACAACAGCATCAAGGTTTTCCCAAAAGGCATCGTTAAACACATTTTCAGTCTCAGGACTTGCTCTGTTCTGAAGGGCCTCGACATGAAGCTTAGGATTAATTGCTATAGCAGCAGTAGCAGCAACTGTGGACTTGGGCTGCCCAATGTTCCAGTCCCGGAAAAGAAACTGGCGACTGAGATTGCTCTTTTCAATAACATCATCGTCTGTGACAGTCAACTTTCCACTCTGGCTGCAAGAAATGCCCATTAGTGCCAGATTCTTCAGGAATTCACATCCAAGCGCCCCGGAACCGACCATAAAGATTTTTGCCTGCTCTAGTTTGTTTTGAAGTTTCAATCCAAACACACTGATCTGTGCATCATATCTAGTGTTCTCTGGCTTCAAATCACCAGGCTCCAAAGGCTCAACAGGAAGAGACTCGACAGAATCAAAATAGAAGAACTGCAAAATCAAGACGACTAATATTACAATCTCTGCAAACAAATAGGATGATATATATTTAAGAAATGAGACGGCAGATCCTAACCTGATAAAGAGGATGGAATTTCCCCGAGCATGCTTTCACAACCTCCTGACCTACAATACCACCAAACATTGCAGCCATAGGATTCAGAACAGCCCTGGAACCACTTGCGAAATGGTGCAGGAGCTTTTTGTCAATTTCCTCAAGTTTCCCATCACCCAGAGTTTCATTAATGCTTATAGCAAAATCTATCAGCCTTTGCACATCATCAGTAGACCCAGCAACAGGGAATCGCTTCAATTCATTCCTAAACTTATCCAAAGCTTGGAAGGCCAAATGCAAGAGAGGCGGGCGGTCAAACTTGGAGAAATCACTCATGAGAAATTCTCCTGGTTCTTTCATGGCCTCTTTCAAAGGTTTGAATTTAAGAACCTTTGGCGGCTTAACCTGTGTGACAATACCACCTCTGGCATATGTGCCATATGAGGAAGTATCTTCTTCCAGAAAAAAAGAGTACGGCCTAGCATTCTTAACCTTTCTTGGTTTTCCATCATTAAGCTCAGTCATCCCATGTACTTCAGAGAACACAACTAAATCACCATCCTGGAACTCCAGTCGCTCATCATCAACACATGAGACTAGTGCTGGGTTGTCATTACTGATTGATGCCACAATTCCTGTATGTGGTTCCTCCCCATCGACATCCAAAACAGTAAACTCAGGACCAAAATCACAAAAGACGCTGCCAAAAAGACCACGAACTTCTGACTTAATGAAAGCAATGGGTGGCTGATGGCTGTGGCAGTAATCGTCAAACTCAACTGCCTTTTCTAAGGCGATATCAGTAAAGACAACAGCCTGCAAGGTCACGAGGAAATTATTATTCTGAGGATAAGAAACGACACAAAAAGCATGCATAGAACTAGTATGCAATGCAAAAACAGTTCACTCGCAAAAGCAACACATGGCGACCTCTTTGCGAGTCATGCTAGCATTGAGTATATCTCAACAAATTCAAAGCAAACAGATAATGTGTCTGTACAAAACTAGAAATACTGAGTTTAAGTACATGCTTATCTTCTCACCAGTTTGCGCAGTTTAATGAAGCTAGGCTTTGCTGAAGATATTACTAAGGCCAACAGTTCTTACATTTCTCTGTCACGGGCAAACATTGCATAGGTTCTAATCATGGAAAATGCAGCTAGGGCACACCTCAGGGTTCGGAGTCTAATCTCCTCCTAAGGGCATACATGTATACAACCTTCGATGCCTGGGTTGCTACGGCGGAAATGCAGCTAGTGCAGCACCTTAAATTGGGGTCTTATAGATACGGGAAGATTGAACAAAGTCATGCGGATACGGCAAACAATAACAAAACTAGGAAGCAGACCAAATCTAATCAAGCTAATCAGAAACAAACATATTAGTTCAACAAAGCTTCCTTGGAGACTAAGGCACCAACACTAGAGGTGCGTGCGATAGCGCACATAGGAGGGGTTCTGCATGACATTACACAATACACATTGGTAAATACAAAACTCAGATGATAAATAACGAGAGTGGCATTCTCCATTCTGGACCAAAGCCATGCAATGAAAGGAGCACGGAAGAAGATAGAGAAACCTTAGGGTATAAGAACGCGACTTCTTTTTAAGCTATTTTATTTCAAAAATATGGTGGTATCTTGATTGTGATCGTCTAAGCATGATTTATAGATTTCACTTTATTAATTTATTTGTCCAAAGAGATTTTGCTACAGCTAATATTAGTTTTTTACTTGATGACTTACCATGTTAAGTTCATTTGACAATTCCATTCTAAATCCAAAAATGGACTGTCTGTTGTTACAACCCACACATACAGAATTACAGGCATAATACTGACATAAAACTAAATGGCAACATACATAAGTAGGAAGAAGAGCAGTGAAGATCATATCAATTTTATGCTCAAATACCTGGAACTTAGAAAGGTGTTCCTTGGTCACTTCACCAGTTAAAGTAGAGATCATAACAGCATTGTTAAGCTCTTGCAGCTTCTGAACACAAGCTTGAGCACGGTTTTGCCCAACATCCTTGTCTGAGAGGAAGAAGTTGCTTGATAAGTCCCATAGCTCCACATTACCATCATCGTGCAAAGTCACAGACTTGACACCCGCAAGGACAAGGTTCTTTGCTGCAATACATGGATATTGAGTAAATTAGTTGAAATCCAGAATGCAGAATATAGATATTAAGTAAAATAGTAGAAATGGTTTAGCTACGACAAAGCCACTTCAAATTTCATACGCAAATTTAAACAGTATACTCACCACTGCATGGATCCTATCTTCTGATGAAACAAAACTATTATATACATGCAGTAAAAAAAATTGGGTTGATAGTTTGCGGACAATCATAATACAGGAAAAGGATCACGTCTAGGAGGGTTAAAGACTCAAATAATAGAATCAAACCCAGCAGACGAAAAATGCCACTTAGTTTGATTGATCAAACAACGAACACAACCAACAGAGGCAGAGCTAAGCAAGAACTCAGTATACGACATCCTGGCACATCTACATATCATACCAACAGAGGATAAACGTGTGTAGGTACTAAGAACATAAAAGGACATCCCTAGTTCCATATGCTGCATCCAATCGAGATAGGAACGAAGACAACGCAGTGCTATCCATGGTAGTTATAAGTTGATAACTAAACTCCTTCGAACGAAATGAAATTAGAGAAGGGCAAACGAATCGGGGTCCTCACCGATCTCTGCGCCGAGGCCCTGGAGTCCGGAGACGAGGACGTTGGAGGCGAAGAGGCGCTTCATGGTCTCGCGGCCGTAGACGGCGAGCTGGCGGCTGTGGAGGTCCTCATCGATCTCCGTGGCCTTCCCTGGCATGGCCATCGCGTCGGCGTCGGCGCGGGCCTTCTTCTGCGGCTCCTCGACCTCGCTGGCGGCGATCTCCCGCTTCCGGGGAAGCATATAGTGCGCGACGCCGCCGATGAGCCCGACAGCCGCCGCGAAGAGGAGACAGTAGTAGTAGGCTGCCAGCGGGGGCTTCCGTGCCAGATCCAGCGCGCGGGGACGGACCTGCACAGCTCGTCGTCAGAGGGGAGGAGGAGGAGGAGGAGGATCGGAGGGAGAGTGGGGATTGGACGGAATGGAGCTCACCTTGGTTGGATTCGTGGATTGCGGCGAGAAGCCTCTAGGGTTCTGCCTGCTGAGGATGAGAGATTTATGAGGGCTGAATGGACGGCATGACAAGTGGGACCCGCTTTGCTTGTAGGCGGAGAGAACCTGGTTCTTTCTTCCTCCACTGGGCTCGCTGGAACGAAAGATGCGAGAGGCTGCAAAGTGGACCGAAAGGTTAGATGACACGTGGGCCCGACTGGGGGCAGTGGGGTATAATTGTTATCTTTTGCAACAATGGTATATTATCGCTTCCACAGAAAAGGATATCTTTTATCCAAGGGATGATATATCCAAAATTTGGGTCATTGCTATTTTCTCTTAATTATATTTTCAAAATTGTTTGATTTGTACAATTTCTATCCAAGGACAATTTGTTCCATAAAAGTAGTCAAAAAATTGAGTAAAAGACAACATTGGTCCATAAACCCGTGCTCGGGAAAATTAAGTATATTAACTCCATCTCGAAAATACATTAAGGAGAAATGCACGCATGGATGGATAAACTCAAATAAGTGAATCACTTTGGTCCGAAAATCTCCAACATGGACACCGGACGCCATAGTGGTTCCATGATGTGGTTTGGGGTATCGTTTGGTGTTTTTAGAGGTAGAATTGTGGTATATCTATAAAACTTCCACTTTAACTATGGATTGGTCATGGTTACCTCGAAATAAGTGGTGACATGGAAGTGATGGTGGTCGGTCAACCACAAAAAAATCAGGGTGACAACGAATGGAAGGTCGTCTCGATCCAAGTGGGCGGGCAAGGTATAGTTCTAGCGGCTGCAACCAAGGGTGGGGCAGTCGTGGCCTCGTGGCCTTCATCGACAACCAATCGAGGGCTTTTACTCCAAATACCAAAATGGAGGCATGGGGAATTAAATAGAGGGTCGCCACGCCAACGAACAAGGGCAAACGGATCACCGACTTCGTTAAGAATCATAAAGACTGTGTGATGGAGTCGTCAGATTGGGAAGCTATTTGAGGTGTTTTCTTCAATTCTTCTACGTATTGTCACAGTCGCATAAAATTTATTTGAGACGCTCCAGTGTAGCCGAATGGCACAATGGAGTGGGTATGGCTTGCGTGTGGCGACACATATGGTGGTGACCCATATCGCTAAGTACTCACTCCGTCCTAAAATATAAGGCGCGCTATTTTTTTGTTGATCTTTGGTGTTTGAGTTTGACCATAAATAATATATACTAAATTATATGGATTGAGAATGTATAAATGGTAATGTTAGATTCGTCTTGCAAAATTATTTCATTTCATACATCTTTACACTAATTTTGTTAACACGTTACAAGTACAAATTATGGTCAAAGTTGAACCTTGTTGATCAGCGAAATTTAAGTACATCTTATATTTTGAGACGGAGGGAGTATTAGTGTGAGTTTGGGGACCATTTTGCAAAGCCACAACTGTGACCAGCGTCACCCCGGTGATTTGACCTAAGTGGTTCACTGATTTGAGTTTTCTGACAAACCACTCACAAAAACTTATACGAGTTTATGCCCTAGATGTGTATTTGTCCAGCTAATGGACTAGAGTGTTCTTTTGGTCCAAGTTTATGAACCAACGGTGGCGCTTACTCAGTTACTCTATTATTCTTCCCAAGGTCCATAAAAAGCCATTGTCTTACAGAGAAATTCACAAAAGAATTCATAGCTAGTAAGGTTGAAAGGGGTAACGATAATTTTGATGGATACGTTTCTAAATCCAATGGTACAGGAAGTGGTAAGTATTTTTACATCCGAGCACAATACGATTCAAATCTAAATCCAGTTAATATGATATGGTATCTCTAATACACGATTATATAGGACAATCTATTTTTTAGCCATAGCTAGATCTTTTACATATGGTTACCCCATATGTTGGTAAAATTTAAGTATTAACTAGCATAGACTTGGGCTAGAGTGTTCCATATTATTAAACTCAGTTACTCTATTATTCTTCCTCAGATCTTTGTCTTGCAAGATATAATTGTATATCTTAGTAGTTGTGTCGGGTATCTTTTGGAGTGGAAATTTCTTACACCCGAGCTCCAGTAGTAAAATACTTGTATTCCGATCTACAAAAAAATGACAAATTTACATATCTAGTTATAGTTAACATTGCTTATTTTGTCATTTTTGTATAGACTATAATATAAAGATTTTGCATTGCGATTTTACAGCTTGCAGTATACACCATTTAGAACATGCATGATTTTTTAAGATATTATTGAAATTTTTAAATATATTTTCATTTTTTTAAATGCCAGGAGACCTAGAGCTCGGGAGCAAAAAACCACTTTCCGTGATCTTTTGGAGTTCTTTTGGGCCTTTAATCACAGACTTGTTGGTATTTTTTACTCGTACATGCCTGTGCTAACCCGCCTGATCAGAGTCCGATCCTTTACTGTACCATGTCCGAAACGGAATAATGTGGTATTCAAATTGACATCCATCTGCGATATGTCCGCTTCTAAACCAAAAAGATGAAACATGGAAATATGATAGGTTTGAGTACCATTCGACCAAATTCGCTCCGATTTAACCCCTACTAGGTAGGTTGATTCAACAACATTAGACTAAAATCTCTACTATGTAAAAAAGACTGTAGCGCTCCATTTCCTGCCGGGAGTGTTTCCTTTCCCACATCCATCCTCAAGCATTACTTATATTTTTTCCACCCATATCAGTTACCATCATAATTCATTTTCCCCCTGAAAAATCACTTTGCCTTTCGACCTCCATGATCCCTTTATTTTTCAAAAAGTTATAAATATATTTACAAATTTTATGAAAATCTATAAAAAGAATGGATGTAGTCAACTATGTATCCTACAAGCATGCAAATTTCTTTATATTACGGAATACACAAAAATGATAAAATCTCATATATTTTGAAGATTTGAAATTTGTATACTCTGATCATATATTTGTCATTTTTTGTGTACCTCGGAATATAAATATTTCAAACTGAAATTTTAAAAGTTTGAAGGATACATTATTAACAGCATGTATGATTTTTTAGATTTTTAAAACTTGGAAGTATGATTTTTAGTTTTTCTTGAACTCTTGGGCCAAAAATCTCCACTAATTTTTCACACTATATATCAATCACGATATTTTTTTTTTTTTTTTTTTTAAGGACTAGGCTGTAGCCTAGTGGCAAGGGTCACAGTGGTGCATCCTTGTGACCAGAGTTCGAGTCACGTCGGGAACGAATTTCTGGTGCCTTACCAGGGTGATTTTCTTCTCTCTATAAGAATAGGCAGAGCTCCTGCCACTTTTCACTTAGGTGAAAAGGTTCTCTTTTTTTTTTTTATATTACTTTTTTTTCTCCCACCAACTCACCATAATTTACATATTTTTCACACTGATAATAAAAAACTTAGCTCACGGAAAATGCATGCCCACAGACGCCAGGAGCAGGTCAATACAGGCGCAGAGCGTGGAGGCTCACTCAACAACACACGGGCAATTATCTACTCAGTTAAAAAAGCCCAACATATCTGCCTTGTGTATTGCGACTTTCAAATTAATGTCTCCACTGACAGCATATTCGTACAAGTAACATCACTCACATGTTCTTCCTTCGGTGCGGCATGTTCCTTTGCAGAAGGACGCATGCAGCATACCACTCTGTAAACTCACTACAAAACTTCCTCAAAAACGACATCTTCTCCTTAGTACGAGTACTTCACAGTTGTGACCCAAATGCATGTTCTCCTTAGTAGCAAGCATCTCCTGCCCTGTATTTCAGTTTTCAGGCCGCAAGCAGCATCCGATCAAAGTGCCAAACCCCTGCATAACCATGCATGTAAAACAACCGACAGAAAACACGGAGGACAAATACAAGGCAGCAATAGAAATAGTTCTTCTCAAGTACAACTAACCGTGCCCCTTGCCGATTCTCCTCAGTTGCGTCACATATTCAGATATCTTCTTGACGGCTTCAACCTTTGACAGAATTGCGCAGGATTTTTCAGTCAGCAAAGCTCAACATGAAGTAAAGTACTCCTCTGTTCACAATTATAAGATGTTTTAGTTTTTTCTGAAACGCATGTATTAGTTTTTTTTCCTTGTACGCGTTTCAGTGTGTAGATTCACTCATTTTGGTCCATAATAGTCTACATTGAAATATCTAAAACATCTTATAATTGTGAATGGAGTATTCCAAGAGTATGTTGGGCATACGACAGATCTCTATGTATTGAGATGGTTTTTACCTGCTCTTGAAGGAACTGACTCTCAACAAAGTCGCTCAGCTGAGGATCGTTGCACCTTGTTGCTACCTGTTGAATTTGGATAACTTTAAAAAGAAATGATGTGGCATAACATACTGCTTTGATTGATCATGCAGAGAGTCATTTGGTGGAATCACGCATATACAGATCTCTTTTTACAATAATTTCGCTGTAAATGGGCATGAAGGATCAACTTACGGTGTGCAGGTTGTGCAGCTTCTCATTCACCAGCTTTTCAAGAGCTAGAGCCAGTTCCATTGCTGAAACCATAACAGAGCCTCAAGTTAAAACACAGGAAGATAGGAGGGTATGTGCACGCAACCGTCGATCTTTTCTGTACAGGTTCCACAAAACTAAAGCAACAAATCTGGGAAATAGCCGAATTTAAGAACTTGATACTTTATATACGATTGATTCATTTCCTTCTCATCTCTTTGTATATATTTGAAATAACACCTTCCCAAAATGTAAACACAGCACCAATGAGACATAATGAAAAGGTCACTGGTAACAAGCTACATCGGGAGAACATCTAAAGTGCGAAGAAATCACGCGCTGTCGCTGCTCTTCTGGCAGAGCGAATCATATGTTGCCACGTGTTCATGCATGTTCCCTGTTGCCAGGAACTTATGCCAGGTTACTGGTCCACGCGTGTGTGCAAACAATAGATGCGGTAGGTTTCTCCTCGTCGGGCTCCGTTGCTGATATCCCCCTCCTCAGGTCCTTCTTCTCTCTGCGTCTCTTCCCCGCGACTCCCTCGCAGCCGCCACTTTTCCTTCTTCCTCTCCATCCACGGGCACGATTCGGTCCATACTAGTGGTGGAGGGCATGATCTAGGGCGTTGCGGCTGCTGCTGATTGACAAGACATTACGATGGCCCGGACACGGTGCGTGGGGCGGCGGACGTATAGGGTCCTCGTCGTATCTCTCTCAGTCCAAAACCCTACAGCGGTCGAGCGTAAGCAGACCACTACGGGACCCTTACCAGGAGTAACAACGCGGGCGCGCAGCCGCCGCTCTGCCGCCGCCGCCCTCCCAGAGGACATCCTAGTGTGGGAGGTCTTTGTCCGCCTTCCGGCCAAGGATATCCTCCGCTGCCACGCGGTCTGCCGTTCCTGGCACGGCCTCACCTCCACCGCCGATTTCATCCTCGCCCACCACCGGCGCCAGCCATCGGTTCCCCTTCTCACGCTCTACGGCACAGCCAGTAACGCTCCAATCTTCGAGCGCGGCCATCCGGTCCTCGGGTTCGACGACTACAATGGCTTCGAGATCCGCGCTTCTTGCGACGGCCTCCTCGTACTCTCCCTCTCAGACGACCGCTTCATCGTCTGTAACCCGACCACGCGTCAGTGCACTTCACTCCCATGCCTCACCGACGGAGGCTGCATCAACATCGCGGCGTTGTACCTGCACGGACCGTCCGGCAAATATCGTGTCCTGTACTGGAAGTGGATAGACCAGGCGCAGCTCAAAGGCGCCTACTACATCCTTATTGTGGGGCAGGGGCGCTCGCCAAGGTGCATTAGAGTTCCTTCGGATCCCCCTGGTATCGACAAAGTTATGCTGGCATGGCATGAGCCGCATGACTCGACTACTACTAATTTGGCCCCACTTGTTGTGTTCCGTAACTGTCTTCACTGGGATCCTGGCTGCCTTCACAGTGGCGCTGGCATAGTCGTTTTCGACACGGTGGTGGAATCATTCAGGTTCATACGCCGCCCTGCTGGTGCTACCAGACAATGCACTAGTTTGTGCGACATGGGAGGTTCCATTGGCTTCAGTTGCTTTGAAGATATGAGGAAAGTCACCAAGATCTGGGTGCTGGAGGATTACGACAAGGAAATCTGGTCATTCAAGTACCATGTTAAACTCCCACTGTATAGCTTGTTCAGCATTGCAGATAGAAAACATCTGGTTCTGTCACACAAGGGAGATGTGCTGGTCTACAATTGCACCGCAGGTTACATGTTCCACTGTGACAACACTGGCAAGTTGCTAGAGGAATTCCGATGTGATGCATGGAGGAAGAGCCTTACTGGACATTGCTTAAAAGAAAGCCTTGCCAAACATGATTTCTCCATGAGGCGAGATTGTGCCTGGGTTGGACAACTTTTCCAAAGGGTCTAAGGTACCTCCACATAGCGGTGATCCTGACGGATACAAACTTTGCCAACTTTCGTGAAGTTTTTTTCCGCTCTAGTGATAAGATAGGGCTGCTTTTCTCCTCCTCCGTAAGACATGTTCCATACAATCTGGATTTTACCTTCAACTAGACACTTTCAGGATAATGCTTACATTGGGAAGTATCTACTTGTAGCTACAATGCCCCTGGATAGCAGCTTAAAAATGTATAACACCTCCACAAATGAAAATAAACATTTGATTTTTTTTCACTTATCAATTTGTCAAGTTGAAGGGCAGGCCTGGCGCAGTGGTGAAGTACTCCCCACTTGTGCCAAGAGGTCCTGGGTTCGACTCAGCCTCTCTGCATTGCACTTTGCAGGGGTAAGGCTTGACTCGTATAATCCTTCCCCAGACCCCACTTGGTGTGGGAGCGGTGTGGGAGCTTCTAGCACTGGGTCTGTCCCTTTTTTTTATCAATTTGTCAAGTTGCTCAAATCTGATTCATCTAATTTACATCGAACATTACATTACATGTGCCATAAATGGAGAATAGGATTAAAACAGTAGTACTGTTTAGATAATAAAAAACGTGCATTAGAAATTTCAGTTCTCGTTAGTTGATTTTTCTATGCACTTTGTGATGTGTGAAGATAAGCCCGGTTATGTTCAACAGCAAACACAAGCTCAATGAACTGTTGTTAATCTATTTTTGTCTCGGAACACCTAGGTCACTGCTCCACTGGTAGAATTCATCTTTTCATTCTCAGAACAGGGTTGCCCCTTTATCTTGAACGATTATCTCAATAGTCATGTTAGAGTTTAGCAGATACAATGTCAAGATTTATTACTGTGGCAGAAATTTTGGTGGATTAACTAGTACTGTGGCTTTGATGCCTCTTGAGTTTCAGTTATTTTAATGATGCTTGAAATGCACGTTGGGTTGGTATGATCATGCATCAAATATAATATACTTCCACTTACTCTTTTCATATGTCCATTTAAGCTTACCTATCTTCCCAGTGGCGGAGCCAAGGCTTGCCATTGGGGTGCACAGGACACCGGTTGTAATTTTTTTCCTTTGTAATTTCTATTTTTTTCACCACATATGCACCCCCCAAAATGATTTGTATCTACTATCGCATCCTCTAGGCACCCTGATTCCAAATGTTATAGCTCCGCCAACTGTATCTCCTATCACACAAATCCTAAGCCTCCATACATAGATGCTAGTTTAATTTTAAGCTTCAGATCATTTTTCTTATTATAAGTTACTGAAGCTGGCTCTCTCATTGATGTGTTTAGGCAATGTCAGATAAACACCTATGTTGATAAGGAGTACTGGGCTTCAGTGTGAAGATTAATTTTCAGGCGCTACCGGTGACATAATTTGTACTACTCCGTGTGCCAGAGTCAAGCATTTTTGTCCAATCACAACATAGACAATACACACAATACAATGTCTCACTATCCTTTGTGCTCCTTGCATTCATTAGCTATTGTTTTAATATACTATTCATGTTTATCATCGTCTCTTTAGTTTTCTTAGTTTCCCTATACCGTTTATAAGTTCTCAGCAGATGTTTATAGAGAACAAAACATGGTACTATTGAGAGAACAAGATAGGATCCAATACAAATGGTATTGTTTTTAGATGGACACAGCTTGTACTACTTGCTTTAAAACCCTGCAAAAATAGTATCACTTCCTTTAAAAGTTGCTAGCCTACTCAGGCAAGGAGAGCACCTTATCCCTGCACCATCCAATTCAGACTCCTCGTTGTCTATCTACCCCTCTTTTTTTTACTGTTACACTGGAACACCTAATATTTGGCCTGCAAGGCAGAGACGAAGTGTGTCCGTTGCTCGACTCTGGCACCTAACCTATGCATCCTCCGATTCAGGTTTTTCATTTCTGTGTTGGAAAATGCTTGCCATTGTATCCCAAATTCAGCGTATGGGCCATAGCAACTGCATTTGCTTCCGGTTCTTGCCTGTGTCAGATTTTTTTGGAGAACACTTTCTACAGCAGTATTTCTTACAGTGATTGCTTGCAAATGAATGACAACATATTATATTCCTTAGTAGTTAGTACTTAATTCATCCATGGAGAGCATTAAGTTTCGCCTTCTATCGGCACCTGCCAGAACAATGATGCTGGTGTTCAATTTTGCTTTATCTACTTTCAGTTGATTCCTTGGTGTGTTGTGGTGTCAGAAAAACACTTATCGGTGACTCCTGGAGCCTTCATTCTATTCTCCTAATCTATAACCAGCTTTTTCTTAACGAAACTGATAACCGGCTAACAAACTGAGATCTGGTCGATGAGGCGAAGTTCAGTTGCTACTCAGTTAGCTTTGCATACACCTACTTTACCCTGCCTAACTGAACTATTGTTACTTTCTCTAGCTAATTAATCAGACAAAAATTGCCAGCCCCTTCCTAACCACATGAATATGCACAAACAACCCCTGAATCACACAATAATCACAAGCAGACACACCTTCCGTGCAAAGACATCAGGAAGAACACCCACAACAATAAAGAAACTTACCATACAGAGCATCGCCTTTCTCGGAGTGGTCGAACTCCGTTAATGGGGTCACGATAGACTGGAGCCTCACCCTCCCTCCACGTCTGTTCTGATGGACACACAGAAGAACACATCAAGCATCATCGATCAGTTTCTAGCTAGCTAGCACGGAACAACGGTATATATCAATATATATCAAATTAAAAGGTCAGGGAAATCGATGGTACCTGGTACTCCATGAGCTTCTCGGCGTGCCCCCTTTCCTCATCGCTCGATTCCTTGAAGAACCTGGAGAGAAGAAACGAACGCGCATCAGAACACACTGTGCTGATAGCTTTGTTGATTGAGGCCAGCTACAACGCTGCCACTTACTTGGCGAAGCCCTTGAGGGCGACATTGTCGCGGTCGAAGTAGGCGTACAGGGAGTGGTACGCGTACGAGGCATTGTACTCCACACTGCAACGCAGCCGAAAGAGGGTGTCGTTAATAAATCCAAATTACACGCATAGCTAGCAAACAATGCTGACTGGCTAAATAAAAGTTATCCTGACAGTGACCCCTGCTTCTTTTTTGCCAAATTCCATCAAATTCTGGAAATTATCCTGACAGCGATACATCATACGAAATTTTTACTGGGGAGAAAGGAGAAGACAGAGGGCGGAGTGGAGTTTGCTCACTTGATCTGCTCGTTGATGCCGGCCTCACACTCGTCGACGAACTTCTGCCTGGCGAGCGACTGGCCGTCAGCCTGCGGCACGAGCGAGAGCTCCCCTTTGAGCTCCTCGAATGGCTGGAACATCACCCCGCTGACGACCACCTCATCCTTTTTCCCCTTCCCGCCGCCCTGCACGCCACCGCTGGCCCTTTCGCGAACGACACCCTCGCAGAAGCGGACGGCAGGCCTGGCGCGGAGAGACGGCTAGCCGCGGCGGCGGCGGCGGTCGGAGACGGCGCGATGCTAAGAATCATCTCGGAGAAGTAGGTGGAGAGTGGAGACGTGTAGTCGGAGTGGGACTGTGGGAGTGCGGTGGAAGAGGAGACGATGTGAGATGGGGATAGGTATAGCACACTCGTCAGCTCGTTGGATATGTGGGTGCGTTGCACGTGTACACCCGTTGTACACCCGTGTACAGCATGCCGGTTTTTTTTTGCCAAATATGGCCAAACTAATTGCAGTTTTGCCCTCTCTCTAAAACTATTTTCAAATCTGACGCTGTAGTGAGGATGGAGCCGACCTTATACATGTCAGCTCCATCCGCCGACCCCGTTTTAAAAAAAAAAGTGCTCCATCCTTTTTGGCGCTAAACACAAGATGACAGATTTGAAAATAGTTTTTAGAAAAGGCACACATTTGTGTATTGCTCAAAACGGCCAGATTTTTCCAAAAATATCAGGTTTGGACAACAAGAGTGAGCGGATTTTTGGCTCTCGGGATCCAGTGCTCCCTCCTATTTAAAAAATTCGAAAGTCGCATTTGTGAGTTTCAAAAACTTCAGAAAAAATATGGATGTAGCCAATTATATATCCCACGAACGTGCAAATTTTCAATTTTAGATACTTTATATTTTTTGCTACACAAAAATAACAAATACGATAAACTTAGAGATTTGAAAATATGCATACTCAGATCTACACTTTTGTCAATTTTGTGTAGCACAAAATACAACGTATTTGAAGTTGATATTTTTCATGTTCGTGGGACATATCATTGCCTACCTCTGGATTTTTTTTCATAATTTTTTAAAACTTATAAATATGATTTTCGAATTTTTTAAGTAGAAGGGAGCACTGGAGCTCGGGAGCCAAAAATCTCCACTCGAAGGAGACTAATTATATACTCTGTATTCGACTAATTAGACAAGTAATACTTCTTGGGTTACGTAGCAGAATTTAAAAATTTCCGACCTACGTAACGTCCAGGAACAACTATGAAGATACAAGTGAGGTTAGTACTGTTTCGTTACCAACAACGAGACGCGGAAGAGTTGTCGGTGACGATGTCGATGAAGCCTGATGAAGATTCTCACGGCCAAGCCTGGCGGTGAGAATGTCGCTGATCCCTCGTACAGCCTTCTTGATCCAACAGAGCGAAGGCCAAACCTCTATGACGTATCGCCTCTCTGAGAGCTCGCACACGTACGTCCGTCAAAGTCCAGCAGTGCTTCGCCGTGCCAGAGTTAAGAGCTACTGGTGTACATATGGTGGAGAGAACCCCAACACATGGGAGAGAGGGAGAGAGATTAGATCTAGAACAAGAGAGCCTCCATGGAGAAATCTCACGTCTAATTGTATGTCTCCAAATGAGAGGGGGTGGGGTTTATATAAGAGATCCAAGGGGTAGAGGGACTTGGGCAAGGTGAAAGCATTCCCCTAGTCCAACTCGGTTTGGGCAAGGGGAAAGCCCCCAATGCCCAATTCGGTTTGGGAGGGAGGAGTTGGAGTTTCCACTCCAACTCCCCTCCCCCACCGCCTCAACCGCCTGGCCGCCCCTGGTAGGGCCCGCCTGGCCGCACCGACCTAAGGGGGTGGGCCCCACCCTAGGTCGGCCGCCTCCCTGGCTGCCGCCGCCTTGCCCCCCATGGGCCCGAAGGCCCATTAGGGTTTTGGCTTGGGGGGAAGCCTCCCCCTTGGCGCCTCGGCCCTGGTGTGGCTGCCATGTGGGCCCCTAGGGCCCATGTGGTAGCCACCTTTTATTGGCCTTTTTTAATAAATAATTTTCCCTTTTATTTATTAATTAAATAAATTAATATTTAATTAATTAATACTTTGTCTAATTAATTCGCAGAATTAATCACTTATCATATAAACATATTTACATGATCCGGGACACCCAGTGTCCGCCGACAAAATATACTGGATAATTATTTCCTTCTACATAAACCTTCTTTCTTTATGATCCAATCTCTGAATGTAATTATGTCATGCCGGAACCATCCCAGGTGATACTCCTTCTCTACTCCTAACCGTTCTACGTATACAGCAGACTTTGACGTCTTAAGTGTGTGACCCCTACAGGTTCGATAACGTATAGCTATAGTTGGAAATGTTTATCCAATCACTTGTCAGGGTCAGAACCATGGACGTTCTGAATGACTGCTATCGTTATATGAAGACACTCTGATGAACCTGTTTGATTAACATGTTTGTTCCCAGCACTTCACGATACGCATCAAATACCCAAGGCGAGATATATGACATTACCGTAAAGTAAATGATAGCTTTCATTTCACTCCTTTGTCTGCGCAGACTTATCGATGGACGCTTTCCCACTAGAGTGGATCCAGGTTGTATCTCTCTATATTACCTAGAGGTGTGATTCCCAGTCTTGAACTACTATGATCATAATATACCTTCGAGGTCACCCAGCGATAGCCGTTTTGATCACCCAGTTACGGCCGTGATACTTGACTATGCCAAAGCTTCCCTTCTAGTATACACAACCATAAATTCTCATGGTCTAAGGAATAAATAAGCAACCAATCTTAGACTATACTATTTTACTCCAAAACTTGATCTCGTAGTATATCATACTTTTGGGTCTTCCCAGACACAGTGTTTAACTTAACAATGTGCTCTCATTAATAATGGCAAGAACTTTTGCCCATGGCTGGAAAACATCACCATCCAGTATTAACGAGTTTGTCCAAGAGACATGATAAAGGGTAATCGGGTTTGATTATATCCATACACGTGCGTATGTGTTTCCCTATAAATCTCATATTTATAGACCATAGCAGTTATAGCATAAAGATATAATTCATTAATCATGAAACAA
The DNA here is from genome assembly GCA_947311845.1 of Poa pratensis. NCBI lineage: Eukaryota > Viridiplantae > Streptophyta > Magnoliopsida > Poales > Poaceae > Poa > Poa pratensis. The sequence continues at coordinate 14,374,893 of CAMZMU010000045.1, forward strand.
TGTATATTTATTGTCTCTCAGGGCATACATCCAACAGTCTCCCACTTGCACTTAGATACAATAACTATCTATTACATTAAACCTTCTTTAAGACCGATATTAAACCGGTGAGGTTCAAACTTCAAGCATGGGAGTGCTTTTGTCATAGGATCAGCAACATTGTCAATAGTATGAACTCTACGTATTGCAGTGTGCCCTTTTGCTACATGATCTCTGATGAGGTGATCCTTGCGTTCTATGTGCTTGGCTTTGTTGTGAGACCTCGGATCCTTTGCCAGAGCAACGACACTATTGTTGTCACAATAGAGCTCGATTGGATCTGCCGCTGAAGGAACCACTCCTAGTTCAGTGATGAACTTCTTTATCCAAAAGCTGTCCTTGACTGCTTCTGACGCCGCCACATATTCCGCCTCCATTGTAGAGTCTGCCACCGTGCCTTGCTTGGAGCTTTCCAGCTATTGCACCGTTGAGAACGAACACATAACCTGATTGTGCTTTGGAATCGTCTGGATCAGACTGAAATCCTGAGTCAGTGTAACCCCTTACTCTGAGCTCCTCATCCCCTCCATAGACTAGGAACATGTCCTTAGTTCTCCTGAGGTATTTCAGAATGTTTTTAACTGCTGTCCAGTGGACTTTACCAAAATCAGATTGAAATATGCTGGTAACACTTAGGGCATATGCCACGTCGGGACGTGTGCATGTCATTGCGTACATAATAGAACCTATTGCCGAAGCATAAGGTATGTCCGTCATTTCTTTTCGCTCAGCAACTGTCATAGGACAGTACTTCTTGCTCAAGATAATTCCAGGCGACATGAATGTTGCCTTTCTTGGAATCGACCATGTTGAATCTCTTCAACACCTTTTCTATATAAGTACTTTGGCTAAGACCTATTAGGCGTCTTTCTCTATCGCGATAGATCTTGATGCCTAATATGTAAGCAGCCTCTCCTAAGTCCTTCATCGCAAAACTCTTTTCCAATGAAGCTTTAACTTCCCCAAGAAATATCTATCATTACCTAGTAACAATATATCATCGACATAGAGAATCAGAAACGCTATTGAGCTCCCACTTTCCTTCTTGTAAACACAAGTTTCTCGAAATTCTGAATGAAGCCAAAACTTTTGACTACTTCATCAAATCGAATATTCCAACTCCGTGAAGCTTGCTTGAGACCATAAATGGACCTCTTTAGCTTGCACACCATGTTAGCTTTCTTTGGATCGACAAAACCTTCGGGTTGTACCATGTACACGTCCTCAGTTAGATTTCCATTTAGGAAAGCTGTTTTGACATCCATCTGCCAGATTTCATAATCATAGAAGGCAGCTATAGCTAACATTATCCTTACAGACTTAAGCATCGCTACGGGAGAGAATGTCTCCTCGTAGTCTACACCGTGAATTTGTCGAAAACCCTTTGCGACAAGGCGTGCTTTATGAACGGTAACATTACCATCCGCGTCTGTTTCTTCTTGAAGATCCATTTACATTCTATTGGTCTCACTTCCTCAGGAAGATCAACCAAATCCCAGACTTCATTGTCGTACATGGACTTCATTTCAGAATTCATGGCTACTTGCCATTTGTTGGAATCTACATCATCCATTGCTTCCTTATAACATGCAGGTTCATCCTCTTCGAGAAGAAGAACTTCATCCATGATGAAAACTTCTTGCTCGACATTCTCAAGTAAGAAAACTTCATTCTCGAAAAACCGAGGTTGTTCGCGAACTCTGGTTCCCTTTCTTATCTGAGATTGGACCTGACTGGAGTTTCTTCTTCCTCTGGAGGAGGAGTCAGAATCTCCGTATCAGTGGCTGAGTTAGTGACAGGAATTGCTTCCGGTGCATTCACTCTGACTATCTCTTCAGAAGATTGTAAAACTCATCGAGACTTACCGTCCTCCCACTGACTTCTTTTGAAAGAAAATCTTTCTCAAGAAATACACCATTCGGGCAACAAAAATCCTGCCCTCGGCCTTGTTATAAAAGGTGTATCCGATGGTGTCTCTAGGATACCCTATGAAAACACATTTGTCAGACCTTGGCTCAAGTTTTGTGGTTTGCAATCGTTTAACATAAACATCGCATCCCCAAACCTTGAGGTGTTTTAGGCTGGGTGGTTTACCCATCCAAATCTCATAAGGAGTTGTCTTGACAGCTTTGGATGATGATCTGTTTAAAGTGTAAGCTGCAGTCTCTAGTGCATATCCCCAAAAAGATAGTGGTAAATCAGATAATGCCAACATAGACCTAACCGAATCCATAAGGGTACGATTACGTCTCTCCGAAACTCGTTCCTTTGTGGTGTTCCAGGCGGCGTGAGCTGTGGTACAATTCCACGCTCCTTCATGTGTTGACTGAACTCATGACTAAGATATTCTCCACCACGATCAGATCGCAGGTACTTTATCTTCTTGTCATGTTTGTTCTCTACTCATTCTGAAACTCTTTGAATTTCTCAAAGGTTTCTGACTTTTGCTTCATCAAATAGATATAGCCATATCTACTTAAGTCATCAGTAAATGTCACGAAGTAAAGATACCCACCGCGCGCTGAAATGTTCAAAGGTCCACACACATCAGTGTGTATGATCTCGAGCAATTCAGTTGCCGTTCAACAGTTCCGTTAAACGGTGTCCTGGCCAATTTTCCCATCAGACATGCCTCACACTGATCAAATGATTCTTCATCAAATGATTGCAACAACCCATCCGAAAATAGTTGTTTCATTCGGCCTTTTCCGATGTGCCCAAGACGACAGTGCCAAGTGTAAGTATCATCTTTCACTACTTTCAGTCGTTTTGCATTAATGTGTAATATGTCTTCTATCCTTCCAAGATTCAATACAAACAGACCATCCACCAGAGGGGTGATCCGTAAAATGCACCCTTATAATAAATCGAACATCCATTGTTCTCAGAATTAAAAGAATACCCGTCACGTAATAGTCGTGACCCTGAAATGATGTTCTTGCTCAATGTTGGTACATAGTAGCAATTACGCATTTCCAAAATGAATCCTGAAGGTAAATGAAGGTTCATGGTACCGATGGAACGAACGCTAACTTGCATTCCGTTTCCAACCCTCATGCACACTTCTCCTGGATTTAACTTCCTCACATCTTTTAAACCACTCGTCGTGTTGCATATGTGTGCAACCGACCCGGTGTCAAAGATCCATGAATCACTGTGAGGTCCAGTTAAATACACATCCAACACATTAATGACTCTGGATTTCCAGTCCCTAAATTATCCACTAAATTGAGATCCCTTCCTCCTTACCTTGTGATGCCTTGTTGGATAAACCAACCTTTCTGCAGTTCTTAATCTTAGCTTCCGCTATGATCAACTTCCGAGTAAGCTCTTCCATGCTTATGTTACTACCAATCAAATCAGAATTTTGAATGTATCCGCTATAAGGCGGTGGTAGTGACATTAGCAACACTGTACGACACGCTTGGGCATTCATTGGAAAACCTAGATCTTCCAACTTTTGATTAAGCTTAATCATGCTAGCCAAGTGGTCATTGAGCGAACCCTCCATGTCTAGCTTACAACTGAAGATGAGTTTAGTGATTGCATAACAGGCAATTTTAACTCTCTCCCTGAATATACTATGCAGCTCTGTGAGCACATCATATGCACTGGCTTTCTCAAAGCGAGTGTGCAATTGTCCATCCATGTGAGCTAACATAAAATCCTTTACTGCTTTTTCATCACGAACAAAATTGTCATGCCATGACAATTCAGAGGGAGGTGCATCTAGAACATAAACTTTCCTAATCTCTAAGTCTATCTCTAAGGGTGCAGATCCAATCTACAAAGTTGTTGCCATTAACAGTTAAAGTTTCCATTTTACAAAGCAGGTTAATGTCGACAGGCTTTTATCTACAATGATAGCAAATTCCATTTTAGACTCTTTTTCATGATTAATATGCACAAGTTAAAATGATATAATTTAACTAAGTGTGCTCCCACTGAAACTGATATTCCTCATGATCAGTTGAACAGTGATTCGGAATCCACATCCATCAATAGTAGGACAGATGGATACATCACGTCTACTATGACGAAGGGGTAGGCCAACTTGCCAATCACTTCCTGCCGTGATTTCCGTTCATTTTCGATGTAGTGCTCCGAACTCATAACTAGTTATGCCAGGACTTCAAGACAACCAACCGATCATGCTGCTAGAACGGTTCGTGCCCGCCTCCCAAACCCTTGGCACACATTACTCATGGAAACATGGCGTACGGTGACAAGCATCTGGTTTGACGGTGCCACGGTTGGATGAGCACGATCTCCTTGATATTGGACTTGAGGAATCACCCTAATAATCACGACTACTGCGCAACCAAAAGAGTGCAATAACAAAAAGGATAAACTTTCACAGAAAATAGTGATGTAGTATAGTCCTCTTCGTCTTCCTCGTGGTTTCAAGAACTCCTTCTTTATTCCACTCCTTGTCGTCGAGGTCTACGACGCCATCTCCATGTACGTCTCCTATTTCTAAGAAACGAAATAACATGTGGCACGCATGCCTTAGATAGCAATCCTGTGGTTTCCAACCATCATGCTTTAAAGTCCGACACGCAGGTCAGAATTACAAACGATGGTATTTCATACAACAATTGAATAAAATTAAAGGACTATACCACACCACATCACACGCCCTACAAAAACAAGTTAGACGCTGCTAACCTTTGTGTTTGCAATTTTTACGAGGCTTTAGGATTTACCGTGTAAAACCGTCACTGCCTACGTAAGTAACCAAGCATGACTATTCATGTTGCTAGATTGACATTGCGGGGTGATGGACAACCCAACATTATGAAAACGTTGCGGCTCCCCATCTAAACGATCACATGTGTGCGTGACCGCGTGTGGACCTAGTCCACATGCCCCTTCCACCGTCGAGTCAACGAGACCAACTATAGAAAGACCCGAAGCTACTGAAGCACTTCGTTGGCGCCGACAAGCATGCTAAGAGCAGCCGGAAGGTCCGCGGATTGCCAGAAGTCCGAAAGATCAGTCTATGCCGCTGGAAACAATCTTCAACAATTTATTGGGAAGCAAACATAAGTAATCTGAATGTCAGAAGAGCTCAATGACATACCCACACAAACTTGTGCGGTGCCCGCTGATGGCCCTTCACGTAGTTACCTGCGTGAAAAGTAAATGGGTTAGGTTGAGACTCCAAGTGCAGAGTGTGTAGTAAGTGGAAGACGTGTTTTCCCCACGAGGGGTGACTCGAGGGTTTAATATCGAACTCTCGGGGAATCAGTAGTGAAGATTTATCTTTCCTATCCTTCTTTTGGTTACCTACAAAACAAAGTAAATGTTTTGGTCCTCAACCTCACCTAGTGGTTGTCAAGCACAAGGTGTGAGAATGATATCAAGATAATATGCAATGCAAACAAGAAATAAATATGCAATGGTGGTAAATAAATATGCAAGGATGGTGGTAGCAATGATAAATGATATTTTTGGGTTTTATATGATGAATGCAAGATGTAAAAGTGTTTTTGTATTTTCGGATTTTTAAATGGCAGAAAATGGAAAAGTGGTAAAAGTGGTTGGAAAGGTGTTTCTTATGATTAAAAATGGACCGGGGTTCATGGTTTCACAAATGCACTCTCTCTTTAATAAAGTGGTAGACAATGGAACACTAGAGTTGACATATGAGATTGCAACACAACAGTTTAATGACAAGTTATAATTATATGGGCATCACGTCCTAACATAGAGACCTTTTGGTTATTAGTCTCTCTTATACTCCACCAAGATGCGAACTAAATCATAACACCTCAGTAATTAAGATAACTCAGAGTATAGCAATAAGTATCATGACATGAAGTTAAAATAAGAACATGCTAGATCTAGTCATGGAGGAAGTGGCAATGGTCACACCCACATCTCCGGTAGCATGGTATTTCTTTTTATCCCTAGTGAGGCAACAAAGTAAGGTAAATACCCAAGTGGATCGCAGAACTTTCTCTCACGTTCACTGCACTAGCCACCCCCCGTTACTCCAACTAATGCACACGTTCCCCCTCACACGCTCTCATAAACATGCTTGATCATGACAAGTAAATAAGAACGGGGTACATAATATGCATCTACTTTCATAACTGAAACAAAACCATTGCAATCTCAAACATATATTAACTCATAAAAAGATCCACCACAAAGGTATTACATAGATGACCGTAATCATGTTCAGCAGCTCATACGGTACTAATTAGTGAAGCTCAAGAGAGAGAGATACATAAGTTACTTCCACAAACCCATAGTCCAGAGGTGGACTACTCCCTCTTCATCATGGAGACGGTGGAGAAGTCGTTGGAGAAGATGGAGACCACGCCGGCAGCGCCCCGCCGGAGTTTTCCCCCTCCAATCTGCAACTCCAGGTCTCTGTTTCGGTGTTTCTGTGTTTCTGCGGCGCTCCTTCCAGAGAACGTCGGGGACTATTTTTATAGGCGTTTTAGGTCAAAACGGAGTCGGTGGAGGAAAGATCGACGGCAACGGAGCTCGAGGCCAAAAGGGGGGTCCCACGCGGCCAGGTACTGGGCCGCGTGGGCCCACTCATCTGGCCCTCGGGCCTCCGCTTGTTTGCTTCCTTCGCTCCCACGCTTTGTTCCTTCCAAAAACTGATGCTCGTAAATTTCCAGGTCATTTGGACGTCGTTTGGGTCCCTGAAACATTAAAATATAGAAATAGGGTTTTCTGCCTGCGCAGGGTTAATTCCATAAAAAAGGAAACATATCAAATATTCCCAAAATCATTATAAAACAGTGATATAACCCTTATATGATGCAAATATGACTGGAATATAAGTAAAATAATGCAAAGTTCATGTATGCATTTTACATGCATCAACATCCCCAAGCTTAACCTATACTCGTCCTCGAGTATGAAGGTGATAAAACTAACATGGACTTTGCAATTTAATACTATCAATGGATATCAAAGATGATTACTATTGCTACATAGAGTCAAATGATTCATTCTTAAAAGGAGTAGCAATATGCAAGATAGTTTATGAAGTGATATCAAGTATTCAATGCAAGGATGTTCAATGATAATTCACAAAGTGTAACATAAAGAAAAGTACTATGGACCACATGTATGCATAATGATAAGTAAGAACATCCTACAATGGTCATAGAGTATTGATGAAAATCTGAATATAAAAGGTGGACACTTTGGAAAGATATATATGAGTAGAGGTAAAGCATGAATAATTTCATCTAACTTCTGAACTTCTCTACTTAAGTTAATGATTGTAATGTGGTAATCCTTGGTGTCAAGCTCTCATTCCCCTATCATAGCATCTTGAATGATTAAGTTTAAAGTGAAAGCAAATACGAGTAGTGTGCTTGACAAAGTACAGGTTGAAAGTCTCATGCCCCTTGAATACAAGTACCTACTCCATGTGTTACTCAACTTGGAAACAAAGCAAGTTCAAGTTAAATATCATTGTAAGTAATAATAGTATCATTAAGAGCGTCAACTGGGGTACCTCTTGTCCCAGGATATGGAACAAGCCCATATCAAAATGACAAGACAAACAAACAAATGAACAATCTCAACACCCTTTTTATTTACCATTGATAGCTTTTTATTGTAAGGTGTATCACAGAAGGTTCACCATAGCATGTAAGTAAATTTCCACCATGAATGATGCATGGCTTAGATTAGCGGCCCAGGCGTCTCTCTAACCATTTATACAAACTCATTTAAACTCACTTCATTTCCACATTTATTTCACCCATGGTAAGCATCCATAAACAAAAGTACATGATATCAACTAAATGAATGAAGTGCATGTTGAAAGCTTGCCATGTGACAGCACATATGAGCTAACTCTCAACCAAAGACATTTGTCAAGCCACAACATCATAATTTTAATCACAATGGGTCATATTTTATTTATGCAATGAAAGTAAAGTGTGCATCAAGTTCGAGAGAGCTCTATAACCAACTTTTCCCATAACAATCAACAACATAAGCATTTTCATTCAGAGGTATAGATAACACAAATATCATGATAAACATACTCGGAATAGCATAAAGCTAATAGGTAGATATGGTGGACTCACTGGAAAAACTTTGGTTGAAGGTGTTGGAAACAAGTTTTTGCTTGTTGGAATTTTTGGGCTAGCAAGAGGGAGAAAGTTGACCATCTAAATGCATGCATGAGTGTCCATAGAACTAACTAATCCATGTTAAAACAAGGTAAAATAACATTAGCATCAAAACATGAATAAAAGATAGCTCTTGATAAAATACTTGCAAATTATTACTCATTAACAAGCTCATGAATCATGCAACTATATGTATCTTTTAAAATCAACTCAACATCCCTTTTCCCAATCTTATAATAGCATCCAACATAATTCAACCCAAATTTCCAGTAGCTCTCTCATATATAAATGATAGTGTGGTGGTCTCACAAAATAAAAATCAAACCTAAACAAACAAAAAGACGCTCCAAGTTTATGCGATAAAGTGTTTCGATCGAAAAACAGAAGTTAGACGTGTGCAAACCGAGAGTGTGTAGGTCCAGTGGGGTTGTCTTCACATCCCCAAGCTTATGGTCTTCACCATCCTTGGATAGCTCTTGGTGCATCTCCTCTAATCCCTGTGAAAAAACTTCAAAACACCGTTTCTCCCATTTCTTTTTCTGTGGGGCATTAGTAGTGATAAACAAATAGATTTCTTGCTGCATATAATCCTTGAACAAAAATTCATATGAATGTCCAGAAAGTGTATAATGTTGTATGCCTACTCATAAACTCAATTGGATCAAAAAGATTCAAGTTAAAAGTTCTAAGCATGCATCAAACAAAATGGGACAGAATCTGTCCAGAAAAACAGCAGCAGCTAAACGTATTTTTCTACCCTACTTAACTTTGTCGAAAATTCCGAAAAATTCATGCATACAGAGGATGAAAAGTTGCATACAGTTCAAATATGAGCTCATTCGGAGTTACAGAATAAGAATTAAAAATCATACCGTGCACAGATTCGTGCAGGAATAAAATCTCCGAACGCTATAAGCAACTTTTCAACCAAAATGAGTAAAACTTGGCACTTTATTAAAAATTCCAGAAACTAAACTAAACACTAAGTCTCTTGTTACAGCAAGAGGACACAAAGAAAATCACAAATAAAAACAACCGGGTTGCCTCCCGTAAAGCGCTTTCTTTATAGCCATATAGCTAGGCTTCTTACTTGATGTTTATTGTGGACGAAGCTCATGAGGGAGCTTGAACTTTGGTGTGTCCCTCTTCCTTGGGAAGTGTTCCATGCACTTTTGTGTGGAAACTGAAACTTCACATTCCCTTCTTTTGAATCAATGATAGCACCTGTAGTACGAAGAAAAGGTCTTCCAAGAATAATTGGACTAGAGGTTTTATTCCCCATATCCATGATTAGAAAATCAACAGGCACAAATGTCATATGTAACTCTACCATAACATCACTTACTTTTCCTAAAGCATGTTTAATGGAATCATCAGCAAGTGCAAGTTCAATAGAGCATTTTTCAAGATTTTTCAATTCAAGTACTTCATATAGTTCTTTAGATAAAACAGAGACACTAGATCCTAGATCAAGTATAGCATGGTGTGTCTCTTTTCCAATGGTTACTAGGACTTTGGGAATCCATATATCCCCAAGCTTAGGTGGTATCATAGCCTCTTGGTTGTACCTAGCAATCTTTTCTTTTAACACATGATTAGCAATATAAGAACCAAAACCAGCTTGGTTAGAGTTGATGGAAGGATCACTTGCAAATTTTTGTAAGATAGATATTAATTCATGCAAGCTACAATTCTCTAAGTCAAGCAATGGATCCTTTACTTCACTAAGCATTTTAACTTCCTCAATCCAAACAAAATTCTCATTTCTTCTCTTTAAAGCAGCATTCAAGGCTATTTGGAGATCATCCTCTTTTTCAACATAATTCTTAATATCCTTGTCTAAAGGTCCCAACATAGAAGATATTCTTTCATTTAATTCCCTAGTCAACTTCTTTTTAGACTTGGCATAATTCAATATAGTTTCCATTTTCAAAGAAATTCCCGAAATAGTGTTGTTTGTCTTCTTCATACTAGATTTTGTATGAAGGATAAATGAATGCATCTCATTTTTAGTAGGATAATCTTCCATATAAGTTTGTAGACATAATATTGACCTATCCATAGAAACTTTTAGTTGTTTGATCATAATTTCATCTTTTGATTCTATAGAATTCCCAAATAGATTTTCCATTAGATTATTAGCATGTGAGGGATTTCCAGAGGCAAATCTTCCACTAGTCAATGAGTCTAGAAAACATTTTGACCACCCATCTAGACCATTATAAAAGTTTCTTATCAAAGTAGCAGGGGTATTTGTTGACACCATTTTTACTAATGCCCTTAATTCTATACCAAGCATCCATTAACGACTCTCCATAGTATTGACCAAAATTGTTCATTTCAACACTAGAAGCCATTTTAATAAAGTTTTTATGTGTTTTTAATTTTTTATGCAAAACTGAAAATAAATATGCAAGACAATGACAAAACAAGATAAATTGCTTTGAAGGTAAAGATGGATAAGATGATGCTCACGTAGGTGCAACCTCCCCAAGCTTAGGTGTTAGCACGAGTTGGTGATGAAGTCGACTTGGTGAGATATCCTTGGATAAACCGGCACCAGAAAACAGAGCTAGTGCAGGGGACCCTTGGATAAACCTTTCAACAATGATTCCCCGGCAACGGCGCCAGAAAACAGTCTTGATGGCCCTTCACGTAGTTACCTGCGTGAAAAGTAAATGGGTTAGGTTGAGACTCCAAGTGCAGAGTGTGTAGTAAGTGGAAGACGTGTTTTCCCACGAGGGGTGACTCGAGGGTTTAATATCGAACTCTCGGGGAATCAGTAGTGAAGATTTATCTTTCCTATCCTTCTTTTGGTTACCTACAAAACAAAGTAAATGTTTTGGTCCTCAACCTCACCTAGTGGTTGTCAAGCACAAGGTGTGAGAATGATATCAAGATAATATGCAATGCAAACAAGAAATAAATATGCAATGGTGGTAAATAAATATGCAAGGATGGTGGTAGCGATGATAAATGATATTTTTGGGTTTTATATGATGAATGCAAGATGTAAAAGTGTTTTTGTATTTTCGGATTTTTAATGGCAGAAAATGGAAAAGTGGTAAAAGTGGTTGGAAAGGTGTTTCTTATGATTAAAAATGGACCGAGGCTCATGGTTTCACAAATGCACTCTCTCTTTAATAAAGTGGTAGACAATGGAACACTAGAGTTGACATATGAGATTGCAACACAACAGTTTAATGACAAGTTATAATTATATGGGCATCACGTCCTAACATAAAGACCTTTTGGTTATTAGTCTCTCTTATACTCCACCAAGATGTGAACTAAATCATAACACCTCAGTAATTAAGATAACTCAGAGTATAGCAATAAATATCATGACATGAAGTTAAAATAAGAACATGCTAGATCTAGTCATGGAGGAAGTGGCAATGGTCACACCCACATCTCCGGTAGCATGGTATTTCTTTTTATCCCTAGTGAGGCAACAAAGTAAGGTAGAGATACCCAAGTGGATCGCAGAACTTTCTCTCACGTTCACTGCACTAGCCACCCCCCGTTACTCCAACTAATGCACACGTGATGGTCCCAAAGAGCAAGGCTTTGATACCTACAAAAGTAAACGGATTAGGTTGAGACTCCAAGTGCAGAGTGTATAGTAAGTGGAAGACAGTTTTCCCCCGAGGGGTGACTCGAGGGTTTAATATCGAACTCTCGGGGAATCTGAAGTGGTAGATTTATCTTCTTATCCTTCTTTTGGTTACCTACAAAACAAGGTTAGATGTTTTGGTCCTCAACCTCACCTGTGGTTGTCAAGCACAAGGTGTAAGAATGATATCAGGATAGTTATGCAATGCAAACAAGAAATAAATATGCAATGATGGTGGATGCAATGATAAATGATATTTTTGGGTTTTTGAATGATGTATGCAAGATGAAAAGTATTTTTGTATTTTCGGATTTAATGATGGCTGAAAATAGAAAAGTGGTATATGGTGTTGGAAAGGTGTTTCTTATGATTAAAAATGGACTGGGGTTCATGGTTTCACAAATGCACTCTCTCTTTATAAAGTGGTAGACAATGGAACACACACAGTTAACATATGAGATTGCAACACAGGGTTTGATAACAAGTTACTTAGATATATGGGCATCACGTCCTAACATAGAGATCTTTTGGTTATTAACCTCTCTTATACTCCACCAAGATGCGAACTAAATCATAACACCTCAGTAATTAAGATAACTCAGAGTATAGCATTAAGTATCATGACATGAAGTGAAAATAAGAACATGCTAGATCTAGTCATGGAGTAGTGGCAATGGTCACGCCCACATCCCCGGTAGCATGGTATTTTAGTTTATCCCTAGTGAGGTAACAAAGTAAGGTAAAGATACCAAAGTGGATCGCAGAACTTTCTCTCACGTTCACTGCACTAGCCACCCCCCGTTACTCCAACTAATGCACACGTTCCCCCACACACGCTCTCATAAACATGCTTGATCAAAACAAGTAGACAAGAACGGGGTACATAATATGCATCTATACTCATAACTGAAACAAACATTGCAATCTCAAACATATATTAACTCATAAAGATCCACCACAAAGGTATTACAACGGTGACCGTAATCATGTTCAGCAGCTCATACGGTGCTAATTAGTGAAGCTCAAGAGAGGAGAGATACATAAGTTACTTCCACAAACCCATAGTCCAGAGGTGGACTACTCCCTCTTCATCATGGAGACGGTGGAGAAGTCGATGGAGAAGATGGAGACCACGCCGGCAGCGCCCCGCCGGAGTTTTCCCCCTCCAATCTGCAGCTCCTGATCTCCGTTTCGGTGTTTCTGTGTTTGTGCGGCGCTCCTTCCAGAGAACGTCGGGGGACCTTTTTTATAGGCGTTTTTAGGTCAAGACGATGTCGGTGGAGAAGATCGAAGGCAACGGAGCCACGAGGCCAAACGGGTGGGTCCCACGCGGCCACAGTACCTGGCCGCGTGGGCCACCCCTTTGGCCCTCGGCCTCCGTTTGTTCGCTTCCTTCGCCCACAGTCTTCTTCCTTCCAAATATTGACGCCCGTAAATTTCCAGGTGATTTCGTTGACGTTTGGGTCCCTGAAACATTAAAATAAGAAAACGGGTTTTCTGCCTGTGCAGGGTTAATTCCATAAAAATAGGAAATAAATGAATATTCCCAAAATCATTATAAAACATTGATATAACCCTTATATGATGCAAATATGATTGGAATATAAGCAATTAAAGTGCAAAGTTCATGTATGCATTTTACATGCATCAACATCCCCAAGCTTAATCCATGCTCGTCCTCGAGTATGAAGATGATAAAACTAACATGGACTTTGCAATTTAATACTTAACAATGATATCAAAGATGATTACTATTGCTACATATAGTCAAATGATTCATTCTTCAAAGGAGTAGCAATATGCAAATAGTTTATGAAGTGATATCAAGTATTCAAGACAAGGATGTTCATTGATAGTTCACAAAGTGTAACATAGTAGCAAGTAATATGGAACACATGTATGCATAATGATAAGTAGAACATCCTACAATGGTCATAGAGTGTAGATGAAAATCTGAATATGATAGGTGTACACTTTGGAAAGATGTATATGTGAGTAGAGGTAAAGCATGCATAAGTTTCATCCAACTTCCAAACTCTTCTACTTAAGTTAATGATTGCAATAAGGTATTCATTGGTGTCAAGCTCTCATTGCCCCTATCATAGCATCTTGAATGATTAAGGTTAAAGTGAAAGCAAATATGAGTAGTGTGCTTGATAAAGAATGGGTTGAATGTCTCATGCCCCTTGAATACAAGTACTTACACCATGTGTTACTCAACTTGGGAAACAAAGCAAGTTCAATTAAATATCATTGTAAGCATAATAGTATCATCAAGAGCGTCAACTGGGGTACCTCTTGTCCCAAGATATGGAACAAGCCCATATCAAAATGACAAGACAAACAAACAAAATGAACAATCTCAACACCCTTTTTATTTACCATTTGGAATAGTTTTTTATTGCAAGGTGTATCACAGAAGGTTCACCATAGTATGTAAGTAAATTTCCACCATGAATGATGCATGGCTTAGATTAGCGGCCCAGGCGTCTCTCTAACCATTTACACAAACTCATTTAAACTCACTCTATTTCCACATTTATTTCAACATGATAAGCATCCATAGACAAAAGCACATGATATCAACTAAATGAGATGAAGAGCGTGTTGAAAGCTTGCCATGTGACAGCACATATGGGCTAACTTCCAACCCAAAACATTCATCAAGCCACAAACATCATAATCTTAATCACAATGGGTCAAGTTTTATTATGCAAATAAAAGAACATTGTGCATCAAGTTCGTGAGAGCTATATAACCAATTTTTTCCATTGCAATCAATAACATAAACATTTTCATTCAGAGGTAAGATAACACAAACAACATGTTAAACATACTCGGAATAGCATAAAGCCAATAGGTAGATATGGTGGACTCACTGGAATAACTTTGGTTGAAGGTGTTGGAAACAAGTTTTTGCTTGTTGGAGTTTTTGGGCTAGCAAAAGGGAGAAAGTTGACCATCTAGATGCATGCATGAGTGTCCATAGAACTAACTAATCCATGTTAAACCAAGTAAAATAACAATCAGCACCAAAACATGAATAAGTGATAGCTCTACAAAAAGAATTTGCAAACTATTACTCATAAACAAGCTCATGAATCATGCAACTATATGTATCATTAAAAATCAAGTCAAACATCCCTTTTCCCAATCTTATAAAAGCATCCAACATATTTCAACCCATATTTCCAGTAGCTCTCTCATATATAATTGATAGTGTGGTGGTCTCTCAAGACTCAAACAAAAACAAAAACGACGCTCCAAGTTTATGCGATAAAGTGTTTCGATCGAAAAACAGAAGTTGGACGTGTGCAAACCGAGAGTGTGTAGGTCCAGCGGGGTTGTCTTCACATCCCCAAGCTTATGGTCTTCACCATCCTTGGATAGCTCTTGGTGCATCTCCTCCAATCCCTGTGAAAAAACTTCAAAACACCGTTTCTCCCATCTCTTTTCTGTGGGGTGCATTAATAGTGATAAACAAATAGGTTCCTTGCTGCATATAATCCTTGAACAAAAATTCATATGAATGTCCAGAAAGTATATAATGTTGTATGCCTACTCATAAACTCAATTGGATCAAAAAGATTCAACTTAAAAGCTCAAAGCATGCATCAAACAAAATGGGACAGAATCTGTCCAGAAAAACAGCAGCAGCAAAACGTATTTTTCTACCCTACCAAACTTTCTCGAAAAATTCCGAAAAATTCATGCATACAGAGGATGAAAAGTTGCAACTACAGTTCAAATATGAGCTCATTCGGAGTTACAGAATAAGAATTAAAAATCATACCGTGCACTGACTCGTGCAGGAATAAAATCTCCGAACGCTATAAGCAACTTTTTCAAACCAAAAAGGGTAAAACTTGGCACTTTATTAAAACTCCAGAACCTAAACTAAACAAATCTCTTGTTACAGCAAGAGGACACAAAGAAAAATCACACATAAAAATAACCGGGTTGCCTCCCGCAAAGCGCTTTCTTTATAGCCATATAGCTAGGCTTCTTACTTGTTGTTTTATTGTGGACGAAGCTCATGAGGGAGCTTGAACTTTGGTGGTTCCCTCTTCCTTGGAAAGTGTTCCATGCACTTCTTGTGTGGAAACTGAAACTTTACATTCCCTTCCTTTGAATCAATGATAGCACCTGTGGTACGAAGAAAAGGTCTTCCAAGAATAATAGGACTAGAGGTTTTATCCCCATGTCCATGATTAGAAAATCCACAGGCACAAAAGTCATATGTAACTCTACCATAACATCACTTACTTTTCCCAAAGCATGTTTAATAGAGTCATCAGCAAGTGCTAGTTCAATAGAGCATTTTTCAAGATTTTTCAATTCAAGCACTTCATATAGTTCTTTAGATAAAACAGAGACACTAGATCCTAGATCAAGTATGGCATGGTGTGTCTCTTTTCCAATAGTTACTAGTACCTTAGGTATCCACATATCCCCAAGCTTAGGTGGTATCATAGCCTCTTGGTTGTACCTAGCAATCTTTTCTTTCAAGACATGATTAGCAATATAAGAACCAAAACCTGCTTGGTTAGTGTTGATGGAAGGATCACTTGCAAATTTTTGTAAGATAGATATTAATTCATGCAAGCTACAATTTTCTAAGTCAAGCAAAGGATCCTTGACTTCATTAAGCATTTTAACTTCCTCAACTTCAACCTCTTTCATTACCCCAATAGATTCTTTAGCAACTCTCTCTTTAGCTTTTCCTCTAAGTGAAAAAGGAAATAACTTCAGTTTTAGGATATCACTTTCCACATTTTTAAACTTTTGCATGTCACATATTTCAACAAATCATGAAGATGCATAGAGGCATCCTCCATAGCACTACCACCAAATTGTTCCCTAGTTATCAAGTTCGACAAACTAGGACTTACTTCATAATCTCAGCATTTATCTTAGGTGTGGCAATAGCTCTCGTGATAAATTGATCATTAGGAGTGTTTGTGTAGTCACACAGCTTAGTTCTTTCTCCCATTTTAGCAAGTTTTTTTGGTATTTTTAATTTTTTATGCAAAACTGAAATAAATATGATATGATATGCAATGACACTAACAAAACAAATAAATTGCTTTGTAAGTAAAGATGGATAAGATGGTGCTCACGTAGGTGCAACCTCCCCAAGCTTAGGTGTTAGCACAAGTTGGTGACGTTGACTTTGTTGTGAGATGAATGCGATGATGCACACCCTTGGATAAATCTCTCAGCTACGATTCCCCGGCAACGGCGCCAGAAAACGTCTTGATGGTCCCGAAGAGCAAGGCTTTGATACCTGCAAAAGTAAACGGGATTAGGTTGAGACTCCAAGTGCAGAGTGTATAGTAAGTGGAAGACAGTTTTCCCACGAGGGGTGACTCGAGGGTTTAATATCGAACTCTCGGGAAATCTGAAGTGGTAGATTTATCTTCTTATCCTTCTTTTGGTTACCTACAAAACAAGGTTAGATGTTTTGGTCCTCAACCTCACCTGTGGTTGTCAAGAACAAGGTGTAAGAATGATATCAGGATAGTTATGCAATGCAAACAAGAAATAAATATGCAATGATGGTGGATGCAATGGTAAATGATATTTTTGGATTTTTGAATGATGTATGCAAGATGAAAAGTATTTTTGTATTTTCGGATTTAATGATGGCTGAAAATAGAAAAGTGGTATATGGTGTTGGAAAGGTGTTTCTTATGATTAAAAATGGACTGGGGTTCATGGTTTCACAAATGCACTCTCTCTTTATAAAGTGGTAGACAATGGAACACACACAGTTAACATATGAGATTGCAACACAGGGTTTGATAACAAGTTACTTAAATATATAGGCATCACGTCCTAACATAGAGATCTTTTGGTTATTAACCTCTCTTATACTCCACCAAGATGCGAACTAAATCATAACACCTCAGTAATTAAGATAACTCAGAGTATAGCATTAAGTATCATGACATGAAGTGAAAATAAGAACATGCTAGATCTAGTCATGGAGTAGTGGCAATGGTCACGCCCACATCCCCGGTAGCATGGTATTTTAGTTTATCCCTAGTGAGGTAACAAAGTAAGGTAAAGATACCAAAGTGGATCGCAGAACTTTCTCTCACGTTCACTGCACTAGCCACCCCCCGTTACTCCAACTAATGCACACGTTCCCCCACACACGCTCTCATAAACATGCTTGATCAAAACAAGTAGACAAGAACGGGGTACATAATATGCATCTATACTCATAACTGAAACAAACATTGCAATCTCAAACATATATTAACTCATAAAGATCCACCACAAAGGTATTACAATGGTGACCGTAATCATGTTCAGCAGCTCATACGGTGCTAATTAGTGAAACTCAAGAGAGGAGAGATACATAAGTTACTTCCACAAACCCATAGTCCAGAGGTGGACTACTCCCTCTTCATTATGGAGACGGTGGAGAAGTCGATGGAGAAGATGGAGACCACGCCGGCAGCGCCCCGCCGGAGTTTTCCCCCTCCAATCTGCAGCTCCTAATCTCCGTTTCGGTGTTTCTGTGTTTGTGCGGCGCTCCTTCCAGAGAACGTCGGGGACCTTTTTTATAGGCTTTTTAGGTCAAGACGATGTCGGTGGAGAAAGGATCGAAGGCAACGGAGCCACGAGGGCCAAACGGGTGGGTCCCACGCGGCTACAGTACCTGCCCCTTTTGGTCCTCGGACCTCCGTTTGTTCGCTTCCTTCGCCCACAGGTCTTCTTCCTTCCAAATATTGACGCCCGTAAATTTCCAGGTGATTTCGTTGATGTTTGGGTCCCTGAAACATTAAAATAAGAAAACGGGGTTTTCTGCCTGTGCAGGGTTAATTCCATAAAAATAGGAAATAAATGAATATTCCCAAAAATCATTATAAAACATTGATATAACCCTTATATGATGCAAATATGATTGGAATATAAGCAATTAAAGTGCAAAGTTCATGTATGCATTTTACATGCATCAACACGTTCCCCCTCACACGCTCTCATAAACATGCTTGATCATGACAAGTAAATAAGAACGGGGTACATAATATGCATCTACTTTCATAACTGAAACAAAACCATTGCAATCTCAAACATATATTAACTCATAAAAAGATCCACCACAAAGGTATTACATAGATGACCGTAATCATGTTCAGCAGCTCATACGGTACTAATTAGTGAATCTCAAGAGAGAGAGATACATAAGTTACTTCCGCAAACCCATAGTACAGAGGTGGACTACTCCCTCTTCATCATGGAGACGATGGAGAAGTCGTTGGAGAAGATGGAGACCACACCGGCAGCGCCCCGCCGGAGTTTTCCCCCTCCGATCTGCAACTCCAGGTCTCTGTTTCGGTGTTTCTGCGGCGCTCCTTCCAGAGAACGTCGGGGGACTATTTTTATAGGCGGTTTTAGGTCAAAACGGAGTCGGTGGAGGAAAGATCGACGGCAACGGAGCTCCGAGGGCCAAAAGGGGGTCCCACGTGGCCAGGTACATGGGCCGCGTGGGCCCACTCATCTGGGCCCTCGGGCCTCCGCTTGTTTGCTTCCTTCGCTCCCACGCTTTGTTCCTTCCAAAAACTGATGCTCGTAAATTTTCAGGTCATTTGGACGTCGTTTGGGTCCCTGAAACATTAAAATATAGAAATAGAGGTTTCTGCCTGCGCAGGGTTAATTCCATAAAAAATAGGAAACATATCAAATATTCCCAAAATCATTATAAAACAGTGATATAACCCTTATATGATGCAAATATGACTGGAATATAAGTAAAATAATGCAAAGTTCATGTATGCATTTTACATGCATCACCCGCACAGACTTATGTGCTCTAGTACGTACCTGTACCTACGCATAGCTTGCTCTGATACCACTCTTGGGTTACGTAGCAGAATTTAAAAATTTCCGACCTACGTAACGTCCAGGAACAACTATGAAGATACAAGTGAGGTTAGTACTGTTTCGTTACCAACAACGAGACGCGGAAGAGTTGTCGGTGATGATGTCGATGAAGCCTGATGAAGATTCTCACGGCCAAGCCTGGCGGTGAGAATGTCGCCGATCCCTCGTACAGCCTTCTTGATCCAACAGAGTGAAGGCCAAACGTCTATGACGTATCGCCTCTCTGAGAGCTCGCACACGTACATCCGTCAAAGTCTAGCAGCGCTTCGCCGTGCCAGAGTTAAGAGCTACTGGTGTACATATGGTGGAGAGAACCCCAACACATGGGAGAGAGGGAGAGCGATTAGATCTAGAACAAGAGAGCCTCTGAGGAGAAATCTCACGTCTAATTGTATGTCTCCAAAGGAGAGGGGGTGGGGTTTATATAGGAGATCCAAGGGGTAGAGGGACTTGGGCAAGGGGAAAGCTTTCCCCTAGTCCAACTCGCTTTGGGCAAGGGGAAATCCCCCAATGCCCAATTCGGTTTGGGAGGGAGGAGTTAGAGTTTTGGAGTGGAACTCCAACTCCCCTCCCCCACCGCCTCAACCGCCGCCGCCGCCACGGGTGGGGCCCGCCTGGCCGCACCGACCTAAGGGGGTGTGGCCCACCCTCGGTCGGCCGCCTCCCTGGCTGCCGCCGCCTTGCCCCCCATGGGCCCAAAGGCCCATTGGGGTTTCGGCTTGGGGGAAGCCTCCCCCCGGCGCCTCGGCCCATCACCACCTAGTGGTGGTGCGGCTGCCATGTGGGCCCCTATGGCCCATGTGGCAGCCACCTTTTATTGGCCTTTTTAAATAAATAATTTTCCCTTTTATTTATTAATTAAATAAATTAATATTTAATTAATTAATACTTCGTCTAATTAATTCGCATAATTAATCACTTATCATATAAACATATTTACATGATCCGGGACACCCAGTGTCCGCCGACAAAATATACTGGATAATTATTTCCTTCTATATAAACCTTCTTTCTTTATGATCCAATCTCTGAATGTAATTCTGTCACGCCGGAACCATCCCAGGTGATACTCCTTCTCTACTCCTAACCGTTCTACGTATACAGCAGACTTTGACGTCTTAAGTGTGTGACCCCTACAGGTTCGATAACGTATCACTAGTAGAAAAGAGGCCTTTCGTCCGGGCCATTAGTCCCGGCCGCGGCCTGGGCCGCGACTAATGGTCCGGACACGTCGCCCCGAAAAGGCCGAAGCGTACGGCAACCATTAGTCGCGGCTCGTTAGGGACCTTTGGTCTCGGTTTGAGATACAAACCGGGACTAAATGGTTCTGCGGCCCGCTGCCATCCTTTAGTCCCGGTCCTATATACAACCCGCGACTAATGTCGTTCAAACGAGGACCCTTTAGTTCCCGCGCTGGTCGTTGATCACACGGGGAATGAAAACGATTTTGGAAGTTGATCAAATCACTTAATTGATTTTGGGAAGTTGAAACATATGGCCGGTCGGATTAATTACCATGTACGGCCAGCCTCCTCATCTCCCCTGCTAGCTCTATATAAGAGAGCTACAGTGCCATTTGCCAAATGCACCATCTCCTCTCTCTAATCTTCTCTCTCGAATCGCTGCCGCGCGCCATGGAGCCACTCGCGCGCCCACCTCGATCCGAGGAGTACCACTACAAGGACGACGCCGTCGACATGCACTTCAAGGTCGTGGTCAGTCTCCGCGCATCAACCGTGGAGAGATGGATCCGCGACGTCAAGAGGCGCTACCTCGACGCCGCACCGATGAAGATCGTGGGCCTCGACTACGAGTTCACCGACGCCACACCCGAGGAGAGGCAGCGTGCCGCTGTCCTGCAACTCTCTGTGGCGACCGACACGTTGGTGTTCCATATTTGCCACGCTGATCGGGTACCGCAGGCCCTCAAGGACTTCTTGATGGACAAAACCATCAAATTCTGCGGCGTGATACGTCTCAAACGTATCTATAATTTTTGATGTTCCATGCTTGTTTTATACCAATTGCTACATGTTTTGCATCTACTTTATATCACTTTTATACATTTTTTGGGACTAACCTATTAACAAGATGCCGAAGTGCCAGTTCCTGTTTTTGCTGTTTTTGTATTCCAGAAAAGCTAGTCTGGAAATATTCTCGGAATTGGACGAAACTACACGGGGGTGCCTATTTTTCCAGAACACGCCTGACGGAGCGAAGGAGCAACAGAGGAGGGCCACCAGGAGGCCACACGCACCTAGGGCGCGGGCCCCCCTTCTGCCGCGCCCTAGGGTGGTGTGGGCCCCTCGGGGGTCCGCAGCCGCCGCCCTTTCGCCTACTTATTCCCCCCGACGCGAAAACCCTAAGTACCTGAGCAAACATCACGAAAAGATCCAGAGACGCCGCCGTCGTCAACCCTAGCTCGGGAGGGTTCAGAACCTCTTCCGGCACCCTGCCGGAGAGGGGAATCGTCACCGGAGGCTTCTACATCGCCATGCCTGCCTCCGGAGTGATGCGTGAGTAGTTCATCCTTGGACTACGGGTCCATAGCAGTAGCTAGATGGTTGTCTCTCCACTTTGTGCCATCATGTTTAGATCTTGTGAGCTGCCCTACATGATCAAGATCATATTATTGTAATGCTACATGTTGTGTTTGCTGGGATCCGATGAATATTGAATATTATGTCAAGTTGATTATCAATCTATCTTATATGTTATTTAAGATCTTGCATGCTTTCCGTTACTCGTAGATGCTTTGGCCAAGTAGATGCTTGTAACTCCAAGAGAGAGTATTTATGCTAGATAGTGGGTTCATGTCTCCGTTTAACCTGGGACAGTGACAGAAAGTTCTAAGGTTGTGGATGTGCTGTTGCCACTAGGGATAACCTAACGATGCTATGTCCACGGGCATATGTGTTTGTTTACATTACGCACTTTACTTAATGCAATTATCCGTTGCTTGCAACTTAATACCAACGGGGGACTCGGATGACAACCCGGCGGTGGATTATTAGTCATAGATGCTGTTGGATAACGGTCTATGTATTATGTCGTAATGCCCAATTAAATATCATAGTAGTCAACATGTCATGTATATGCATTGTCATGCGCTCACTATTCGTCAATTGCCCAGCTGTAATTTGTTCACCCAACATGTTAGTTATCTTTTATGGAGAGACACCACTAGTGAACTGTGGACCCCGGTCCATTCTTTTACACTGATTAAACAACCACAAACTGCAAACTGTTCCTTTTTCATTCTCTGCAATTTAATACTCATTTTCCACACCATACGTTTAATCCTTTGTTTTCAGCAAGCCAGTGAGATTGACAACCTCACTGTTTCGTTGGGGCAAAGTAGTTTGATTGTGTTGTGTGCAGATTCCACGTCAACAGTCCAGACTCCCTCGACAGCTATTTTTCTGGCGCCGTTGACAACCTTCTGAAGAGTTGCTGCTCCTACTGGTTCGATAACCTTGGTTTCTTTCTGAGGGAAAACTTGCTGCTGACTACATCATACCTTCCTCTTGGGGTCTCCCAACGAACGTGTGTTTCACGTCATCAAGCTATTTTTCTGGCGCCGTTGCCGGGGAGACAGCAGTCTTCTGCAAGGGGAGTTTCACGCTTCCAATCTCTTTACTTTGTTTTTGTCTTGCTTAGTTTATTTTATTTTATCTTGTTTGCTTTCAATTATCAAAAACACAAAAAAATTAGTTACTTGCATTCAGTTTATTTTCAGTTTTGTTTTCTGTTAGTTATCATGTCTGGTTCGGCTCATCATGTTTTGGTTCCTGAAGTTGAGGTTCGATCTTTTAAGCAACAAAGTGGAGAAAGTTTGAAAGATGCTTGGTATAGAATCAGCGATGCTCATCGTAGGTGTACTAAAAAATATTCCACTATGATCCTGCTTAGAAATTTTTATGTTGGCATAACTAGCTGGTATAGATATGTCTTGGACACTTTGACGGGAGGTAACTTTCTTGGTACCCCTGCGTTGGAAGCTAGTTATATTATTGAGAGCCTAGTAGGAACACCACCTGTTAGTAACATTAAAAATGAGATCACCTTGGAAGATGTTATAAAGAAATTGGAGTCTATAGAGAAAAATTTGCCAAATCTCCTTGATAGTACTAGCAAAGTTGATGAATCACTGGGAACCATTAATGAAAGAATTGCTGTTTTAGAAACTAGTACTATTCAAGATAATCAAAATCTTAGGATTGGTGAATTAGAGGAGGCTATGGATGTAATAAGTTCTACTTTTACCTCTATTAAAACTAAAAAGCAAAAGGCTTTTGTGGGGAGAGAGCAAAAATTTATGTATGTGCCAAAAATTTCTAAACCAAAACCCACGGGTGCGTTTAAAACGGATAACGTGTTCAATGAGCTTGAGGGTGAGTCACATAATGGTCTATTTAAATTTTCTTCCCAAGAATTACGTAAACTGAAAAGTCCTAGTGTGACAAACCCTGTTCTTGATGAAGCTTTTGATGAATTAGACCTTTCTTCACTTGGTAATACTTGATGCATGCTTTGTGCCTAGCTAAAAGGCGTTAAAGAAAAGCGCTTATGGGAGGCAACCCATTTTATTTTTCTGCAATTTTTCTTTTATTGAGTCAAGGTGTTGTTTACTTCTGTAGCAACTCCTTTGTATCTTTATTTTCTCGCATTGTTGTGCCAAGAGTAGCCTCTAATGTTAAGATGATGCTTAATTTTGATTGCTGCGCAGAAACAGATTTTTGCTGTTCACTGTACGAAATTCCTAAAATCACCAGATTGTTAATTAAATCTGAAATTTTTTGCGTAATCTTTATGAATGTCTGAAACTTTCATTAGTTCAGAGTTTTCGATCTGAGCGTCGTAAGTGCCTTGAAAAAATTCGTCTTTGCGGACTGTTCTGTTTTAGACAGATTATGCCTTTTTATTTTGCATTCTCTCTTTTACTAGTGTTGAGTGAAATTCTTTTTTGGGTGGAAGAGCTTCACATAACATCAGTGGCTGTAGCTAATGTTTAAAGTAACAAATCATATTGCGTCTTTATAGAACATGTGAATTTTTGATTATGCACTAACCCTCTAATGAGATCTACTTTGAGTTTGGTGTGACGGAAGTTTTCAAGGGTCAAGAGAGAAGGATGATATAATAGGATCAAGAAGAGTGAAGAGCTTAAGCTTGGGGAGGCTCCCATGGATCTCCCCAGCATATTTCAAGAAGACTCAAGCGTCTAAGCTTGGGGATGCCCAAGGCATCCCCTTCTTCATCGTCAAAATTATCAGGTCATCTCTAGTGAAACTATATTTTAATTCTTTCACATCATATGTGCTTTTCTTGGAGCGTCTGTGTGCTTTTATTTTCAGTATTGCACTTTTATTTTCAATAAAGCTTGACTGGACCCTAGCATTCTTGATTGGGAGAGAGACACGCTCCGCTTTTTCATGAGAATACTCCTATTCTTCACTTATATTTGTTGAGTATTCATATCTAGCGCTGTTCAGCTTTTAGCTCTTGTTTTCATGTATCTCTTGTCAGAGCTATTAGCTTTCTTTTGTAGAAAGTACTCTCTTGCTTCACTTATATTTGTTTGGAGAGTTGATGAAATAAATTGATTGGTGTTTGGTTGGTTCAGAAAATGTTGCATGTGGTAATTGGTATAAGGAAAAACTTGCTTAATCTTGTAGATCACTAAAATGGATAACTTGATGCTTGTCAATTGTTTTGAGTTAACAAGTAGATCATGATTAAATTGTGCATCACATGAGTTAAGCCTATTAGTGAAGAACTACCGTAAAGCTTGTTGAAAATTTGGTTTGCATCGGTGGTATCTCTAAGGTCTAGATATTTTCTAATAACAGGGTTTGGTTAACAAGGAAGACGGTATGAAGTCTTATAACGTTTGCAATATGTTTGTCATATAAAACTTGGTGTACGGGTTGATATTCTTGTTTGCTTACATAACCTTGCTAGCCTAAACTCTGTACTGAGAGGGAATGCTTCTCGTGCATCCAAATCCTTGAGCCAAAATCCATGCCATTTGTGTCCACCATAACTACCTATATGTGGTATTTCCTTGCCACTCCAAGTAAATTTTTCATGTGCTACCTTTAAATTATTCAAAATGTTATTATTCCCTTTTTGTGTCAATGTTTACTAGCTCATGAGGAATTAGTGTGGTTATTCTTTATTCTATTTGTTGAATGGACTTTTACACCTGGACTAGTGGCATATACATCCGCTTATCCAATAACTTGCAAAAAGAGCTGGCAACGGGGTGCCCAGTCCCAATTAATTACAACTTTAACCAATTAATTCTCTTCACACTTTTGCCCTGATTCATCAGTAAGCAATGACAAACAGTGAAATACCTGAATGTGTGTAAACCAAAGAGAAAGAGGGATGATCTGCCTTGCTGGTAGAAATAACGTCCTTCATGGGAGCCGCTCTTAAAAGTCCGTTCGACAGGTAGAATACTGTTCTCACCCGCTGTCGTGGATTTGTCACGGCACATGTCATCTCAGGATGACTTCGTAGGTGTGGGATTTATGCGACGTAGGATCTTCCTGGAGCGAGATTGCACACAGGAGAGCGATTTATACAGCTTCAGGCCCCGGGAAACATCGTCCGGTAAAAACCCTACATGCTGTTTGTGGCTAGATCTTATTCCGTATGCCGATGAGCGAGTCGCCGATGAGGCGGCTCTCTCTGTTTTGTTGTCTCTAGTCTATTGAGATCTGAGAGCTTTTGGTGCGTCTTGCCCCTCCTTATATAGGTGGAAGGGGTAGGCTTACATGTGGTGTCCTAGTAGGATACAAATTAGGGTTTCTATTACAAGTCGGTTCGTGGAGTCCTTGTGCGACTCAGAACGTTAAGTCGCCTTATTGGGCCTTCTCCATGTTGGGCCGCATTTATCATATGTCAGGATATCCGTATCCTATATCCCCGACAGTAGCCCCCGAGCTTTTGGTCGACTTGAAGAGTCGGGCGGAAGGTCTTGATTTGATGATGATATTGTCTTCCTGGGACAAGAGGCTCATGCCGAGTTGTTGAAGTAGTGGAGTTGACTCGCGAACATTAAGCTTGACAAATCATTGATGTCGATGCCACTAAGTCGCAAGCATAGAAGCTGTTGAATCGCGGATTCATTTTCGAGTCTGTAAGTGTTACCGACGCGGCGATGTTGACGTTGTCGAGTTCTGGACGTCAATGGTGATGAGTCGTAAGCGCTGCGGCTTATTGATCCGCTGATGTAGAAGAGTTGAGTCGCCACTGATGTTTGTTGATGCTATGCTGTATCTTGAACGTCGGAGTCTGCGACTCACAAGGTAACTGGAGAGTTGACGTAGAGGACTTCCGAGTTATATGCAATGACCCCATCGTGCCATCCAGCAGGAATGTTGATGTAGACTGCCCAGAAATACTAAGTCGCATGGTGTTCAGCAGATTCGACTCGCTAGAACATGCTACACATGCTGTTTTTCACATGAAGCAGAGCTGACCAGAGACTTGAAGAGTACGTGCATGCATAAGTGGCGTTGTAGCTGAATCTTGACTTGAATTAATATGCACACCTTAAATGTTAACTTGTCCTCGTCCGTGTAAACCGCTTTTTGCCGGATGGACACATCTTCAATTCAAGCCTCGGTAAATCAGTGGCCATGTTGTTGAGGCTGCCGAACAACGACATTGGTATTGCTGAATTATGGACATTGATGCCGGCGACTCACGAAGTGACAGGCAGGTCACGAGCTTATGAGTTTGTTTGAGGTATTTGATGCCCTGAGTTGTATGCATGTGCATAATCGCCGGTACGCGCCGTCGAAATTGATGGGTCGTCGAGCCGCGCTGTTACTGTCATCCAAAGAGTATGTCATGATGTTGAGGGGTAGGTGGCTTGTTGGAGCTGCACCCGTTGCCTTCCAATACGCAAAAATGTGTACGTACGAGCAGCCAGTATGGCTAGCTAGTCTTTGATTTAATTTTTCTCTTTTGTTTTAACATGACCAGCCTGTAGCTCTGCATGCTGCTTGCACGTATGCTTATTCCAAATAGTACTCCTTTGCTTTGCTTAGCAAGTCTTGCAAACGAGCAGACGAGGTGAGCAATTACTTTTCTTTGCCTTACTTGCTGCAACAATCAATGTATATGTGCAGTGTACCTGACACTCCGCCTAGTTGTCATTGGAGCCTGATTTAGACTGCAGCAAATGAGGATCAGAATTTGTTGTCGAGACCCCGAGCTTAGCACTGGAATTTTCCCGCAATCTTCATAGAAATTGGAGTAGATGCTGGCTTAGCCGCTGACGAGAAGTACACCAGTGTTCACTGAATGTAGAGTATAATAGTATGTTGAATTCTCATGAAGATCCATCAGAACTCATGGCCGCTGATTTGACTTGAAAACTCCCCGAGTCACTGATTTGACTCGGTAACTGAATATTTTGTATCCTGAACTGTGATGTTGATGGATATGTAGCCCCCGAGGGTCGAGTTGTATGCTTGACCATGCGGCTCGAGACTCAAATATTCCTTTACTTAGGCAAAAAACTTGATTTGTCCTAACTCTTGGGCATTAAGTAGGCATGCTTTTGTCATCCTGCTTGATGTTATATATATATATATATATATATATATATATATATATATATATATATCTTCTTTTGCAATTTAATCCTGCAACAGCTTGAGCAAAATTGTTGCTTTCAAGAGAATAATGATATTTGGAGTAGGGCGATGCCACCTTATAAACTCCAAACCATGAAATATTATCTCAGCTACTAAAAAAAAAAATTCTGATCAATACTGTGAATATAAATAAAGGACTTATCCTTAAGAATTCCACTTGATGTGGATGTAATTATATCAATAATGGTTGATTCAACAGCCAACGTCAGGAAGATGATCATCCCAATCCTTAAAAATATTGTCGTGCCAGTTCCGTCTCATGTGGCCGACTTAGGTTCCTGTAATTCAAAAGGCAAAGCCCCCGAGGAAACAATAGATAACATGATGATAATATTTTAGCCCTGACGGCTGGTAATAAATCTGATAAAACTTTAGTACTCCGCCTTATAGCGTATGGTACTCTGCATGATAGCAATCTGTATTTTGCATGACAACAAATTGTATTTTGCATGATAGCAAATGGTACGATGCATGATAGCATACGGTACTTGACTCAGTATTTCCCAAGTCTAATGTGTGTTCAGGGTCGAGAACGGCCATGATAGGCATTCAGACTCGATTGACGCCACACGCGGGTACTTTAGTCCTTCTGAATTATCTCTATTACCGTTAAGTAGGTCTTCGCGCGGCTCAGTATTTCCCGGGAATGTGTGTTCAGGGTCGAGAATGGCCATGATAGGCATCAAACTCATGAATGACGCCACACCCTAGTACTTTTGCCACATAATGCAAAGATACTTCTAACTTAAGGTACCGTTAAGTAGGTCTGCACGCGGCTCAGTATTTCCCAGGTGTAAACGCGTGTTCAGGGTCGTTGAGAACGGCCATGATAGGCAGCCATGATAGGCATCAGTCTCATGAATGACGCCGCGCCCCAGTACTTTGGCCGCATAGTGCGAGATACTTCTGACTTAATGCGAGAATAACCAGGATTATTGCTTTTATCGGCTGCAATAGCCGTGACGAGCTCTAATTAGCTTTGATGATAACCAGCTCTGATTAGCTGTAGATGTGGTACAGCGAGTCACCTGTTTTAACTCAAATATTGATAAGATAATGATTCATTAATGACTCATAAACTGATGTAATGATGAGCTGTTTGCGACTCATAAAATGATATGGGGGTAAATCGCTATGCGACTCATAAATTGATATGACAATAAGTCGGTGATGACTCGCAAAATGATATAATGGCGAATCATGAAATGATATAATGATGAATCATGAACTGATAATGATAAATCATGAGTTGATAATGATAAATCATGAGCTGATATAACTATAAGTCATAAAATGACATAATGAGTCACCAAAAATCAATGCTTGAACATGTAATGGTGATTTTTGACATGTCAAGATGTCCGTTTGTAGGTGCAAATAAAATTCAATGCAAGCTGTAAATAGCTAGACTTTAATAAATGTAATGCGAGCTATAGAAACTCTAATTTGATTAATCCAATGTGGTTTGTAAGATCCTACTTTAAGAAGTGGATGTAATTAAGCATTCAATATGATCTGGATTTAAAGTCTGCGGCATGATATAATTTGAATCGCAGAGATATTGATAATAAGCCGCATAATCTAGATATGTAGCCCCCGAGATTTACTCGAAGGTGAAAATTAATCTTAGCTGATAAAAAGTCTATGAAATTTGAGCAATGATAGCAACTTAGCTTGTTTTTCCTGACGTTGACGACGCGGTACGATCGCGATGTGAGGTCAAAATCGTCGTGCGCTAAAAGTCGTTGCGAACTGTGTGGTCAAATTGGTCACGGCGAACTTATGATAATGCTGCTGACCTTGCAACCGCTGATGGTTTGAGCTGCTTTGAATTGCACGATTAGATTTTCTCTTTGGCTGCTGCTCCCGTAAAACTCATGCAGCATTGTGGCAGGCTGGCAACTCAAATCACTTTGGCCTTCTTGGGAATTATGCCTTGGTCGGTTGGTCCACGTGCATTGCCATTTTCCATTGATATATTCCTTTTCAGACTCATGACTTCTCACGCCTGCTGCGCGGCCTATGCCAATGGACGTACCCTTAAACACAGCGCGGCTCATGCTATTGGGCCGGGTGTACATCTGTGTCGAGGTCGTCGGACTGTTTGAATCGCCAATGACTGGAATCGGCAACAGCTGTGATTAATTTTGCTTTGAACTGAGCGCTTCTTTTGCACGCCCTTCTCTTCTTTGATTCTTGATTTAGCATGCGGCGGCTTTAATGACTCCAGGCGTTGGATGAATGTTGTGACGCGCGACTCGCCATGCGCGAGTTTGCCAGCAACAGCGACTCCTGCCACGCCGGCGCTTTGAGCCGCTGGGTCGGATGTTGTGGCGATGTAGCCACCATTGATGACGGTCTTAAATCTGTTGATCCAGTAATAGTATATCTCTGTCCGGGTCATCAAATCATTGAATCGTCTCGCCCTTTGAGTTGCCGTGGCATATTGTGCGATCGAGACCAAATGTAATCATGGAGTCGCACATTTCGCAAGTTATCTGCGCTCTTTTTCTTATTTTGTCTTGACGTAATTAACCATGCCTCCTCTTGACTCGCATGCTGCTTGTATACTTACGTACACTCCTTTTCTTTGCTTGGCCTTCCTCGATAAAGCGTCAAGGTAATATACTATAAGAGCTAGCCTTGGCGTTGATGTCCACATAGTGATAAGCTAGCAGTAATTCTGTCTTCATGTTAAGCCGCGCTATGTAGTAGCGACTTATCTTCTTGTCTTTCTAAAACAGGTAGCAGATGCGCTGGAGTATGGCACTTTCCATGCAACGCGAGCACAACTATCTAGATGTATTTTTTCCTTTTGCAGCTGATGTCTCCATGCACCGTAATATATAACAGCTAAGGGCATCTCTAACCGATGCCCGATCCCCTAAAATCGGTTAGAGGAGTAAAAATACGCAGCGGCGGCACTTAACCGATCCCCAAAACAGTTAGAGGAGGGAATTTTTACTCATCGGAGGAGTAAAAGTGGCGGCCGACTCCTAAATTTACTCCTCCGAGGCCACTTCCGAGAAAAACTCCCCGCCTCCGACCCGCCGCACCTATTCCCACCGGCGTCGCCGCCGGCGACCCCCATACCCCGCCGCCCCCACCCCGGTCCCTCCGCCGCCCTCCGGCCCACCTCTCCCTCGCTCGCCGCCTCTCGCCGTCGCCGGAATCGACTGGGTGAGCTCGTTTTCGCCGGCCGCCGGCCCGATTTGGAGGAAATCGGGCTCCGTCGCCGTCGATTCGCCGCAACCCGGAGCCGGCGTGGCCTCCGGTGACCACGGCGTGGCGTGGTCGGCCACCACCGATGTCGCGACGTGGCTCGCCCCCTCCGCCCACGACGGGTTTCGTCATCCCGCGCGACCGGCGGTTGCCCCCGCCTCCCCCGCCGCCCACGACGGGTTTCGTCTGCGCGCGGGACCTCTGGCCGGAGTTGGAGGATGCAGGGCCGGCGTCCGTCGATGCTGCTGCCGGAGATGGATCGCCGGCACCGCCGGCCACAACCAACACAAGGTGAATTTTTTCCCTCTTTTTCGTCATGTAAAATTGGAGCACAAGCCGTGGCTTATTTGATTTTTGTTACAAATGAAGTACAAGGACTTCTACATGGACCGAGAATGAAGACAATGAGTTGTATTTTGCATGGTACCATCAAACTCTTGTAGATGACGCACTATACGAAGCGAGTGGTGTTCGTCCGCCATTTCAACTTTTTTGGGAGAAAATTCATAAGAATTTCAATGAAAAGACAACCGGAGATGGTAGATCGCTTTCATCGATGTTAAATAGATGGCACATTCTTGTTATGCGTTCTAATGCATAACAAGAACACTTTGGTTTGTGCCGGATTCTATCGGGTTGTATCGATATCTATGGGGAGAAGTATGTACTCTCTATGTATCAATTGCATCGAGTTGTATCGGTATCTATTTTGGTGTATCGGGTTGTATCGGTATCAAAACCTATGATACTATATGTGTTTGTATCAACCTATTTGTATTGCAAATGATGAAAAATAATTTTACTCCTCTAAAAATGGGGGTTCGGTTAGGTGCCGACCACATTTAGAGGAGTACTTTTACTCCTCTAAAGTTTACTCCTCCGTTAAAGATTGGGGATCGGTTAGAGATGCCCTAAGAACTCCAAATCTGCTTTCCCTTCCTTAATTCCTTTATCGTGCGACTCAAAGGAGTAGTGGTTGGTACGTGATTCTGTACCGACTAAAACTGATATTTGCCTGCTCGAACTGATATCTGCATGCCAGATCGGTTCCGAGCGACAAAAGATCCCGGCCGGCGGATATCAGCTGCACGCCAAGGGCAATGTCGCGAGCCCCCGGTGTGATACTGATTTTTCTTTTCTTTAGCCTGCCGGTAATGACGCCATATAATAAAACATGTTGACAACTCTTGAGTCTGTAGGCACGAACAGATGTTTGCACAGGGGTGTTGTCGTTGAACCCCTGATGTCGCCACGCAGTTACGCGAAACCAGCCTTGGAAATCGTACTGCATGTGGATTGGTTGCTCCACGTGATTTCTAATGTCCTTTCCTCGTACGTGGCCTGCCCTGGCTTGCATGTATCGGTTCTGGCTTTTGACGAGCTTTTAATTCCTTTCGCGATGGCGCTGCACCGTTCCTTCTTGGCTATGTGCTCCCGTGAGTTGGAACCTGAGTCGGATATACCGCTCGACGCTCGTTATGGAAGGTGGACCAGAGGAAAAAATCAATCTTGAACTGGC
Source organism: Poa pratensis (assembly GCA_947311845.1). Taxonomy (NCBI): domain Eukaryota; kingdom Viridiplantae; phylum Streptophyta; class Magnoliopsida; order Poales; family Poaceae; genus Poa; species Poa pratensis. The sequence goes on from CAMZMU010000045.1 coordinate 14,407,977, forward strand.
GGCGGAAATTTTTCGCCCAGGTCAGCTTTGTACGATTCCAATCGCAGATCGGTTGCCAAAGAATCTCGATATTGATAGATCTGATCAGCTTCCCCGAGGCGATGCTGTCTTGAGAGTCTCCGGCCGATGGTGCGATCAGTCGCCGACCAAATCCGTACAGACGTGATTTCTTTGAAGCTTGCGAGGGAAAAGTTGATGTAGAGCCCTGCGATCATGTCGATGAAGCAGTCCAGCTGCGCGAGTTGCTTGACCCGACGCAACAACGAAGTCGACGAGTTTTCTGATGAAGGGATCCCGCCCGGACAACGACTCCAAGCGCCGCTGGCCCCACGGTGGGCGTCAACTGTCGTGGGTTTGTCACGGCACATGTCATCTCAGGATGAATTCGTAGGTGTGGGATTTAGGCGACGTAGGATCTTCCGGGAGCGAGATTGCACACAGGAGAGCGATTTATACAGCTTCAGGCCCCGGGAAACATCGTCCGGTAAAAGCTCTACATGCTGTTTGTGGCTAGATCTTATTCCGTATGCCGATGAGCGAGTCGCCGATGAGGCGGCTCTCTCTGTTTTGTTGTCTCTAGTCTATTGAGATCTGAGAGCTTTTGGTGTGCCTTGCCCCTCCTTATATAGGTGGAAGGGGTAGGCTTACATGTGGTGTCCTAGTAGGATACAAATTAGGGTTTCTATTACAAGTCGGTTCGTGGAGTCCTTGTGCGACTCAGAACGTTAAGTCGCCTTATTGGGCCTTCTCCATGTTGGGCCGCATTTATCATATGTCAGGATATCCGTATCCTATATCCCCGACACCCGCTACCATTCGTTGACAATTAACAAACACCTCTCAAAAATAGATACTCCTCCATGGTGTGTGATTGATGGAAGGCACCCGAGGATTCGGTTAGCCATGGCTTGTGTTAGCAAGGTTGGGAGGAGTATCAAATATTTTATGCAATCTCTATATGCTTTAAAAAAAAACCTAAAAGCTCTAGCACATGATTTAATCCCTGCTTCCCTCTGCGAAGGGTCTTTCTTTTACTTTTATGTTGAGTCAGTTTTCCTATTCTTTCTGTCTTCCACAAGCAAACACTAGTGTCAACTTTGTTGCAACATGCGTTATATGCAATGTATTGGACTTGTTATACTACTTTGTGTTGACAATATCCATGTGATAAATATGTTGAAAGTTGAAGCAAATGCTGAAACTAAATTCTTCCTTTGTGTTGATTAAATACCTTTTATTAGAAACTATTGCTTTATGAGTTAACACTTATGCAAAACTGTTTGATGCTTGTCTCGAAAGTACTATTCATGAAAACGTTTAGCTTGTGTGATTCATTTTTACTCATTATCTATTTGGTAGCAAATTATAGACCATTGACTTGGATCACTTCATTCATTTACACGTGCCTTGCAATGTTATATGATCAAGATTATGATAATAGCATGTCACCTCAAAAATTATTTTGTTTTTATCGTTTACCTACTCGAGGACGAGTAGGAACTAAGCTTGGGGATGCTGATACGTCTCAAACGTATCTATAATTTTTGATATTCCATGCTTGTTTTATACCAATTGCTACATGTTTTGCATCTACTTTATATCACTTTTATACATTTTTTGGGACTAACCTATTAACAAGATGCCGAAGTGCCAGTTCCTGTTTTCTGCTGTTTTTGTATTCTAGAAAAGCTAGCCTGGAAATATTCTCGGAATTGGACGAAACTACACGGGGGTACCTATTTTTCCAGAACACGCCTGACGGAGCGAAGGAGCAGCAGAGGAGGGCCACCAGGAGGCCACACGCACCTAGGGCGCGGGCCCCCTTCTGCCGCGCCCTAGGGTGGTGTGGGCCCCTCGGGGGTCCGCAGCCGCCGTCCTTTCGCCTACTTATTCCACCCGACGCGAAAACCCTAAGGACCTGAGCAAACATTCACGAAAAGATCCAGAGACGCCGCCGTCGTCAACCCTAGCTCGGGAGGGTTCAGAACCTCTTCCCGGCACCCTGCCGGAGAGGGGAATCATCACCGGAGGCTTCTACATCGCCATGCCTGCCTCCGGAGTGATGCGTGAGTAGTTCATCCTTGGACTACGGGTCCATAACAGTAGCTAGATGGTTGTCTGTCCACTTTGTGCCATCATGTTTAGATCTTGTGAGCTGCCCTACATGATCAAGATCATATTATTGTAATGCTACATGTTGTGTTTGCTGGGATCCGATGAATATTGAATATTATGTCAAGTTGATTATCAATCTATCTTATATGTTATTTAAGATCTTGCATGCTTTCCGTTACTCGTAGATGATTTGGCCAAGTAGATGCTTGTAACTCCAAGAGAGAGTATTTATGCTAGATAGTGGGTTCATGTCTCCGTTTAACCTGGGACAGTGACAGAAAGTTCTAAGTTTGTGGATGTGCTGTTGCCACTAGGGATAACCTAACGATGCTATGTCCACGGGCATATGTGTTTGTTTACATTACGCACTTTACTTAATGCAATTATCCATTGCTTGCAACTTAATACCAACGGGGGACTCGGATGACAACCCGGCGGTGGATTATTAGTCATAGATGTTGTTGGATAACGGTCTATGTATTATGTCGTAATGCCCAGTTAAATATCATAGTAGTCAACATGTCATGTATATGCATTGTCATGCGCTCACTATTCGTCAATTGCCCAGCTGTAATTTGTTCACCCAACATGTTAGTTGTCTTTTATGGAGAGACACCACTAGTGAACTGTGGACCCCGGTCCATTCTTTTAAACTGATTAAACAACCACAAACTGCAAACTATTCCTTTTTCATTCTCTGCAATTTAATACTCATTTTCCACACCATACGTTTAATCCTTTGTTTTCAGCAAGCCAGTGAGATTGACAACCTCACTGTTTCGTTGGGCAAAGTTGTTTGATTGTGTTGTGTGCAGATTCCACGTCAACAGTCCAGACTCCCTTCGACAGCTATTTTTCAGGCGCCGTTGACAACCTTCTGAAGAGTTGCTGCTCCTACTGGTTCGATAACCTTGGTTTCTTTCTGAGGGAAAACTTGCTGCTGACTACATCATACCTTCCTCTTGGGGTCTCCCAACGAACGTGTGTTTCACGTCATCACGGCGCGGCTATCAACAACGATCATCGTATGCTGGGGCCCTACGGAATTCATATTTCGTCCGCCGTCGACCTCCAGCGGGCCGTTCACCCTAACCCAACGTACCCTAATCTTTCGAGTCTCTATACTCTAGCCAATGTTACTATTGGCACAACGCTTGAGCAGAAGAAGAAGAACAACAACAAGAAGAAGAAGAAGGAGGACGAGAAGAAGAAGGAGGACGAAGAGAACCTCGCATTAGGTTGGGGAGAGTTTCCATTGAGCTTTTATCGCATCAAGTATGCCGCTCGGGACGCTCTCCTAGGCTACGAGATTGCTAGGAGGTGTCTCGGTGCTATGTGATCGTATGTCTCAATGTGTCGATCTAAATGTGCTATATTTAAATCAATTGGGCAAGACTTGAGAAATAACCAAATTGTTTCCGGGTGCCTCGTATTGTTTCCTATATTTAAATCAATTGGGCAAGACTTGAGAAATAACCAAATTGTTTCCGGGTGCCTCGTATTGTTCCCTATATTTAAATCAATTGGGCAAGACTTGAGAAATAACCAAATTGTTTCCGGGTGCCTCGTATTGTTTCCTATATTTAAATCAATTGGGCAAGACTTGAGAAATAACCAAATTGTTTCCGGGTGCCTTGTATTGTTTCCTATATTTAAATCAATTGGGCAAGACTTGAGAAATAACCAAATTGTTTCCGGGTGCCTCGTATTGTTTCCTATATTTAAATCAATTGGGCAAGATTTGAGAAATAACCAAATTGTTTTCGGGTGCCTCGTATTGTTTCCTATATTTAAATCAATTGGGCAAGACTTGAGAAATAACCAAATTGTTTCCGGGTGCCTCGTATTGTTTCCTATATTTAAATCAATTGGGCAAGACTTGAGAAATAACCAAATTGTTTCCGGGTGCCTCGTATTGTTTCCTATATTTAAATCAATTGGGCAAGACTTGAGAAATAACCAAATTGTTTCCGGGTGCCTCGTATTGTTTCCTATATTTAAATCAATTGGGCAAGACTTGAGAAATAACCAAATTGTTTCCAGGTGCCTCGTATTGTTTCCTATATTTAAATCAATTGGGCAAGACTTGAGAAATAACCAAATTGTTTCCGGGTGCCTCGTATTGTTTCCTATATTTAAATCAATTGGGCAAGACTTGAGAAATAACCAAATTGTTTCTGGGTGCCTCGTATTGTTTCCTATATTTAAATCAATTGGGCAAGACTTGAGAAATAACCAAATTGTTTTTGGGTGCCTCGTACTGTTTCCTATATTTAAATCAATTGGGCAAGACTTGAGAAATAACCAAATTGTTTCCAGGTGCCTCGTATTGTTTCCTATATTTAAATCAATTGGGCAAGACTTGAGAAATAACCAAATTGTTTCCGGGTGCCTCATATTGTTTCCGGGTGCCTCGTATTGTTTCCAGTTGCATGATGAACAAACAAAGTAGGCCGAGACAATACGGGAATGGAGCAAGGCGTCGACGGCCGGCGAAGGAAACACACAAACTGCAACTGCTTGATCCAACGGCTCCCAAGCTCTCGAAGGAAACACACGATCCGCGTACTTGTTCCTGATTGGTTAGCCGAAGGGAGTCATTCGCTTGATCCAACGGCTCCCAAGCTCTCGAAGGAAACACACGATCCGCGTACTTGTTCCTGATTGGCTAGCTGGAGGTAGTCACTCGGAGAGACGGGTCTATAAGAGAGGCAGGAGTACACTTCACATCCATCATTGGCAGTACACGGGTAGCAGAGAGCAAGATTTCTGAGAGGCAGGAGTTCCTAGAGCGGAGGCTGAAGGTGAACCCTCCCCTCGGTCGGATCCAAGCAGCGGCAAGGATCTCTGATGGTTTGCAACATCCCCAACACTTGTTCGGACGGTGCAAATCATCAGAGACGTCTTGCCGCTGTTTGGATCGAAGGCCGATTTGCCGTCTCACGACCACGCGATGATTTGCCGATTTGCCGGTCAGAGTGGCCACTGGAGAAGATAGGCAACTTCGATTCGACGTGGTTCTGAAAGGGGCATGGTTAATTTAGGTAGTTCTTGCGCATGGTTACCCCAGAAGCGCTTTTGGAGTTTTGGCTGTGGGTCTGATTGGAGCGTTGCATGTTTTTAAATTCTTTGCTCTAGTTCCCTGATGTGGTACTTTTGACAATGCTTGCCTGTTGAGTTTCGGTCTCGGTAGTCATTTGTAAGAGGTGATTCTATGGTGCTTAATTGTTACTGTTGTTTCATTCAACAAATGGAGCAGGGCTGGAGCCGCTTTTCATCCAAAAGAAACTCGCCATGCCAATAGAGCATCAGCCATCATCAGCAGATCAGACATGACCTGGCCTTCGTAATTGGCTTCGGAAGGAGACCCGACGACGACATCCATGATGATAACTTTGCCCCCTGATTTGGGGATCGCCTTCCTGCACATGATTGGATGATTTTTGAATCTCACTATTGCGCAAGTGGGTAATTATTACCCCCATTCAACCTCCCTCCGTTGCAACCACCCTCACACACACTAGAGCGGAATACGGTGGGATCCAAGGAGCATTTGACACTTTATAGAATTTTAAATATTTAATCTTGATAGTCTCGTATTGTAGAAGGCTCTAAATTTTTTATCTACATTCATAAACTCTTAATTGAAAATGGTAAAATAGTTAATAGTTTGACTAGTTAGAATAATTATTTTATAAAACAGAAAATGGTTTTGGATTACTTATTCAAATTCAAACACTTTTCATGTTGAAAGTTTAGTGAGATTCAAAAATGTGGAAAAGATAATAGTTAATGCATTTTTTAAATGAAAATGGCAAAATAGTTAATAGTTTGACTAGTTAGAATAATTATTTTATAAAACAGAAAATGGTTTTGGATTATTTATTCAAATTCAAACACTTTTCATGTTGAAAGTTTAGTTAGATTCAAAAATATGGAAAAGATAATAGTTAATGCATTTTTTAAAGTTATATTATATACCATATTATATCATAATAACAAAAAATGAATAAAATATTTACAGATTTAAAGTTATATTATATACCATATTATGGATATATTATTTGTCAATTTGCGATTTACAGATTTAAAGGTATTAATTCTGCCATATTATATGAATAAATAGCAATAAATGAATAAAATAGTTTTATTATTTATTTTATTTTCATTGGAATTCAATATTATTATTACTTATTCATTATTGTTTACTTAAATAATTGTTTTTGGTTTCAAAAAATACAGACATGTGACACAATGGTATAAGAGTTAATCTTTACTATTAAATGGGAATTGGTACTTGGTACGTCCTGCGAACCGTGGTCAGCCTGATCGTTTCACAACACGATCGATAACTTGGGCCGCAGTCGACCCCCGATCGCGCACATGGGCCAAGACCCAAAGAAACCTTCCCTCGGCCCTCTCGTATCTAATCGCTCCACCGCCGCCCCTACCACACACAACTCTCCATCATCGGCCGCCCCAGCCCCTCCCACCGACGTTCGAGCTATCCCAATCAAGCACTGCCCTTGCGCCGCCGCCGCGTGCCTTCGATTTGTCGCCTTCGCCGTTGAAGACTTCAAGGAGGAGATGGTCGTCAGCATCCCAACCCCAGTCGATGCCGCCGGCCCCCGGGCGGACGATGCCGTCGGAGCCCTCGACCTCGGCGTCTCCCTCGCCTCCCCAGCCGATGCCGCCGGTTCAGTTTCCCGAGATTGGATCGGGCGATGATGGTCTGGAGCGCAGTGATGGCGGAGGACCTCGGGGACGCGCTGCGGGCGTGGATCGCGAGGTTGGATCGGCGGCGATAGCCTGGACCGCAGTGATGGGGGAGGACCTCGTGGACAGTCTGCGGGAGGTGGATGGTCCACGCCGCCGCGCCACGTCCGGGAGTTCTTATCCGGTCTTTGCGGTATGTGGAATGGTCCACGCCGCCGCGCCCAGCAGCCACCCATGCCGCCTCCGCTCGGACGCCGCGGGGGCTCGCTATTTCCGCCGCATGCTCCATGGCACCTCCGCCGTCCACCGCCGCAATTAAAACACACTCGATCAACCCGTCCAGGTTCCACAGTCGTGATGTCCCCCGTGGTTGCTGTCGCCATCTTCCCATCCAGGACCGCGTCTCCCACCTCAAGTACTGTTGCGAGCTTCCCCTTTGCATTATTTTTGCACTTTTCAGATTCTTGAGTGATGATTTTTCCTTCAAGTTCTTCCCAAAGTCTAATCACAGAATGGGGATTAATGCCTCCCGCTGCATCGTGGTCTCCAGCCTCGACCACTCTCAAGGTACTGCATTCACCTGCGGGAGCATCCCCTTCGTGCTTGACACCCCCACTGCCTTGTGAATAATTTTTAACTTGCCTGTCATGTGTTTATTAGAATGCTTCACACAAAGATAAATGATTTCCAATGAGCATGATTCTCCTTTTCTCAATTGTTGAAAACTAATACCAGTGCGCCATGCTTTATATGCAGATATTAAGATGGTTTAAGCAAGACTTGGACTAGAATAAAAGGATGGGGAGCTATCAGTTTCAATTCGATGGTGACTCCAGTTGTTGGCAGGCCCTTTTGTCTTACACTTGTTTTACATTATTCCGGTTGTGAAACGAGTCTCATGCTCCTGCTGACTTACATTAAGGTTTTGTATTAAAAAGAATGTTTATGAAATGATTTATCCGCGTCATCTAGACGAGCAAAATCGTTATGTGATTTCTTCTGTTTTGCATCATTTTGGTTTTCTGATTCAGATTCACTCCTAATGTTGTGCTGAACATGCAGACTAGAGAGAGCGGTGATTTCTTCAGTTTTAATTGCTATGAAGTTAATTCTATGTTCAGTAATTATTTTTCAACACATGTGAAGATAATTATATGGCTGTTTTGTCTATATGGAGCTAATTAGTTATTTTGTGTGGCCCAATCTATCATAGGCAACATTGTCTTTGTAAAAAACTTATTTTTTGCTCACAGGAGTGCTTAGCTGCTTGCTCATCTATGTATCTTGTTTTTGCTTGCAGGTAGGCTTCCTGAACTTTATTGACTTCGATAGCTTTTGTGCATTATGCGTATGAAGGTTACTGATGATTGAGAGGACAACTATGTAACGTTAAGAAAGAGGACATAGTTGATGGGATGCATGCTTCATAGGTGTTTACTCGCTGCCTAACAGAAACTAAGGTATGCAAAATTCAGTTCACCTATGATTTTGTGATCTCCCTTCAATTATTTTCCGTAATGTATTTTCTTAAACAGTCATTTCTGAACATCAGCTTCAGCTTGTGCACATACTTGATTACTATGTAACAAGCCTGTTAAATCTCTATTATCATTCTACAAGAATTCTATCAAAGTTGTTAGCTCCAGTTGCTGACCTCCTATAGTTTATGTTATCCAAAATTAAATATGGCAATGGTCTTCTCATAAAATGTGGAAAAAAGCGATGGGATCAAACACAGCATTACATATGGTACATCTTGTGCTATATTGCAGCTTTTCTTTTATTAGAATGCTTACTTTAATTAACCGCAGCAGCAACCTGGGCATCCACGATTCCTACTTGAAGTAGCAGATAAGGCCCAAAACTTGCAGGATCTATTAAGGTTTCTCTAGAACATAAAAACTCTAAAGCATGTGGTCAATTTTGAATCCTGGAGTAACAAAGCCTGAAGGTCGTTGTGTCCATGACGTTTGGCTGGCCGGAGGCGTCAAGTCGTCAACAGCTCCTTTTATGTCACAGCTTATGTAAATATGCAACCCATAAATTTTGTGACGAAAAACAGAAAGCCAGGTAGCTTTTACATATAGTATACTGCAAAGGGTTTTTACTAAATCTGAAACTTCAGACTGTCAAACGTAGCGGAAACCGATACCTGTTAGGGTTCGGGGTTCGTGTTTATATAGCCGAAAAGCCTCCGAAGGCGTATACATAGGGGCCGTATACGGTTGGTGTACTACACCATACCGTATACGGTATTACATGTTTAACAGCCTCCCTTAATCTAAACTCTTACAAAGGTTTAGATTACGCTTAAACCCATCTAACTGTTTTACAGGAAGTGCTTTTGTAAAGCCATCAGCCACTTGGTCTTTGCTAGAAATAAACATGATTTCTAGACTTTTACTTGCTACTCTCTCACGAACAAAGTGATAATCAATTTCTATGTGTTTCGTACGAGCATGAAAAATGGGATTTGCAGACAAATAGGTAGCTCCTATGTTGTCACACCATAAACAAGGTTTCTCTTTCATTGGAACACCAAGCTCAAGAAGGAGTGCCTCAACCCATATTAACTCAGCAGTCGCATTGGCCACAGCTTTGTATTCTGCCTCTGTGCTTGATCTAGAAACTGTAGCTTGCTTCCGAGAACTCCAGGAAACAAGATTCGGTCCAAGAAAGACAGCAAGACCTCCAATGGACCGTCGATCATCAGGACATCCAGCCCAGTCTGCATCTGAAAAGGCACTCAGACTCATATGAGAGGAACGTATGAATGTAACACCAAGTGACAATGTAGCCTGAACATAGCGTAGGATCCTCTTGGCAGCTGTCCAGTGAGTTGTAGTTGGTGCATGAAGATATTGACACACTTTGTTAACAGAAAAGGAAATATCAGGGCATGTAAGAGTTAAATACTGAAGAGCACCAACAATGCTGCGATATTCTATACTATCTAAAGGACCAAGAGGAACACCATCATGAAGTGACAATGGTTCAGTAGGGGACAGGGGCGTAGGCGCTGGTTTGCAGTTTTTCATCCCCACTCTGGCTAACAAATCCATAGCATATTTTTCCTGTGTTAGCAGCAAACCATCCTGTATTTTCTTAACTTCAATTCCCAAAAAGAAGTGTAAATCACCAAGATCTTTTATTGCAAAGTGTTTATTGAGATCACTGATGACTCCCAAGTGCAGGAGATCGTTGAAGTCTTCGCTGTGTAAGTATTAGTATCGATCCCACGAGGAGTAGAAGGTATAAGTATTTATCCTCTCAAATAAGAGTGTCACTTCTCTTATTATCTATGCACTAGACAAACTAAAATGATGCAAGTGTTTTTGGGTTTTTTGGTGTAGAGAATGCAAAGCTGAAAATAAAATATGATGAGTGAAAGCTCTCAAAGAGAGAGAAAGCCCAATCCCCTATGCAGCAAGAGGACAAGCTTGAGTGGTGTTTTTTATGCGTGGAAAACGTTCCCAAGGGCTACATGGATTTCATGGCAAAAATATTTCTAGAACAACAAGGTAAACATTTTGTCAAGTTTTAATCTTCTTTGGACGGAGCCATAATTAGGTGTAGCTAAATAAATAAACTAAACCCCTTATGATGGATCATGTGGCCAAGTAAATGACTGCACAAGAGTTATTAAGACAAAAAGTCCCACCATAGCATTACACTCTAAGGTCCCCGATATAAATCCCCTCCTAATGTAACTTCATGATCGGTCTCAGGTTTACGTGTCCTCCCAAGTCTCCCTCAATTCATTACACTAGTGTGAAACACCTTCATGCATTACTCAATGTATGGTGCACTTCATACATTGTACATCAAGACAATCATAAAAGATAAAAACTTGACCAAATACTCAATACATGTTAAGTAGAAATCATTGCCAATCCATCCTATGCCCCCAGGAACATGAGAGAACTACTCACAACGCGAAGACATGATATGATTCAATGGTATAAGTGATACAACACAATCTGAAATTATAATCTCCCCACAAAACAATGACAAGTAACAATTCACAAACATGTAGAATAGTACTTAGACAATAGCTAGGGTTCGAACAATCTCAAACTATGAGGGGGATGAAGTGGATCACGAAGATGGTGATGGAGATGGTGCTGGTCTTCACGGTGGTGATGATGGAGACTTCCGGAGGGGGGATGGAGGAGCCTACCGGAGGTGATTCCGGCAGCGTTTCCCCCCTCCGATCTTCTCCGGCGGCAGCCTTCTGTCTTCTGTTTCGTGTGTTTCGTGTTTCTCCGCCGCCTCCTTTCGCGAAACGCCAGGGGACCTTTTTTATAGGCGTTTTTAGGTCAAGACGGAGTCGGTGGACGAAAATCGACGGCACGGAGCTCCGAGGGGAAACGAGCTGGGCCCACGCGGCCATGTACTTTAGGCCGCGTGGGACCCTCCCATTTCCAGCCTGTTGGGCTTCTGGTCTTCAATTTAAGCCCATTGCGTTCGTCTCGAAAATTCTGAACCGTGCTCTTTGACCTTGCCCTTTTTGGAGTCCCGAAGCTCCCGGAAAGTCTGAAACACTAAAAAAGACGTTTTCTGGAAAAACAGGGTTAATTCCAAATAAATGGGAAAACTATGAAGTATTCCCAAAATCATTATAAAACATTGATATAACCCTTATATGATGCAAATATGATTGGAATATAAGCAATTAAAGTGCAAAGTTCATGTATGCATTTTACATGCATCAACATCCCCAAGCTTAATCCATGCTCGTCCTCGAGTATGAAGATGATAAAACTAACATGGACTTTGCAATTTAATACTTAACAATGAATATCAAAGATGATTACAATTGCTACATATAGTCAAATGATTCATTCTTCAAAGGAGTAGCAATATGCAAATAGTTTATGAAGTGATATCAAGTATTCAATGCAAGGATGTTCAATGATAGTTCACAAAGTGTAACATAACAGATAGTAGTATGGACCACATGTATGCATAATGATAAGTATGGACATCCTACATTGGTCATAGAGTGATGATGAAAATCTGAATATGATAGGTGGACACTTTGGAAAGATGTATATATGAGTAGAGGTAAAACATGAATAAGTTTCATCTAACTTCTGAACTTCTCTACTTAAGTTAATGATTGTAATATGGTAATCCTTGGTGTCAAGCTCTCATTGCCCCTATCATAGCATCTTGAATGATTAAGTTTAAAGTGAAAGCAAATATGAGTAATGTGCTTGACAAAGTAAAGGTTGAAAGTCTCATGCCCCTTGAATACGAGTACCTACTCCATGTGTTACTCAACTCGGGAAACAAAGCAAGTTCAATTTAAATATCATTGTAAGTAAAATAGTATCATCAAGAGCGTCAACTGGGGTACCTCTTGTCCCAGGATATGGAACAAGCCCATATCAAAATGACAAGACAAACAAACATAATGAACAATCTCAACACCCTTTTTATTTACCATTGGATAGCTTTTTATTGTAAGGTGTATCACAGACGGTTCACCATAGCATGTAAGTAAATTTCCACCATGAATGATGCATGGCTTAGATTAGCGGCCCAGGCGTCTCTCTAACCATTTATACAAACTCATTTAAACCTACTCCATTTCCTCATTTATTTCACCCATGGTAAGCATCCATAAACAAAAGTACATGACATCAACTAAATATAAATGAGTGCAATGTTGAAAGCATTCCATGTGACAGCACATTTCTGCTAACTCTCAACCAAAGACATTTGTCAAGCTCATAACATCATAATTTTAATCACAATGGGTCATGTTTTATTTATGCAATAAAAGTAAAGTGTGCATCAAGTTCGTGAGAGCTATATAACCAACTTTTCCCATAACAATCAACAACATAAGCATTTTAATTCAGAGGTATAGATAATACAAAATAACATGATAAACAACCTCGGAATAGCATAAAGCTAATAGGTAGATATGGTGGACTCACTGGAAAAACTTTGGTTGAAGGCGTTGGAAACAAGTTTTTATTTGTTGGAATTTTTGGGCTAGCAAGAGGGAGAAAGTTGACCATCTAGATGCATGCATGAGTGTCCATAGAACTAACTAATCCATGTTAAACCAAGTAAAATAACAATCAGCACCAAAACATGAATAAGTTATAGCTCTTCAAAAAGGATTTGCAAACTATTACTCATAAACAAGCTCATGAATCATGCAACTATATGTATCATTAAAAATCAACTCAAACATCCCTTTTCCCAATCTTATAAAAGCATCCAACATATTTCAACCCATATTTCCAGTAGCTCTCTCATATATAAATGATAGTGTGGTGGTCTCTCAAGACTCAAACAAAAACAAAAACGACGCTCCAAGTTTATGCGATAAAGTGTTTCGATCGAAAAACAGAAGTTGGACGTGTGCAAACCGAGAGTGTGTAGGTCCAGGGGGTTGTCTTCACATCCCCAAGCTTATGGTCTTCACCATCCTTGGATAGCTCTTGGTGCATCTCCTCCAATCCCTGTGAAAAAACTTCAAAACACCGTTTCTCCCATTTCTTTTCTGTGGGGTGCATTAATAGTGATAAACAAATATGTTTCTTGCTGCATATAATCCTTGAACAAAAATTCATATGAGATGTCCAGAAAGTGTATAATGTTGTATGCCTACTCATAAACTCAATTGGATCAAAAAGATTCAACTTAAAAGCTCAAAGCATGCATCAAACAAAATGGGACAGAATCTGTCCAGAAAAACAGCAGCAGCAAAACGTATTTTTCTACCCTACCAAACTTTCTCGAAAAATTCCGAAAAAATTCATGCATACAGAGGATGAAAAGTTGCAACTACAGTTCAAATATGAGCTCATTCGGAGTTACGAATAAGAATTAAAAATCATACCGTGCACTGATTCGTGCAGGAATAAAATCTCCGAACGCTATAAGCAACTTTTCAAGACCAAAATGGGTAAAACTTGGCACTTTATTAAAAACTCCAGAAACTAACTAGACACAAAATCTCTTGTTACAGCAAGAGGACACAAAGAAAAATCACACACAAAAATAACCGGGTTGCCTCCCGCAAAGCGCTTTCTTTATAGCCATATAGCTAGGCTTCTTACTTTTTGTTTATTGAAGATGAAGCTCATGAGGGAGCTTGAACTTTGATGTTCCCCTCTTTCTTGGGAAGTGTTCCATGCATAATACCAGGGTCCCATGGTGTTCTCAAACCAATCAAAATAATAGTCAAGTTGAAACCTGGTTGAGAGAAAAATAGAACACAAAAGTAATAACAACGAAGTCTAACTTTCTTTCTATGCATTGGCATTTTGTATATGAATGAAGTTTCCCAATGCATATTAACAATAGCTACTTGCAGCCCATAATTATTAGTAGCATAAAGAGGGTTCTCACCTCCTCTTTCATAATAGTTGCAAGTAGTAAAAGTGTATTCAACCATATAACCAATAGAATCTTCCAACTTAGATAATTTGGGAACATAATGAGGATCATTAAATTTATTTTGGAGTTTATTAGCATGCTTCCCTCTTTCAAAATAGTTGTTAAGATCAATATCAAGTTTAATATCATGGTTGCAACAAAGATTTGGAACTAAAGATAATTGCAAACCACATAAGTATTTCTCAACATAAGCAAATTTCTCCTTTATGGTGTAAGTAGGAGAGTTCAAGAACAAAGTAGGGCTCTCATGAGTAAGAGCACTATCACAAACAGCAAGTATATCATTTTTATCCTCACATAATTTAGTAACAACTAAACATGGAGGTTTATCAATAAGCATAGGACCATCATCTAAAGCATTATCATATAGCATATTTAAGCAATACTCCTCATTATCATCAATAAGTTCACTAGTAGCATTAATAGAAAGTAAAGGAGCATTTTTAGTTTCATCATAATAGCATGGGTTATCATATAGGACCATAGCATTTTCAGTTTCACACTCATCATAACATGGATTCTCATAAATAACAAAAGATTTTTGAGTTTGAGTGTTACTATCATTTGTTGATGGTGAAGTTGGGAGATCCAACTCTTCATTCTCTAGCTGTTCATCATTTCCATCATCCTCTTGAGATTGCATGGGCATCCCCAAGCTTAGGTTTTTATCCACTTCTTCACATTCTTCCTCTTCCAAGCTTATGTTTTCATCATCTTCTTCCTGCAAAACATCAGTGCTCTCTTGGGGAGCCTCATTATATTCAACAACATAAATATTTTGAGAGAAGTTGATTATGCAATATTCAAGAATAAAATCTATCTCTCTTTCAAATTTATTAGCTATAGGGCAAGTTTTATTTTCATGAATGAAAGTTTGCAGTTCAAAAGATGCCTTGAAAGTAACAAATTCCTCCACTTGTTCCATTCCTAAATAAGCATAATCGTCAGCATGGTAAGATGCAATAGTACATTCTTCATGGAACCTACATTGGAATTCAAAGTGCTTATCTTTTTGTTCAGAGCAAAACATACAAGTTGCATCATGGTGTAAAAGCAACTCTTCAGCAATATAATTTAATTCCATCATGAAACCTTTTAGTATTTTCCCTTCCTTTGATTCTCTATATTCCTTGGCAATCTTAGCAGCATTCAATTGTCTAAACATAGCTTCCTTTATATCCGGAATTATGCCCAGAACACGAGTTTTTTTGGTATTTTCCATTTTCTAATTTTTTTGTGTTTTTGATATATGGATGTATGCAAAACTAAACTAAATGCAAAACTGAAAATAAATATCTAGTGCAAACAAGAATAAAAACTTAAGCGCTACACTCCCCGGCAACGGCGCCAGAAAACTGTCTTGATGACTCCCAAGTGCAGGAGATCGTTGAAGTCTTCGCTGTGTAAGTATTAGTATCGATCCCACGAGGAGTAGAAGGTATAAGTATTTATCCTCTCAAATAAGAGTGTCACTTCTCTTATTATCTATGCACTAGACAAACTAAAATGATGCAAGTGTTTTTGGGTTTTTTGGTGTAGAGAATGCAAAGCTGAAAATAAAATATGATGAGTGAAAGCTCTCAAAGAGAGAGAAAGCCCAATCCCCTATGCAGCAAGAGGACAAGCTTGAGTGGTGTTTCTTATGCGTGGAAAACGTTCCCAAGGGCTACATGGATTTCATGGCAAAAATATTTCTAGAACAACAAGGTAAACATTTTGTCAAGTTTTAATCTTCTTTGGACGGAGCCATAATTAGGTGTAGCTAAATAAATAAACTAAACCCCTTATGATGGATCATGTGGCCAAGTAAATGACTGCACAAGAGTTATTAAGACAAAAGTCCCACCATAGCATTACACTCTAAGGTCCCCGATATAAATCCCCTCCTAATGTAACTTCATGTATCGGTCTCAGGTTTACGTGTCCTCCCAAGTCTCCCTCAATTCATTACACTAGTGTGAAACACCTTCATGCATTACTCAATGTATGGTGCACTTCATACATTGTACATCAAGACAATCATAAAAGATAAAAACTTGACCAAATACTCAATACATGTTAAGTAGAAATCATTGCAATCCATCCTATGCCCCCAGGAACATGAGAGAACTACTCACAACGCGAAGACATGGTATGATTCAATGGTATAAGTGATACAACACAATCTGAAATTATAATCTCCCCACAAAACAATGACAAGTAGCAATTCACAAACATGTAGAATAGTACTTAGACAATAGCTAGGGTTCGAACAATCTCAAACTATGAGGGGGATGAAGTGGATCACGAAGATGGTGATGGAGATGGTGCTGGTCTTCACGGTGGTGATGATGGAGACTTCCGGAGGGGGGATGGAGGAGCCTACCGGAGGTGATTCCGGCAGCGTTTCCCCCCTCCGATCTTCTCCGGCGGCAGCCTTCTGTCTTCTGTTTCGTGTTTCTCCGCCGCCTCCTTTCGCGAAACGCCAGGGGACCTTTTTTATAGGCGTTTTTAGGTCAAGACGGAGTCGGTGGACGAAAATCGACGGCAACGGAGCTCCGAGGGGAAACGAGCTGGGCCCACGCGGCCATGTACTTTAGGCCGCGTGGGACCCTCCCATTTCCAGCCTGTTGGGCTTCTGGTCTTCAATTTAAGCCCATTGCGTTCGTCTCGAAAATTCTGAACCGTGCTCTTTGACCTTGCCCTTTTTGGAGTCCCGAAGCTCCCGGAAAGTCTGAAACACTAAAAAAGACGTTTTCTGGAAAAACAGGGTTAATTCCAAATAAATGGGAAAACTA
This sequence comes from Poa pratensis, assembly GCA_947311845.1. NCBI lineage: Eukaryota > Viridiplantae > Streptophyta > Magnoliopsida > Poales > Poaceae > Poa > Poa pratensis. The sequence continues at coordinate 14,425,007 of CAMZMU010000045.1, forward strand.
TGAAGTATTCCCAAAATCATTATAAAACATTGATATAACCCTTATATGATGCAAATATGATTGGAATATATGCAATTAAAGTGCAAAGTTCATGTATGCATTTTACATGCATCAATCACTCAGCAGAGCAGAAATGGCCTCATTTGAAGAACTAGTCACAATGATATCATCAACATAAATCAAGACAAACATTGTGATACCTGGCTTTTGATAGAGAAACAGAGAGGTATCAGCCTTGGACGGTTGGAATCCAAACTCATTAAGCTTGGAACTGAGCCGAGAATACCATGCCCTTGGAGCTTGCTTTAATCCATAGAGAGCCTTATCAAGCCTACAAATATGATAGGGAGCATTAGGATTTTCAAAACCTGGTGGTTGTTTCATATAAACCTCCTCTTCCAGAACACCATGTAGAAACGCGTTCTTGACGTCTAGCTGCCGCAAACTCCAGCCTCTAGAAACTGAAATTGCTAGAACCACTCTAATAGTTGCAGCCTTCACAACAGGACTGAAAGTATCCTCATAATCAATGCCATACCTTTGCTTGTATCCTTTTGCTACTAAGCGAGCTTTGTACCTATCAACTGTACCATCTGCTTTTTCCTTGATACGATAGACCCACTTACAGTCAATCAAGTTTTTGTTTGGACTGGGGGAACAAGATGCCAAGTTTTGTTGTCCATCAATGCTGCATATTCTTCTTCCATTGCATTTTTCCACTTCGGATGTGCTAGAGCTTCGGAGAGCGAAGATGGTTCTCCTGTGGATGTTAGCAGGCCATAGCGAACAGAATTTGCCTCTTTATAAATTCTAGGCTGTCTACCATAAGTAATTGTTCCATCTTTATATTTTTTTGGGTTGTGTTATACCTTTTTGTAACCTTGTCCGCGGTGCAGGTTCAGGAGGGGCAACAGATGAAGCTGTTGCAGAAGATCCAGGGGACTGCACCGGGCTGGGGCCTGCACCAGTGGCCATGGGCGAGTGGGGCGGCGCCACGTCAGCGTCACCACTGTCGCCATGCGCGCCATGCGCGTCGTCCGACATGGGCGTCCCTGATTCGCCAGCAGCGCTGTCGTTGTCGAGGGCCGGGGAAGCAGCTGGAGACGGCGGCACGGACACGCCAGAAGACGCGCCAGAATCCTCCTCGGGATCGCTGCCGTCAGCGGCTGAAGAATCTGCATGGGAATCGTCATGCGCGTGATCCGAGGCAGATTCGCTCTCGGAATCAGCATCGTTGTTGGCATTTTCTGCATGTGATGAACTATGAACATATGCATCATTTTGGGTCATTTCTTCACTGTTTTGAGTGGAATTTTCAGCTGCTTCATCCTCAATACCCTGGCCATCATTAGTAACAGGAATATACGGTAAAGGCATATAGTCATCAACATTTGCATCCCCATGAGTAGATGATGTAGGTAGGAGTAAAATATCATTGTGAAGACGTTTTCCAGCATTTGGATTTAAAAAGGCGAATGGAAAAACTTGCTCATCAAAAACAACATCTCTGGATATAGCCTAGGAAAACACAACGAGTGGAACGGAAGGCTAATTTGCGTTTGTTATAAGGGCGAAGGTTGGGCCAACAAGCACAACCAAAGACACGAAGGGAATCATAGTTTGGTTTTGTGTGAAGGAGACGCTCAACAGGGGTTTCGAAGTTGATGACTTTGCTAGGAAGTAAGTTAACGAGAAATGTGGCTGTGAGAAAAGCTTCATCCCAAAACTTGAGAAGCATAGATGCATTTGCAAGCAAAGCAAGACCAACTTCGACAATGTGGCGATGTTTGCGTTCAGCTGAACCATTTTGTTGATGAGCATGGGGGCATGAAACATGATGTGTAATACCAATCTTTTGGAAGAAACTATTTAGTTTTTCATACTCGCCACCCCAATCAGTTTGCATGGTGATGATTTTGCATTGAACTTGCGCTCAACAAGTTGCTGAAAGTTAAGAAAAAATTGAAACACATCTGAACGTTTCTTAAGCAAGTATATCCAAGTAAATTTGCTAAAATCATCAATAAAGCTTACACAATAAGTGTGCATGCCAACAGAAGCTGGGGCAGGACCCCATACATCAGAAAAGACTTGTTCCAAAGGAACAGTGGATACACTAGTGGATACAGGATATGGCAACTGATGACTTTTGGCTAGTTGGCAAGAATCACACATGTAAGGACTTATTTCTGGAGTATAAGATAGTTCATGCTTTCTAAGAATTTGTTGCACTACAAAAGAAGAAGGGTGCCCTAAACGACGATGCCATGTAGATGATGAAGGCTTTATTGTGATGAACGCATGCTTGGACGACCCCGTAGAGACAGGCACTAGGAGGTAGAGACCACCATGACAGGGACCCTTAAACAGAACGCTCCTTGTCGCCTGATCCTTAATCAAAAAGAAGGAGGGGTGAAACTCAAAAAAGACATCATTATCTAGTGTGAGTTTATGAATAGATAGCAAATTCTTAGATGCATTTGGAACATGAAGGATGTTGTTTAGATGCAAAGATTTATAAGGGGTGCATAATGTTGAGTGACCAATATGGCTTATAGGCATACCGTTTCCATCAGCACCATGGACGCGTTCACGTCCATTGTACTTCTCGCGTGTGGAGAGCTTGCTCAGCTCCCCGGTGATGTGGTCTGTCGCGCCCGTGTCGGAGTACCAGTTGGTGTCCACACCATAGGCGCCCTTCTCTTCTTCACCATCGCTCTCTGAATCATCATTCTTGTAGCGCCACCAGCAGTCGCTGGCAGGATGCCCGTGGATCTTGCAGATCTGACAGGTGACGTCCACGTACGGCGTAGGAGCGCGACCACGGCGGCGGCGGTCACGGTCACCATGGTCGCGGTCACCACGGCGCTCTTGGCGCCTACCATCATTGCGACGCGGACCGTCACGCGGTCCATCACGGCGTCGGCCGTCATCACGGCGGCGTCCTTGGAAGTCATCATTGCGGCGCCCAACATTGTGGTCACCACGCCCAGCATCGCGGTCGCCACGGTAACCGCGGTCACCGCGATCGCCACGGGAGTCGTACGGGCCACGATCGGCCCCGCGATCACTGCCACGGGAGGGACGGTCGTCACGGCGAGCGACGTTGGCCGATGATACGTCTCCAACGTATCCATAATTTCTGCTGTTCCATGCTTATATTATACCATTTGCTACATGGTTTATATACACTTCGTATCACTTTTATGCATTTTCTGGGACTAACCTATTAACAAGATGCCACAGTGCCAGTTCCCTGTTTTCTGCTGTTTTTGGTTTCAGAAAGTTACTTCTGGAAATATTCTCGGAATTGCACGAAACAAAAGGCCAAGTCCCTATTTTTCCAACACGTACACGGAGTCCGAAGGAGAAACGAAGAGGAGCCAGGAGGTGGCCAAACCACAGGCTGGCGCGGCAGTGGGCCCAGCCGCGCCACCTGGTGGTTTGGGCCCCTCGGGGGTCCGCCGACATCGCCCCTTCGCCTATTTATTCCCCGAGACGTGAAAACCCTAAAACACCGAGCCTTTCATCCAGAACATATTCGCTGCCGCCGTCGTCGTCAACCCTAACTCGGGGGGTTTCTGAAGCTCTTCCCGGCACCCTGCCGGAGAGGGGAATCATCACCGGAGGGCTCTACATCTCCATGCCCGCCTCCGGAGTGATGCGTGAGTAGTTCATCCTTGGACTATGGGTCCATAGCAGTAGCTAGATGGTTGTCTTCTCCACTTGTGCCATCATGTTTAGATCTTGTGAGCTGCTTATCATGATCAAGATCATCTTATTGTAATGCTACATGTTGTGTTTGCTGGGATCCGACTTATATTGATACCTATGTGGAGCTGAATATTATATTATCATGTCTATGTCATTTGTGATCTTGCATGCTCTCCGTTACTTGTTGAAGCCTTGGCCACGTGAATACTTGTGACTCCAAGAGGGGGTATTTATGCATGATAGTTGGGTTCAACCTCTATTTAACCTGGGATAGTGACAGCAAATTCTAAGGTTGTAGATGTGTTGTTGCCACTAGGGGTAAAACAACAATGCTTTATTCAAGGATGAATGTATTGTTTACATTACGCACATTACTTAATGCAATTGTCTGTTGCTTGCAACTTAATACTGGAAGGGGTACGGATGTTAACCGGAAAGTGGACTATTTAGGCATAGATGCATGCTGGATAGCGGCCTATGTACTTTGTCGTAATGCCCAAATGAATCTCATAGTAGACACCACAGCTCACACATGCATGTTATATGCACTTATCAATTGTCAATTGCCCAGCTGTAATTTGTTTACCCAGCATGTTAGTTATCTTATTGGAGAGACACCACTAGTGAACTGTGGACCCCGGTCCATTCTTTTACATCTGAAATACAATCTACTGCAATCATTGTTCTCTACTGTTTTATGCAAACAAACATCATCTTCCATTCGATACGTTTAACCCTTTGTTTTCAGCAAGCCGGTGAGATTGACAACCTCACTGTTAAGTTGGGACAAAGTAATTTGGTTGTGTTGTGCAGGTTCCACGTTGGCACCGGAATCCCTGGTGTTGCGCCGCACTACACTCCTTCACCAACACCTTCGAAGCAAACCTCGTTTTCCTACTGGTTCGATTAAACCTTGGTTTCATACTGAGGGAAAACTTACTGCTGCACTTATCATACCTTCCTCTTGGGGTTCCCAACTGACGTGTGACGTACAAGCATTGTTTCTGGCACTATTGCTGGGGAGATATTACCTAGTCAACCTAGAGCCACCAGCCGACGAAGAGAACGAGCCGGCGCCATGGCCAGCTTCCTCCTCCAGCATCTCACTGCGCATGTCATGAGCGCAGATCTGGGCGAACAGATCATCAGAGGTCGTGCCCGGGTTGCCATTGACAGAGGCAACCACATCATTGTAGGAGGCGTCGAGGCCATTGAGGATGTACCCGACGAGCTCATCATCTTCAACCAGCTTGCCGGCCGCAGCGAGTTCAGAGCAAAAGCCCTTCATCTCGACAAAGTACTGCGCGGCTGATACGTCTCCAACGTATCCATGATTTCTGCTGTTCCATGCTTATATTATACGATTTGCTACATGTTTTATATACACTTCATATCACTTTTATGCATTTTCTGGGACTAACCTATTAACAAGATGCCACAGTGCCAGTTCCCTGTTTTCTGCTGTTTTTGGTTTCAGAAAGTTACTTCCGGAAATATTCTCGGAATTGCACGAAACAAAAGGCCAGGTCCCTATTTTTCCAGCACGTACACGGAGTCCGAAGGAGAGACGAAGAGGAGCCAGGAGGCGGCCAAACCACACCCAGGCGCGGGTGGGCCCCCTGCCGCGCCAGCTGGTGGTTTGGGCCCCTCGGGGGTCCGCCGACATCGCCCCTTCGCCTATTTATTCCCGAGACGCGAAAACCCTAAAACACCGAGCCTTTCATCCAGAACATATTCGCTGCCGCCGCCGTCGTCAACCCTAACTCGAGGGGTTTCTGAAGCTCTTCCCGGCACCCTGCCGGAGAGGGGAATCATCACCGGAGGGCTCTACATCGCCAAGCCCGCCTCCGGAGTGATGCGTGAGTAGTTCATCCTTGGACTATGGGTCCATAGCAGTAGCTAGATGGTTGTCTTCTCCACTTGTGCCATCATGTTTAGATCTTGTGAGCTGCCTATCATGATCAAGATCATCTTATTGTAATGCTACATGTTGTGTTTGCTGGGATCTGATTTATATTGATACCTATGTGGAGCTGAATATTATATTATCATGTCTATGTCATTTGTGATCTTGCATGCTCTCCGTTACTTGTTGAAGCCTTGGCCACGTGAATACTTGTGACTCCAAGAGGGGGTATTTATGCATGATAGTTGGGTTCAACCTCTATTTAACCTGGGATAGTGACAGCAAGTTCTAAGGTTGTAGATGTGTTGTTGCCACTAAGGTAAAACAGCAATGCTTTATTCAAGGATGAATGTATTGTTTACATTACGCACATTACTTAATGCAATTGTCTGTTGCTTGCAACTTAATACTGGAAGGGGTACGGATGTTAACCGAAAGTGGACTATTTAGGCATAGATGCATGCTGGATAGCGGTCTATGTACTTTGTCGTAATGCCCAAATGAATCTCATAGTAGACACCACAGCTCACACATGCATGTTATATGCACTTATCAATTGTCAATTGCCCAGCTGTAATTTGTTTACCCAGCATGTTAGTTATCTTATTGGAGAGACACCACTAGTGAACTGTGGACCCCGGTCCATTCTTTTACATCTGAAATACAATCTACTGCAATCATTGTTCTCTACTGTTTTATGCAAACAAACATCATTTTCCATTCGATACGTTTAACCCTTTGTTTTCAGCAAGCCGGTGAGATTGACAACCTCACTGTTAAGTTGGGACAAAGTAATTTGGTTGTGTTGTGCAGGTTCCACGTTGGCACCGGAATCCCTAGTGTTGCGCCGCACTACACTCCTTCACCAACACCTTCGAAGCAAACCTCGTTTTCCTACTGGTTCGATTAAACCTTGGTTTCATACTGAGGGAAAACTTACTGCTGTACTCATCATACCTTCCTCTTGGGGTTCAACTGACGTGTGACGTACAAGCATTGTTTCTGGCACTATTGCTGGGGAGATATTCCCTAGTCAACCTAGAGCCACCAACACGTTTTCTGGCGCCGTTGCCGGGGAAAACAGAATTGCTTCTGCAAGGGGAGTCTCTCACGCCCAATCTCTTTACTTTGTTATTTGTCTTGCTTAGTTTATTTTTATTTAGTCTTGTTTGCTTTCTTTATCAAAAACACAAAAAAATTAGTTACTTGCATCTAGTTTATTTTCTGTTTAGTTTTTATTATTTCATCATGACTCTCCCTAAGTACACTTTAAAAGAAATATCTGTGGGTAGTGGGTCTATCATTGGAAGAGACAACATTGAAGAATTTTTTAGTCATGTTAGCAAGCTGAAAGATTTTGAAGATAGATCCTTGGTAGAACTTGCCCCTAATTATGAAATTGCTGCTGCCTCCTTAGTCCACATGCTTGAAGCTAGGTTTGTTAACCTTAACCCTATAATGCAGCATATGTTTCTTAGACTTCATGATATGGAAGAGGGGGAAAAGAAGGATTTTGTTTTAGAAACCCTTCTCAAAGAATTTGGAGATGTAGCTAGTGAAGCTAGAAAAGTTTTTATGCGATATAGGATGCTTGGTTATTACATTGATATCGCCAATATACTTGAAAAATTAGAGAAGGAAAGATCCAAGTACACTAAAGAAACTAGTTATGAAGGAGAGAATAAAATACCAATTCCTTTTAAGATTGCAGGAATGCATGAGGCACTAGAAAAGAACTTTAATTGGATTGTGCCTGAAAATTTATTTGATGAAGATAGTTTACCTAAAAGTAATGAAAGGGGAGTTTCTGAAACTTACATAGATAAAGTGCAATGCATCGTTGAGAAAACTTCTAAACTCTCCGTTGATGTTTCTTCTCTTGATAACACTTGATTTTCACTTTCTGCGCCTAGCTGAAAGGCGTTAAAGAAAAGCGCTTATGGGAGACAACCCATCGTTTTTATTTGCTGTTATTTTTTTTTTTTCTTTGAGTCAAGGAGTTTTTGTTACTTCTGTAGCAACTCCTTTGTATCTTTATTTTATCGCAATGTTGTGCCAAGTAAAGTTCTATATTGAAAGTTGATGCAAGATTTGGATTTCTGCGCAGTGACAGATTTTTAGCTGTCACGGATTTGAGCTTATCTCCCTGTAGAAAATTCAAAAATTTTGAGAAAAATCACGCATATTCCTGAGATATGTACGCAACTTTCATTATTTTAGGCCAGATCCATCTGAGCAACTTAAGTGCCTCGAAAAATTCGTCATTCCAGACTGTTCTGTTTTTGACAGATTCTGCCTTTTGTTTTGCATTCGCTCTTTTGCTGTGTTTGTGTGGATTTCTTTGCTCCACAAAGCATTGGTGGCTGTAGCTAATGTCCAGAAGCTTTGGGATTGATTATATCATTACAGAATATGAGAATTTTTGATTATGCACTAACCCTCTAATGAGAACTGTCTTGAGTTTGGTGTGAAGGAAGTTTTCAAGGATCAAGCGAGAAGGGTGATATTATGTGATCAAGAAGAGTGAAAAGCCTAAGCTTGGGGATGCCCCCGTGGTTCATCCCAACTATATTCAGAGAGACTCAAGCGTCTAAGCTTGGAGCGTCTGTGTGTTGTTTGTTTTTTTTTTGTTTTTGTTTGAATAAATTCGGATCCTAGCAATCCTTGTGTGGGAGAGAGACACGCTCCGCTTTTTCATGTGAATACTCATGTTCTTCACTTATATTTGTTGAGTATTCTTAACTAGCTACTGCAGTGCTTTTAGCTCCTGTTTTTCATGCATCTCTTCGAGCTGTTAGCACTTGTTTATAAATACTCTCTTGCTGCATTATATTATCATTTGGAGAGTTTATGTTTAATAAATTATTGGTGTTTGTTTGGAAGAAAGAAAATGCTACATGTAGTAGTTGGTATTGGAAAAGACATATGCATTCTTGTAGATCATTGTCTTGTTTTGATTTGATGCTTTGCAATTGTTTTGAGCTCTCAAGTAGATCATGTTTAAGCTCTTGCATCATGTAGTTAAAGCCTAGTAGTGGAGAACTACCGTAGAGCTTGTTGAGACTTGGGATGCATATTTGTTCTCTCTAAGGTCTAGATATTTTCTGGTAAAATGTTTGAGCAACAAGGAAGACAGTGTAGAGTCTTATAATACTTGCAATATGTTTTTATGTGATTCTTGCTGTACCGGTTTATACTTGTGTTTGCTTCAAACAACCTTGCTAGCCTAAACTCTGTACTGAGAGGGAATGCTTCTCGTGCATCCAAAACTTGAGCCAAAACCCATGCCATTTGTGTCCACCATACCTACCTACTATGTGGTATTTCCTGCCATTCCAAGTAAATATTTCATGTGCTACCTTTAAACTATTCAAAACTTTATTACTCCTTATTTGTGTCAATGTTTTATAGCTCATGAGGAAGTATGTGGTGTTTTATCTTTCAATCTTGTCATTTACTTCTGACAGACTTTCACCTGGACTAGTGGCATATACATCCGCTTATCCAATAATTTGCAAAAAGAGCTGGCAACGGGGTGCCCAGCCCCAATTAATTACAACTTTCATTAATAATTCTCTTCACATGTTTTGCCCTGATTTATCAGTAAGCAACTTAATTTTGCAATAGACACTCCTCCATGGTATGTGAATGTTGGAAGGCACCCGAGGATTCGGTTAGCCATGGCTTGTGTAAGCAAAAGGTTGGGAGGAGTGTCATCTATAAAGAAACTAAAATACATGTGTAAACAAAAGAGAAGAGGGATGATCTACCTTGCTGGTAGAAATAACGTCCTTCATGGGAGCCGCTCTTTGAAAGTCTGGTTGACAAGGGGGTTAGAGTGCCCACTACCATTCGTTGACAACAACAAACACCTCTCAAATACTTATTTTGTGCTCTCTATATGCTTTCGAAAACTTAAAAAGCTCTAGCACATGATTTAATCCCTGCTTCCCTCTGCGAAGGGCCTATCTTTTACTTTATGTTGAGTCAGTTTACCTACTCCTTTCTATCTTAGAAGCAAACACTTGTGTCAACTTTGTGTGCATTGATTCTTACATATTTACTTATTGCACTTGTTATATTGCTTTATGTTGACAACTATCCATGAGATATACATGTTACAAGTTGAAAGCAAATGCTGAAACTTAATCATCCTTTGTGTTGCTTCAATGCCTTTTACTTTGAATCTATTGCTTTATGAGTTACCTCTTATGCAAAACTTTTTGATGCTTGTCTTGAAAGTACTATTCATGAAAAGTTTTTGCTTATATGATTCATTGTTTACTCTTTATCTATTTGTTAGCAAACTATAGATCATTGCTTTGAGTCACTTCATTCATGACATGAGCCTTGCAATATATTGATCAAGATTGTGTGAAAGCATGTCTCCTCAGAAATTATTTGTTGTTATCGTTTTACCTACTCGAGGACGAGTAGAACTAAGCTTGGGGATGCTTGATACGTCTCCAACGTATCCATAATTTCTGCTGTTCCATGCTTATATTATACCATTTGCTACATGTTTTATATACACTTCGTATCACTTTTATGCATTTTCTGGGACTAACCTATTAACAAGATGCCACAGTGCCAGTTCCCTGTTTTCTGCTGTTTTTGGTTTCAGAAAGTTACTTCTGGAAATATTCTCGGAATTGCACGAAACAAAAGGCCAGGTCCCTATTTTTCCAGCACGTACACGGAGTCCGAAGGAGAGACGAAGAGAGCCACGAGGTGGCCAAACCACCAGGCGCGGGTGGGCCCCCGCCGCGCCAGCTGGTGGTTTGGGCCCCTCGGGGGTCCGCCGACATCGCCCCTTCGCCTATTTATTCCCCGAGACGCGAAAACCCTAAAACACCGAGCCTTTCATCCAGAACATATTCGCTGCCGCCGCCGTCGTCAACCCTAACTCGGGGGGTTCTGAAGCTCTTCCCGGCACCCTGCCGGAGAGGGGAATCATCACCGGAGGGCTCTACATCGCCATGCCCGCCTCCGGAGTGATGCGTGAGTAGTTCATCCTTGGACTATGGGTCCATAGCAGTAGCTAGATGGTTGTCTTCTCCACTTGTGCCATCATGTTTAGATCTTGTGAGCTGCCTATCATGATCAAGATCATCTTATTGTAATGCTACATGTTGTGTTTGCTGGGATCTGACTTATATTGATACCTATGTGGAGCTGAATATTATATTATCATGTCTATGTCATTTGTGATCTTGCATGCTCTCCGTTACTTGTTGAAGCCTTGGCCACGTGAATACTTGTAACTCCAAGAGGGGGTATTTATGCATGATAGTTGGGTTCAACCTCTATTTAACCTGGGATAGTGACAGCAAGTTCTAAGGTTGTAGATGTGTTGTTGCCACTAGGGGTAAAACAGCAATGCTTTATTCAAGGATGAATGTATTGTTTACATTACGCACATTACTTAATGCAATTGTCTGTTGCTTGCAACTTAATACTGGAAGGGGTACGGATGTTAACCGGAAAGTGGACTATTTAGGCATAGATGCATGCTGGATAGCGGTCTATGTACTTTGTCGTAATGCCCAAATGAATCTCATAGTAGACACCACAGCTCACACATGCATGTTATATGCACTTATCAATTGTCAATTGCCCAGCTGTAATTTGTTTACCCAGCATGTTAGTTATCTTATTGGAGAGACACCACTAGTGAACTGTGGACCCCGGTCCATTCTTTTACATCTGAAATACAATCTACTGCAATCATTGTTCTCTACTGTTTTATGCAAACAAACATCATTTTCCATTCGATACGTTTAACCCTTTGTTTTCAGCAAGCCGGTGAGATTGACAACCTCACTGTTAAGTTGGGGCAAAGTAATTTGGTTGTGTTGTGCAGGTTCCACGTTGGCACCGGAATCCCTGGTGTTGCGCCGCACTACACTCCTTCACCAACACCTTCGAAGCAAACCTCGTTTTCCTACTGGTTCGATTAAACCTTGGTTTCATACTGAGGGAAAACTTACTGCTGCACTCATCATACCTTCCTCTTGGGGTTCCCAACTGACGTGTGACGTACAAGCATTGTTTCTGGCACTATTGCTGGGGAGATATTCCCTAGTCAACCTAGAGCCACCAGCGGCCGTCTTGGTCAGCTTCTTGGTCTTGTTGAGAGCTCCGCGAAGCTGGTAGATCCTGGCGCGGGACTGGGAGGAAAACATGGTGGTGATCACCCCCAGATGGCCGCAGATGTTTCAAGCCCACCACATGGGCGAGGATCTCCGGTGAGAACGAGTTCACGAGGAAGTTCACCACCGCTTGGTCCCGTACAACCCAGGCCGTGTAGGCGGGGTTAGGAACGATCATCTTCGTTTTGTTTTCATCTTCAACCTCCAGAGTCATCCCCGGGGCTACGCAGGTGCCGTCGAGCAGATCCATGACCTGGGCGCCGCGCAGAGCGGGTACAGCAAGGTCTTCCAGAAGAGAAAGTTGCCTCGGGTGAGTTTTTGGGAGGGAGGGGAGCTGAGGATTGAGGCCACAGTGGTCGTCGTCATGGATGTCGAGCCCATGGGGCAGTCGTCGTTGTCGTTGGTCGTGGTCGTCGTCGTAGATCGTAGGTCGTAGGTTTCGGGTTTTAGGGTTTTTGTGGAGATCGGCGGCGGCTAGGTCGTGGGAGAGGAGGGCTCTGATACCATGTCAAACGTAGCGGAAACCGATACCTGTTAGGGTTCGGGGTTCGTGTTTATATAGCCGGAAAGCCTCCGAAGGCGTATACATAGGGGCCGTATACGGTTGGTGTACTACACCATACCGTATACGGTATTACATGTTTTAACACAGACTTCCTACTCTAAATAAATTGCAAATGATCATTTTATTCTAAGATATTCTAAAGTTCTCTATGAAAAAACATGGACCACATGAATTCCAGTCAGTACATGTATGTGAACTTTGTCATCTTTTCCCAGCTCGGGTTATGTACTTCTGTCATTATGTGTAGCACATAACATCGTACTAATGAGTCTGATGTGTTTTATTGTAGGCTATAGCGGGAGAAAATACCTAGAAACCCATACCCGTAGTAATCCCTCCTCTAATGACGGACGAAATCGGACGACCAGGAAATTGCCTGATTACCACAGGACCGAATTAATTGCACCTCCTCTAATGACGTAATCCCTCCATGAACTAATTACCATTCGCTCCACCTACTAGGAAAGTTTCAGCTGGTCAGCGTGGTTAAAGGGAGGCGTATCGGTTGTTTTCATTGAAGAATATTAAATGCTAATTATGCCTAATGAACAGAATCTCCTAATATTCGTTCGTCAGTAATGCTACACCTACCGGTAATTCTTACGGAAAAATTGTTACGGGCTGACATGTGCGGTTAAACGTGGAAACCACGCTGGGGAAGAAGACGATCGGAAATTAATGGCCCGCATTTACCGGAAGAAACAGGTGAAGACGACGGCGGGTCTGGTTTCTGACCGATGTGTCTGGGAGCACCGGACGTCGCACATGGCTCCTCGGAATCAGCATTCCCTGCCATCAAAAGGGAGCTCGCCACGCCGCGCTGCAAGGGGAATATGGCCACTCGTACCGCCGTGGAGGAGCTTGCCACTCGCGGACTCGCCTCGCCCAACTATGCGAACCGCCGTTCGCCCAACCATTTAAGGAAGTCACCTTGGTGAGCCACTGAGCCCGGTGAGCATGCTCGCATCCTTGGAAGAAACTGTGTCTCTTGCGATTGAGCTTTGAGCGAAGCCAGAGGAAGCGTTGAGTGCTGGCGAAGAAGAGATTTAAGCACTCCATCTGCAGTTACGGCGGCGCGAGCGGCGAGTGATAACCCACAAGTATAGGGGATCGCAACAGTCTTCGAGGGAAGTAAAACCCAAATTTATTGATTCGACACAAGGGGAGACAAAGAATACTTATAAGCCTTAGCAGCGGAGTTGTCAATTCACCACCTGGAAAAGCACTAGTAACAGGTGATGTGAAAGCAGCAGTAATATGAGAGCAAGTAGCAGTAACACAGAAGCAATGGCACCAGAAAATAGTTGCTTGCGTGGAGTTGACGGAAAAGCAATGATGATTACAGATGGACCGGGGTTCCCAGCTATCTACACTAGTGGTAACTCTCCAATAACAAGTGTTGGGTGAACAAATTACAGTTGGGCAATTGACAGAATATTGAGCGCATGACAATGCATATATATGACATGATGACTACTATGATATTTAATTGGGCATTACGACAAAACATAGACCGTTATCCAACAGCGTCTATGACTAATAATCCACCGCCGGGTTGTCATCCGAGTTCCCCGTTGGTATTAAGTTGCAAGCAACGGATAATTGCATTAAGTAAAGTGCGTAATGTAAACAAATACATATGACCGTGGACATAGCATTGTTAGGTTATCCCTAGTGGCAACAGCACATCCGCAACCTTAGAACTTTCTGTCACTGTCCCAGGTTAAATGGAGGCATGAACCCACTATCTAGCATAAATACTCTCTCTTGGAGATACAGGCAACTACTTGATCAAGGCAACCACAAGTACCGGAGAGCATGCAAGATCTTAAATAACATATAAGATAGATTGATAATCAACTTGACATAGTATTCAATATTCATCGGATCCCAACAAACACAACACCGATTACATCATATGGATCTCAATCATGTAAGGCAGCTCATGAGATCATTGTATTGAAGTACATGGGAGAGAGAGTACCAACTAGCTACAGCTAGAACCCGTAGTCCATGGGGGAACTACTCACAAACCATCATGGAGTCGAAGTGGAAGCGGCGCGGTCGATGGAGATGGCTCCGGGGGTCAATCCCCGTCCCGGCAGGGTGCCGAACAGGACTTCTGACCCCCGAAACGAAGTTTCGTGGCGGCGGAGCACGGAGATGTATTCGGGAGTTTCGTCAATTGTTCGTGAGTTTTAGGTCAGGGGCAATATATAGTCCAAAGGGCGTCGCGAGGCGGTGACCGAGGAGACGACACCACCCAGGGCGCCGGGCAAGGCCCCCCGCCCTGCCCACGTGTGGGGCCCTCGGGCCTCCCCCGGACTTGTCCTTCTGGCCCATGGAGTCTTCTGGTAAAATAGGGGCCTCCGTAAATTTTCGTCCAATTCCGAGAATATTTCCAGACTAGCTTTTCTGGAATACAAAAACAGCAGAAAACAGGAACTGGCACTGTGGCATCTTGTTAATAGGTTAGTCCCAGAAAATGTATAAAATGATATAAAGTGATGCAAAACATGTAGCAATTGGTATAAAACAAGCATGGAACATCAAAAATTATAGATACGTTTGAGACGTATCAGCATCCCCAAGCTTAGTTCCTACTCGTCCTCGAGTAGGTAAACGATAAAAACAAAATAATTTTTGAGGTGACATGCTACCATCATAATCTTGATCATATAATATTGCAAGGCACATGTAAATGAATGAAGTGATCCAAGTCAATGGTCTATAATTTGCTACCAAATAGATAATGAGTAAACAATGAATCACACAAGCTAAACGTTTTCATGAATAGTACTTTCGAGACAAGCATCAAACAGTTTTGCATAAGTGTTAACTCATAAAGCAATAGTTTCTAATAAAAGGTATTTAATCAACACAAAGGAAGAATTAAGTTTCAGCATTTGCTTCAACTTTCAACATATTTATCTCATGGATATCGTCAACACAAAGTAGTATAACAAGTCCAATACATTGCATATAACGCATGTTGTAACAAAGTTGACACTAGTGTTTGCTTGTGGAAGACAGAAAGAATAGGAAAACTGACTCAACATAAAAGTAAAAGAAAGGCCCTTCGCAGAGGGAAGCAGGGATTAAGTCATGTGCTAGAGCTTTTAGGTTTTTGAAAGCATATAGAGATTGCATAAAATATTTGATACTCCTCCCAACCTTGCTAACACAAGCCATGGCTAACCGAATCCTCGGGTGCCTTCCATCAATCACATACCATGGAGGAGTATCTATTTTTGAGAGGTGTTTGTTAATTGTCAACGAATGGTAGCGGGTGAGAACAGTATTCTACCTGTCAAACGGACTTTTAAGAGCGGCTCCCATGAAGGACGTTATTTCTACCAGCAAGGCAGATCATCCCTCTTTCTCTTTGGTTTACACACATTCAGGTATTTCACTGTTTGTCATTGCTTACTGATGAATCAGGGCAAAAGTGTGAAGAGAATTAATTGGTTAAAGTTGTAATTAATTGGGACTGGGCACCCCGTTGCCAGCTCTTTTTGCAAGTTATTGGATAAGCGGATGTATATGCCACTAGTCCAGGTGTAAAAGTCCATTCGACAAATAGAATAAAGAATAACCACACTAATTCCTCATGAGCTAGTAAACATTGACACAAAAAGGGAATAATAACATTTTGAATAATTTAAAGGTAGCACATGAAAAATTTACTTGGAGTGGCAAGGAAATACCACATATAGGTAGTTATGGTGGACACAAATGGCATGGATTTTGGCTCAAGGATTTGGATGCACGAGAAGCATTCCCTCTCAGTACAGAGTTTAGGCTAGCAAGGTTTATGTAAGCAAACAAGAATATCAACCCGTACACCAAGTTTTATATGACAAACATATTGCAAACGTTATAAGACTTCATACCGTCTTCCTTGTTAACCAAACCCTGTTATTAGAAAATATCTAGACCTTAGAGATACCACCGATGCAAACCAAATTTTCAACAAGCTTTACGGTAGTTCTTCACTAATAGGCTTAACTCATGTGATGCACAAATTTAATCATGATCTACTTGTTAACTCAAAACAATTGACAAGCATCAAGTTATCCAAATTAGTGATCTACAAGATTAAGCAAGTTTTTCCTTATACCAATTACCACATGCAACATTTTCTGAACCAACCAAACACCAATCAATTTATTTCATCAACTCTCCAAACAAATATAAGTGAAGCAAGAGAGTACTTTCTACAAAAGAAAGCTAATAGCTCTGACAAGAGATACATGAAAACAAGAGCTAAAAGCTGAACAGCGCTAGATATGAATACTCAACAAATATAAGTGAAGAATAGGAGTATTCTCATGAAAAAGCGGAGCGTGTCTCTCTCCCAATCAAGAATGCTAGGGTCCAGTCAAGCTTTATTGAAAATAAAAGTGCAATACTGAAAATAAAAGCACACAGACGCTCCAAGAAAAGCACATATGATGTGAAAGAATTAAAATATAGTTTCACTAGAGATGACCTGATAATTTTGCCGATGAAGAAGGGGATGCCTTGGGCATCCCCAAGCTTAGACGCTTGAGTCTTCTTGAAATATGCTGGGGAGATCCATGGGAGCCTCCCCAAGCTTAAGCTCTTCACTCTTCTTCATCCTATTATATCACTCTTCCCTCTTGACCCTTGAAAACTTCCGCCACACCAAACTCAACGTAATTCTCATTAGAGGGGTTAGTACTCAAAAACTTTAATCCACTGGTTCTGTTGTGACACATTGCAAGAACTCAATAAAACATTAGCTACAGCCCTCCATAGAGAACCTTGCTTAAAGCCCACAAGAGACAATGCAAAAAACAGAGACAGAATCTGTCAAAACAGAACAGCCAGTAAAGATGAATTTTTTCGAGGCACTTACGGGACTCAAATCGAAAAACGTTGAACTAACGAAAGATGCATACATATATAGGATTACGCACAAAAATTTCAGATTTAATTCACAATCTGGTGATTTTAGGAATTTCGTACAGTGAACAGCAGAAATCTGTTCTGCGCAGCAATCAAAATTAGCATCATCTTATCATTAGAGACTACTCTTGGCACAACAATGCAAGAAAGTAAAGATACAAAGGAGTTGCTACAGAAGTAAACAACACCTTGACTCAATAAAAGAAAAATTGCAGAAAAATAAAATGGGTTGCCTCCCATAAGCGCTTTTCTTTAATGCCTTTTAGCTAGGCTTGATAGTTTTAAAGATGCTCACATAAAAATAGAAAATGAAGCAAAAGGAGCATCAAGAAGCAAATTCGAAACACATTTAAGTCTAACCCACTTCCTATGCATAGGAATCTTGTACACAAATAAATTCATGAAGAACAAAGTGACAAGCATAGGAAGATAAAACAAGAGTAACTTCAGAACTTTCAGCATATAGAGAGGTGCTTTAGTACCATGAAAATTTCTACAACCATATTTTCCTCTCTCATAATAATTTTCAGTAGCATCATGAACAAACTCAACAATATAACTATCACATAAAGCATGCTTTTCATGATCTACAAACACATAATTCTTATCAAGCTCAAAAATAGTGGGATTAAAACTTTCAAACCCACTTTTAACAATTTTATAACAAGATGATTGATCATTCTCAAGAGGTATGGGACTCCATCTAGATAAAGTCAAGACCTCTCCAATCCCATTTTCATTAGTAGTACAATTAATATTATCAACCAATATAGGACCATCATCTAGAGCTTTATCATAAACATTTTCTAAGCAAACTTTCTCATTACCATGCATTTCGAAATTAGGCACAAATAAAGGATTATCATAAGATTTATCAAAATAGCATGGATTATCATAAATATCAGTAGCATAATCATTTCCACAAGTTTTACTCATAGGGAATATTTCAAGAGAATCCACAGGAACATAACATTCATCCTCCTTTGGTAAGCATGGAGGGCAATCAAATAGTGTAAGAGATAAAGAGTTACTCTCATTAGAAGGTAGGCATGGGTAGCTACTCCATTCTTCCTCCTTTTGTTCATCACTCTCCTCCTCTTTTTCATCCAATGAGCTTTCAGCTTCAGCATAGTTTCTTCTTCTACAGGTTCCTGCAAATTGTGAGTGCATTCTTGTGCATTAATGAGTCTCTCTTTATAATCAATGATATAACAATTATTGCTGAAATTTTCTAGGCAATAATCAAGAATAAAAGAGACCGTTTCTTTAAGTTTATTACAAGCAACACAGGTTTCATAATTTTTAGCCATGAAGGAATCTATTTCAGAAGCTCCCATAAGTAACAAATTGTTCTACTTGTTCAGCTCCCAAATGAATATAGTTATTCCAATGATAGTTCATAATTAAAACTTCTTCACTAAAGCCACATTGGAATTTAAGATGTTTAGTATCTGTTCAGAGCAACAATTTATATCATGGCGTTCCAGCAAAATTTCAGCAATTTGATTTAACTTTTTTAACATGCCTCTCATGATTTTACCCTCTCTTGATTCTCTATACTTTATATATAATTCTTTAGCTTCCATAAACATAGAGGTTCTAGCATGTTCTTCCATAGCAACAGTTTTTTTTAGATTTTCGGTTTTTAAATTTTTATGGATTTTCGGGTATATAAGAAAAATAAAACTAGACAAAAATAAACTAAAAAAGTAAACTAAACAAAAC
Organism: Poa pratensis; assembly: GCA_947311845.1. NCBI lineage: Eukaryota > Viridiplantae > Streptophyta > Magnoliopsida > Poales > Poaceae > Poa > Poa pratensis. The sequence goes on from CAMZMU010000045.1 coordinate 14,444,001, forward strand.
ACAACTAAACAGAAATAAACTAAGCAAAATAAAACTAGACAAAAGTAAACTAGACAAAACAAAATAAAATAAAAACAGAGAGAGAGTGGAGAGTACTCCCCAGGTGAACTTATGAGTAGAGCTATGCTCCCCGGCAACGGCGCCAGAAAATAGTCTTGATAACCCACAAGTATAGGGGATCGCAACAGTCTTCGAGGGAAGTAAAACCCAAATTTATTGATTCGACACAAGGGGAGACAAAGAATACTTATAAGCCTTAGCAGCGGAGTTGTCAATTCCACCACCTGAGAAAGCACTAGTAACAGTGATGTGAAAGCAGCAGTAATATGAGAGCAAGTAGCAGTAACACAGAAGCAATGGCACCAGAAAATAGTTGCTTGCGTGGAGTTGACGGAAAAGCAATGATGATTACAGATGGACCGGGGTTCCCAGCTATCTACACTAGTGGTAACTCTCCAATAACAAGTGTTGGGTGAACAAATTACAGTTGGGCAATTGACAGAATATTGAGCGCATGACAATGCATATATATGACATGATGACTACTATGATATTTAATTGGGCATTACGACAAAATACATAGACCGTTATCCAACAGCGTCTATGACTAATAATCCACCGCCGGGTTGTCATCCGAGTTCCCCGTTGGTATTAAGTTGCAAGCAACGGATAATTGCATTAAGTAAAGTGCGTAATGTAAACAAATACATATGACCGTGGACATAGCATTGTTAGGTTATCCCTAGTGGCAACAGCACATCGCAACCTTAGAACTTTCTGTCACTGTCCCAGGTTAAATGGAGGCATGAACCCACTATCTAGCATAAATACTCTCTCTTGGAGATACAGGCAACTACTTGATCAAGGCAACCACAAGTACCGGAGAGCATGCAAGATCTTAAATAACATATAAGATAGATTGATAATCAACTTGACATAGTATTCAATATTCATCGGATCCCAACAAACACAACACCGATTACATCATATGGATCTCAATCATGTAAGGCAGCTCATGAGATCATTGTATTGAAGTACATGGGAGAGAGAGTACCAACTAGCTACAGCTAGAACCCGTAGTCCATGGGGGAACTACTCACAAACCATCATGGAGTCGAAGTGGAAGCGGCGCGGTCGATGGAGATGGCTCCGGGGGTCAATCCCCGTCCCGGCAGGGTGCCAGAACAGGACTTCTGACCCCCGAAACGAAGTTTCGTGGCGGCGGAGCACGGAGATGTATTCGGGAGTTTCGTCAATTGTTCCGTGAGTTTTAGGTCAGGGGCAATATATAGTCCAAAGGGCGTCGCGAGGCGGTGACCGAGGAGACGACACCACCCCAGGGCGCCGGGCAAGGCCCAACCACGCCCTGCCCACGTGTGGGGCCCTCGGGCCTCCCCCGGACTTGTCCTTCTGGCCCATGGAGTCTTCTGGTAAAATAGGGGCCTCCGTAAATTTTCGTCCAATTCCGAGAATATTTCCAGACTAGCTTTTCTGGAATACAAAAACAGCAGAAAACAGAACTGGCACTGTGGCATCTTGTTAATAGGTTAGTCCCAGAAAATGTATAAAAGTGATATAAAGTAGATGCAAAACATGTAGCAATTGGTATAAAACAAGCATGGAACATCAAAAATTATAGATACGTTTGAGACGTATCAGCGAGCAGCAAGGTTCCTGTTGCGGCGCGGCGAGGCGATCTCCTTTGCTGACACGGAGTTGAGGCGCTACGGCCTCTTTCCAGACGGCGGGCTCTTCCTCGCCGGAATCGACGGACAGATACCGGCCAGACTCGAAGCCGCCGTTCTCTCTCTACTTTCCTTAGATAAATCTTGGGTCAAATTCTTTCTGCCCCTTTTATTTATTTTCTACAGGTCAAAGGAGATACCGGGAGAATAATTAGTGACTTACCAATGCCTTCAAGCAAAGGAAGATTTGGCCAAATTTCATATTCGAACAATGTAAAAAATTATACATTGTAATGTTAATGGTTTTTAGAGTTATCTTTCATACACGTGAATATTTATGCATGCATTATATTCACAAGTGCATTGAAGAAAAAATCTGAAAACCCGTAGCAACGCACGGGCACTCAACTAGTAGGATTGATATGGTAGTATTGACAACAAGGTACAATCAGATTCGCGGGACCACAGCAGGAAGGAACAGAGAAGTTAAGCGTGCTGAGTATGGAGTAGTGTGAGGATGGGTGACCGATCGGAAAGTTTGAACAAGACTAGAATTTGACTAAAGTTTAAGTGTAATTAGTGTTAAAAATGGTCCAAGTGAGAGGCTAACGAGTCAAACAATTAGAAAAAAGAAATTAGAGGCGAAGGATTACGAGAGCATTCACAACACGATGCTTAGTTAGCGACGCCTCTAATTAGAGCCCGGATGGAAAACAAATGTTGGAATTTTTTTTTGAAACAAATGCTGGAAAAAAAAATGTGAATTTTTTTTTCGGAAAATAATCTTTAGTCCCGGATGGTATTACTAGCCGGGACTAAAGGTCCTCCAGCCCAATCCCTGTATCGCGGCCACGTGGAAGGCCTTTAGTCGCGGTTGGTAAGCGGGCCGGGACTAAAGGTTGGGCCTTTAGTCCCGCCTGGCCTGTCCTGGTTGGCCAACCGGGACTAAAGGCCCTCACGAGCCGGGACAGAAGGGCATGTCTCCACTAGTGTATAGCTATAATTGGAAATGCCTATCCAATCACTTTCCAGGGTCAGAACCATGGACGTTCTGAATGACTGCTATCGTTATATGAAGACACTCTGATGAACCTGTTTGATTAACATGTTTGTTCCCATCACTTCATGATACTCATCAAATGCCCAAGGCGAGATATATGACATTACCGTAAATGATAGCTTTCATTTACTATGTCACTTTATCCTTGTTACCGGTATGATGTCATTACTCTTTACCCGTGTTCGAGCATCCGATGATATTTGCATATCACTCCTCTGTCTGCGCAGACTTATCGATGAACGCTTTCCCACTAGAGTGGATCCAGGTTGTATCTCTCTATATTACCTAGAGGTGTGATTCCCAGTCTTGAACTACTATGATCATAATATACCTTCGAGGTCACCCAGCGATAGCCGTTTTGATCACCTAGTTACGGCCGTGATACTAGACTATGTCAAAGCTTCCCTTCTAGTATACACAACCATAAATTCTCATGGTCTAAGGAATAAACAAGCAACCAATCTTAGACTATACTATTTTACTCCAAACTTGATCTCGTAGTATATCATACTTTTGGGTCTTCGTAGACACATTGTTTAACTTAACAATGTGCTCTCATTAATAATGGCAAGAACTTTTGCCCATGGCTGGAAAACATCACCATCCAGTATTAACGAGTTTGTCCAAAAGACAGGACAACGGGTAATCGGGGTTTGATTATATTCATACACATGCGTATGTGTTTCCCTATAAATCTCATATTTATAGACCATAGCAGTTATAGCATAAAGATATAATTCATTAATCATGAAACATATGTATATTTACTGTCTCTCAGGGCATACATCCAACAATACTGATTATCGTTTGAAATCTAGTAGTCCAATTATAATTTCATTAGTTTCTCTAGTCGATCAATTCAGACATTGTTTTGCACTTAATTTGTTTCTTCGTTTAACCGCTTGACATTGTTGTGCATGTACTCGATCTGTTTTTTTCGAATTGGTTGGCATTGTAGATTACGGTAGATCGATCTATTTCCTCAAATATGAAACCATTGGTTTTGTACTCAATTTGTACACATTCATGTTCATCGAAATAACTTAAAACTTTGATACGTGATCATCTATATTCTCAATAGGTGGACAAAAGTTGGATAGTGTGATGCATGTAAAATGCATACAAGAACTTTGCATTATATTACTTATATTTCAATCATATTTGCATCATATAAGGGTTATATCATTGTTTTATATTGATTTTGGGAATATTTCATTGTTTCCCTATTTTTCTGGAATTAACCCTGCACAGGCAGAAAACCCTATTTTCTATATTTTGATGTTTCAGGGACCCAAACGACGTCCAAATGACCTAATAATTTACGAGCATCAGTTTTTTGAAGGAACGAAGCGTGGGAGCGAAGGAAGCGAACAAACGGAGGCTCGAGGGCCAGAAGAGGGTGGCCCACGCGGCCAAGGAATCTGGCCGCGTGGGACCCACCATCTGGGCCCTCGTGGCTCCGTTGCCGTCGATCTTTTTTCCCGAGCCTCCGTCTTGGCCTAAAAACGACTATAAAAATAGTCCCCGACGCCCTTCGGAAAGGAGCGCCGCAGAAACACAGAAACCACGAAACAGAGACCTGGAGTTGCAGATTGGAGGGGGAAAACTCCGGCGGGGCGCTGCTGGCGTGGTCTCCATCTTCTCCAACGACTTCTCCATCGTCTCCATGATGAAGAGGGAGTAGTCCACCCTTGGACTATGGGTTTGTGGAAGTAACTTATGTATCTCTCCTCTCTTGAGCTTCACTAATTAGTACCGTATAAGCTGCTGAACATGATTACGGTCATCTATGTAATACCTTTGTGGTGGATCTTTTTATGAGTTAATATATGTTTGAGATTGCAATAGTTTTGTTTCAGTTATGAAAGTAGATGCATATTATGTACCCCGTTCTTGTTTACTTGTTCTGATCAAACTTGTGTATGAGAGCGTGTGAGGGGGAACGTGTGCATTAGTTGGAGTAACGGGGGTGGCTAGTGCGGTGAACGTGAGAGAAAGTTCCGCGATCCACTTGGGTGTTTTACCTTACATTGTTGCCTCACTAGGGATAAAGAAAAATAGCTTGCTACCGGAGATGTGGGTGTGACCATTGCCACTACTCCATGACTAGATCTAGCATGTTCTTATTTTAACTTCATGTCATGATACTTAATGCTATGCTCTGATTTATCTTAATAACTAAGGTGTTATGATTTAGTTCGCATCTTGGTGGAGTATAAGAGAGATTAATAAACAAAAGATCTCTATGTTTGGACGTGATGCCCATATAATTAGTAACTTGTCATGAAACCTTTTTGTTGCAATCACATATGTCAATTCTAGTGTTCCATTATCTACCACTTTATTAAAGAGAGAGTGCATTTGTGAAACCATGAACCCCGGTCCATTTTTTATCATAAGAAACACCTTTCCAACAACTTTTATCCACTTTACATTTTCTGCCATTTAAAAAATCCGAAAATACAAAAACACTTTTACATCTTACATTCACAATACAAAACCCAAAAATATCATCCATCATTGTTTCCACCATCCTTGCATATTTATTTATCATCATTGCATATTTATTTACTGTTTTGCATTTATTATCTTTTCATATCATTCTCACACCTTGTGCTTGACAACCACTAGGTGAGGTTGAGGGCACAAACAATTTACTTTGTTTTATAGGTTTTCAAGAGAAGGATAAGAAGATAAATCTTTCACTACTGATTCCCCGAGAGTTCGATATTAAACCCCCGAGTCACCCCTCGTGGGGAAAACCGTCTTTCCTATACTATACACTCTGCACTTGGAGTCTCAACCTAACCCATATTCTTTTGACGCAGGTAACTACGTCAAGGGCCATCAGCATGGATTGGACTATTGATAGTGGATGGCTGCTACTTATGGTACATATTTCAATATCATATCGCGTATAGATTAAGTAGATAAAGAACACCCATGTGATGTCAATATTTACGCCTTTCGATTAATTCTTAATTGTTCTTCTTACTGGCTAATTTCCCATGTATCAAAGAAAAATATAAGTTTGTCTTTTTTTTCCAATTGCATGATGTCAAGCAAGGCGAGAGCCAGCGATTCATGAAAATATAGCTATCATGGAAAATGTTACATGAACATTGGATTCACATACATGAAACTGGATTTTGATACAACACGGTAATGGTTCAAGTTTCAATATGGGGAACTAGTTCATTCCCTGGGATATGCTTTCGGTGCCTTGGTCTTATCTCCATTGCTGCAGATGAAAATATATGTGTGATTGATTCCTTGCTGGTGAAGTACTTTCGTCGGCTTTGATCTGTTTCATGGCATGTTTAAGTGGAAAATGCCTGATTTGTTTGGCCTAGCATGCCAAACATGATTCAGTCTTGTGAGTTTTCAGGTTTAATCTCTATTTTGCATAGAGACATGGTTAGTTTGACTCAATGTCAAATTTGACTCATTTTATTATGTGGATGCTATCTTTATTTGAATTTGGCTAGACTAAAAGGTTATAATCCGTTTCATGTCGCTTATTTGATTTCTATTGATCACGAGATCATGCTCAACTCCCATTTGGTTTAATTGTTTGCCCAAATGATCATGTGCTGGAACTTGTCCATGTTGCTAGTGTTGCCTTGTCCCAATTTTGTTGCCTTCTTGGTCGGAGTATGATCAGAACCTTGGTGATATGTCCCTAATGTTGGCTAAAGTTTCCTTTGACCATCTAGTCAATTATATGGACTTGATCAAGAATTAATGTTGACCAGGCCATAGCTGAATTCAAAACATGAATTTGGCACCACAATGTGTTGGGAAACATTTTAATCATAACCCCAACTATTCTTTGTGTCATGTTTTGTTTTGCAGGTTTGGAAGAATTCAAAGAAGATAAGAAGATAACTAGGAGTAGTATAGGTTTACCATTAGGATTTGGAAATCCTTTTGTAATTTATTTTTGTAAGATTCCCGATGTAAACACTTGTAAGGTGAGAGTGTAATATATTTTCATTTATCAATATGTTTCTTCTTTCATTTCTTCCGTTTCTTTGGTGTAATCCTTGATGTCAAATAATTGGGAATTTCCCATTTGAAATAATATAATTTTGACACTTGTCTTAGAATTTGAATTATGAACTGAGATAAGAGTACTAGATAAATTTATTTAAACTTGTGATTGTACTTCTATGATTTATATAGGAACAATATAGATATCCCTGTTGTTCTATATCAGTTCATGTAGAGACTTGTCGCACTTCTTTCGATGATCCATTTCCAGATCATGCACATAAGAAAAAAAAACTTGATCACTTGATCCCTTTTTCAACGAGAACCTAAACCCAATTTTTTTCCAGATGCATGAATGCCAAATGCACATACCTAATATGTACCCTTTCGGATCCTATAACTACGGGGTATTACCTAGTACAACACATTATCTCATTATTATCCCTGATAACTATTGAGTATATATTAACTAAGTTTAGTAAAAATATTTTACTAAGAGAATGCATATGGTATAATGGAGAAAATAATCTTCCAATAATTTATATAAGAGATCACCGTTTAGCTAAGGCCTCAGGGGAGACAATCTTATCCTTTTTCATTATCTCTCTCTGAACTAACCAAAAGTCAAAATCAGCTGTGTACAGAAAATACTCTCTAATTTACACAAAATCGAATTTTGCATATGATTGGCCCAAGTGTAGTTTCGAATGGACATGTAGATCTCCAACAAAGACCATATTTGTACCCAGTTTTATTTATTTACTAGCAAAGTGCCCGTGCGTTGCTACGGGCATCGGGAAAAAATTGGGATGCTCCGTAGCAAGATGCTCGTGCGTTGTAACGGATGTAAAATATAACTATAAGAATATGTTGGGTTTCACCTTAATTTTCATCCCCTTAAGTATTTACCTATACGACAACCTTTTTTTGAAGTTAAAGATAAAAAGTTTATCTGACATGGGAGGAGATTGCGATACGTAGTTCTCCAACTGGCATATTCTTTTTGTGAAGAGCCCCAGCTAGCTGCCATGTTTGTGTAGCATAAAAACAAAACGTTGCATGTGTGGCGTTCAGGCGGTGCCCATCTCGGCTTTGTACATGCATGCAAGCAGCTTCGTCTTGATTAATTTGCATCCGCGGCCCGAACGCGACAAGCCGGGGGACGAAGCGACGTGTGACGAGGCGCGCTGAGTATCTCGCTACTGCCGGGTTTTAGATCGCTTGTTACCCAGGTTTATTTTCCGCCGTGGTTTCTCCGCGTGCTGGTCTTTTAACGATCGGTGTCGCGACATACGACAACCACCGATCCTAATTTAAACGTAAATGATCCGAACTATTGTACATAGTGCACGGGACCACGAGTCCAGCCCGTACACGTCTGTTTGGGAAGCTATCCTACTCGTAAACCTCGCACGAACTTCGCACGGATCAAAACGGCAGGAGATTGTATTTGATATGGATCTATCTTTTTTGTACACGTTCTTTTCTTTACACATGTAAATATTGATCTTTTTTAATTCTACCCAGCCGCATAAGGCCACCAACTCCCTAGCCTAGCCAAGCATCAAGGCCTAGCCCAGCTAGCCAGTCTGGCCTCGCACGCACACGAGAGAAATCCTTCAATGAGATCGTACGTAGTGGACGGGACGTGGACGGTACTCGACGAGCCTATCGTACAGACGCTGTACGATGCGCCATGTTCCGACTCCAAATCTTATATTTCGAACCGTTTTTTCACTTATAGGTGGCATGGTGCGTAATTTGCATCAACTTTAAGGGCAGCTCTATTATGACGTACCAACCATCATCTTTAACGATATTATATAGTAGAGATATACACATCTAAAATCCATAGCATCAATACTTTTGTCTTCTTGAGACCTAACTAAATTAAAGTGCACCTATTATTGTAGGACCATTTCGGCACCATAACTTTTGTTTTCTTGTAACCTAACTATCATCACATATTATTGCAGGTCCTTCCCAATCAACAAAAAGAGCATACAATCTAGAAATAAATACTTTACCTGTTTTCATTCCTCATAACACTATATGATCCTAGAAAACATTTCGGTGACTTTATCTTTAACTACTACGCTAACAAAAAAACTTTCTAACATCCCAACCAGCTACATCATACATATCACAGTTTTCTTTGTGACATATCACAGTTTTTTTTATAGCTTTTTGTTTACAACATATACATATCACAGTTAACTATTCTTTTTGAACGTCATATCACAGTTAACTCTAGATAAGAATCCATCTCGATCGTGCATCCTCTTCTCCGAGGAATCTTTTTAACTTGTCCAAAATCCAAGTGGTAAAAGATATACAGGCGCGCGCACAAATTTATGCTAGTGGCAGTAGAAATACACGGCCAGGCATCTAGCATCCACGTACACTGTGCACATAATATGCAGCCTAGCGAGATCGATGAGACTAGTCACAATGGGGAATAACTTAGACTAGTAACATGCATATGTTACTACTCTAAGTTACTATCTCCATAGTGGGGAGTAACATGTTACTAGAGTCACACAGGTTAGCTCGTAATTTAAATTGCACGCATACCCATACCCATAGACTCGATTCGCATCGATCGGTATATATTATTGCTGCGGGCCTGCCGAGGAGGAGGAGAGAAGGCCGGCGACGGCGAGCGAGGATGGACGACGACAGGTGCGAGTGGCGGGGTGGACGGAACAACGCCAACGACGGCGAGTGGAGGCGGTTGTCGGCGCTGGTGGCGACGGTGTGGATCCAGGCGGGGACCAACTTCGACTTCTCGCCTACTCGTCGGCGCTCAAGTCGTCGCTGGGCGTCTCGCAGCAGTCCCTCAACTACCTCGCCACCGCCTCCGACCTCGGCAAGGCCTTCGGATGGTCCTCCGGCCTCGCCCTCCTCTACATGCCGCTGCCGGCGGTGCTGCTCGTCTCAGCCGCGCTGGGGCTCGCCGCCTACGTCGTCCAGTACTGCGTTCTCCTCGCCCCATCCTCACCGTCGCCGGCCGTCCCCTACTCCGTCGTACGTCTCATCTTCCTCCTCAATCCTAGCTAATCATTAATTCAGCATCTACATCTCCAACTGTAGTATCTATCGTGCGGTTACGTGTTCATTGACTTCATTCACACCATTCATGCGTACGCATCACATTCATTCACGCACTGATCGATGGACGGAAACAGACCGTGATTCCGACCACGCGACATGGATAGAGATATCTACCTCACTACCCAGCTAGTTCATGTTCATGGAAGATTTACGGATTCATTGATACTGTAGTTTTTAGCTTGGAGGAATCAAAGGTCATGCTTAACTTGCCAGATTAGGTGAAAAAACTTAGGGCAAGCAGGAGGAATCAAAGGTCGACCGTTCGCGTTTACCGGCCGCCCGTGGCCTCAGGTTTTTTAGTGGTCTCCCAGCCATCTTTATCTTCTTCGTCGACTCGCTGAAGAGCTGTACATGCTGTAGGCATGGCCATGGCCAAGCTAGATCCAATACACAGACAGTATTGTAGTTCACTCACTGAGTTAATAATAGCATGCCTTGACTTTTCACCGACCGGCAGCATCTTGACTGTTCCGATGACCGTGAGAAACAATGCATAAAAATCACAGGAATCATCACTGTATCCCTTTTTTTACGCTTCTACTACGTCCGTTACGAAATATAAGATGGTTTATCTTTTTTCCTATTCGGATGTACCTATACACGTTAGGTTTTAGTGTGTAGATTCACTCATTTCAGTTCAAATCTAGTCTATATTGAAATATCTACAACATCTTATAATTTGGAACGGAGGGATCATTTGTTTCTTCTAAACTGAAGATCCAAATTTGACTGCACGCTATGTTAGAAGTCATGTTATTTACGAAGAACCGATATAACAGTAATTTCTCATACAAATAATAAATAACACAAGCTGTATAAAAATAAGAAAGCTACATCAGCTGACAAAATAACCTTACACACACAAATTCATTCACTTTCAACAACAGCAGAAAAACAGAAATTCACGGCAAGCACGCCACATCCACATGCCTCGCCGTTAGCTGTTTCTTGCAAGTCACAACTACCATCTCAAAAAAGAAAAAAGAAAATCACAACCAGCACTAGGGGGAGCCACACCACAGCCCCGTCATGTCTTCTCCATTCATTCAACGAAGACTGATAACATTCTCAGATAACTAAAAGCCAATAGCATCCCACAATTTACGGTAAGATCAACAGCACCACTAGATTTGCCATTTCGCAGATAGTTTGCTAAGCCATTGTGTCATCTCTCTCACCAACCACATGTCTTGACTACTCAATTATCCCTTGCAAAATTAGATACCCACTTCCACACATATGTTTAACAAGCCTATGGTCAGGATTATCACTATAGATGCATTGCATATTACAGAGCATACAAAAACATTTAATGTGCACTAAATTTATGGATTGATCAGTCTACGAAATCTCCCTGAACAGCAACTATTTATGTACCCTTCGAAATTTAAATGAATATACTGGAAGTGCACAAACTGAACTGAATATGAGTGGAATTAGCAAACTGAATATGATAAAAGATGGAATGATTCTGATTAATGTGTTGCACTTGAATCACAGGTGTTCTTGGCCTGCCTGCTAGCAGGCTGCAGCATCTGCTGGTTCAACACTGTCTGCTTCGTCGTCTGCACGCGCAGCTTCTCCGCCAGCAGCCGCCCACTGGCCCTCTCCCTCTCCACAAGCTTCAACGGCCTCAGCGCCGCCTTCTACACCCTTTTCGCCAACGCCCTCGCCCCTTCCTCCCCCTCCATCTACCTCCTCCTCAACGCCATCCTCCCTCTCACCATGTCCCTCCTCGCGCTCCCAGCGATCCTCCTCTGTCGCCCACAGGACCGTCGTCACCTCCATAGCGTGCCCCCCCACCACGACGAGCGTGTCTTTCTCGGTTTCTACATCATCGCTGTCGTCACCGGCATATATCTAGTGACCCTCGGGTCTTTCACCTCGACCGGCTCCACTGCCTGGGTCGTTCTCTCGGGCGCCATGGCCCTCCTTGCCCATCCTTTCATCATCCCTGCTGCCTCATGTTGCTCTGATGTGGACATACGTGGTCCTGAAGACCTTGCAATGCCACTCAACCATGACGACCCACAAAAGCCGCTCCTAACCAGCAAAGTTCAATATGAGAGTGAGTACCAGCTGCTGGGCTGTTGCTCTGGGACAATACTGGAGAAGGGTCGGGTGCTGGTTCTTGGTGAGGAGCATAGTGCCAAGAGGCTCCTCCAATGTGTCGATTTCTGGCTCTACTACACAGCCTACTTTTGTGGTGCAACTGTTGGGCTGGTGTACAGCAACAACCTGGGGCAGATTGCACAGTCATTGCACCGGCAATCACAGCTCACAATGCTGCTCGCTGTCTACTCCTCCTGCTCCTTCTTCGGTCGCCTTCTCTCGGCGCTTCCTGAATTCCTTCACAGGTCTCTCTCTTTCTTGCTCTATGCATACAGGCATCTATTCAAGTAGCCTCCTCACTGACTATAGTATGTATGCAATCTGCTTGCAGGAAGGTGTCATTTGCTCGGACAGGGTGGCTCGCGGCGGCATTGGTGCCCATGCCAATGGCCTTCTTCCTACTGTGGAAATCGGAGGGCGAGAACACTCTGGTAGCAGGAACGGCACTGATTGGCCTAAGCTCTGGGTTCATCTTCGCTGCAGCAGTGTCAGTGACATCGGAGCTCTTTAGACCGAATAGCATTGGCGTGAACCACAACATCCTCATCACCAATATCCCTCTTGGGTCACTCCTCTACGGACAGATTGCCGCCCTGGTTTACGATGCAAACGGACTAAGGAAAATGGTAATGGATAACGGCACTGACAAAGTTGAAACCATGATAGTGTGCATGGGTGCAAGGTGCTACTCAACCACATTCCTTGTGTGGGGTTGCATCACATTGCTGGGGTTGGCATCAAGCATAGTCCTTTTCTTCAGAACAAGACAAGCTTACGCTGCTGGTCAGTCCAGTTTTAAGCACCATAGCCAGGTTTCAGGCTGACAGAGGAACTCTGTCGAGCCGTTCCTTGCTGGTCCCCGGGGCATCGCAAGCTTGTACAAGTTTTAGTTCAAGTTCTAGGTGGAGTGTTAGTTGCAACATGTGTTGTGAATACCGTGAAGAGATTCATCAAGAGGGCAGAAGATTATGCTTAGCACCTTGTATATAAAAGACAAAACCAGACTGTTTACAGGACATTGATGTTAATTAGGGGGATCAACTGACCAAGAAGGTTGAATTAACTTAGTTTTGATTCTTTTTTGTAAGACAAACTTAGTTTTGTTTTTTTTTTTTTTTTTTTGCTTTCTGGCCATATGGAATCTTTGCATGAACTCATCTGTTTTTCCATGTTTACTACTTTACAAATGACAGTTCTGAAATTGCTTAAAATGTTAGGTTTGAGACTGATGATGTGCAACTCTAGCGAACCCGATCATACTTCAGTACCAGCAACCCATGGAAGAGCCAGTAATCACACACACAAACAAATAGACCGGTTTGAGCTCTCCAAGCCTACAACTATTTTGCCACTACCATATAGAGTAGCAACTATCAGCACACATGCTTCGTTATGGTATATCCTTGTGTTACGAACAATGACATACGGGTTCCAGTATGATCGTATGAACACTCTTTTTTAACATTGTGTTCAGAGAAGCACTAGAAATGTTTCAAACATTTGCAAAGATGCCATATAACCATGTTAATACCCAGCTAAAAGGGGGCTACGATACACTGGTATGACCTCTGCAAGAACACATATGCTTTGTTATCGAGCATCCCAATATGAAATTAATTTTTAAACATTGTGTTCAGAGAAACACTAGAAATGTTTCAAACATTTGCAAAGATGCTCGATCTATATTAATACCTCAGTAAAAGGGGGCTACGAGAAAACTCAAGGATGATAATGCAATTACTTGACAGGAATAGAGTGCCCAAGAGCCTCTGAGTGACTATCTTCTCTCTTGTTCATCATTCTTGCGCCATGGATTCAAGGCTTCTCTCGTGGCTTGGGCCTCTGGGCTGCTCTCCCAAGCTCTTTTCTCTGACTCCAACACAGTTACCTTCTCATCTGTAGCATACAACCAAACAGAAAGCAGTACTGGCGTTGTTAATTTGGCATGCACCAAAGAAACCAAAGAACTTGACAAAATGACAAGACAAATGGCACAAAGCAATCCAAATTTGCATAGGCAGTTGGGCACCAAGCAGCAGAAGTTGGTGTTGCTACTGATGTGAAGAAAAGGAAGATATCGGGAGGGCTTGGATGATGAATTGGATGAGGGACGCACAGAAACCGGTATGGATCATGAAGAGCTCCATGGCGGCGCCTATGGCCGCACCGCCGGCGGCAATCTTCAGGTACCACCCCGCGAACCTCATACGGTGCAAACTACCGCGCTGGGTTCTAAATTTCGAATACAACTGCAAGCGGCGGATTGCACAAAGGCCTGCCTTCCAGCCGCCAGAAGCAGCGGTGGCCGGAGCAAGGCGCGGCGCGACGGCGGCGGCGGATCGTGTGCTCGTGGCACAAGCAGAGCCGAGGGGAAAGAAGAGGGAGTGGGTCGTAACGGCCCAACCCCGATGGCCGAGGCCCAGCAAGCTCGGCATCTCTTCCCCCCTGAACAGGCCGCACGTGCACCGTATCCATCCCATCCACACGCTCCCGCGCACCCACACACGCATGGCGGCGACCTCACCGGCGCCGATGAGGGCTGTCGGCGTCGCCGCCGCCGCGTTTATCTTAGCCCCGTTACCTTCGAGGCTCAGCCGTGTCTCCACCGTTTCTTCTGGCCGCCTTCTTCGGTGCCACGCCGCTCACCGGTGGCGCCCTCCAAGATGCCGCGGTAAGCCGGCCGTCGGTGGCGTGGTCGAGGAGGAGGAGGATGAGGAGACTTCACGGGAGGCTTCGAAGCCCGAGAGGAAGAAGGAGGCTGAGGATACTGACCGCGGGGTGCTGGGGTGGTTCAGGCTTGACGAGGTTGGGATGGACATCCTCGGCATCGCCGTGCCCGCCGCGCTCGCCCTCGCCGCCGACCCCATCACTGCTCTCGTTGACACTGCCTTCGTCGGCCATATCGGTAACTAAATAACCTTGCGCAGTGAGCTCAACTGCTTGAGTAGGTTCATGGTAGATTTGTAGTGGAAATTGGCAAACTACTAATTGACATTTGACTCCACTCTCATAAAATTACTAGTAACAACAGCGCGAGCGAGCGTCGCCATGGTAAGCTCGCGTAGGGAGCTCCGCCGCCGGCGCTCGATCTCCTAGCTCCGTCCACCTCCTCAAGTGCCGAGTGCAGATCCGGGACCTCCTCCGCGCCCTCTCTCCGTCCATCCGGAAGTCCAGCGCCGCCGTCGTCGGGGTCGCAGTTTCTGGCGTCGTCCCCGTCCGCCGCCAAGCTTGAGCCCAGCTCGCTCGCGTTCGGCCCCTCACCAGCTGCTCTCGTCCCCTGCCTCGCGGCAGGTATGTAGGCGTGGGAGATGTGCTCGGCCCCGTCGTCCTGCCGCCCGTCGCCAAGTGTCCTTGCCGGCAGGCTGCGGCCGCCCTCGGCAGTCCCGTCCGCTGTGCTGGCTGCTGGCGGCGCGCTGGGGGCCGCGTGCGCGACCGCAACCACGACCACGACCGCCCCAGCGCCGGCACCCGCTGACGTGCTCGCTGCAGCCGTCCTGGCCCACCGCAGATCAGACCCTTCTGTTGGTGGGCGGATGCGTCGTCAACGTCGCTTCCTCAAGCTTGCTTCGGCGGTCTCCATCGCTCCAACGCCTGCACACCCTCCCGCCGGGCAGGTGTGTGTCCCTGGGTCGGATGGGGAGATTGGGTTTGACCCTGCCGTCATCGTAGAGGGCCTCGGGTCCTTGTCGCTGCCGCCGGCCACCTCGGGCGGCTCGGTCTCTGTCGAGCTGCCGTTTTCTGCTGATACAACGCAGCTGGTTCCGAGCCTGCTTTGTGATGCTTCCTTGAGCTCCGTCGAGGATGAAGACGATGAAGAGTTGGCTCTGCAGACGTCAATGACCTCCACCAAAGGCGTGGATTCTGGCTCGGTTGATCTGCAGCATGTTGCGGAGGTGCCTGTGGAGCCCTGCGGCGGCCTCTCTGCTGCTGTTACCACTCTAGGAGATGAAGAAGACTGGGTGCAGATGGGAAGGGGCGGCAGTCCTGGCCGTGCGACATCGTCTTCGCTTCGGAAGGACGGTCTCGAGCGCAGCCTCGCCTTCAAGCGTTGGGCTCGAGGGAGGTGTTTTCGGTGCCTCGAGCGGGGTCACCAGGTCAGCACATGTCGAGGGCCCTTCAGATGCATCCGATGTCGGCGTCCTGGTCATCGAGAGCGTTTCTGCCGTGCGCGCTCTCCCGCTGCTCGGTCTTGCTCTCCAGATGCTCGGGCTCATCCTCCGGACGCTCATGCTCCTTGCCAGCGGAGCCGCCTGCCGTCCGCTCAGCCTTGTCGTCTCTCGTCGCCTCAGAGTTTGGCCGAGGTTGTGTGCCACTCTTCGTTGGAGTCCCAGTTTGCCCTGCTGCGCATGGAGGTCCTTCAGAAGGTTGAGCTGCTTCGCTCTGAGGTCCGTGACGCTCTTGCCAAGTTTCAGGTTGCGTCGGTTGTGCCTCTGCCACCTGAGGTACAGTTCGGTTCCGTTGATGAGGGGCCCGAATGCTGCTTTGGAGAATTTTCTCCCCGTGCTCAGGATGCGATGTCGTCTGTCCTTAGGACTGCTGTCCTCACCGAGGTTGTGGCTCCAGTTGTGGAGATCTTGCCTGAGCTGCAGGATCATTGTGAGAAATCATCTGTGGTGCTTCCAGTTGAGATGGGCCTTTTGGAGCCTTTGGCGGTGGACATCGCGCCATCCCCACCTCCGTCTGAGTCCTGCGAGTTGCCCTCCTCTGTGGATAGTCGAGGTCTGTCCTTCCGGTCGCCCCTCTTTGACCGTGAAAGTTTGTTGGCACGTATTGACCAGGCGGTCTTTGTGAAAAAACTTGGTGGCTTGCTCGCTTGCTTGGAGGCAGCTAGTCCTGGATCTGGCGAGGCGATTGCTTGCCTCATAACTGAGGAGGCTTCTACTGGCAAAATCAAGAAGGTGAAAAAGGCTCTTAGGAGCATAGGCAAGAAGGGTGGCGCCATTGGTAAGGCGCCCGCGACTGCTTAACGGCAGCTGCGTGGTCCTAGGGTAGTCGTCAGTCTGCGGTTGCTTAGCTAGAGTGGGGTTGTCGCTTCGTGAGTTGCTGGTTTTAGGTGTTGCCCTTTCTGGTTGTGTTGGGCCCTCCCATGTTGTTGGTGTTTGTTGTATGGTTTTCGCCCGGTTTCTTCCACTAATAAACCGGGCACCTTCTTCTTAATAAATGGTTGGGGCAAAGCTTTTGCCCCACAGTTCAAAAAAAAAAAAAACTAATTGACATTTTTCAGTGCAAAAATCACAAGAGCAGCATACAGTTCACACATTTATTATTTCCTACTTTATGTTGATGTTCATCTCACGATCTTCAGTTCTGTCGTCAGGCTCGGTTGAACTTGCTGCTGTTGGTGTATCCATATCTGTTTTTAACCTGGTGTCCAAGTTGTTTAATGTGCCACTGCTTAATGTCACCACATCCTTTGTTGCTGAGCAGCAAGCAGTGGATGCTAGTAGCGGAGGAGAAAGTAAGCAAGCTGGCAGTTTTTCTTGTCTTGTTAAAAGCAGCAAGCTTGTTTGCGTCTCACTGATTATTGTGTAGTTCTCACCTAGGAGATGAAGCGATGAGCACCGGAGAGCAGGCGAGTGAAAAAAGGAAGTTTCTCCCGGCGGTGTCAACGTCCTTGGCTCTGGCTGCTGGCATTGGGTTGATGGAAATGGTGGGACTGATTGTTGGTTCTGGGGCACTGATGGACATCATTGGTATACCTATCGTACGTAAGACTAAATTCTTGTCATACTCAAATTTCTTGGATCTGAAGCTGTTTAGGTGGTGCCTGGGTGATTCAGTGCCAATTTAGTATTCTTTTGTGTTTGTAGGTCATAATGCATACTTGAAACTTCAAAAAAAAAAAAACTTAGACGACCTCTGTTCTCTGCTTTATCAGTCACATGCTTAACAGTTTATTTTGGAGCAAAATAAAGTATTCTTTTATCATCTTGGAAGATGAAACCAAATAACAACAGAATTACGCCATTATCCCGTTTGGACAGATGAGTTGTGGTACTGTCAAAATATGGGTATCTACTTGCTATGATAAATCAACTACTACCTCCGTTCCAATGAATAAGGCCTATATTATTTTTGAAAAGTCAAACTATGTTAAGTTTGACCATGTTTTTTTAATAAATTATGAGCATTTACATTACAAAATAACCATCCTAAGATACATCATGAAATATATTTTCACATGATATTCATATAATATTATAGTTGTTAATAGTTTTTTCTAAAAGTTTGGTCAAAGTTTACTTAACTTGAATTTTCCAAAAAAATATAAGCCTTATTCATTTTTTTTAGATAAAAGGCATAAATGCCCAGCTTTGAATTAACAAAGCTCAGGGTTTTACATCGGCAATTACAGGTGAGACATCGGCCTTATTCATTGGAATGGAGGGAGTATTGGATATTGTCATATCCAGAACTCGATTGTTATTTGTTTAATGAGAAACTTGCCCTGTACCATTGAGCAGAAACCAGTTTTCTAAAACATACCATTAAAACTTACGACTGTACGTTAGGTGTTACTCAGTAGCCTTCGGTCATCCTGGGAAAATGAAATCAAATAACCATAGATTTACGCCATTATCCCATCTGGACAGATGAGTTATGCTATCAGAATATGGGTGCTACTTGCTATACTAATAGTTCAGTGTTTGGACATTGTTGTATCCAGAACCCAGTTGTTGTTTGTTTAACGAGAAACGATCTCCCATGTACTGTTGAGACAAACCAGTTTCCCAAAAATACCATTAAAACTTACGACTGTATATTAGGTGCAAGACTGTCAGCTCAGTAGCCAAATCCCGGCTTAATTTTACTGGGACATTAGCTTCTTATATTCATTTATGTTTTGAATGCAGAGTATGTAAACAAGGCACTATCATAATGTCACGAACTGTAAATAATTTCTAATATTATGGATCAAACATAAGTTTTGTTCTTTACAATGTAGGATTCACCGATGCGAATACCAGCCGAGCAATTTCTTACTTTAAGGGCATATGGTGCTCCTCCAGTCGTGGTAGCACTTGCAGCACAAGGTGCATTTCGTGGATTTATGGATACAAAGACGCCTCTATATGCTGTGGGTAAGCTTACGTAAACAGATTTTTGTTGTTATGTTTGGCTTCCTGTTTAAGATATCAAAAGCTGTTGAATTGAAATGCTGAAATGAGAAACTAATTATTGGGATGTGTGATGCATACAGTTGCTGGCAACCTAGTAAATGCAATACTGGATGCCATATTTATTTTTCCACTTGGTCTAGGCGTAAGTGGCGCTGCATTGGCAACTGTGACTTCTGAGTATGTTGAACCTACTATGAGATCTCTTACCCTTTTTGCTTTACTCGTGTTGTCTATATTTACAAACATCCTAAACTCTTTGCATTATTCACCTGCATGTATTCAGGTACCTGGCAGCGTTCATCCTCTTATGGAAGCTTAATAACGAACTAGTCCTGTTCTCATGGAATATGATCGGTGGTGACATCATCCGCTACCTAAAATCTGGTTTGCCTATTTACCTATGTTCATTTCGTAGGACTCTTTATACATGGTGGTTTTGCTTCCTTGCGGGAATTTTTTATCTAACATAAAACGGCAGAAAATATCAATTATCCGACTCCACTTATCTCTCTATTAAGCATCTATAATTACATGTTGCTGAAACATACCTATATGGTAGCCAATTTAACTTGAGCAATTCTCTAGGTGCACTGCTAATTGGCAGAACCATCGCAGTAATCCTCCCATTGTGGCTGTCGACATCACTGGCTGCAAGGCAAGGGCCTGTTCCAATGGCTGGCTATGAGATAAGCTTGCAAGTCTGGTTAACAATTTCTCTGCTCAATGATGCACTAGCTCTTGCTGGTCAGGTCTGCACTTGCATGAACTGACTTTGATGTCTAACCTGATATCTTCATATGTGTATTTGAAGTATCTGTTACTTAATGCAGGCTCTACTTGCAAGTGAATATGCGAAAGGAAACTACAAGCAAGCCCGCACAGTTTTGTACAGAGTTCTGCAGGTTACGACGTTATTCACAATCGTTAGTGATGAAGTTTCTCGTCTTCCTTAGCTCTAATCATAAGCTGATGGTGTATCTTCTTTCCTGTAGATTGGAGGTGTGACTGGTGTTGCACTTGCTGCAACCTTGTTCCTTGGGTTTGGATCTTTGACCTTGCTGTTTACAGATGATCCGGCAGTTTTAGATATTGCACGGTCTGGAGTCTGGGTAATGATAATTCTGAGAAGTCAACACTTTGTTTCTCAAGTACCTGACACATGATGATCTTTTATTCATTTAGAGAATGTTACTTTTTGCAGTTTGTCACTATTTCTCAGCCAATAAATGCTATTGCTTTTGTGTTTGATGGGCTCTACTACGGTGTTTCTGACTTCGCCTACGCCGCATACTCCACAGTTCAGTTTCTGTCACCACTACACTGTTATCTCGCATCGGTTATATCTGCAACTTTGTGATCATAACCATATAGGTATATTCGCCGTTTCAGCTTTTTGCGGGGGTTGTCTCATCAGCATTCCTCCTTGTCATTGCTCCCAACTTTGGCCTCGGTGGCGTCTGGGCTGGTCTTGTTCTTTTTATGGGACTGCGAGCACTTGCCGGGTTCTGGAGGTAAGAATTATTTTTTAAGAACGTCGCACTTGCCTGGCTTTGTTTCAAATCAAGTACCAGACTACGGAATAATAAAAGGAATAGTTCTTATTTTGGATAAGCATATATGTCAGTGGTTTGAGTGAAATCTGTTTTTTTTTCAGGTTAGGGAGCAAAGGAGGGCCTTGGAAAATAGTTTGGTCAGAGACTGACTAATAGAGCAAGGAGGAGCATGACCGTGCATGCCCAGTTATTTGATCTCTGAGAGTGCAAAAATTGAACCAATCATACAAGGATCAGCAGCAACATATAACGTAAGCAGATGGTGAGTGAGATCATAGTCACGTGTAACACAACATGAACGGAGGGACTATATCGCAGATGAGAAGCCAGGTAGGTAGGTCTCCCATCTTGCTTTGCCTGCTGCAGAATGTTGTTTCGGCCTTGGAATGTACAAGCAAGCTTACAAATACAAAGCCCCCATGTAGTTTTGTTTTTTCCTTTATGGGGGTTCACCATGTACGAGTGAAAATGTCATGTTTTCCACGAATTTTTGCATGTGCAGATGTTGTGCATTCATGATGTTATTATGTACAGATTTTTGTCACATCTACAGGCGTTAACTATTGGAGCTTGTAAGAATGATGTTACTAGTAATGATTGTGATGAAAACCTACTAGTCTGAGGCAGCATCTGAACTTTCTTGCCCAGGACTGACGGATCCCCATTGCAATAGCATCCTGGCTGGTATGAGCAGCCTCACTCTTTTTCCAGTTTAGCCCACTAACACAGGAATATGGTACTTATTGATTAAGGATGTTTATTGTTTGTATAATACAACAAGTAACCGATGACGGTCAGCGCTCCCCGTTTTTGTGGACCAGTTGCTTATTTGTTTTACTTCAGATTGGAATGCCGTTCTCTTTCTTAACTGTTCTTCATAATCTACTCCCTGAACTGATACTTGCTTGTTGCCACCACGTTGCTACACTAATGTAATTTGGCCTACTTGTGTCTTATTTACAAGCCAATGTGGCTTTATGAATATAACACTCTTTCTTTTGCGAGACTACCATATCGTATGAAGTTTTTTTGAACCAAATAAGGAGGTTAAAGCTCCTCTTCATAAGCAAAAGTGTACCTTTTTTTCTTTGAGTCAATATATGACAACTGAAAGAAACCTGTAAAGGTAATGGAGGATTGTAATCTTAGCAAAGCTAAATGTGACTATTGTGCATGAAGTCATGCCATCACGTTGGCAATTTTGGAGGTGCGCCCAGGAACCTCAGCTTATTCTGTTAGGTTGTTGGTAAGGATGGTTGTTTCATGGAGACCACTTCATAATGTACCCTAAATTTTTAAAGAGAGTACTATCAATGATAATCTGCGTTGCTGTGGTGATGCATGCTGGATTGCTTGGGGTTGTACACCTGTAGAAATGCCAAGAAGTAGCGTATCAGGGTTATGGAACTTCTTTTCCGAGAGAGAACAAAATGCTTGGTGAATTGTTTGCTTGTGCCTACCTAATTGTGGCTATAAATAAAAGAAGGATGGATGCATCTGAGCTAATGGTGCTGTACCTTGCTTAACAAGGTCGGTCAGTTTTCAAGAAAGTACATAAGGAAGAGGAATTGTCGGTCTGGTCCTGTTTGTGTTTAGTGTTCCATTTCCTTATCGTACCACACATCAGGACAACATTGTCGTCTTCATCTGCCTAACTATGGCGTGGAGTAGCTCTAGGCTGCTGTTTTGTGCTCGTAATACACGTGTTCTGAGCTAAGGTATTCCTCCGTTTACAATTACTTTGTTCTGCGTTTAGTTGAAGTTTGACCAAATATATAGAAAAAATATAAATATTTTCCATAGGCTTTTAACATTATTAGAATTTTCATAAGACATATTTTCATATTATATATATTTAATATTATAAATGTTGATATTTTTTCATATATACTTGGTCAATTTTAAAAATTAACTTTGAAAAGATCCAAACGCGAAGTAAATAAAAACGGAGGGAGTATATTGAACGATAATGTAGATCATGTAAAGCAAGAATTGGCCGGTAGCCTTGTGTTAGGACTTGGGAGTGAGTGCTGTTCATCCCACCGACACGTTTCCTTTCACTGGTACTCCATTGGAGATGGTGTGAGACCTGCTTGGAGTACATAATTCTTTACAGCAAGCAATTTAATTCACTGACACCCCTGTTCAAAAAAAATCACTGAAAACCATCCAAAATGGATCTTATTGTATGTTAGGCAATCCAATTTTCGAAGTTTGGATGCATTCATCTAGCTTGTGCTCTGTGATGAAGAGTGAAAACCAAGAAAAGGGGGAAAAAATGGTGCACCTATCCCTAACCGTTGACCCGTCGCATCCCCCGGTGGTGCGTCGGTGCTAAGAAACCAACCCAACAACCATTTTTTTCCAATACAAAACCATCCATCTCACATTCCAAGCGCGTCCAGATCCAAATCGCGCGCGAGAAACAGAGCAAAACAGAGATCTCGCCATGGCCGCGACCGCACCGCCCCTCCTCCCCACCTCCGTCCCCTCCGCCGCCGCTCCCGCCACCGTCGCCTCCGCCGCCCCGGACGCCATCGCCTCCCCTGACCCGGCCGCCACGCGCGCCTTCCTAGGCCGCGTCTACGACTCCACCAAGCGCTCCCTCTCGGGCGCCCGCCCCTGGCCGGAGCTCCTGGACCGCGCCGCGCTCTCCCGCCCGGACTCCCTCTCCGACGCCACAGCCCGCCTCCGCAAGAACCTCGCCTACTTCCGCGTCAACTACGCCGCGCTCGTCGCCCTCTCCCTCGCCGTGGCGCTGCTCGCGCACCCCTTCTCCCTCGCCGCGCTCCTGGCCCTCCTCGCCGCCTGGTGCTTCCTCTACCTCCTGCGCCCCGCCGACGCCGCCCCGCTCGCCGCCTTCGGCCGCACCTTCTCCGACAGGGAGACGCTGGGCGGGCTCATCGCCGCTCCGTCTTCATCGTCTTCCTCACCTCCGTCGGCGGGATCATCTTCTCCGCGCTCGCCTCGGCGCCGCCGTCGTCTGCGCGCACGGGCCTTCCGCGTGCCCGAGGACCTCTTCCTCGACGAGGTGCCGACCAGGGCATGGGGGCGGGCCACCCTCAACCTACTCTCCTTCATCAACAACGCCACCGGAGCACGCGTCTGAGTTCTGCTCTCTGCTATGCTCCTCGGAAGAGACAAGTCAGGCATTGGCTTGTTTGTTTCAGATCATCATATGAGTATGTGTTACCACAAGCAGGAGAAGAAGAGTGGAAGAGGATGAATTCGAGTTATACAACAGATACAGTATACACCTAAGAAAGGACCTTGGATCTAGTGTTGTTTCATTTGCATTTGATATTGATGTATGATGGCAGAGTTGAGCTTATCTCTAGTATTCATATTCATATCATACGTGTCTCATTGTTTGGTACCGCACAAAACAAAATAAACTGCTGCTCCTCTCTTTTAAGCATGAAATGAGATGTATGATGTTTTAGTTAAACCATTTCCAATCTGAAGAGATGGATTGATGTGGTTTTCCACAGATGATCTGGTTTCCAGTCTGATGGCTCAATGTTGCTGCAACTAGGTGTATGATTTAGATGATGGTACAGTATGCTGTATTGCTGTTGCATCTAGGTGAATGATTTTGATGATGGTACAGTATGCTCTTTGATGCTAAACTATCTATAAAGATGCATCCTGAAGTCCTGATTAGAAAGGATTGCCCTGTATCACTGCTAACCATATTTTATGTTGGAACTAGATATCCATTGTAAGTTTGCTACCAATCTTGTTTTCAGAAATGTTTGCAATCAACATAATTCATATGACTCGGTGCAAACCGTTGAAACTAGTTCCTCATAACTCAGATATGACCTGACTTTCAACCGTTCGTTAGGGCGACATCCTTTTAAAAAAACTTGTTGTAACGACAATATTGGTGTTCCCAACATTGTAGAGGTGATTGTTTGAGTGAAGTCGAACCTAGTCAATGTCATATAATTCGAAGCCAAACAATTTGTATCGGAAACGCCAAATAGATGAGATGATAATTACATAGTAGAAGAAGAACAACTCATTTCATCTGACCATCATCTCCAAAAACAAGGAAATACCACTCACATAAAAAACAAGCAAATTTTATGGCAACAGCCTACCTCGCAATCCTCCTATGTGTCACACCCCAATTTTCGGAGATGTGATGAAATGCTCGCAATTCCCAGGAGTTTCTCAATTGTGAACACAAAGTGATTACATTGCCAGCACATCGCACAACTTTCAAATTTATTACAGGACAACAAAATATGGTTTACACAGTTGGGGTGTCTCAGTCCAAATTTTACATTACAACCAAAAGAACTACACGCCACAGGCATCAACAGTTGGTGGCAGAGGCAAGAAATGGAGAAAAGGGGGGCCCAAATGAAACAATGTTGCTATAACATTTTGTAGGGAAACATAGAGGATGACTAGAAACTAACACGAGAAATCCTTTTCGTGAAGAATGGTAGTGAGATCGGGCATCTCTGCTTCATCAGGCAGAAGAGGGGAGCTTGGAGAAGGTGAGAGGTGACCAGAAAGGAGAGGAAGATGATCAGTTATAGTATCATTGCTATAGTTCCGTGTACAATAGATTGTCTATAGTGTTCCATGCCACATTACTGAATCTAGATTGTCCATTTACTATGAAACGGTAAGCTCTGCGAAGTCACTTAATCCCAATCCGAGCGGAATACCTTCTCTGGACTCTGGAGCCTCTTGCAACACTGCATGCTAGATCTAGTGAGGCCCGCACACTGCATAGCTCCACTCTGTGCTTGAACAGGTATATCAAGTTGGAAACAGTCAAATCAAGCGACTTTTCTAGGTCTTGAAGCAATCTACATGATGTGTGAGTTGACTCAAGGCAAACTAGTAGATTTAACAAACTCGACAAACTTATTAACATTAAGGAGCAAAGCACTACCCATTTCTTAAAAGCCCCATTGCGACGCCAACCTCACAAACTTGTCAAAAAAATTAGGCAGCAATATGCACAAAATGAAGGCGGCCGCTCTATGCTCGTGAACTCCATACCCAGTGGCTAATCATAGCTTTTCTCCATCGAACATTGCAGGTGGAAGATTGCCCTTTGCTCGATTCATGGTCGTGGCCCGCTGCTAATTGAGGAAGGGATAGGAAGGCCAAGCAGAAGGAGATAGAGGAAGCCCATATGTAGGGGTAGGCCTAGAATGGACAGATTTGGACTTGGCCAAAGGGGGATAACATGTTCCAACTAATAATTTTGTTCAGATTGCACATACTTCACTCTTGTGCACTTGGGTTGGATTCGGACTTGTGCACTCCTAGGGCCTAGGCCCAACTTGGTCGTAGGTGAAGTTGCGACCAATGGAGGTTAGCCCTAGCAACAGAGGTAGATGATGGTGGTGGAGGTGCTTCCCAGAAAGTTAGTGGAGTTGTTGTCCGGGTAGTGGTCAAGTGGGGATCAGTATGGTTGGTACCTGGGCATTGATAAGTAAAGGTCTGGACAACGAGTGTACGTGGTGTAGTTATAGTTCTTGGTTAGACCATATCTCGTGGGTTATGGCACGCGGTATAGAAATTTCACGAGCTTACAGATCCTCCATGGCAAAATATCCAGTGAAAACCGCTGAAAACTTCAGAAATTCATATTTAAAAGTTCTAAAAAAAATCTCAACAAAAATACATTGCGTTCAGAAGTTTCTATAGACATGGTCGAGACGCGGCTTTGATGTTCAACTTAGGAGAAACTCACATGGACGATATATTGTGAAGAATGGCAATGTTGAGATGAACAGTGTACGTGCCCACGAGAGCCAGCAGGTGAAGATACCATGTTTGCAAGTTGCAACAGTTCCATCGATGCTCAACAGTTGCCAACGAGTATAGTTTTACTACCGACACTGGTACACTGGTGGGAGCTTACAAACAAACAGAGTACGGTAGTCGGTAGTGCAACGACACGTGCGGCTCGTGACCTTGGTGGGCCCGGGAGGCCCAACACCTGGAGCTTGTCTCTGTCCCCGACGCGACGCAGAAGCGCACGGGATTCCCGCGAGCTCAGCTCGGCTGACCGAGCCCAACAGGCCGGCCCGGCCCCACATCCCAGAGACCCATTGCTCGCCCCGAAGCGAAACAGAACTAGCCGTTGCGACGTGCGAGGACTCGTGTCTCCCTCGCTGCTCTGTCCTACTAGCCGTTGCCTCCCGTACTCCCATGGCCATCCCCTCCTTCCTCGAATCCACTTCCCCATCACGAGTAATCTCCTCTGATTACCGTTTGGTTATCAATCAAATCACAACCATGCCGCCGCCGCCGCCGCTGCCCCGAGCTGCTCGGCCCGTGTCGCTCCTCCTCCTCATCCTGCATTGCTGCTGCCACTACACTCTCCTCTGGACGGCCGACGCTGCCCACCACGTGCGCGCGGCCGGCGAAGGCGTGGTCATCAGCGAGGCGGACTACCAGGGCCTGCAGGCCATCAAGCACGACCTGGCCGACCCCTACGGCTTCCTCCGCTCCTGGAACGACACCGGCATCGGCGCCTGCTCCGGCCACTGGGCCGGCATCAAGTGCGTCAACGGCAGCGTCGTCGCCATCACGCTCCCCTGGCGCGGCCTCGGGGGCGCCTCTCCGACCGCGTCGGCCAGCTCGTCGGACTCCGCCGCCTCAGCATCCACGACAACGCCATCGCCGGCGCGATACCCGCCGCCCTCGGCTTCCTCCCGGACCTCCGGGGGCTCTACCTCTTCAACAACCGCTTCTCCGGCGCCGTCCCGCCCGAGCTCGGGCGCTGCCTCGCGCTGCAGCAGTTCGACGCCAGCAGCAACCGGCTCACCGGCGTCGTCCCGGCTCGCTCGCCAACTCCACCAAGCTCATCCGCCTCAACCTCAGCCGCAACTCCGTCTCCGGGGACATCCCGGCCGAGGTCGCGGGCTCGCCGTCTCTCCTCTTCCTCGACCTCTCCTACAACCGGCTCTCAGGCCGCATCCCCGACGCCTTCGCCGGCGGATCCAAGGCACCCTCCGAGCGGCGGAAACTAGAGGCCGTCACCGGGAGCTACCAGCTCGTGTTCCTCAGCCTCGCGCACAACTCGCTCGACGGGCCGGTGCCCATGTCGCTCGCGGGCCTCACCAAACTACAAAACCTGGACCTCGCCGGCAACCGCATCAACGGCTCCATCCCCGATGGCCTCGGCTCGCTCGCCGACCTCAAGGCGCTCGACCTCTCCGGCAACGCGTTCTCCGGAGAGATCCCGGCCAGCCTCGCCAACCTCAGCACCACGCTCCAGTCCTTCAACGTCTCCTACAACAACCTCTCCGGCGCGGTGCCTGCCTCGCTCGCCCAGAAGTTTGGGCCTCCTTCCTTCGCCGGGAACATCCTGCTCTGCGGCTACTCTGCTTCGTCGGCACCCTGCCCGGTGTCGCCGTCTCCGGCGCCGGCATCGCCCGCACAAGGAGATCTCACTGGTCCCCGCGGTGGCCGCACGAAGAAGGAGCTCATACTGATCGTGGGAGGGATCCTGGTCGGCGTCCTCATACTGCTGTCCCTCTGCTGCCTCCTGCTCTGTTGCTTGATAAGGAAGAGGAGGTCGAGCGGTAGCAGCACCCGAGCACGCAGCGGGAAGCAGTCGTCCAGCAAGGACGCCGGCGCCGGTGCTGCGGCGGCAGCGGCCGGGCGAGGCGAGAAACCGGGGACGTCGGAGGCGGAGTCCGGCGGCGGCGATGTGGGCGGCAAGCTGGTGCACTTCGACGGGCCGCTGGCGTTCACGGCGGACGACCTGCTGTGCGCGACGGCGGAGATCATGGGGAAGAGCACGTACGGGACGCTGTACAAGGCGACGCTGGAGGACGGCAGCCTGGTGGCCGTGAAGCGGCTGAGGGAGAAGATCACCAAGGGCCACAAGGAGTTCGAGGCCGAGGCGGCGGCGCTCGGCAAGATCCGCACCCCAACCTGCTGCCGCTCAGGGCGTACTACCTCGGCCCCAAGGGAGAGAAGCTGCTCGTCTTCGACTACATGCCCAATGGCAGCCTCTCCGCATTATTGCACGGTGAGATTCCTTCTGTCCTTCATCCTCTCAGCTGAATCCAACTCTACAACTGTGAGTTGTTCTGACATTTGATTTGATTTGATTGTCAGCTCGCGCGCCGAACACGCCAGTGGAGTGGCCGGCACGGATGAGGGTCGCCAAGGGCACGGCACGCGGCCTGGCCTACCTGCACGACGACGCCAGCATCGTCCACGGCAACCTCACCGCCAGCAACGTCCTCCTCGACGACGGCTCAAGCCCCAAGATCGCTGACATTGGTCTGTCCCGCCTCATGACGGCAGCCGCCAACTCCAACGTACTCGCCGCCGCGGGCGCCCTGGGCTACCGCGCGCCGGAGCTGTCCAAGCTCAAGAAGGCCAGCGCCAAGACCGACGTGTACAGCCTCGGCGTCATCATCCTCGAGCTTCTCACTGGCAGGTCGCCCGCCGACACCACCAACGGCATGGACCTGCCGCAGTGGGTGGGTTCTATCGTGAAGGAGGAGTGGACTAGTGAGGTGTTCGACGTCGAGCTGATGCGGGACGCGGCAACCGGGCCGGACGGGGACGAGCTCATGGACACGCTCAAGCTCGCCCTTCAGTGCGTCGACGCGTCGCCGTCGGCCCGGCCCGATGCGCGGGAGGTGCTGCGCCAGCTTGAGCAGATCCGACCTGGACCGGAGGGACCTAGCGAGGAAGCTCATGTGGTCCCTCAAAGCTACGAGTAGGCAGAGCAAATGGCCACAACGAGGAGAAGAAAGAAAAATGATGAAACTTTTAGCTTAGTTAGAGGCTAAAGACCAGAAAATGATCCAATATTTAAGAAATTCTTCGATTCATTTGTAACAGAGTAGCAAACAGTAGTACCTTTTTTTTTTGAACTTACGGTTCTTTGCAGTTTGTTTGTATAGGCAAATATTATTTGCAACTAGAACACTAACACTGTGTTTGGATGTAGGAAAGATTGCCTGGAATTGGAATTCTGGAATTGAAACTCGAATTCCGCCGTTTGGAGTGGCTAGAGAATTTAGGGCTGGAAAGTTTGAGCAATTCCGCCTGGAAAGCCCGCAGTGTTAGCTCGGCCCGAAACTTTCCGAGCTGAGAGCCTCGGAAACGCACGGAAACGAGCGAGCGAAACGTTCCCTTCTCTTACCCGAGCTTCCTCGATCCCCTTTCGCTCGTCTTCGCTCGCGAGACCTCCTCTCTTCCTCGACTCCATCTGTCGGTCCCTCCGTCGCGAGCTCTCCCTCGAACCCGGCGGCGGCGCCAGCTCTGGTGAGCTCATCCCCGACCTCTCTCCTCGCCCTCCTCTCTCCCTCTAGCCCGCCCTCCTCTCTCACTCGAACCCGGCGAGATGGGCACGGCGGCGGAGCTTCTACTAGCAGCTGTCTCCTCCGGCCGACGCGTCGCGCTAGGAGGTTGCAGTCGCGAGTGCCTCCGGCCGCCCCGCGTCGCGCAAGGAAGCGCCTCCGGCCGTGGCCTACGCCGAGCCTCCTCCGGCCGCCGTGTCGCGCTAGGAGGGTTGCAGCCTCGAGTACCTCCGGCCGCCGCGTCGCGTGAGGAAGCGCCTCCGGCCGTGGCCGGCGCCGAGCCTCCTCCGGCCGCCACGCAGGGGACCACTCCAATCCGCCGCCGCGCTGGGGAAATTTGGTGCTGTTCGATCCAGCTCTGCCACCGGAGCATACGTGTCTGTACGGGGTCCTCGACAGCCCGAGATATCCCGAGCAGATTTTGTCACGCATAGTTGGTTACTTGGTTGGATTTTGTCCCGAGCAGATCTCTGTTCTTCTTCTGTTCCTCTCTGTTCTTCTGTTCTTTTTTTTGTTGACTCAATTCCAGCCATAAAATTCCAGTGACAACCAAACAGTTGAATTGGAATTTGACTCAATTCCCTTTCCATCTGGGAAATGGAATTGCTTGTCCAATTCCAATTCCAGGAAACTTTCCTACATCCAAACACAGTGTAAGGATGAAGCTGTAAGAGCATCTCTAGCAGAAACCTTAAAACTGGTCAAACTTGTAAATTTGCAGTTTTTGTTGAAAAAACTTCCCGAATAGAGTCCATAAAACTGGTCAAAACCTTAAAACTTTTAAGGGCGCCTGTAGAGTCGTAGCCAAAACCTAGGAATATAGAGATTTGGAGGCAATTTAAGGATTCCTTTAAGGGTGCCTCGGAACTAGTCAACGCTCGCAAGATGGAATCTCCACCGTGCGTTCCCCATCGTGCGGCCGCACGTCACCGGCCGGCAGAGGAGCGCGTGAAGTCGGCCGGCCGGCGGAAGCGCACGCACGGGTCCAGGTCCGCCTCGCCGGGAGCTAGCTAGTACGGTAGCTTGCTCAACGCGAGCTAGCTAGCTCCTGGATCGATCAAGCTCAACGCGAGCACAGCTATCCTCTGCATCGATCGATTCTTTTCCTACAAGTAGTACAAGTAGGTAGCTAGCTCAACGCGACGGTGCCAGCGCTTTACCACGCGGGGGCACACGGGTAGCTAGATCGATCCGGGCGAGAGGAAGAAGAAGATGTTGGAAAAGAATATAAGGGAATATTCGATTTTACAGTTTAAGTTTAAGTTTGAGGGTGATGTTCTGCCGCAGCCCAAATTGACCCTTAAACCACCCAAAACGCGAACATTAAAACACGTTTACGGTTAAGCATTTTAAGGGCTCTATTAGAGATGCTCTAAGGAAATAGCAATATCAGATCGATTTAGAAATAGCTATTTCTCATTTCGCATCCGTGGCCGTTCGATTGAGATCTTTTTGTACTTTTATACTTGTTTAAAACTGGGTTTCAGATCGGATGATTCTTACCTCTTTTTATAAAAAACTTTTTTCTAATTTTGTTCTTCTAGGGTTCTAAATGTTCAGATCTGGTGATTGTTTGCAGCGACTTAGAAACATAGCAAAATCGAAAGAGGAGTTTTAGTTCCGTTTCACTATATTTTTCTGTGACCTCTGGAATTAGAACATCTCCCGCGGCACCCTCCAAATAGCCCCCAAAAACCCATTGGGGTCCGGACACTAAAAATCACCCCAGCAGCACCCCCAATGACTCGACCCAAGCCAAATCGTGTCCGGCACCCCCGAAAGGGTCTCAAAACTTGGAGTCCCTCTCGGGGTGCCGGACATGGGGCGGACATGCCCTCCGACAGGTCTGGCCCACCCATCATAGAGACAACGAGGGCGCGACCTGATTCATTCACTCCCCACCCCCTCCTTCTTTCACCTCTAACCGGCGATTCGCATCATCGCCGCCACTCTCGTCGTCGCCTGCTAGATTCGCATCTCGGGGCCCAAGCCGCAACGCTCACCCAGGCCTGCTTGCCGCCGCTCCCCGCCGGTCTCCGACCTCGTCATGCGCCGGCGCAGCTAATTCAGCCCGGTACGCCTCTTCCACCCTCCCGCCGCGCACGCAAGCTGTTCGACCATTTGTTCAAAGGTTGATTTCATTGATTGCTCTATTGTGGCCTTGTTTCAATGCTTTGATTCGTCCATTAGGCTATGGACAACGACGATGAGCTCATGTTTTTTGAAATGATGGCGGAGGACGCCGCCCTCGTGGCCGATGACGACGAGAATGAGATGGTCATGGCCGCTATCCTAGATGCGGCAGTCGAGGCAGAGTTCGTGCCGAAGCGTGGAGGATTGGCAATGGGACGGGTGCCCAACAAGAACCGCACAGAGCAACGGGGCACATTCTCTTGTACACCGACTACTTTGCCGAGCACCCGGCGAACTTTCCTCATGAATTTTGCCGGGGCTTTAGGATGAGCAGGGACGTGTTTAGGAGGATCGTTCATGGTGCTCGGGAGTACGACGACTACTTTGAGCTGAAGAAAGATTGCACCGGACTCCTTGGGTTTTCATCCCTTCAGAAATGCACGGCTGCCATACGGTGCCTTGCTTATGGACTTCCCACCGATTTGTTGGATGACTATCTCCGAATGTCTGAGTCCACAGCCGTCGAAGCTACCTACAGGTTTTGTCGGGAGTTGTGAAGGTGTTTAGAGTGGAATATCTGAGATCACCAAATGAGGATGACACAGCTCGTCTCTTGGCACAAGGCTAAGCAAGAGGATTTCTGGGATGCTTGCAAGCATCGATTGTATGCATTGGAATTGGAAGAACTGTTCCTTCGCTTGGCAGGGAATGTACAAGTCAGGACATAATGGATCGTGCAGTGTCATCCTTGAGGCCGTGGCAGATTACGACCTTTGATTTGGCATGCATTTTTCGGCACGGCCTGCACGCAATGACATCAATGTGCTCCAACGCTCCCCGGTGTTTCAGAAACTTTGTGACAGCCTAACTCCGACATTCAAGTATGTGATCAATAGCCATGAGTACAACAAGGGGTACTACCTTCCCGACGGCATCTATCCTGATTGGTCAATATTTGTGAAGACTATCCGCAACCCTGTCGACGAAGCAGGCTGTCATTTTGCAAAGAGGCAGGAGACCATCCACAAAGATGTGGAGCGGGCATTTGGTGTGCTCCAGGCCAGGTTTGCCGCCGCTACCATTGTCTTTCATGGTCGCTAGATCAAATGTGTGAGATCATGAGTGCTTGTGTTATCATGCACAACATGATCATTGAGAGCGAGCGTGATACGAGGAGGCAACTACTCAGCGATGTGTTTGATTTCCAGGGGCCTATGGCCCATCCACATCCGGGCGTGCCGACGTAGTACTCAGAATTTCTTGCCATACATCGAGAAATTCGTGATGGAACAAGGCATATCCAGCTGCACAATGACCTCGTGACGCACTTGTGGGCGATGAAAGCAAACAACGTCACAAATCAAGCGGCTATTTGAACTTTGCATTAGTGTTTCGAACTTTAATTCGTGTTTGAACTATGCATTCATGTTTAAACTTAGCAAGAACCACTGCACTTGTGTTGTAATAATTTGAATTCCATGTCATTTTCTATCTTTGAATTCATATTGAAATGCAAGAACCGCCTCCCGTGTGGTCTTTTCTAGATTTTTTTTGGAGTTTGTGTTTGGGGTGCGCCGTTGTGGGCTACACCCCCAGTTGACCGGACAGATGTCCGGCACCCTCCAATTGGGCCTCAATTGGGGGTGCCGGACACGAATTTGGAGTCCCCCGGTGGAGATGCTCTTATGTTGCAATATGTCCTATTCGCTAAGCCAACAAAACAACATCATTACTATACAAAAATACTAATGGTGGACATGCGTACTCATGAATCTCAATTTCCAAGCATCTCTAAAATCACATTTCAATGTTCCAGAAAATTTGAAATAAATCACGCATCTACATATTGCATTCATACTTACTATTGCAAAATCTCCAGAAAATAAAACCTTTTTTGCACAGTACAAATCTGAATGAGTGTTGTACACTTTGTCTTTATTCGCACAAGTGGCACAACCTATTTTTGTATTTTAGTTGTTAAACTTGACATGCACATACCTACATACATTATCTACATGTATGATTTATGCTGTATTTTCTTTCGTTTTATTTAGTTTATTCCCCGATTTCACCGTTTATCAGGAATCACATATAACATGTCCATCAAATCCGCGTTACATTACTATAAAACTACATTATACTACCCCTCCGTGCAAAAATAACTGTCTTAGATTTGTCAAAAGATGAATATATCTAAACATGAAACATGTATAGATATATCCAATTTTGGTCAAATCTGATACACTTATTTTGAGACGGAGGGAGTAGTATTTTACTCATCAATGGAAAAAGGTGCAGCTAGAAAGCGTGCCCCGTGGGCGAGCACACGTGCCCACACGTAGGAGTTAGTTGTGATCAATGATTTTACGTAGGGCGGAACAAGGTCAAAAGCTTGTTTCCCGGCTCAAGTGATAGAGATTATCATCTCATACTCACAATCAGAAATTTTGACAGAACAAACCACATCGACGAACGTAATGTCAAAAAGGACCACCTGCAAAAATATTTGTCAAAAAGGACCACCTCAGGCGTGGCGGCAGGCGCCCCAGGCGACACGTGGCGCCTGCCGCCACGGACGGAGGCGACAGGAGAGGCCGCCTGGGTCGCTGGCGGCACGTTGCTGCGAAACGGATTCCCAGCGCGCTGAACGGAATCTCCTTCCGCGTGAGTCCCAGCCGCCTGGGCCCGTTGCGGCATGCTGAGGTGGCGGATAGGCCGCCTCGGCCGATGGCGGCACGTCGCCTGCTTCCCGACAGCGCGTGCAGGCCGCGCGGGAAAAGACTGACGCGGACGAGCTGTGGCGGCACGTCGCCTCGCCCACGAGCTGTGCCACCGACAGCGTGTGCAGCACCATGACTCAAAACGTGATCGTGTGGGCCAGCCGCCTCGGTTGCATCTTGCATGCATGCACGCTTGCTCCTCTTGACCTAGGCACGTGGGGCTGCTTCGTAGCGTGTGGCTGCTCCTCTTGAGCCACGGGCAAAATCGACAATTCTGACTCTGACACGAAAGTTCAGCGCAAAATGAACCAACTTTGAAAATTTAGCCGGATCTAACCCTTTTTCGTACCGCTCAACATAGGGGCGGTAGATTACACGGGGTACCGCCGTGGTCATTGGCGGTACGGGTCCTGGTCCACGCTTCGCTCGGGCCGGTTGACTGAGCTGACGTGGCGGTACCGCCGATGTTAGAGGCGGTAGAGTTAGAGGGATACCGCCGTGTCCGTCGACGGTACACCTAAGCACCGTACCGCCCGGATAGCCGGCGGTACCGTTCGGCACTTAAGTGGCCGCAGCCACGCCCCCAGCCTCTCATTCATCCCCACTACAATCTCATTCATCCCCTCTTCCCCTCTCTCCTCCACACTCACATCTCTCTCAAATCCCTCCAAATCAGAGGACATAGCTCGTGGAATCGGGCCATCTCCATCCTCTGAGGTAGTCCCTCTCAGATCTCTCGCTTTTTGTTGGTTGGATTTGTGTTACTTTGTGGCATTGTGTAGTTTGAGGCAAACCCTAGATTTGTTGATTTGTCCTAAATCTATTATTTGAATTGGTGCATTGCGGGTTATATGTTGTTTGTGACTTGTAGAAATCATTGTGGTTAGATAGATTCATGTGTTTTTCTTACCCACAATTATGGTTGAGTCTAGGGTTGGAGGTAGTGGTTAGCACACATGTATAATTTAGATTATTGTGGTGTGTTTGCTATTACACATCAATGTGATACATTTGTGTGTCTTGTCATTTAATTATAGATGGCAAGAATCGTGAATGTCCATCATGTTGACAAAGAAGCATTTTTTACTAACAATGAAGAAGAGATTGTTGACAATGGAGAAAAAGTTATGGTATTTGCCAATAGTCCGACATATGCCGAGGTTGTTGCAAGAGTACGGGAAGTTTTCGAATGGATGGATCCTAGGGAGAAGGTTGAACTAGATGGAAGGTATTTTGTTGGATCGGGACACCGTCCGCGGAAAAAAAAAACCTTTGACATGCGAGTTAGATTGGGGGGCATACAAAGAGGTTGTGGCGGCTTCCAAAGACAAGTCGCTCGAGTTATTTGCTACCAAGGTTGGCGGTGATCGGTTGCATTTTGACTTGAACCGGTGTGCCTCCCCCACACATGATGCAATGACCCCCACTCGAAATGTGTCACTTGATGATGCGGTCGAGTTGAATAATATGAGCCAACCTCCTTTGAGCCAACAAATTGACTTGGAGATGAATGATGACGACCAAGTCGATGAACAAGAAAAATATGTCAATGTGGATCATGGTTATGGCTTTGGCATTGACGATGAAGATAGGGAGGAAGGAGACATGGAGGGTGATGTGTCCGAGCGGGAGGATGAGTATCATGACATTTATATTGGAGATGTAGAGGCACAAGTCGAGGAGGATGGCATTGACCGTGACACCTTCTATCGCCGTTGCTATGCCTCCGACTCGGAGGACGAGGGCCCAGAAGAAGTGGACGAAGATGGGTTCACGGCGAGAGAAGCCCAAGCCTTTTTAAAAGTGGTAGGCCGGGATCACCGAATTCCATTATTTCGTGATCTCACGCTTGCCGATAAGGCTATGGTGGATGGTGGCAAGTATAAAGATCTAGAAGCAACCCAAGCTTCATACAACAAATTCATACAACAAATTCATACAACAAGGTATCACATAAGTCATACAGTCACATAGTTCGACACTTGGTATAATTATTACATATTGTCACTTTTTCCTTCCCCTCTTGGCTGCCAACTTGCGGTCTATTTGTCCAACTGGACTGAACATTTTCTTCTGGTTTCGGTTTCTTACGGGCGGTTGGCTCGGCTGAGTTGGTTGTGGTGCATCCTTCATCTGTGACAAAGTCATCTCCTCCCAGCTCGGGTCCTGCTCGTCCTCTTCTTCCTCTGATTGCTCCTATTCATCTTCCTCCGAGTGCTCCTGCTCCTCCTCCTCCGACTGCTGCTCCTCCTCGCCCTCCTCGTCTTCGTCCTCCTCCTCCGACTGCTGCTCCTCCTCGCCCTCCTCGTCTTCGTCCTCCTCGTCGTCTGTCTCATGGGCTTCGGTTGCCTTTGCACCGTGGCAGGCAAGCATAGCCGCTAGCCGACGAGATCGCTCCATTAACCTCTGCAAAACAAACAAAGGTGCATACATCAATAGCACTACCATACTGCACACCACCCGGACTCCACTCATGGATATATAAAAATGCATACCGTCCACACTAATGTAACCGTAAAGAAATGGCGGGCTTTCTGATCTCTCTCCGTGAGGAGAAAATTCCTAGGATTGATGCTCGATTAGATAGTTGATTTGATTTTCTATTACTAGAGCTTGGCAGTGAAGACAGTGCACAACTTCGTACCTTTCCGGCATAAACCGTATATCTCAGAGAGGTCGTATTTCTGTGGGTTGGTAGTAATGGAACTCGATTAATATGGGCGGTACCGTTCCAAAATCGAATGGCCAAGACGTAAAGCTAACATATAAGGATGAAATCACATTGAACGTCATCATAAAACAGAGATGGCGCCAGGCGAGGGTGCCGCTATGCCCCGCAGCTCTGCAGCGGCCGGCCTCCAGACTATGCAAAAGAATCGAGGCGTGATTTCCATCGTAAGAAGATCGACTTGTAGAAGTCTAAAAATGGGGAGCAAAGGAAGAGGCAGGAGGCTAAAGGAAATAGGAATGTAGGAAATCTATGCCATGGTTTCCCTAAGATTTGTCTCAGACTCCACCGTACCGGGCATATGCGATAGAGAATGTGCCGCCTCGTTAACGCTCCGAGTAAGCTCCAGGCCCTAAAAACATGGAAGACAATTTAGTCACAAATAGACATGACACATTAAATTTAAGTTCAATTTGTGTCCTACCACACGGTTGAAAATGGGTGCGTAGTCCCTAGATGTTCCTGCGCTCTCCTTAACCGCCAAATTATATTCATTATCACCATCTTCGGTGCCTAAATCTAGACAATCTTGTGTGGTCCAAGTGGGCTTTAGCTTAAGGCGGTGTTGTTCTTCATGCCAAGCAAGGTGCGCCTCATATTCGCTCTCCCTAACCATTGTACCGTCCAGTTCATGGTACTTTTCTCTATCATTCCACATCTCAATCCACTGGTTGTGTTTAAGATCCCATTCCTTCACTTTTGGGCACCTCTTCCGATCAATCCTATGCACAAATAACAAACATATCATCAACAATTCATATTGACAAGTCAAATGTTTACCCGGGCATTCCAACACTAACCTATGAAGATCAACACTTGTGCTCTGGCTTGCCGGCGGGGTTCGTTGCCTCCTTCCAAATTGTGTTGCAACTCGTTGTGGGAGGTGCCACTCGACGGCATAGAAACATATCATCGGACACTTAATGCGCCATAGGTTCTCGTCACGCGTACACATCGCGTTGAGACGGAAACCCCTTTCCCGAGAGTATGGCCTCCATATGACCTACAAAACAAAAAGCATTAGTTTCAATGCTAGATGTCACAAAGGTGTGTCAAATTTAATGTTACAACAACATACCAAGTCGTAAGACAGCGTGTCAAGCTCATTGGTATAGCTCTTGTAACGGCCCATGGACAAGTCTTTGTACCCCTCCACTCTATCCCATGTGTACACGACAGTTGGCAGCCGCCATTCATCATCACCATCAAGGTCATAATCCCATGGAGTTGGTGGGAGTTTGCGAGGACGTCCAACCGGAATCCGCTCCCACATCCAAATCGTGAGGGGCCAGGCAGCGCCGTTTAGCGAGGCTCCCTTTCCCTTCTTACGACATGCATGGTCCAGCTGCACAATATCAATCATGTCAAATGCCAAATGAAAGTAACATACACAAGCAAGGTATGCAAATAAACTACCTGACGGTAAAGAAAGGCTAGACCTGCCGACCCCCAGCTGTACTTGACGTTCCAATCACGTAATGGGTCAAGCCACATCCACGAGGCCGTGTCCCCTGACCCATCTGGAAAGATCACCCGGGCTAACACATACCACCTGTATGCCCGGGCATACTGCTACACCATCGGTGCATCGGCATCCGCCGGGCATGGCCCAAACTGTCGAAGCCACGAATACGATACACCCGCTGACCTAGTATCTTTCAATCCTTCCGGCGGCACCGGTGGTAATCTGCCGGTGAGACCAAGAACCCGCTGGCGCCACCCGACAAGATCCACCCTCCCAGTCAAAGCGGCTCCGTCGATCGGAAGAGCCGTGATCATGGCAAAATCCTCAAGAGTGACCGTCATCTCTCCACACGGCAAATGGAAACTATGTGTCTCGGGCCTCCAACGATCAATAAGGGCGGTTATGGCCGTGTGGTTGAACGCCGGAGGCTTACGCCTGAACTGAAGGACAAATGGGAGAAGGCCAGCCTCCTCAAAGTATGGCTCGTACCGATCATCGTAGGGCATGTCCTCCGCACTATGGCCCCTCATGCGCATAGGACCGATAGGCTGCGAAAGAAACAAACATGATGTGGTCACTATCTTTGTAATTGCAACAAAAAAATAGGAGAACATTATTTACCTTCTCAGCTAAGTCCATATCTCCCCTCTCGATAAGCCGGACACGATGTTCCTTGTCGTACACCAAATCAAGCCCAGGGTAATAACGTTCCGGCGGGCCATCCATCCTAATGCAAAACATTCTCGTAAATGACCACAAAGAATTGCTCAAGAAACAAGATCAAATAAAACATCATCTACAGAAAATCATCTAGATTCGGCTTCATTTCATCTACAAGCATATCATCTTGAGCATTAGACATCATCTACACCAAAACATCAAGAGCATCTACTGTTTGAACAAATTTAGCATCTAGTTTCGGCCAATACAAAGAATCTAACCTAATCATCTAGAATCGGCCAAGTTTATACCATCTACAACAAACATATCATCTAAGGTTTGAACAAATCATCTACATTTTCCTTTCATCATCTAGGGTTTCAACAATCATCTAGATTCGGCCTAATTTATGGACGAAATTGAGAGAGCTAAGGGAGGGGAGGCTTACCTGATGGGAGAGAGGCCTCGCGCCGCGCCGCCGCCGTCTGTTCACACCGCCACTGCCGCCGCCGAACGGAGAGGGAGAGGGGAAAGCTCGCGCCGCCGCCGCCGCCGCCGTCTGTTCTTGGGGGCAAGGTGGATTACGGGAGAGAGGCCTCGAGCCGCGCCGCCGCCGTCCTATCAAGCCGCCACTTCCGCCGCCGCCGGAAGGTCGCGCCGGAGGGGAGAGGGGACAGGTAAGGTCGCGCCGCCGCCGCCGTCTGTGGAAGAAGAGGAAGAAGGGAAGATGGATGCGGGCTGGGTTAGGGCGCTCGAGCCACTTAACTGTCTCCAACGCGTACCACCAGCACAAGCGGCGGTACCGTGCTGGAGGCTACCGCCAGGGCAATTGGCGGTATCCCTCTAACTCTACCGCCTCTGACATCGGCGGTACCGCCACGTCAGCTCAGTCAACCGGCCCGAGCGAAGCGTGGACCAGGACCCGTACCGCCAATGACCGCGGCGGTACCCCGTGTAATCTACCGCCCCTATGTTGAGCGGTACGAAAAAGGGTTAGATCCGGCTAAATTTTCAAAGTTGGTTCATTTTGCGCTGAACTTTCGTGTCAGAGTCAGAATTGTCGATTTTGCCTGAGCCACGCATGCATGCACCGTCGAAGGATTCTGGCTCCTATTTTAGAGATATTTTTTTGAAGGAAAAAAAACACACGCACGCATGCATGCGTAGACTAAGTTTGCTCTGAAAACAACTCGCGCAGCCTGCCGCCAGTGCAAGCCCGGCCAAAGGACCGAATCAGTCTCTGGCACGGTCGGTAGCCTGGCCAAAGGCCGCCAGCGGCCGAGGCGGCCTATCCGCCACCACAGCATGCCGCCACGGGCCCAGGCGGCTGGGACCCACGCGGAAGGAGATTTCGTTCAGCGTGCTGGGAATCCGTTTCGCAGCAACATGCCGCCAGCGGCCTCTCCTGTCGCCTCCGTCCGTGGCGGCAGG
This sequence comes from Poa pratensis, assembly GCA_947311845.1. NCBI lineage: Eukaryota > Viridiplantae > Streptophyta > Magnoliopsida > Poales > Poaceae > Poa > Poa pratensis. The sequence continues at coordinate 14,485,081 of CAMZMU010000045.1, forward strand.
CGCCACGTGTCGCCCGGGGCGCCTGCCGCCACGCCTCAAGTGGTCCCTTTTGACAAATATTTTTGCAGGTGGTACTTTTTGACATTACATTCGTTGATGTGGTCTATTCTGTCAAAATTTCCAAAATTACAAGAAAAAAGTCAACATCTTGCATCCCACTTTTTCATGAATTAACAACACCTTCTCTTTCCGGCCAATTTGCATCACTCAAGTGAAACACAATCGACTTCAACAATCTATATACTACCTCCATTCCATAAAACAAGACATATACTTTTAGTCAAAGATCAACGTAGCGTAACTTTGACCAATCTTATACACAAAATATTGAATATTTACAAGATTTAAGAAACATACTATGAAACTCTATGGCGAGTCTATTAATATAATCTGGTGTTCTAAGATGGTTTGTCTTTATTATAGATCAAACTTACTATACGTCGACTTTTGGCTAAATTTATATGCCTTCTTTTAAGGAATGAAGGGAGTAAAACCCTAGAAATATTGTGGCCATCGGATAAAGTGACTTTTCTTCTAGAGATTAAGATGTACTTTATTTCAACTTCTACACATGTCATTAGTCCAAGAATTTCACATGTACAGAGTATGCCTGACACGCAAATGCAAGACTGCGTAGAAGGATAGAAATGGTAAAAAAAACAGTGAAACACTTTGTCCTAAACTAGCCGCCACCAGAGAGGTGACTAGGGAGGCGACTCCTTCTTCCTCCGATCTCCACCGGTGAAGCAGCTGGGTCCCAGTCCCTCCGCTTGAAGGAAGAGGGGACCCGTTTCCTCCATTCTGGCTTGGTAGTTAGGGTTAGGATAGTTTTGACATGGTGCGTCGATGGCTGGTGGGAGCGGCGCCCGGAAAATAAATCTCTCTCAACTCCACTCCCACAACGGCGTACGTCGTCATTCATGACCGTGTCTCGGAGTTGATTGCATTGTGTGTTTGCCGATTCAGATCGATGGCTTTAGGGTTCATGGATGGTGACGGCGAGGCGGCGACAGCGGCGATTCCATCAGATGGGTCTTTCCTCCTACTCTGCCCCATTGTCAGATTCTTTCAACGGAAATGGGATCGGGTTAAGATGTGATATGTCTCTATTCTCTTTGCTGGCTGCTACGGTGGTGTCGAACGAGAGATAAGCCTTGGTTTGTCGCATAGATTTATCCTATATTTTTTGTTCTGTAAGGTTGATATTTATGCACCTTATAACTTGATCTTTATTTTATATAATTGAGACATGTATTACAGAAAGAAAAAAGAATGATACAAATGGACATCTATCTGGCACGACAAACACATCACACTATGGAAAGGAAACAAATGCAAAGTGGTCCTATGATTTCCTTGCATCGCCTCCAAGACAACAACTCGAGAAAGAGACGAGAGTTGTGACCAGCGAGAACAAAATGGAGGAGCAAAAAAAAGTATGGCGCCACCGCCTCACCAACCACGTTAAGGTACACAATACCCACCGTCTAGACAAGGCTACATGTGCATGACCCCACACGATCCTCGACGACGGGGGATACGTCGTCGAGATGGGCCGAAAGGAGGGAAACATTTTTTCTCTGGCCGTGCAAACCTGTATGTAGTGCCCGTCACGTGAAAATAGAGAACCCCCTCCCCCCGTCGCCAGAGCTGTAGACGGATGAGGGGGATATGTGGCGATGCCGACCTCGACAGCGGTAGCGAGGTTGCCTCATTTTTCACCTTTAATGTGTTCTTCTTATCTCTTTACTTATTATAGAAGAATTGATCAAGAGTTTTGTTGTACACGCAGCTTTAGTGTCTTCGGTTATTTTCTTGGTAACCGGTAGAGAGAACAAACGGTAAAATGTGAAAATAAAACTGAACACACCCACACACATGAGGCACTAAACAAAATCTCGGAGGCTAGTGTGAGAATCCGAGAAGATGAGAACTGAAGTGCCAGCTTTCCTTTCGCGGGCTGCGGTTACCCGAGTCGGCCGGTTACGAAACTTCACCTCCTTGCCATGTTCATTCTCTCTGATATCTGCGTCCATCTTCAAAATAGTGGTACGGTTTACTCCCAACACAGCCGCACCCTTTGATCCCTGTGAATAACTGTGCCAGCGAATGCGAACCTGACGGCGCCTCGCTCCACCGAGCCCCAAACTTGATGTATAGTTGTACTGCCGGAAGCCACCATCACAGTTGAAAGCATCTCTGGGTTCTCACCAACATTCGGGTGGCTTCTCCAATTGAACGTGTTCCTTGTGCTTCACCAGACCCAGAGCAGGAATCAGATCCTCAGTTGCAGCTCATGATCAAAGCTTCAACTGCCTCTTCAACTAATCCCTTCCTGATCTGCACTTATTAAGATCTGACACGAGCATCTTCCAGGTCGAGGAAGCTCCAACATCTACCGGCCATCCTACTTCCTAGGAAGACACGGCAGAGCCAAAGCTAAAGCAAAAAAACGCAACCAAGCTGGACTTCATCTGCCAGATCTTGTGCCACCGGAAACTATCCGTCTTGGCAAGTGAGGTAGAGGAGTCCTGGTTGATTGTACGACCTCTCATCTCAGTGCCCAGCATATAAGTAGACTTGACAGCAAAAATTCATGTTCTGCCCAGAGAAGATGTGTAGAGCTCACCAAGGTTTCTCTCAGTTCTCCTATCAAAAGTGTGAGTCAGAATGGATGCCGAGTTTGCAACATTAGAAAAAAAAATCAGCTACAAAATCCAAAAGTTGAAAGATTTCCTTCCTGAAACAGAAGTTCAAGACTCCATCCTGACAGGTACCCACATATTTACATATTCTGAATCCCCATCAAGGCACGGAAAATAGAACTGAATTAATACTGGAGACATTTTTATTTTATAATAGTGTGGATAATCTTGGACACTGCAAATTTAGCAGTGTATGAATCATATGTAGTTACCTCCTTACCTAATAATATAGATATACCCACCGACAGACATGTTGCCGTCCCAAATTAAGATTGCATGGGAAGGGCAAGCAGGTCTACTCCTTGTGTATCTTGGAGCCAACTGTTTCAGTCGATTATTGCAACCATCGTAGCGTATCTTGTGATTAATGTTATGCAACCTTTGGAAATTATATCCATCGATGAACATTACTCTAAAATTTTGTTTTCACTGAACATATGCCATCGGAAGCATCTTTGGTGAGTTTTAGCAGGGGAATACTTTGATTCATCGATCAGAAAAGAATGATACACATATTCTGATATGTAGCAGTACAGTGGATAGTTACCCTTCTTGAATCTTTAAATACAATCGCAACACAACATTGCATCACTAAACACATCAATTTGCTACTAATGTTAGATTGCCAAATAGGTGCCAATGTCCTGCAAAGACTTATAGTACTGTTCAAAGCCACGATTTGGGCTGAACAGGCTTTGCAAAATCAATAATGTAGTTTTGTGGTGAGATACAACAGCAGAAAAATATACATGCAGTTTTATGATGAAATATCACATCTGCAAGCACTGAATAACTAATTCGTTGTTGACCATGCTTTAGTCCCAAATACCTTACCTTTTTGTCTAAAAGCATATAGCTTACCTTTTCAAGTTTGAATTTTTTTCAGTGGAAGTAAAATCAGCTGAAAGATTTAGGAACAAAGATAATCTATCTTAGAGGCACCCAACAGAAGCATAAGCATCTGAGCTGCAAATTTGGTACTAACTGACATGAACATTCCAGAACACACAAGTAAGATTATCTGTTTTATCTGGTATTGGCAGCACCAAATCACACCTAAAATAGATACTATAGCAACAACAAACATCCAGTTAGGCAATGAACACCGAACCAGGAGTTACCAGCTCACTACACAGAGTGAATATTTTGTTGCAGCATTCGCGTTCTTGGTTCATCAAATTTGAATCTAGTCGGCAATTCCCCCTACAAGCGGCTGCATAGTCTTCAGCGAGGTGTGGCGCTGCTTCCTTGTGAGGACATATGTACTTTTCCACGAATACCTTCTCGCTGAAGGCAATTGTACTAAAGTAGTCCTGGTAATGATCTAGCAATCCATTTGCCTTTAGAAACTTCACTACATAGTACCTTGGCCTGAGCCGGCCCTCCAAGCTGTAAGTGAGTATTGTCGGCCGACAAGCAATGTACTGCGGTTACAACCCCACGTCGTAGATGAGGAACTCGGACTTGCGCTGCAGCATGTCCTTAGAGCTCACCAGCACCATTGGGGCCTTACAAACAGCAATGCCCGCCTCAGCATCCGACCAGCTCAACATTTTCTTCAAGTGCTCCACTTGGGCAGCGATTTTCTCCTCGCTGAGGAATGCAACAGCCTGCAGCACTTGCCTGAACATCCCAGAGCCACGTGGTACACCGAGTCCTTCGGCACGCACGACCATCGCCTGGACACGCTCCAGGTTGGTCGAGAGCATCCTCGGCAAACGGATGCACAGCTTGGCAATATCGCAAGTACTTATCCCGCACTCCCGTAGGAACGCGACATTGGGCTTCACCACTCTCTCAAGGTCGGACGTGAGAAGTTTAAGCAGCGCTTGTGTACCCGGAGGAGGTTCTCGCAGGAGCCAAAGAGTTGCAGGTAGTAGGGTAGACTGGAGACGATGGATCTACATCGGAATCTGTTGGGGGCGATCGAGACGAGGCAGGCGACCTCAGAGCGCGATAGACCGAGATCGGTGAGCCCGACAACGACGGGGGACAGAGTCGTCTCCACTTTTGCGCAGAGTAACCGCGGGTCCTTGGCGACGGCGGCGGCCACGTCCGCGCTGGAGAGGCCGAGGCCGGCGAGGAAGGCGAGGACGGCGTCGGGATTGGAGGGGGACTTGAGGTGGGAGATCTTGGTAGAGGCCTTGAGAGCCTGGGGTCGGGTGAGGCCGCAGGTTTCGACGAGGTACTCCTGGACGGCGAAGCTAGGGCTGGGTGCAGCCGCGGAGAGGAGTCGGTGAAGTGGGGAGATGGGAGGGGCGGAGGGAGACGAGAAGAGGTGGGAGAGTATGCTGCGCCGGAGCTGGAGCATGGTGGTGCGCCGGCGGCGAGGGAATGGGGAACGGAGGTGCAGGAGTGGGAGACTCGACTCGTGAAGACGAACCACGTCTGACGTTGACCAAGTAGACCCACGCGTCAGTCTCCTGCTGCCTGCCATAGAGACTCTTCTCTTGATAGGTGCAAAAATAAATAATGTGAGACGTATATGCCCTGTACTTTCAAAGTTTGCAGACTCAACTTTTTCATCTACCGATGATATTCTGGTTCGATTCTAAGGGCATGTACAATGGGGTGACATCAGCCTTCTCTTAGCGTTGACACGTAGGATATTTGTCTAGTTGGCGGAGAGAGAATGAAGAAAGGGGAGGCTACCTTCCCTTAGCTAAGAGATGATCTCTTACGAAATAAGGGAAGACTAATTTCACCATTGTACGATTTGTCTTCCCTTAGAAATACAATTTCCTACTAAAATGTAATTAATTCACATTAATTGCTAGGGATGGCAGTAAGAGATAATGCATTGTACAACTTATAATTTTGCTTTCTCTAAATGATGTGGATGACTAAGAGAAGGTGCGCCTTCTCTACCATTGTACATGCCCTAAATAGCATGCCAATATCAGATATGCAAAGTACACAATGGCAACATTCAGTCGACACTAAATTCTGATACACAATTCCTGAAATGAGCATAAAGAAGGACAAAGTATGTATTTTTCCTTTTTTGAGGTTGCAACTTCATTTCATACATTTTAAATCAACATGTTAACCAACAGAAACTAATTTATTGAATCTGGAAAGAGGGCAGCTACAAAATCGGTGCTATCTTCTTTTTTCTGCAAATAGTCATAAAAAAATTCCCATAATATCTCTCCTATCTAAAAGAAGAGTTTTGTTCCTTAGTCTGCCACAAAAAAAAATCTTTCGTCCAACTCTCCCCTACGCCTCCATCACATTTTTATTTTCCCGCACACACTTGGAATTTAATCGAGACTTAATTACCGAATCCAATTTGTCGGGAAACTTTTTCTGCAGTTTAATTAGCCCGATTGTTTGCCCTCCTTTCCCCCACTCGATTCCGCATCTCCTCGCTGCCACCAGCGCCTCCGCGTTACTATGGTCTCGTGCTCGTGCGCAGCATGGGATGCCACCGTCCTCATTCTCGGCGAGCACGAGGCGGCGGGGCTCAATGCTGGACAGAGCCGCGGTTCCGGCACGCGCTGCGGCACTATGCCGTCGTCGGCTTGGTGTGAGTTGCCCCGCCGTCGCCATGGTGTCCGCCGTCGTCGGAGGCTGCTGTGCACCGCCGCCAAGCCTATGGCGTACTGGCCACAACCTCGTGGGACTGCAGCACGCCAGCCACCGTCGCGTCGGGCTGGAGTTCCTCGTCCGCCACGCTGGGCCGCCCTCGCGTCGGGCTGGAGCGCGTCGGACCGGGGCTCTCACCGCCTCGAGCAGCCGTCTCCCGGAGCCGGCAGCCGCGGAGGGCGCCGTTCTCTGCCGCCGCCAAGCGGACGAGTCGCACCAAGCCGACGACGGCGGCAGCGGGCAGGGGGATGGCATCGCTGTCTCCGGTGAGTAAAGGAGGAGGAGTAGCAACCGTGCGTCGTTGAAGAAGAGAGCAGCCGTTCGTCGTTGAACAAGAGAGCAGCCGTGCTCGCCATGGCTCTAGGCGCTGCGGTAGGAGTAGCAACAAAGCTGGGAAAACTGAAAACGGTCTCGACGGTTTGGTCCGGGTTCAGACCAAACCATGAACGGGCTTAGCGCGGGAGATACTCAACGCAGTGGCACGAGATGTTCGCCATATGGAGGGGATGCATCGAGGACGGCTGTTTCTGGAACACCGGCGTCGGCGACAGGGAGGCGATGCAGGGGCGCATGATCGCGGTGACGTTCTCGCTGTCAATTATAGTTTGCACCCACAATGCGACGGACAGGACCTCACGCTCCGGTGTCTGGACGCCCGCCGGCCAAGGCGTTGGAGGAAGCACGATGGTGTCCGTCCACAATAGCGTCACATTGTCTGCAGATCTGAACAGGATGTCAAAAAGCAAGAAATGATCTTTTTCATCTCATTTTTCTGGTTCAAACATACCCAAACAAGTTAGGATGTTGAAGTGATTCTTGTAGGCGCTAGCCTAGCTAGCTCTCTTTCTCTCACTCGCCGGACAGAGGTAGAAGAAAAACCGGAGGAGACAACACAGAATTTTGTCGGCGAAGAACGCCGCCACGGGCGCACCAACGCCCTACTCTTGTTCTCTTTTACGTTGGCTCAAACATACAAGCAGTACACGGGATGGTTATATAGGCGGAGCACGCACGCACGCCGCGCTCCACTCCTGCCCATGTACGCCCACCACGCGCTCCACTGCGCATGCATGATCTGCTTGCCCGGCCGCGCGCATGGCGCGCCACTACGCGCACTACACGCCAGCTCCAACAGATTGCCTGGCTCCCCGCTACTCCCGCTCAGCTGGACGTGACTACACACCGGCCTCCGGGTTGAGCCTGGACACACACACACGCACACACGCGACTGACACGGTTTATTGGCTAACAATTCTCAAGTTGCATCTGTCCACGGTACGAGTACCTCCCTCGCTGTTCATCTTGTCCAACTATTTTTACTGACCTTTTTTTTTTTTTGCGGGTAAAAGTGGTTTATATATTAATCAACAGGGCTTACAAGCAGGTCTTGTTCGAAAATCGGAGACAAAAGCTCCGGTCCCGAGCCAAACCAGATATCTGTGCATAACTCTGTCCTCGCAAAGTTTGCGAGACAGTGACTAGCCCTATTTTGCGAACGGTCCACCTTTACAAAGGAAATCTGTCTAACACCATTTACTAAAACTTTGATCTCCTCGATCAAATGCACAAGAGGAGAGCGATCTTGAAAGTTTCCATTAACTGCTGAGATTAGACACAAACAGTCTGATTCCACCTCAATTGAACACTCGCTTTGCTGTAATGCCAACCTTAAACCTTCTTCACAAGCACTTGCCTCCGCTTCCAAAGGATCAGTGCAGTTAAATAACTGACGACAAGCTGAGAAAATGATCTGGCCATTATCATCACGAAGCACCATGCCAGCACCTGCCGTACCATCCTCAACTTTAACAGAACCATCAACATTCAGTTTCACCCAGCCCGGACTAGGCTTTATCCATCTTTTTTCCTCACGGTACTGTACTTGTGCCACAACAGTATGAGTAGAGGCACCCATACTCAGCGTTTGCTTCCCCTTAACCATATCATCAGTAGTCATGGATTTGATATTACTAATTGTGTTTAGGTAACTCACAAGAAAGCGCTTGGAGCCTTCAATGGATGGCAAGGGTTTGGCGTGGGTGATTTCATTACGAGCAAACCACACCCGCCATGCGACTAGGAGGATCCCATCGATCATCTGTGCAGGAGCCGAGATCAGGATTGATTGGAACCATGCATATGCATTGACCTGTAACTCTGTATCTGAAGGCAAGTACCATATTTTCCTCATAGCTGTCCACAAGCGAGAGGCACGAGGGCATCTGAATAGTACATGCGCCGTGCCCTCCAACTCCAATCCACATACATTGCATATTCCAGTAACATGAATTCCACGCTTCAACTTGTTTGCTTCCGTAGCCAAAGCCTCTGAAGCGGCCTTCCATGCAAATGTTTTCACCTTGGGCGGAACCTTAGCACTCCAAATTTTCACCCAACAAGGGTTAGAGCCATCAGCTCGGGAACTAGTGGCTGGAAACGAGCATTGTTCGGGTGAATCATTGAGTGCAAGCTTGTATGCACTCCGGACAGAGAATACTCCTGATTTTTCAGGTTGCCAGCCTAGAATGTCCTTGCTCATACGCCGTGATGGTTTAAGCTTCAGAATAAGATCAGCATCAACAGGGATAAAATTAGTGCGGACTAGGTCTTCTTTCCAGTTACCATGACCATCCAATAAATCCGAGACACGACGAATACGTCGATTCCTTTGGGGCGACAATACCTTCATATAAGAATGTCTAGGTAGCCAATTGTCCCGCCACACACGGATGCTTTGCCCATCGCCGACACGCCAAATTATGCCTCTTTTTAATAACTCCAGACCATGTGCTATGCTCGACCATGTAGCTGATGGGTTCCCCGAAAATACTGTATCAATAAGATTTCCATTGGGATAATACCGTGCTTTCAACACTCTGGCACACAAGCTATCAGGAAACTCAAGTAGACGCCATGCTTGCCTCGCAAGTAAGGCCTGATTAAAAATTCTCATATCACGGAATCCTAGACCACCTTGTTGTTTTGGTCGTAGGAGCTTCGGCCAACTTAGCCAGTGTATCTTCCTCTTGCCATTCTCAGCACCCCACCAATAGTTCCGGATTAGGCGAGTGAGATCTTCACAAACCGATGCTGGTAACTTGAAGACGCCCATGACATATGTAGGAATAGCCTGAGCAATTGCCTTTATTAGAACTTCTCTAGCACTTTGCGCGAGCAAACTATCGCCCCATTCCATTAGTATCTTACTTAATCGAGCCTGTAAACTTTGGAACCGTCCTCTGTGCATGCGCCCATCCGGAGTTGGCAGCCCCAAATATTTCGGTTCAAACACAGGTTGCACAACATCCAAGATGGATTTCACCTGTTCCTGTGACTCCACTGAACAAGATTTGCTAAATAAAATTGAGCATTTAGAAGGATTAATGAGTTGTCCTGTTCCGTTTGCATACATCTCCAAAACGTGCTTCACTCGATGGGCCTGATCCTCATTCGCTCTAAAAAAGAGCATAGTGTCATCCGCAAATAATAAGTGAGAAATACCAGGTGCATTTCGACAGACTTTAATAGGAGTTAAACCTTCAGATTCCACTTCCTTCTGCAAAAGAGCTGAGAGACCATCTGCCACAAACAAGAAGAGAAACGGGGATAGGGGATCTCCCTGTCTAAGACCTCTCGTAGGAGAAAAAGCTTCCAAAAGGGTTCCGTTAAATTTGATAGAATATTTCACCGTGGTCACGCAAGCCATTTTGATTAATTTTTAGGCGCTCTGCATGTTCATGTATCAGTACCTAAAGGATTATTCAGCCTTGTGAAGCCTGATCCTTCAGCAGATGTTCAGAAATCTGTATTTCGCTTTAATTAATTACAATTATTAAGATGTGCAGATGCCCTATTTTGTAATTTTGTACGAATGAAGGGTTCCATTGCTATAAAGTTCAGCTTTTCCATGACTCAGTGCTAATAAAATGACCATCTAATTTCAGACACGAAGGCAAAAAACCTGTTTGTACAATGAATGTTCCTGAACCAGGACGAGGAATTGTTCCAGGAAAGCTATGGACGAAACCTGATTTTTTTTAAGACTAAACGGCCTCCCCCGTCGATTTCATATAAAGAAATCGCCCACCATTACAAAGGTTTTTCGAAAGTAAAAACCAAACTGAAAAGGAAAGACTAAAGGTAGCGTAGTAACGCTTATTACAAGACTTCAGGCAGAAAAGTTTGGCACTAGAACAGCCTTAAGAAAACAACAGCAGGAGCAAACGAAAACTAAATAGCTACTCCGCTGAAGCATCAGAGAGTCAGTCTTGCAGTTGTCGGCGCCCAACCGTGATTTCTTGAAAGAGCCTCTCTAATCACCAACTTCAAGATCTTCACGCCATCTTCAACCATCCCTCGCTCTTGACCTTTCTGCAACATTGCCCACATATTCAGAATATTGCACATTCTATAGATTACAGAAGCAGGGTCATCAGGAAATTTCTTGTTGAAACAAGCATCATTTCTGGTCTTCCAAAGGGTCCAGCAGACGGCTGCACACCCAGTAAAGACCAGCTTTCTGTTAGTAGCAAATGAGTTAATCCATGCACCAAACAGATCATCAACTCCATCTGGAGGTCTGACCAGATCAAAGGCGCACATCACTACACCCCATACAAACTTGGCAAGGCAGCATTGGAAGAGCAAATGATCCAAAGTTTCGTTCTGAGAGCAGAAGTGACATTGTTCACACCCCGTCCACCCTCTTCTAGGCTCTAGCCAGATTGTCTTTGGTTAGGATACTTTTCTTCACCATAAGCCACAGAAAGATCTTCACTTTCAGAGGGATCTTTACTAACCACAAGAACGGACGAAACCTGATTTAGGATGACGAAACTACATGTAGACACTGAAATCTCTGCTGAAGACAATAGTGGATCTTGGGGGGTTGTTCGTCGAGACGTCGATGGCAGTGGTTCTGTCTGCATGGGGCCCTACTCGAAGATGTGAATCTGCTGTACATGCAGAAGCCAGTCGGTTTTATAAGGGATAAAAGCTATCATCACCTGAGCAACACTCCCGTTCATTTGGAGTCGGACTGTAGTAATGTGGTCAGTGAGTTGATCTTGAAAGGAGACAGCAAGTCGTCTGTCTGCGGAATCATCTCTGAAGCAAAACAATATGACCATGTCTTCCAGGTTTCAGAGTAAGCAAAGCGAATAGGGATGGCAACAGCCTTGCTCCACTAGGCCGTAGTGTGGGCCCTGTGGGGTATGTTTTTGTGCAAAAGATTGTAATGACCTATGTATCCAGAACACTCCTTAATTAATACACACCCAGTTTTAAAATAATACGGAGTAATAATGATAGTGTATAGTTGCTCTCTGCATGTTCCTTTGTTAAAAGAAACACCCAGAGGAGATCAATGGTCAGTTTCGTTAGCTCCAGCTATGCAGAATAGCAACATCGCAAGGAGCAATCGATGGCTTGCAGAAGAAAGGAGTGTATATAATATTTCAGGTGCTACTTACTTCATGTTGTAATTTTCCTTAATTTGTTCTTCGGTTTGTTTTCGACCATGGAGGAAGATATTTGTCCAGCCTATGCGTATTTGGATCCGTATCTCATTACAAATTTCTCATTTGTTCTTCGGTTTCTTTTCGATCATGAAAGGAAGATATTTGGCCAGCCTAAGGCGTATTTAAATCAGACTTTGTTCTTATTTACATTATTTCATTCCTAACTTTACTAATGAGAATTTACTTTGTAAATCTCCATATCGCAATTTTTTGTCACCCGTTGCAACGCACGGGCATATTAGCTAGTCATAGATAAATAAGGGGACACAGATAGTATCCGAGTCACCTTTCTTTTCGTACACATGCATTTAGAAGGGACCATATAATATCATCAATGCTGATTTAGTGTTGGTAGTACTCCCTCCGTTCCAAATTAATTGACTTCCATTTGTCCAAATATTGATGTATCTATACAAACATGTATAGATACATCAATATTTGGACAAATGGAAGTCATTTAATTTGAAACTGAGGGAGTAGTATGTATTGTGATCTGAAGGTGTACCAAGCAAGAATATTATGCCAGTACAGAAAACAACCTAGAGTAATTTTAAGCACAAAACCAAGATCTGCAGGTTGACAGAATGCGCAAGTGAGGAAAACCATGGAACGTGATTACCTCTCCATCAACCTCCAAAGCAGAGAAGTATAGTACGTCCACTAAGACGAAATCTACTTTCTAATCATCCGGTATAGGCACAGCATCTGCATATCGGAAATTGAGCATCAATAAACCTAAAGTCGACAACTTACTAACAATAAGCACATTACACATAAGCTGGAGACAATGTTGCAATTCAAAATCTGCCTACACAGTCAATCTTTTTGTGGTCAATCTTATTACCTTTTTGTATCAGAGGTATCTCACCCTCGATCAAAGAAAATAGTTTGTCTCTTACATGACATTTTTCTTAATTATTTACATATACTCGACGTATGCCGTTAGGAAGTTTTTAGAAATTGTCGTCTTACGTGTATCCGTAATGGTGCTTCACAGAAAAAAATTAGTTGGACAACGGAACCATCCAAAGTATGTTCTTGACTGATGGAACACACCAAAGCTAAAGCTAGAAAGTATACAAGGAGAAGGTTATTTGTGTTAGTAAATTATTTTTCTCATCCAGTACATGTTAACAACAAAGAAGAAGAAAGACGACCAAAAGGATACCAAGATATTAAATTGCTTTCTCAAAATACCGGTGCACGCAATCATGATGCTAAAGTAAACCCTGGTAAGAAATCCCGTGGACCTGCTACCGACAACATCCAGTAACTGAAAACAGAAAAAAAAAACCTCACGCTTAGTCCAATGCGTTGCTCTACGGCGATAACAAAAACAAAGAAACATGATGAGTGTCTAATCAAGGGAAGTGATAACTTAAATCTCCTCATGTATCATTTCATTGTAGTGCTAGCTTGTTATACCAATCTCCCAGAACACACAAAGGATATTAGGCTAATTTGGAACAACAAATTAAGCACACTTATGCCTTCAGAAGATATAATTAGTCATAGATTAATCAATTAAGCAGTGTAATACCGTTTATATGCTTGTTGGCTTTGCCTAATTATATCCATTTCCAGTACTAAACCACCATGCTTCCTAAACAAAGTAAGTGCGGCAGCAAGCCTGAGAAACTAACTGTTTGTAAACTATACGAAATTGTCCCAAAATATTTAAACCGTGCCATAAGCTATTGGTCTGAATGGTTCTGAAATAAGAAGTTTGACAAAGATAGACATGATATAATAAATTATCTGTACAGACTAATCATATGCTCTCTTTTTGCTGAATAAAAGGATTTCTTTTTAAGAGGATATCAATCACATGAACGTGGATAGTTTGTGGCTTGGTGCTCAACATAATAACTTGAGATATTTATCTTAAATCACATCACCATGAGGATCACAGGAACATGTATAGTTTTGTGTTCGGAGGAGCACTCATCAATATTTTATCTTCAATCGCACCGCTGTGATTGAAGATAAAACAGGACGTATGCATCTCTTCGATGGAGGCTGGGGTAAGTCCCCATTTCAAAACAAAACAAAAAAATCACGCCGCCGTGACAGTAGGTTATCAGAACCATCAGGAAGAACTCTGATAAACCAAGGGGATAATAACTTATTCATGAGTTGAATTAAGAATAAAATATTGGCCGTTGAGAAAGGAAATATCATAATCTTGAGAGGTAGCCTTCATTCATGCCTCTTTCACATATTTCATCAATAAATGCATGAAACATCCCATTCAAGTTTTAGTCACTTAGCAATGTCTCAGTAAAATACTATTCCAGTAGGAAAGTATTTTTTATTTCAATTCGCACAGCCAGGTACCGAAAAGTAAAATACAGCTTATAGCCAATCAATCAGAATAAGGTGTAGAAAACATAGTATGTCATTTTCCCTGAAGCATATTAGATAACAATAGTATTGAAAAGAAAGATCTATCTTGCCAGGTTAAAAGGGTTCTCTTACTCTTCTGGTCATCGCAGATATAAAAACAGGTACGCTCCATACCCTAACAGACATGATTTTTTGGTTCGTTAGTTAAGAAAATCTTTTTGCTACGAACAAAACAAGCACTCCATTCATAAAGTGTATACTTCACTACGTCTACAGTACTACTCATAATAGCAGAACACATAGGAATATGTAATTTAAGTACTTTTTTTTTTTGAAATGGGAGCAAAGCACTACAGGAATGGCACAAGACGCCGACGGCCCTATTATACGCCGACGGCCAAATGTCGGGGCCGTCGGCGTACAAGCCGAGCTAGGACAGCCGCGTCCATGGCCATCGGCGTACGAATCCCTGTCGGCGTATGTCTATATACGCCGACGGCAGCCGTCGCCGTCGAAAAGGCCGTCGGCGTACAAACGCCGCCGTGACGGAAGACTCAAACCGTTATTCGACACGCATTGCCGTCGGCGTATAAATGTTTCTTTTTTAAAATAATTATAAATGAATTTAGATTTATTTATTTCTGTATATAATATTTAATGTAGGTATAATTTATAAATAAATTGGATCTATAATTTCTCTCCCAATTTCGGTATCCCACCCGAATAAAATAACGGTTTAAGTCTTCCTGAACCCGACCCTACAACATATACATGTAAAATAAATAAAAACAAACACATGTAATATACACCTACAACATAAATATTAAATATATGGTTCAATTTATCCTGCCCCGTGGTGTTACTGGCTTCACGAGCATCACTGTTTTCTTAGCGAGTTTTAGGGCATATATAGCTGGAAACTCCCACATCGGGTGAACGGGGGGAATCTTCGCAAGAGTTGGGGTATATGTGTGTTTTTCTTGTACCTAGGGACTACCCTAGCCCAACAAAGCAAAAAAATCCAGTGAGCTACCCCCTTTCGACGCCGTTCAAAGGGGTAGATGATAACCCACAAGTATAGGGGATCGCAACAGTCTTCGAGGGAAGTAAAACCCAAATTTATTGATTCGACACAAGGGGAGACAAAGAATACTTATAAGCCTTAGCAGCGGAGTTGTCAATTCCACCACACCTGAGAAAGCACTAGTAACAAACGTGATGTGAAAGCAGCAGTAATATGAGAGCAACAGTAGCAGTAACACAGAAGCAATGGCACCAGAAAATAGTTGCTTGCGTGGAGTTGACGGAAAGCAATGATGATGACAGATGGACCGGGGTTCCCAGCTATCTACACTAGTGGTAACTCTCCAATAACAAGTGTTGGGTGAACAAATTACAGTTGGGCAATTGACAGAATATTGAGCGCATGACAATGCATATATATGACATGATGACTACTATGATATTTAATTGGGCATTACGACAAAATACATAGACCGTTATCCAACAGCGTCTATGACTAATAATCCACCGCCGGGTTGTCATCCGAGTCCCCCGTTGGTATTAAGTTGCAAGCAACGGATAATTGCATTAAGTAAAGTGCGTAATGTAAACAAACACATATGCCCGTGGACATAGCATCGTTAGGTTACCCCTAGTGGCAACAGCACATCCACAACCTTAGAACTTTCTGTCACTGTCCCAGATTAAATGGAGGCATGAACCCACTATCTAGCATAAATACTCCCTCTTGGAGATACAGGCAACTACTTGATCAAGGTAACCACAAGTACCGGAGAGCATGCAAGATCTTAAATAACATAGATAGATTGATAATCAACTTGACATAGTATTCAATATTCATCGGATCCCACAAACACAACACCGATTACATCATATGGATCTCAATCATGTAAGGCAGCTCATGAGATCATTGTATTGAAGTACATGGGAGAGAGAGTACCAACTAGCTACAGCTAGAACCCGTAGTCCATGGGGGAACTACTCACGGAGCATGATGGAGGCTGGCGTCGATGGAGAAGGCTCCGGGGGTCAATCCCCGTCCCGGCAGGGTGCCAGAACAGGAACTTCTGACCCCCGAAATTGGTTTCGGATGGCGGCGGAGCTCTGGAACTTTTCTGGGGAAATCGTCAATTGTTTTGAGTTTTAGGTCAGGGCAATATATAGTCCAAAGGGCGTCGCGAGGCGGTGCACGAGGAGGCGACACCACCCCAGGGCGCCGGGAGATCCTGGCCGCGCCGAGCCCACGTGTGGGGCCCTCGGGCCTCCACTTGTCTCTCCTTCGGCCCATGGAGTCTTCTGGTAAAATAGGGGCCTCCGTAAATTTTCGTCCAATTCCGAGAATATTTCCAGACTAGCTTTTCTGGAATACAAAAACAGCAGAAAACAGGAACTGGCACTGTGGCATCTTGTTAATAGGTTAGTCCCAAAAATGTATAAAATGACATAAAGTGATGCAAAACATGTAGCAATTGGTATAAAACAAGCATGGAACATCAAAAATTATAGATACGTTTGAGACGTATCAGCATCCCCAAGCTTAGTTCCTACTCGTCCTCGAGTAGGTAAACGATAAAAACAAAATAATTTTTGAGGTGACATGCTACCATCATAATCTTGATCATATAATATTGCAAGGCACATGTAAATGAATGAAGTGATCCAAGTCAATGGTCTATAATTTGCTACCAAATAGATAATGAGTAAACAATGAATCACACAAGCTAAACGTTTTCATGAATAGTACTTTCGAGACAAGCATCAAACAGTTTTGCATAAGTGTTAACTCATAAAGCAATAGTTTCTAATAAAAGGTATTTAATCAACACAAAGGAAGAATTAAGTTTCAGCATTTGCTTCAACTTTCAACATATTTATCTCATGGATATCGTCAACACAAAGTAGTATATACGTAGCATATAACGCATGTTGTAACAAAGTTGACACTAGTGTTTGCTTGTGGAAGACAGAAAGAATAGGAAAACTGACTCAACATAAAAGTAAAAGAAAGGCCCTTCGCAGAGGGAAGCAGGGATTAAGTCATGTGCTAGAGCTTTTAGGTTTTTGAAAGCATATAGAGATTGCATAAAATATTTGATACTCCTCCCAACCTTGCTAACACAAGCCATGGCTAACCGAATCCTCGGGTGCCTTCCATCAATCACATACCATGGAGGAGTATCTATTTTTGAGAGGTGTTTGTTAATTGTCAACGAATGGTAGCGGGTGAGAACAGTATTCTACCTGTCAAACGGACTTTTAAGAGCGGCTCCCATGAAGGACGTTATTTCTACCAGCAAGGCAGATCATCCCTCTTTCTCTTTGGTTTACACACATGCAGGTATTTCACTGTTTGTCATTGCTTACTGATGAATCAGGGCAAAAGTGTGAAGAGAATTAATTGGTTAAAGTTGTAATTAATTGGGACTGGGCACCCCGTTGCCAGCTCTTTTTGCAATTATTGGATAAGCGGATGTATATGCCACTAGTCCAGGTGTAAAAGTCCATTCAACAAATAGAATAAAGAATAACCACACTAATTCCTCATGAGCTAGTAAACATTGACACAAAAAGGGAATAATAACATTTTGAATAATTTAAAGGTAGCACATGAAAAATTTACTTGGAGTGGCAAGGAAATACCACATATAGGTAGTTATGGTGGACACAAATGGCATGGATTTTGGCTCAAGGATTTGGATGCACGAGAAGCATTCCCTCTCAGTACAGAGTTTAGGCTAGCAAGGTTTATGTAAGCAAACAAGAATATCAACCCGTACACCAAGTTTTATATGACAAACATATTGCAAACGTTATAAGACTTCATACCGTCTTCCTTGTTAACCAAACCCTGTTATTAGAAAATATCTAGACCTTAGAGATACCACCGATGCAAACCAAATTTTCAACAAGCTTTACGGTAGTTCTTCACTAATAGGCTTAACTCATGTGATGCACAAATTTAATCATGATCTACTTGTTAACTCAAAACAATTGACAAGCATCAAGTTATCCAATTAGTGATCTACAAGATTAAGCAAGTTTTTCCTTATACCAATTACCACATGCAACATTTTCTGAACCAACCAAACACCAATCAATTTATTTAATCAACTCTCCAAACAAATATAAGTGAAGCAAGAGAGTACTTTCTACAAAAGAAAGCTAATAGCTCTGACAAGAGATACATGAAAACAAGAGCTAAAAGCTGAACAGCGCTAGATATGAATACTCAACAAATATAAGTGAAGAATAGGAGTATTCTCATGAAAAAGCGGAGCGTGTCTCTCTCCCAATCAAGAATGCTAGGGTCCAGTCAAGCTTTATTGAAAATAAAAGTGCAATACTGAAAATAAAAGCACACAGACGCTCCAAGAAAAGCACATATGATGTGAAAGAATTAAAATATAGTTTCACTAGAGATGACCTGATAATTTTGCCGATGAAGAAGGGGATGCCTTGGGCATCCCCAAGCTTAGACGCTTGAGTCTTCTTGAAATATGCTGGGGAGATCCATGGGAGCCTCCCCAAGCTTAAGCTCTTCACTCTTCTTCATCCTATTATATCACTCTTCCCTCTTGACCCTTGAAAACTTCCGCCACACCAAACTCAACGTAATTCTCATTAGAGGGGTTAGTACTCAAAAACTTTAATCCACTGGTTCTGTTGTGACACATTGCAAGAACTCAATAAAACATTAGCTACAGCCCTCCACGTCTAGAGAACCTTGCTTAAAGCCCACAAGAGACAATGCAAAAAACAGAGACAGAATCTGTCAAAACAGAACAGCCAGTAAAGATGAATTTTTTCGAGGCACTTACGGGACTCAAATCGAAAAACGTTGAACTAACGAAAGATGCATACATATATCAGGATTACGCAAAAAAATTTCAGATTTAATTCACAATCTGGTGATTTTAGGAATTTCGTACAGTGAACAGCAGAAATCTGTTCCTGCGCAGCAATCAAAATTAGCATCATCTTATCATTAGAGACTACTCTTGGCACAACAATGCAAGAAAGTAAAGATACAAAGGAGTTGCTACAGAAGTAAACAACCTCCTTGACTCAATAAAAGAAAAATTGCAGAAAAATAAAATGGGTTGCCTCCCATAAGCGCTTTTCTTTAATGCCTTTTAGCTAGGCTTGATAGTTTTAAAGATGCTCACATAAAAATAGAAAATGAAGCAAAAGGAGCATCAAGAAGCAAATTCGAAACACATTTAAGTCTAACCCACTTCCTATGCATAGGAATCTTGTACACAAATAAATTCATGAAGAACAAAGTGACAAGCATAGGAAGATAAAACAAGAGTAACTTCAGAACTTTCAGCATATAGAGAGGTGTTTTAGTACCATGAAAATTTCTACAACCATATTTTCCTCTCTCATAATAATTTTCAGTAGCATCATGAACAAACTCAACAATATAACTATCACATAAAGCATGCTTTTCATGATCTAAAACACATAATTCTTATCAAGCTCAAAAATAGTGGGATTAAAACTTTCAAACCCACTTTTAACAATTTTATAACAAGATGATTGATCATTCTCAAGAGGTATGGGACTCCTAGATAAAGTCAAGACCTCTCCAATCCCATTTTCATTAGTAGTACAATTAATATTATCAACCAATATAGGACCATCATCTAGAGCTTTATCATAAACATTTTCTAAGCAAACTTTCTCATTACCATGCATTTCGAAATTAGGCACAAATAAAGGATTATCATAAGATTTATCAAAATAGCATGGATTATCATAAATATCAGTAGCATAATCATTTCCACAAGTTTTACTCATAGGGAATTTTCAAGAGAATCCACAGGAACATAACATTCATCCTCCTTTGGTAAGCATGGAGGGCAATCAAATAGTGTAAGAGATAAAGAGTTACTCTCATTAGAAGGTAGGCATGGGTAGCTACTCCATTCTTCCTCCTTTTGTTCATCACTCTCCTCCTCTTTTTCATCCAATGAGCTTTCAGCTTCAGCAGTAGTTTCTTCTTCTACAGGTTCCTGCAAATTGTGAGTGCATTCTTGTGCATTAATGAGTCTCTCTTTATAATCAATGATATAACCATTATTGCTACCCCCTTTCGACGCCGTTCAAGGGGGTAGATGATAACCCACAAGTATAGGGGATCGCAACAGTCTTCGAGGGAAGTAAAACCTAAATTTATTGATTCGACACAAGGGGAGACAAAGAATACTTATAAGCCTTAGCAGCGGAGTTGTCAATTCCACCACACCTGAGAAAGCACTAGTAACAAACGAGATGTGAAAGCAGCAGTTATATGAGAGCAACAGTAGCAGTAACACAGAAGCAATGGCACCAGAAAATAGTTGCTTGCGTGGAGTTGACGGGAAAGCAATGATGATGACAGATGGACCGGGGTTCCCAGCTATCTACACTAGTGGTAACTCTCCAATAACAAGTGTTGGGTGAACAAATTACAGTTGGGCAATTGACAGAATATTGAGCGCATGACAATGCATATATATGACATGATGACTACTATGATATTTAATTGGGCATTACGACAAAATACATAGACCGTTATCCAACAGCGTCTATGACTAATAATCCACCGCCGGGTTGTCATCCGAGTCCCCCGTTGGTATTAAGTTGCAAGCAACGGATAATTGCATTAAGTAAAGTGCGTAATGTAAACAAACACATATGCCCGTGGACATAGCATTGTTAGGTTACCCCTAGTGGCAACAGCACATCCACAACCTTAGAACTTTCTGTCACTGTCCCAGATTAAATGGAGGTATGAACCCACTATCTAGCATAAATACTCCCTCTTGGAGATACAGACAACTACTTGATCAAGGTAACCACAAGTACCGGAGAGCATGCAAGATCTTAAATAACATAGGGCATAGATTGATAATCAACTTGACATAATATTCAATATTCATCGGATCCCAGCAAACACAACACCGATTACATCATATGGATCTCAATCATGTAAGGCAGCTCATGAGATCATTGTATTGAACTACATGGGAGAGAGAGTACCAACTAGCTACAGCTAGAACCCGTAGTCCATGGGGGAACTACTCACGGAGCATGATGGAGGCGATGGCGTCGATGGAGAAGGCTCCGGGGGTCAATCCCCGTCCCGGCAGGGTGCCAAAACAGGAACTTCTGACCCCCGAAACTTGGTTTCGGATGGCGGCGGAGCTCTGGAACTTTTCTGGGGAAATCGTCAATTGTTTTAGGGTTTTCGGGATAGGAGAAATATATAGGCCAAAGGGCGTCGTGAGGCGGTGCACGAGGAGGCGACACCACCCCAGGGCGTCGGGAGATCTTTGGCCGCGCCGAGCCCACGTGTGGGGCCCTCGTGGCTCCACTTCGTCTCTCCTTCAGACTCCAGGTGTCTTCTGATAAAATAGGGGCCTCCGTAAATTTTCGTCCAATTCCGAGAATATTTCCAGACTAGCTTTTCTGGAATACAAAAACAGCAGAAAACAGGAACTGGCGCTTCGGCATCTTGTTAATAGGTTAGTCCCAAAAAATGTATAAAAGTGACATAAAGTAGATGCAAAACATGTAGCAATTGGTATAATATTAGCATGGAACATCAAAAATTATAGATACGTTTGAGATGTATCAGTAGACGAAAACGTTAGGGTTTTTCCAGCGGATTCGGGGTTTCGCCGAAGCGGGGCATCGGAGCGTCGGAACCCCACACAAACCTAGGTTGTGCCATACCATATGTATACAAGAGTGTTTTGTGTCTTAAATGTCCAATATCCTACTCCGGGGTGTGACCGGCTTCACCGACTTCACTTCCTCTCTAGTGAGTTTCTGCACTTAGAGGTGAAAACTCCCCCTTCGGGCGAACCGGATGGAATATTGTGTTTATTTGGGGTAGACTTTGGTTTCCCACCTTCCTATGTACTAACCTAACACAACCAAGCAAAAAAGTCCACTGGCCTACCCCCTCTCGGCTCCAGTCAAGGGGGTAGACGGGAACTTTTACTTTTTTTCAGCGAATTCAGGGTTTCGCCGAATCGGGGCATCGGAGCGTCGTTACCCCACACAAACCTAGGTTGTGACATACCATATGTATACAAGAGTGTTTTTTGTCTTAAATGTCCAATATCCTACTCCGGGGTGTGACCGGCTTCACTGACTTCACTTCTCTCTAGTGAGTTTCTGCAGTAAGAGGTGAAAACTCCCGTTTCGGGCGAATCGGATGGAATATTGTGTTTATTTGGGGTAGACTTTGGTTTCCCACCTTGCTATGGCTTAACCTAACACAACCAAGCAAAAAAGTCCACTGGCCTACCCCTCTCGGCTCCGGTCAAGGGGGTAGACGGGAACATCAGAGGGACCCGATGAAGCCGAGCTGGACTCTCTTCTGAAAGAGGGTGCCCCTGGAAAGAAAAAATTCACGGCTTGGTTCAGGGAAAAGGTAATTTCTAACCTGTCCCTTCTACCTTACAATCCGTGTCTTGTCCCTCCTACTAATGCACAAAACAATTTGTACTTGTAGGGAGCTGATCCCAACGTTGTGATGTCGGATGAGTTGAGATGTGTCTCCCAAGGTTGTAACCGTAGAGTCAAGATGTATGAGAAGTATGATGTGAATGGGTACCGCTTCCATACAGAGTTTCACCAGAACCGTCGGGCTAATCCAAAGACTATAAATACCGGGGTCTTCACCAAAGGAGCCGGTCAATTTGATTACTACGGAAGGTTACAGAACGTATACGAGCTGACGTTCAATAACACGAACATAGAACTCAAGCTCGTTGTGTTCAAATGCCACTGGTTCGACCCTCTGGATGGACTTAAAAGTACCCCTTCCATTGGGTTAGTTGAAGTTAAGCCTTCAACCACCTACCATGGATCCGATGTCTTTATTGTGGCTCACCAAGCCGGGCAAGTTTATTATTTGCCCTACCCATGCAAGAAAGAGGGACTCATTGGCTGGGAAGTCGTGTTCCATGTATCGCCACATGGTAAGCTACCCATGCCCTCCGAAGATGATTACAACAATATTGACCCTAAAACATACGAGGGGATTTTCTATCAAGAGGAACAAACCTTTGGGGACTTTGACATACAAGGTCTTCAGGACCGCGAGGACAATGCACAAACAGGTGGTGACTTAGTGGTGGATGTAAAGGACATAGATATGCTCAACAAGTTACATGATGACGATGATGAGCCTCCACCGTGCGTTGAGGTTCCACCTTACTACTCACGTGATAGTGATGTTGATAGTGATGATGAGAACCCAAGACTTAATTATGATACTGATGATTCGGGGTGAGGGTCTTTTATGTCCTTATGCGTAGTATTTAATTTTCAACATGCTTAGTCTTTCAACATGCTTCTTCTTAATTGCATTACATCTTTATTCTTATTTTCTACATTTTATTATGTCTTTATTATGCTTAGTATTTATTTTTCAACATGCTTATTAATTGCATTACGTCTTTATGCTTCTTAATTGGATCATGTCTTTATGCTTAATTGTTTACCCTTTCTCAATGCAGGTGATTGACCAAAATGAGCCAAGACAAGGAATCATCGGCCTCCTTGCTGAAGACGTTGCGCCAGAAGAAAGCTACTAAAATAGGAGATGTAGGATGTGTCCGAGTGTGTTTGTATGAATGTTTGGATGAATTCGAACTATGTTTGTGTCATTTGGAGTTTGTATGAATGCTTGGATGAATTCAAATCATGTTTGTGTCATTTGGAGTTTGTATGATGGTTTGGATTATATCTATATGATGTTCTGTGATGTTTTAAAATTTGTGCAATTTTAATTGTATTTAAAATGTGCTAGAAACCAGCAGCAACAATTTGCAGGAATTAAAAAATTATGGTCACCCATACGAATGCCGTCGGCGTAGGGCGAATCGCGGACGCACAGGATGGCGTCACGTCGACACATACGGACCATTTGGTCACCCATACGCCGGCGTAGGTTTTCTCCCATGCGCCAGGAAGCTGCCACGTATACATCATACGCCGACGGCAATGCCGTCGGCGTATGGTGAGCTGACGGAAACGGCCGTTTGCCGTCTTGTGGGGCCCACACTACGTACGCCGACGGGGTTCATATACGCCGACGGCCGAAATGGTACGCCGACGGTCGGAAACGCCGACGGCGAGACGCCGACGGCAACCGTCGGCTTATATATACTCCGACGGCGATAGGTTATACACCGACGGCTTCCTGCCGTCGGCGTATTGTGCGTTTCCGTAGTGAAGCCCCAATCTCTGCATCATGATGATGCACACATCTAGAAATAAAAAACAAAGGGAGACAACGGTCTAGTCAAGAACCAAGCTCAAATCTTTATCAGGGTTAATAGTCAGAAACTGCTTCAAGTTCCATGGCTTCCTATGCGCTCACAATTGATGTCAGTAGTGTATGCGGGTCGAATACCACATTGCTCGCAGCAGTATGTATAATGCCGAAAAGAATACCAATAAGCACAACTAAATATTGCATGAAGCATAAGTTTTTGACAAAATTCGTGTACATAGTGTGTCAATGAATAAAGATATAATTCTGACATATGAAATGCGCCAGCGCCCTGGCATAACATTTTCTTTAGTAGTAACAAAAATTTAATAAACTTTTTGATAGATTTATACATCAATCTCAATTACAGACTGATTTATGTTTCCCAAGGCAAGTGACGACAGAACAACTATCCTTTTCTGTTCAATTTTTTGATAAATTCAATTTTTTTTGATAAATTCAATTTTTTTTTAAAAACTATTGGGCTGCCGACGAATAACTACCCTTTTCTGTTCAAACAAGTGGCCGACACCCCAAAACGGTCAGTGTTTAAGGAGTGTTGGACATATCTTCAAAAACGCTCTTGGAGATGCTCTAATTTGTTCGCACTCACTCCTTCCTAAAACATGAGAACATGAAACAACAATGCACATAAAAAATGATATTTTTTTTTGAATTTTTTCACATATATTAAACCAGCAAAGAGTACACGATTACATCGATTACAAAAACAAAACTAAAAGAGACGAGCAAATCTATGAGATCTTCAAGCCCTTTTTTTTCATCCATGACACAATCTTGTACTTTTCTGAAAGCAGCCGTAGAACAACGCCGAAAACACCAAACCGCAGACCTGTGAATACCACCGAAGGTTCTCCCTTTTTAATTTTGAGCCGCAATGCCAAGACTTTGTGCACGCACGCAGCCATTAAATTAATCAAGCAACATCGGCAAGAGCACCACCACTGATATTTCAGGGACAAATAACCGAACCACTTTGTCGACGTCGTTGGGAGCCGAGAGAACGAATCACCATTGCCGAAGACGTAGTAGCCGGGATAGATATTGCGAGGACAAACCTCGTCACGGCAACCATGAGAAACAATCCAAGATTGATCTGGCGAACCAAGATCTGAAGAACCATACCTAGACAGACTTGATCTTCCAAAGCCACCATTGACGTCGGGAAGAATATCTCGCCGTCGAACGAAGGGTGGAAAATCACTTATTGCAGACGATATCATCTCCATTAACGAAGAAGATGACGACCAAAACCAAGCTCTAACATTAAGGACCTTCGAATAGCGCCGTGCACATGTCCGAGGTCCCCACCCCTCCTAGTGCCAGAACAGCAACTAGAGGAGACGAGGACCCGACAAATCTTCGCCGGCGGCGACGATGAAGCTGCAGATGGCGCCGGCGGCGACGGCTATGGTTGAAACCCTAGGCCGCCGCCACGATCGCCCCAAAGATCGCTCGCTCTCCCAAAAAAAAATATTTACAAAGGCATATCAGTACGCAGTCGCTCAGGTGGCCATGCTTTCGCGGACGAGCCTGAGGGTAGGCTCACAAGTCATACCCACGGCGAGTTTGATTTGCAAGTGTAGGAGTCGTTTGTATAACTTATTCAAGCGGCCAAAGCAACCATACCACACACGTTTAGTGACCGCGAGTGTAATTCAACCCCACGTGTTATATCACATACTCTCTCTGTTTGTCTGTTTCTCAAAATAAGGGTATATTTTTAGTCAAAAGTTAAGATAGTGTAACTTTGACCAAACTTATAGACAAAAACATAAACATTTATAATACCAAATTAATATCAATAAACCCACAAAATAATATATTTTTATAATATGTTTATTAGATCTTGAAAATTCTCATATTGTTGTCTCCAAGATTGGTTAAAGTTACGCCATGTTGACCTTTGACTAAAAACATACACCTTATTTTTAGGAACAGGGGTAGTAGATCTGATTTTTGTTCCAAATAGTCGAGCTAAGCCTAGGTGACTACACAAATATGCCTACATTTTCATCGCAAAAAAAAAAAAAAATGCCTACATTTTGAAGTTTTTTTTTGGAGTTTGTAAAGAGGTTTGGGATGGTAGTTGAGTCTAAAAATAGGGAGAGGTCGAAACAAATGTGCAACCCCGCGTGTTGCTCCTTACCTCTCACCACCAACAATTATGCATGGTCGACAATGGCACCGGCATGCACCATGTATTAGCTAGCTAGTTCCCGCCGCCGGCGTGCCGCATCCGTATGGGGCTGGACGACGACGACGCAGGCGGCAAGAGCTCTGGCTGCGGCCTTGGCCACCTCTTCCGTCGTCGGGGCAGCAACACTCTCCGCTCCTCTTCCGCCCCAGCTGCCACCACCGACGACGCCGTGCCCCCCAAGCCCAAGGCAGCCGCTGTCGCTCCTCCTCTCCATATCCAACACCAGCACCAGCACCAACAGAGCAACCATCTCCACCATCTACATCGCCAGCATCGGCAGAGCAATCATCCCAACAACAACAATGGTGGTTCATCATCTCCGGCGCTCGTCCGCGCGTCGTCAGGGAACGTCATGCTCTACGGTAGCCTGGGCAACCTCCGGGCGCCGGGAGCCGTCACTCCCAACCGCAACGACGTGCTCGACTTCCTGCCCATGACCGCCGACGAGATCAAGCTGCAAACCACCTCCAAAAACAACGACAATCCGAAACCCAAGCCCAAGCCAAAGCCGAAGCAGAGAGAGGCGGTACTGTGCCGCGCGCTGTCGGTGCGCGAGGACCCCGAGGAGCTGAAGAAGAAGGGCAACGACGAGTACATGGCCGGCAACTACGTGGACGCCGTGGACTACTACGAGAGGGCCATCGCCGTCGACCCCAGCAAGCCGTCGTACTGGAGCAACAAGGCGGCAGCGCTCATGGCGCAGGGCCGCATCCTGGACGCCATCGCAGACTGCCGCGAGGCACTCAGAGTGGACCCCTCCTTCGGCCGCGCGCACCACCGGCTCGGCACCCTATACCTCCGGACGGGCCACGGCGACCGCGCGGCGAAGCAGTACAAGCTGGCGACGCACGACGCGAGCCCGGAGGACATGTCGCGGGCGCACGCCGTGCAGGCACTCGTGGCCAAATGCGACGAGTCACGCCGGCGCGGCAGCTGGCAGAGCCTCCTCCGGGACGTCCAGGCCGCCGTCTCCGCCGGCGCCGACACGTCGCCCAAGATGGCATGCTACCAAGCGGAGGCCCTGCTGTGTCTTCAAAGGCCAGAGGAAGCGGATGCCGTCCTCGGCAAGAACGGCGTCTACACGGAGGAGGAGACGGACCGGCACGTCGAGATACTCGGCGCAGGCAGCTGCGGCTACTTGCTGGCCATGCGCGCTCTCGTAGACACGGCCATGGGAAGGTTGGAGGCGGCGGTGGCGGCGTCCGATGAGGCAGTGCGGGTCAGCCCAGGAAGCAGGGAAGCTGCCGGCGCGGCGCGACAGGCGCAGGCGGTGGCGTCGGCGCGGAACAGGGGCAACGCGCTGTTCAAGGCCGGAAAGCTCCGTGAGGCGTGCGCCGCGTACGAGGACGGGCTGCGCGAGCACCCCGGTAACGCGACGCTACTGTGCAACCGCGCGGCGTGCCGGTGCAAGCTCGGGGAGTGGGAGGCCGCGCTCCGCGACTGCGACGCCGCGCTCAGCGGGCGCCCCTCCTACGGCAAGGCTCGCCTGCGCAGGGCCGCGTGCAACGACCGCCTGGGACGGTGGGAGGCGTCGGTGCTGGACTACGAGGCGCTGCTCCGAGAGGCGCCCGACGACGAGGACGTCGCCGGAGCGCTCGCCCACGCGCGAACACAGCTCGGCAGCGTCACGCAGCGACGTTCGACGGCCTGATTCGATTGTAGGATTAATCTGTACAAATTGACACATTAGTGAAACTAGTTGGAGGCGCATATTTCTTCTCGTATATGAATATAATGTAATGTGACATTCACGCGTGTGAAAAGCTTACCTGACTTGGGCTCAGTCGACTGAGATTTAATGAAATCTCAGTCGATTGCATCATGCGATGTACAGTATGTTACGTCGTATTTCCTTTTCCCGTAGTTTGCTTTTTTCTGTGACGTTATTGATAGCAACCACCAGCAGTAATTGTGTCCTTCACAACACGTGTATTAGATTGATGCACTAGCCAATTATCCCAAAAGTCCGAACTAATGGGAAAGGGTTGTGCAATGTATATATTATATTCTGACACTCCCCCTCACGTCCAGGCTGTGGACTTTTCCTCACGAGACTAGGACGTGGAATTTAGGGTGTCCGCAGATATTTATTTTAATACTGCGTTAGCCAGGATTTGAACTCTAGACCTCTGGCTCTGATACCAAGTTTAAAGTTAGGGTTGCGTGAGGTCTAGCCTCCGCGTATCTCGTATATATATAGGTGACCAACAGGTACAATTACAATGACAGGAACTCGTATACAACATGTATACGGAAACCTAAACCGTTTCTAACAGTATTAGATTGATGCACTAGCCAATTATCCCAAAAGTCCGAACTAAGTCCGAACTGATGGGAAAGGGTTGTGCAATGTATATATTATATTCTGACAACGTGGGCCAAGAGATTAAAACAGGACGAAGGAGAGGCCGATGCCGCTTGATGCTAAAAAAAGGCCGATGCTGTTCTTGCAATTTTTATTGTCACAGGTTTGGGTTTGATGCTACGAGCTTGTGATTGTCCTATTGGATTAAGGAAAAACATATTTTCCACCTGCCTTGAGTGTGCAGGGTTGTTCCAATAATTTTTTCTTTCCAGCTAACCGCTGTTGTAGAACGTCAAATAATCTAGGTAAACAATGGTGGTATTTATGTCCTATTTTTGCAACAGAAAAAGTACCATAAAAAAATAAAAGATTCAGATAAAATCATGGTAATAAATGATAGACACAAGATTAGTGTCTCTCTTTATAATATATAAAAATTTAATAAAATATTAAACATTACTTGCAACTCATGTGTAACTATAAATTTATTAGTTGCGACTCATTTCTTGAAAATATTAAATATTACCGAACACTGAACCGAAATTTTGGTCTCCTCTGCCAACTGGTGAAAAATAAGAATCATATATAAATAACGAAAAAAAAAACTCAAAACCAGCATGCAACTGGTAAAAAAAAAGGGACAATAAAAATTCCCAGTTGTGACTAAGATGCAATTGGTGCACACTAAATAATATCAATTGCACCTAGCATGCAACTGGTCAATTTTTTTTCGAACAATAAAATGCCCGGTGTTGTAGGGTTGTTCCAATAATTTTTTCTTTCCAGCTAACCGCTGTTGTAGAACGTCAAATAATCTAGGTAAACAATGGTGGTATTTATGTCCTATTTTTGGAACAAAAAAAGTACCATAAAAAAAAATAAAACATTCAGATAAAATCATGGTAATAAATGATAGACACAAGATTAGTGTCTCTCTTTATAATATATAAAAATTTAATAAAATATTAAACATTACTTGCAACTCATGTGTAACTATAAATTTATTAGTTGTGACTCATTTCTTGAAAATATTAAATATTACCGAACACTGAACCGAAATTTTGGTCTCCTCTGCCAACTGGTGAAAAATAAGAATCATATATAAATAACGAACAAAAAAACTCAAAACCAGCATGCAACTAGTAAAAAAAAAGGGACAATAAAAATTTCCAGTTGTGACTAAGATGCAACTGGTGCACACTAAATAATATCAATTGCACCTAGCATGCAACTGGTGAATTTTTTTCGAACAATAAAATGCCCGGTTACGACTAGGATGCATCTAGAGCATGCTCAAAAATACCAGTTGCGATTAGGATGCAACTCGTGAAATAAAAGTTACGGCTAGCATGTAACTGAGAATTAATTTTCATAATGGATAATAAACAATGAATATTACACCAATCATAGTTGCCACTAGGATGCAAACTGGTACACACTAAAAAATGTGAGTTGCAGCTAGCATGCAACTGGGAACTAATTTGGTGAATAATAAAGAAACCATTAAAAAAATCTCCGTTGAGACTAGAATGCAACTGGAGCACGCAAAAAAAATTCCAGTTGCACCCTAGCATGCGCTAGGAATGAAAATTCAAAAAATAGTGAATAAAAACTAACATTAAGAAATTCGCAGTTGCGACTAGGATGCAACTGGTGAAATGAAAAGATGTGGCTAGCGTGCAACTAGGAATTAATTTTTAAAATGGTGAATAAAAAATTGAACATTACAAATTCCATGCGACTGGGATACAACTGGGAACTAATTTGGTGAACAATAAACGATTATTGAAAATCCCCAGTTGGGACTAGAATGCAACTGGTGCACACTAAAAATGTCAGTTGCGGCTAGAATGTAACTGGGAACTAATTTTCAAATTAGTGAATAATAGTTTTAAAAGAAAAACCCAAGTTGCAACTAGGATGCAACCCGTCAATTGAAAAGTTGCGGCTGTTCAACTAGCTAGGAATTAATTTTTGAAATGGTGAAAAAAAATGAACATTACAATGCAGTTGTCCATATGATGCAACTGGTGCACACTAAAAAATTGTCAGTTGCAGCTGGCATGCAATTAGGAACTAATTTGGTAAATAAAAACAAACATTGAAAATCACTAGTTGCGACTAGGATGCAACTGGTGCACACTAAAAATGTCAGTTGCGGTTAGGATGTAACCGAGAACTAATTTTCAAATTGGAGAATAATAAAAACATTGAAAAAACCACAGTTGCGACTAGGATGCAACTGGTGCACGCTAAAAATACCGGTTGCATCTAGCATGCAGTAGGAATGAAATTCCAAAAATAGGGAAGAAAAAACGAAAATTAAATAACCTGAGTTGCGACTAGGATGCAACTGGTGAAATGAAAAGTTGCGGCTAGCTTGCAACTAGGAATAAATTTTCAAAATGGTGAATAAGAAATGAACATTACAAATTTCCAGTTGCGACTAGGATGCAACTAGTGCACACTAAAAAATGTCAGTTACAACTAGCATGCAACTGGGAACTAATTCGGTGAACAAAAAAGAAACATTGAAAATCCCTAATTGGGACTAGGATGCAACAGGTGCATACTAAAAAATGTCAGTTGCGGCTAGGATGTATCTGGGAACCAATTCGGTGAACACAAAACAAACATTTAAAATCCCTAGTTGCTACTAGAATGCAACTGGCACACAATAAAAAATGTCAGTTGCGCCTAGGATGTTACCAGAACTAATTTTCAAATTGGTGAATAATAAAAATAACATTGAAAAAATCCCAATTGCGACTAGGATACAACTGGTGCATGCTAAAACAAAAATACCAATTGCACCTAGCATGCACTAGGAATGAAAATCCAAAATAAGTGAATAAAAACGAACACTAAAAAATTCACAGCTGCGACTAGGATGTAATTGGTGAAATGACAGTTGCGGTTAGCGTGCAACTAGGAATTAACTTTCAAAATGGTGAATATAAAATGAACATTACAAATTCCCATTTGCGACTAGGATATAATCGGTGCACACCGAAAATATCAGGTGCAGCTAGCATGTAACTGGGAACTAATTTGGTGAAGAAGAAAAAACTATAGGGCAGAACAACGACCACACCCCAGCATACAACAACGCAGCCCAACAGAAAACAGCCTCCTAACACAAGCAGAAAAAAGTAGCATGAAAACAAGGCCCAACAACACAGCCCATCAGGCACGCGGACACGGGAGGGAAAAAAAACACGCACGAATCGCGACAACTTGATCCTACGGTGCAACATGCGACTGAGATTTAAGTTAAATCTCAGGCGCCTGAGCTCTAGCAATTCCGACAAAGTATTCTAAAATTATGAAGACGACTCCAGTTCAGTCAGGGACGGAGCAGAGCAAAAAATTCAAAACTTAAACTGTCCACATAATTTTAGAAGCAAATAGAGGTGTTTTGATCACTTATGTTGGGAGCTATCTCACCATTTCTTCAAGCATGAATACCTACACAAGATTTCCAATAGCACCATGTCATATCTTGAGTGACATTTAACAGCATCCTACAGAAAATGTATCATTTTAACCAATTTGTCTTGTGGGCAATGATCCAATGAATCTTGAGAAAGCAAGGACAAAACAAGATGCTAGTCAACGTAATCTTAAGCAGAAAAATCTTGTAACAGTAATACCAATTAGGGAGTTTATTTCCATACTCTTGGATAGATGCGGGGAAATTGACGCAAGCGGAATCCTGGATTGGAGGAAGACATTGCTTCACGGGCGTGTTGTGTGGGCATGGCCGCAGGACGATGTTCCTGTTCAAACCACATATGTGCATATGAGTCTAATGATTGATGATTTGCAGCAGCGGCCTCGACAAGCAGCACTCAGGGACTTTAGTTTTGTGGTGCTCTTCGAGTGTCGGGTCTCGATTAAGGGTGAAACCCCTAAGTCTGGCCTCCATTGGTTATACCTGGCACTGTCTTGAAAGCATTTTTTTTTTGAGAGTTCGGATTTTCTCCTACGTGAAAACCTATAATCTTTATTTGGGAGGTGACGACATTGGTGCATTGTTTTCTGCGCGTAGACGTCGCTTTTGGAGAACCTTTGTTGTTGTCCTTAATGTTGTATTGGAACCGGTTGATGCGAATAGTAATCATTGTGGCGGGATCTTATTTTCTTTTCTTATTCTTATTAATTTTTAGCTATGTGTATGATTGAAATCTCGACTAGTTCTTAACATTATGTTGTTGCAGAAATTGAGTGTAATTAGTATCTTTTTATATGAATATATTCCCTTTGCCGAAAAATTGGAAGTTTATTTGCGACAAGCAAGGGGTAGGATAAACAGTAGCATGTGCAAGAACCAAAGCAACGCCATGGGCGTCTCCATGTGAGTAACATTTTCGTCCTACACTGACCATTTTCAGTTTGTGATCGCCCGAAAATAAAAAAAGGCAATCAGCCCATTCCTGTGTGAAACCACTTGCCATGACGTCTGGCAGAATGATCCCAAAAGGATCAATCTATATCTTGTTTTGAATTCAACGTCCAAAGTTGTGTATCGGATAGCAGCATCGTCGGGGTTTCGTTGGGTTGTTGGGCGAGAGTGACGGACGGCGGCGTGCTTCTCAATCCAATCTCCTCCTCTTTTCTCCTTCTCTCTCTGTGCTGTGTGCCCAACGACGATCCCCATCAGCACACGGAAGGAACGCGCCTCGATGGCGATGGGCGCGGCGGTGCGGGCGGCGGCGGCGGACGCCGTGGTGACCTTCCTGTGGGTGTTCTGCGTCTCCACGCTCGGCGCCTCCACGGCCGCCGTCACCACCTACCTCAGCCTGCACGAGGGGATCCACTACGCGCTCCTCGTCACCGTCTCCATCCTCGCCCTCCTCCTCTTCGCCTTCAACCTCCTCTGCGAAGCCCTCGGCGGCGCCTGCTTCAACCCCACCGACGTCGCCGCCTTCTACGCCGCCGGTCTCACCAGCCCCTCGCTCTTCTCCATCGCGCTCCGCCTACCAGCACAGGTCTGCCTGCGATCCTGTTACCATCTTTCTCGGCAAATCAAATCCAATCAGTAAGACGACCAGCAACCAACGGATATACTAACAAATCTTGGTTTGGTAGGCCGCCGGCGCCGTGGGCGGAGCTCTGGCCATCTCGGAGCTCATGCCGGAGCAGTACAAGCACATGCTCGGGGCTCCTTCGCTCAAGGTGGATCCCCACACCGGCGCCGTAGCCGAAGGGGTGCTCACCTTCGTCATCACCTTTGCCGTCCTCTGGATCGTCGTCAAGGGACCCCGCAACCCCATCGTCAAGACAGGGATGCTGGCCATCTCCAGCGTCTGCCTCGTCCTCACCGGTGCCGCATACACCGGACCCTCGATCAACCCTGCCAACGTACAGTACACTCAACCACGATTTTTTTTTCATTTGATTGCCCAAGCTTATCAATCGAACTGCAACCCCGACATAACTGAATTTGGTGATGGAAATGTTACTTGTTCGTTTTCGACTTTTCTTTTCTTTCCAGAATATAACATAGAAGGATGTATCATTTTCATAGGGGAAATATTAAGCGGTTAGAACGACATCTTTCAGCTGCTAACTGGTACACGTGAGTGTGAGTCATAAATAACTTGATGAGGTTTGGAAATGATACTACAGCTAGGTTTTCTTGGAAAAATCGTAGGATCCATGCTAGGTTTTCTTTGTCACGAACATTCACCGGTTAGTGAAACTGCCAATGCAACAGTTTATCCTTGGCTCGATCAAAACTTTCTGAAAAGTCAACATTTCCTATTCTAAGAGAAAATGCTCGGTAGTTAACTTTCAATGGATAACAATATGCGGCATAAAAGTAAAATAAAACAACCCGATGCATGCCACGCAGAAGATTGTTATTGTGCTTAGTTGTATACTACTCCATCGGTTCGGAAATAGATGACGCAGGCTGTATTCAAACGTCAATGTACAAAAATAACCTCATGCATTCTAATCATTATTAAAAAAAATTGCGATTCAAACTCGTATCCTCCCTCCGTCGTAAGCTTGCTCGCTCGCTCGCGTGCTCCTGTGCCCCAGCCCCAGCAGGTCACCGTGCTCTTTTGTCGCATCCCCATTTCGATCCCCTCCTCCCTCGCGCTCGATCTCCAGTACCACCGGAGCAGGCCTCTCGTCGCCTTCCCTGCTCTACCCCCCCCCCCCCCCCCCCCCACCCATGGGAAGGGGGCGGGGAGCAAGGAGTCGGTGATTTGGGGCGGACGACGACGTGGACGAAATGGAAGAGCTTTGATTTGGAACGGTGAGAACGACGACGCGGAGGGGAATGGAGTGCGTGTTGATACTCAGAAAAATCGAGGGAGTTTTTACAAAAGTGTAGCCACATCAATTGTTTCTGAACGGAGGGAGTACTTTTAATTAGCTCTTAGGAAATAGTTACCTTATACGCATCTAAAACTTGGTGCAATGTAAGATCTTGACAGAATTGACGATTCTTGCCTAGTAGTACTAAAATTGGATTCATTCTACTATTGCTCATATAATCTTATTTGAATAGCATGGAAAGGTTGTGTCTTCTGATTGGCTAACTGATTTTATTGAAATGTCATTTATAGGCGTTTGGCTGGGCGTATGTTAACGACCGACATAACACCTGGGAGCAGCTGTACGTCTACTGGATAGGTCCCTTTATTGGTGCCATTCTTGCTGCATGGATCTTCAAGGCCGTGTTCCTGTCACCGGCCCCTAAGCCCAAGGCCAAGAAAGCATGATGAACACAAGCAGAAACGTTAACTCAGCAACTGGCGAAAAATGTTGATTCTGAAGAAGCGACAATGATTTGCTAGAAGAACACAGGAATAATTTACGAATGTAATTAATCACCTCAACCTTATATCGATGTTCAACTTACCATGGTAATCTATCGGTCGTTCAACTGTCCAACTTATTTATCATTATCTTATCATTCGACCATTCAAAAGATAATATAGTACTGAGCGAGCTAGATAAAAAGATATCTAGCAAGAGAATTAGCACTTACTCCGAGCATGGTTTGCTCTGACTTCCTAAGGATCATCTTTCTTCATGTTCATAGTCTGAAGTGAACCTTCCAAATGCCAATGCCTTTTGGAAGGGGGTACCCACAGTTTTACTAAAAAAAGGTGATGGGATGCGTAGGCTGATGACACGGAAAATTCTACTTACCCAAATGATAAAGTTTCCCGTCAAACCGACTACGTGGGACATATATAGCCAACCCCATGGTGGTTTTGCTTGCCGCCAATAATAATTATCCTGATTTAGTTTTAAGATATAACTACCTCACAGAGTCACAGTTCACTTCTGACGTGTTCGGTTGCAACGAGACCCGTGGATTATCCCGTTTGATTGCCGCATTGCATCAGGTGGTCATTTCACACGATGCAATGGCACATATTTAGTTGCTCGCATCCTATGGTTGTGATCACCTCTTCTCACTAGTGATGACCTTATCAATAAATTAAATCACAAGTAAAATGATTTCACGGCTAACCAAGATTAAATCGTTATGGTCCTAACTAGTAAACAAATGACAATTCATAGTGCAGTCCTATGGAACAAAGGGAGAAGTTCATCAACGACGAACAAGGGGAAGTTCATCAACATAAGAACGTCGCCATCGTCAAAATTACCATCATCTTCTCCTTCTCCCTTTTTTCCTTTTTCTTTCTAGATCCTTTTGATACCTCTGTTTGAGCCCACACCATCCTCTTGCTCTTCCGGGCAGCATTATCATGTGGTTGCACACCATGGCCTTCGTCTACATCATCAACTGTCACATCTTCCTCTTATGAAACATACTCATCACGACCAAAATCGAAGATCCAGTTGTAGAAAATGCAACATGTAAGAACAAACTTAATGGATGAGAAAATAGTGGAATTACTTCTTATTAAGAATCTTAAATCAACTTTTCAATACAGAAAATGTCCTCCCAACTCTAACTAAGCCTAGAGTGTTGGAGATTGAATAATTCTTTAGGAGTCTTAGCATAGTGTTCCCCTTAAGATGGTACCTGATTTTCTGAAGGGGGTAAGAAACCTAGACCTGCATGCATATCTAGTATCTCTGAGGGAGAACTTACCTTAAGCGACACCTATGTCATCAGATTGACAATGTTGTGTGTAGAATATTTGCATTATGGGCGATCCTTCCCAACCAACTAATATATATGTGAACATGAGGTTGAAATCAACAACAACAAGTACATATGACTGTTGTAGTGGTTCCTACCCATGAATGATGCAACCATAGATCTCGGGACTCTAACAGTCAAATGATTACCACCAATTGCACCAATACAATCATGTGATGCCATCTTGGGCTCCCTGTATGTCTTTATCTTCGGTGGTGTTTGACCAATTGGTGTCTAGAGCTCTAGAATTGCAAACAAGACTAGATTGAAATATCGGTAAATTGTCTCTATGGATCTCCTAAATGTGTTGTAATCAATCTAAATCTCCGTTGTGACCTGCATTATGAAAGAATATTGCTAGTTACTCTTCCAAAGGAAGTTTGGATGATATTTTCCAGCTAATGCCTCTTCTAAATCATCTTGACAAGCTAGTAGAAAGAGGCTCTTCTCATAAGAATCTATTTGAAAATCTCTACATTGTTGTAGTTGTATAGATGTGATTCAGATTTGCTTGCCTCCAAATTTCGAGCCAGCATTGGATAGTATCTGATCACATGGACACAATGTCAAACATATCTCGTGCCGAACAAAAGAAAGCATATCTGAATCATAGCTACGAGTATTGCTGCATGTGTGATAAACTTCTTCCGTGTATCGTAATGAAATCGATGATGCATAAGTGTGTGCTAAATTGACCCTAAACCTTATCGGTGGGGGGATGGGGGGGGGGGGGGGGGTTACGTGGTGCTTACCGAAGCCATGAGAGAAGAGGTGGGGGAGGGGGGGGGGGGGGAGAGGAGAGGAGCCATTGCTGAAGATCCACATCTATGTTGTCGCCGGTGCTAGAGTAAGAGGTCATGATTCTTTCTATGACCAGATGTGACCAGCTAGAGAGGGAGGTGACAATAGTTTTGGTACCAAACCACGCCGCAAATTTTTCGTCCCCACCCCCTCTAGTAGTGTTGCCCGTGCACGTCGTTTCTCCTCCTACTCCCGTGGTAGCCTCACTCTCTACGAAAATGAGCTTCTACAACCCATATGGCGCACAACCCGTATCCAGACCGTCCATTTCAGCCCTTCAACGGTCGAGATGAGACGGTCAAAGTGTTGAACGTTCAACGTGTTGACCGTCTCATCTCGACCATTGAAGCAATGAAATGGACGGTTCCGATACGGGTTGTGCGCCATATGGGTTGTAGAAAATCCGCTTTACACTCTCTAAGAGCATC
Source organism: Poa pratensis (assembly GCA_947311845.1). NCBI lineage: Eukaryota > Viridiplantae > Streptophyta > Magnoliopsida > Poales > Poaceae > Poa > Poa pratensis. The sequence goes on from CAMZMU010000045.1 coordinate 14,523,434, forward strand.
TCCAAGCGGAGGCCCCAAACCCACCCCAAACGTCCGGGCGGACAGCCCGGACTCGTTTTGGCCCAAAAACCGCGACCCAACGACGGCCCTCAAAGCCACCCCAAACGTCCGGGCTGTCCGGCACACCCCAAACCCAGCCCATATGTAGGGAGGGTTTGTGGGCGTCCGGACGCGCCGCCACGTCGGACGCGGCCCAACAATACCCCACATATATCCGAAAATTCCCCACCCCGGTCGGAACCCTAGCTCTCACTCTCCTCGATCCCCTTTCCACTCAACTCTTCTCCGACCACATCTTGCCAATGGCGGGCTTCGGCAGCGAATCCGCCACCGAGCTGTACTGGCATGCGTTCGCGGAGGCGGAGGAGGAGGAGATTGGGAGCTGCGTCGGGCCGGATGCCGCCGCGCCGTCTTCGGCGGCTCTGTTCAACGCCGCTGGAAATTCCGCCGCCGCCCCCGCTGCCACCCCATCCGACGAAGCAATGGAGGTGCTTCCGCAGGTTTGCCTCCCAATCTCCTCCTTCGCTTCCGGTTGGAATGCCCACATTATAGGAATGAGTAGGATGATTAGGAATTTGATGCCCGATGCACTCCGTAGGCTGCGTTTCCTAGAGGTCCGGCGTACTCCGTCGGCGACGATAGGTTGCTGTGCAATGCGTGGTTGTCCACCCCGTCGGATCCTCTGACCGGAAGACACCACCGTGGTACGTTCTGGGAGCGGATCGGTCAAGTGTTCAATGCAAACTCGGAAGTGTTCCGCAATGAGGGCTCCATCCGCCATAGATGGGGCACCATAGTGGCGGAAATCAACAAGTTCTCCGGATGCTTTGCTCAAATGCGTTCCGTAAGTTCTATTGTTAAATTTTTTACAATGTTGGATCCATTAGCACCGATTCATGGAGTGTCTATTTTATTTTTATAGATAGACGAAGCCGTCATGCTGTACAACGCACTTGGGGGGAAGCCGGAGACGACGGAGTGGAAGTTCGGCCATTGTTGGGACATGTTAAAGGATAGCCCTTTCGTGGACTACACGCCGAATGAGGAGAGGAAGGACATGATCCGCCGAGTGGAGACCCAAGCTCGACAGGCACGCCGTGCTCGGCAAAGGGAACGCGAAGCACACGAACGTGAGGAGGCCGCCGCCGCCGCTGCCGACCGGGAATGGCAACGTGCAGCCGTCGCCGCTCACGCACGGGAGCTGGAGCGTGAAGCGGGAGCCCGCCGTTGCCTTCGCCGTCGCCAAAGGCGTGAAGCTGAACGTGCGGCGGCCGCCGCCCGGGGTCCTGTTTGAGCGCACCTCCGATTTGATTTATGAATGTTTGAACTATGTTTGTGAATGTTTGAACCATATGATGTTTGAACTATGTTGATCATTTGATCTACGTGCATGTCCAATATGGGTTTGGGGGAGATTTTTTGAGGGTTATGGTTATAGGACACCGTTTTTGGGGGCTGTCCGGTCACCGTGCCCGGACGCGTCCGGACGCGTCCGGTCGCAGTTTGGGGGCCGGATTTGGGGCCTCTCCAAGCATGGCCCCTAAACTGCTCCCAAACCGATCTTTTTACGTCCGGGCTGGTTTATTTCGTGGGGACCAGCGTCCGCACGTCCGGCAGCCCCCAAACCCACACCATATGTGGGGGGAGTTTGGGGAGAATTAGCACGCCCGGACGCATGTTGGACCACCTTTTTGGCATGTTGGACCACCTTTTTCCTTTCTTTTCCTTTCTTTTGTCCTTCAATCATTGCTCTTTTTCCTTTCCACCAATCACATGCAAATGGTCCCACAGTTTGGGGTGACATTTGGGGGCAATGGTTGTAGGAGGCCAATTTTTAGAGGCGTACGCGGACAGCCGTCCGGACGTTTCGGGGCCGGATTTGGGGACCTCGCTTGGAGATGCTCTAAGAACGCTTGATTCGAGCATTTTCGTGGAGCATGTCCGAGAGGTGCTTTGAGTTTCGTGCCAACCAATACATGCTTCGAAACAACGTTTTCTTTTTTCATCACGTGGCAGTTTGGGTGGACGAGGACAACCAAATATGCTCTGAATTGTTTTTGGCCAGAGCGTACAAAGATCAATCAGCATCTCCTTTTGGATTTAACATCCAAATTGTGTACGTAGGATAGCAGTATCATCGGGGTAATGGTTGGGTTAGGCGAGAGGGACGGACGGCGTGCTTCCACTCCAATCTCCTCCTCTTTTCTCCTTCCCTCTGTGTTGTGTGCCCAACGGAAGGAGCGCTGCGATGGCGACGATGGGTGCGGCTGTGCGGGCGGCGGCGGCGGACGGCGTGGTGACCTTCCTGTGGGTGCTCTGCGTCTCCACCCTCGGCGCCTCCACGGCCGCCGTCACCACCTACCTCAGCCTGCACGAGGGGATCCACTACGCCCTCCTCGTCACCGTCTCCATCCTCACCCTCCTCCTCTTCGCCTTCAACCTCCTCTGCGACGCCCTCGGCGGCGCCAGCTTCAATCCAACCGGTGTCGCCGCCTTCTACGCCGCGGGCCTCACCAACCCCTCGCTCTTCTCCATCGCGCTCCGCTTGCCAGCACAGGTCTGTCCGCGATTTTCTTAGTACCCTCTTTCTCGATAAATCAATCAGTAAGAGGAGCAATTTGATTAAATCTGTGTTGGTTGGTAGGCCGCCGGCGCCGTGGGCGGAGCGCTAGCCATCTCGGAGCTCATGCCGGAGAAGTACAAGCACATGCTCGGCGGCCCCTCGCTCAAGGTGGATCCGCACACCGGCGCCGTCGCCGAAGGGGTGCTCACCTTCGTCATCACCTTTGCCGTCCTCTGCATTATCGTCAAGGGACCCCGCAACCCCATCGTCAAGACAGCCATGCTCTCCGTCTCCACCGTCACCCTCGTCCTCACCGGCGCTGCATACACCGGCCCCTCAATGAACCCTGCCAACGTACACCACACTCACTCACTCTTTTCTTCACTTGATTGCCTAGCTTATCCATTGAACTGCAACCCCCGACACTGAACTGAACCCCAATTGAGTTGCCAAGCTGATCCACTGATTTAGTGATGCAGATGTTACTTAATCGTTTCAGTCCCCCTGGGACCTGTTCATCTGCATTTGGGTAGCCAAAGCCTATATGCTTCTGAAATAATGTCTGAATGATTGCCAAACTTATCCATTGAACTGCAACCCCCGAGGACACTGAACTGAACCCCGATCAGTGTTATCAAGCTGATTAGTTTGGTGATGCAGATGTTACTTATTCGTTTCAGTTCCCCTTGGACCTGTTCATCTGCATTTGAGCAGTCAAATCCTATATTCTTCTGCAATATAACATCTTGATAGAATCTGTATTCTCACTTGCCATATTGACAAACATGTAACTTAAGTCAGAATTCAATGCTTTGTTGTCAACTGTAATGTACAATCTTTATCTGTACTAGCATTGCTGTTAACTGGTACACCCGAGCCATAAATAACTGAATGACGGCTGCAAATGATACTAAAGTCATGTGCTATTGGGAAACTTTAATGTGACCACGTATAAGGGGCAAAATATGCAATAGACACACCTATGCAATGAGCATTCAGTAGTAACATCATTAGTGAAATTTTAGCAGTGAAACTACCAATGCAACAATTTACTTGTGACTCGATTGATAAAAAATTGTGAACAAGTCAACATTTCCAACTCTAGAAGAGAAAATGCTGGGTAGTTAACTTTCACTGGACAACTTTCTACGTCATAAAAAGATGACAACCCGATGCATACCACTCAGAAGTTTGTTATTGTGCTTTGTATTCTACTTTTATTTGGTAATTATGGGAAAAGTTACCTTATGCACATCCAAAACTAGGTGCAATGTCAGATCTTGACTGCGTTGATGATTCTTGCTTAGTACCATAATTTGAATTCATGCTGCTATATGCTGTTGCTCATCTGATATAATCTGATTTGAATATTTGAGTTGGCGCTCATGTCAAATTGCATGGAAAGCTTGTCTTCCGATTCATTACATGGTTTCCTGTCAACTAATTTCGGTCAAATGCCATGTACAGGCGTTTGGCTGGGCGTATGTTAATGATCGACACAACACCTGGGAGCAGCTGTACGTCTACTGGATATGCCCCTTTATTGGTGCCATTCTTGCTGCGTGGACCTTCAAGGCCGTCTTCCTGCGACCGCCACCTAAGCCCAAGGCCAAGAAAGCATGATGAACTCCAGCAAATACTTTAACTCGACAATTGGCTATAAATGTTGATTCTGAAGAAGCCAACATTAGATTGCTAGAAGAACACAGGAATAATTTATGATTGTATTTTATCACTTCAACCCTACACCAATGTTTGACTTACAATGGTATAATTTATTAGTCGTTCGTGTTCACCTGTTTAATTTTATTTATCTTTATTTTCTTTCTTTCTGCCATTATAAAAATATATAGTATAGTGCAGCGAGAGAAAGAGGTGATATCTAGCAAAGAATTAGCATTGATTCCAAGTATGGTTTACTTCATGAGGACCATTTTCCCAAGGGATCTTCAGGTTCATAATCTGAACTGAACATGCCAAATGCCAATGCCTCTTGGAATGGAGTTACCCACAGACCAGTATATTACCAGTTGTGTTTCCTGATTCTTTACGTTGTGTCCTGGCAGCACAACTATATAACCTACACTCTTGTGCTGGGATGCGATTGAGGCTGATGATATGGCGATTTTTGCTTACCCAAATGACAATTTTTCCTGCCAAACAGACTACAAGGGACACATTTAAGCCAAACATGCTCTTTTTGCTTGGCGCCGACAATGATTTACACTGATTTGTAGTTCTAAGAACTAAAATAGAACTTTCTCTTCATTGTTTTGGGCCAAAGTCGAAACATCCCGGAAAAAGGAGAGATGACAAAAAAAAAACTGAAATGTGATCATTCCAATATTCCTCTAAATTCACGAGCTGCTGGGTGATCTCCCTAAAACCTTGGAATTTCTCGAAAGTGGTGAGATAAAACTATTGAAATTTTCTCAAAGCCATGGAAAACATAAATACAAAAATTATATGGAGTAATAATCAGAACCACGAGCGGTGCAGGGAGTAAGAAAACATGATATGGATTATTAATTTATAGTCTGAATACCATTATCTAGTGGAAAATATCGCATGCTGTATACCCTGATGAAGCGGTCAATCCAAGTCAATCTTCTATATTTGTTTATTGGCTCTATCGCTGTTAAATATAAATCCTAACCTTTTCCATCAGTTCAGACTGTTGGGATAATTGGGTAGTGCATCAATTCAATACGCTACCGGCCTGCTCCGTCTAGTCCACTCTGGTTTTCTTTTCCAGCAGCAGTTGGATAGACCCCACCGTCGCATCACATCACTCTTTATTACTTTCTTCACTCCACTCCATGGGCTGGGATTCTGGGAAGTGGGGGAAGCTCTGCAATTATCACACTTCACAAGAGAAGCAGCAGAGCTAGCGGTACAGCAAGAAGAAGAATCCATCACCATGGGAAACATCCTGAAGTGCTTCAAGGGAGATGAGCAGGAAGAAGACCAGTACCCCTACTACCGCCCAGCCTCCAAGCCCCAGTACCAGCTCACTACCCCCAGCAGCAGCAGCAGCAGCAGCAGGAGGAAGCTCATGGCCATGGCGTCGCCGCACTGGCGCACGACCTCCTCAACTTCGAGACCGCGTCCATGGTAATACTAACACCCAACCTACTACTCTGCGTATCAGTCTTAACTCATAGAAATGTAACTCATATAGGTGTTTCAGCTTCAACTTCATTGTACTGTAAGCCTGCACGCATGTTCACAGATTATTCAGATTAATTATTTGACTACAAGATTGTCAACGATGAGATAGGGTTCCTTTAATTGGTGTGCTGCATGTGTAAATTTTGGATGAGAATCATAGAGATTACACATCACCTTTTATGTCTTTTCTCTCTCTCTCACCTTTGGCCTTTCTACGTACGGTAGAAAGGTTCTTCCCTCACAGCAAATTGATGAACATAAACATCTGCACTCCTAGAAAATCCAAGGCCAGAACCATAACTGCAACACTTTTATGCAGTTTTGCCACTGCATGTAATGATTTGTTTGGGAAATTTTGCGAACTATTTTTTTAGTCCGCTTCCATTCTTCTGTGTCTATTTCCTATTGACATATGGATCACTATGTTCATTGGTAATATCAAAACTGAAGCATGCCACATTGCAACAACTAGAATTTGTATGAGTTACATGCAAATACTTTACAATTGATGACACAATGACACATGGCAAGTTCAGTCACTTCTTTTGCCCCAAATTTTGCCTCTCGTTTTCTTATGATGCGGAATGTGAAGGATATTTTATTTTGTCATATTATCAGGTTCCTGAAGGGCTCCGACAGCATGTTACCGCGTCCAAGAAAGCACAGATTAAATGGTAGGTAGCAGGCTAGCAGCTCTAAAAGGCTCTCAAGTTGTTTTTTTACTAATATTTAGAACATTTAGTGTACCTATTGTCTATTGAGTTATTGATTGCGAAGTTTGTTTGGTTCCTCTAGGCTTATAGATTTAAGGCCTATGGCTGTTAACAAAATTCGAAAATGGTCCGCACTGACTAAGACTTCACAAGATGGGGTCATTATCAGAATGAAAATAAATTTCTTCATAGTGTTATGAATATGCAACTTGTATTCCATGGGGGCCAATGGCCACAATATATAGTACATATGACTTGAGAGACAAGAAAGTAAATCTAGTCTAATACGGACTCCTAGACCAATACTAATACTCCTTAACACCCCCCCTCAAATGCAAGGCGTATGCAATAGCATTGCATTTGAAGAAAGGAAAAACAAGAAGAAAATAAAAAAGATAATCCAAAATCCGCGTCTTGAGAGTGTCGTCGTAGCATGAAGTCTTCAAAACCTGTGGAGTCAAGCCAAACAATCGATCATAAAAGACCGACAGAGACCGATAGACGATCAGAAGAAAGATAGAGACCGAGAGACGATCAGAAGTAGAGCATGTCATAACAGATCATAGCACAAGGAACCAATGGCATAAGAAGCCCACGGCAAAAGAATGTGCGTAGATCAACAATGACAATGCGAAAGGAGGCCACAAAAATCCATAGAGAGGACTAGGACCGAGGCCGCAACAGGACCGAGAAGAGGAGGCCACAACAGGACCGGAGAAGAGGAGGCCACAACAGGACCGAGGAGAGGAGGCCACAACAGGACCGAGGAGAGGAGGCCACAAACGGACCGATAAGAAGAGGCCACAAACGGACCGAGAAAAAGAGGCCACAGACGGACCGAGATAATGAGGCTGGCAAAGAAAGGTATGGTGGACTCTCTGACACGAAACACGAAAAAGAAACGACGGATTTGGTGGACGCAGCGGAAGATAAAGTCAAAACTGACACCATCGAAAATCACCAGAGTGAGAAGAAGGACGATGCCGGATGACGACATGACTAAGACATAACGAAGCTAGCAATATTTTTTTTATCACGAACGAATCTGGGATGGCAGAGCAGTAGCCAAACCAGACCACGACTGACTCACGAACCGATCTGAAGGAGCGCAGCAGCCGAACAACAGCTTCCGGCCGGATCGATCAAAACGAGCAAAGCAGCTGCGAGCCGAATCTGGAGGAAAACGAGATCGATCTCGTGAGCCCAACGCGGGCAGAGGACAGCGGCAGCCCGAGAAGAGAGCGACCCAAAGCAGCGGCAGCTGCCAAGGCAGCCACAAACGAGGGGTGGGCTGTTAACGTACAGAGTTAAGATAGATACGGTTTGGTAGGATATGCATTCAGTTAGCAATATTGTTGTAACTACTCAGATGTAATCTTTGTAAACTTGCCAGCCACGGCTAGGCCTCTATATATATGACGATGCGCCTGATGAGTTATTCATCACGGCTTCAACCAATCTCTCTCCCTCTCGTTGGTAGTTTACATGGTATCAGAGCTAATCTGACAAATGTCTTCCTCCTCCTCCTCCCCAACCCCAGCCGCCATGACTCCCATCTCCTCCGTGGTCACCGTCCGCCTCACCCACGAAAACTACCTCATGTGGAAGGCGCAGTTCCTCGCCCACCTCCGTCAGCATCAACTCCTGGCATCGTCAACGGCAAGGAGCTGGCCCCGCCTGAGACGGTCACCGTCCAATCTGAGGCGGGACGGGTCACCTCCAAGGTGGCCAACACTGAGTACACCGCTTGGTACACCAAGGACCAGGCGATCCTTGGCGGCATCCTCGCCACCGTCTCGGAGGACATCCTCCCGTACGTCATGGCCGCCACCTCTGCGGCCCAAGCGTGGGGGCAGCTGGAGCACATGTTTGCCTCCCGCTCACGCGCTCGTCTCATCCAGATCAGGGCGCAGCTGGCGACGCCAAAGAGAGCCGGCATGACCGGCATCAACTACTTCAAGCTGAAGAAGACGCTCGCCGACACCCTCGCTGCCATCGGCCATCCTCTACAAGCTGACGAGATCATCGCCTATATTCTCTCGGGCCTGGGTGCTGAGTTCGAGTCACTCGTCGCTTCGCTCAACGTGAAGCCCGATCTCACCCTCGACGACGTGTACTCCTACCTCCTTGGCTTTGAGCATCGCCAGGAGACCTACACCGCCGCCACCGATCTGCAGATCGGATCCAGCTCCTCTGCCAACTTCGTCGGGTCTGGCCGCGGAGGCGGTCACCATGGTGGAGGCGGCCAAGGCGGAGGCCGCAATGGTGGCGGCAACCGCGGTGGATGGCGCGGCGGCCGTGGGTACCAGGGAGGCCGCAACGGCGGTCATGGTGGTCGTCATGGTGGTGGCGGCAACGGCAACGGTGGACAGCGTCCGATCTGCCAGCTCTGCGGCAAGATTGGTCACGTTTCTGTGAAGTGCCACAAGCGCTTCGACATCAAATATCATGGTGAAAAGGAGTCTCCTTCAGCAGCACAAGTCGCGGCCTACAACGCCGCAAGAGAGGCTGCCAGCTCGGGCTACCAGGTTGATCCCAACTGGTACTCGGACACCGGCGCAACTGATCATATCACCAGCGATCTCGACCGCCTCCACTTCCACGAGCGCTACAACGGCAACGACAACGTCCAAGTCGGCAACGGAGCAGGTTTGCGCATCGAACACATTGGTCATAGTTCTATTAATACTTCCACTGATAAAACTCTTGCACTTCGTAAAGTTCTTCATGTTCCACACATTACCAAAAATTTGATCTCCATTCATCGCTTGACCAAAGATAATGATGTGTTTGTCGAATTTCATCCCTCTTTTTTTGTTGTTAAGGATCTAGCAACGAGGACAAGTTTGCTCCGCGGGCCGTGTAGAGCCGGTCTCTACCCACTTCCATCGCCTTCACTTCTCCATCATGTCAAGGCCGCCATGCTTGTCCGCGTCAATAAAAAGCAATGGCATCATCGCCTCGGACACCCTTCCTCTCAAGTGGTTCAGTCCATCCTTAGTTTGAATAAGCTTCCTTTTAGTGGGTCGCATGATGCATCGGTTTGTGATGCATGCCAACAGGCAAAGAGTCACTAGCTTCCTTATGGTCCATCTAGTTTTGTTGCAAAATTTCCTTTAGAACTTGTGTACTCCGATGTGTGGGGGCCAGCAACTCAATCAGTTGGTGGTTTTAAGTACTATGTTTCCTTTATTGATGCTTTTAGCAAATTTACATGGGTTTATCTCTTGCGTGCCAAATCTGAAGTTGAGCAAATTTTTATTCGATTCCAAACACATGTCGAACGTCTTCTAAACCATAAGATCCTTTGTGTCCAATCGGATTGGGGTGGGGAATACCAACGTCTTCACCAATATCTCAAACTAGTGGAATTGCACATCATGTGTCTTGTCCCTACACTCATCAACAAAATGGTGCGGCCGAACGTAAACATCGGCATATTGTCGAGACCGGGCTTGCTCTTCTAGCTCATTCATGCATGCCGGTTCGTTTTTGGGATGAGGCCTTTTTAACAGCCACCTTTCTCATTAATCGCCTACCCACTCGTGTCATTGACAATGCCTCTCCCATGGAACGTCTTTTCAAATCCAAACCTGATTACACCATGCTTAAGTCCTTTGGTTGTGCTTGTTGGCCGCAGCTCCGCCCCATGAACAATAAAAAGCTTGCTTTTCGCTCCAAAGAATGCATTTTTGTTGGATATAGCTCGCATCATAAAGGATATAAGTGCCTTGACGCTTCTACAGGACGTATTTACATATCTCGTGACGTGGTCTTCGACGAGTCCGTTTTTCCTTTTGCACGCAAATACCATGTTTCTCTTGACACATCCGAATATATTCCACCAACCTATGTTCATCTTCTAGCACCCATTCAACCTCCCATACAGCCCAACCCTGCACACAGTGGAAGTACTAATGGTTCTACTGACTCTGTGGCCGATGAGCGAGCCATTTCCTTTGATCCTTCTGCAGGAACTACTGCCGACTCGGAGGGCTCGTCTTCACGTTGCATGCACCATGCAGCCGGTGCGGAGCCCGAGGCTGAGATCAGCGCCTCCAGCCCAGCACAGGCGTCTCGGGCGCCTTCCCCTGCGGCTCACTCTCGCTCAATTGAGCCGACCTCGGAGCCAGCTCGCTCCCGCTCGCCCAGGGCGGCCGCGGATCAACCTGCCGACAGCAGTTCGCCGGACACAACTGGGCTGTCCTCCTCTGGTGGCCCGTCTTCGTCTCCTGCCGCACCTGGGCCTATCACGGCCACTGGCACTACTGCAGCAGCTCGCCCGCATACTCGTTCTCGTTCTGGTATTGTTAAGAAACTTGTCCGCACTGACTATGTCTCGTATGCCTGTCAGACTATGTCTCCACCTGTTCCTGCTGAGCCTGTGAATCATGTTGAAGCGGCTCGGCATCCTCCTTGGAAGGCTGCAATGGATGATGAGATTGCTGCTCTGCATCGCAATGGTACTTGGCTGCTGGTTCCGCCTCGTCCCGGTCTGAATGTGATTGATAGCAGATGGGTGTTTAAACTGAAACATAAAGCTGATGGCTCTGTTGATCGTTATAAGGCCAGACTTGTTGCTAAGGGATTCAAGCAAAGAGAAGGCATCGATTACGAAGACACTTTCAGCCCTGTCATCAAGCACACCACCATTCGGGTTCTTCTCACTCTTGCCGTGACCAATGGCTGGAGTATGTGCCAGCTTGATGTCCAAAATGCATTCTTGCATGGGATTCTTGCCGAGGATGTCTACATGCACCAGCCTCCGGGTTATGTTGATTCTCGCTATCCCCGGCATCTCTGCAAACTCCAGAAGTCCCTATATGGTCTGAAGCAAGCACCACGTGCCTGGTTTTCCCGTTTGAGTTCTAGATTGCTTGCTCTTGGCTTCTCTGCATCTGCTGCTGATGTCTCACTTTTTACCTTTCGGCAAGGGAGTGTGTGCATGTTCTTCCTCATATATGTTGATGACATAATTGTTATCAGCTCCTCTTCGGCAGCCATCGACCGTTTGCTTATTCAGCTTCGCCATGACTTTGCCATCAAGGATCTCGGCTCTCTGAATTACTTTCTTGGTATTGAGGTGCACCCTGTTGCCGATGGTCTTGCTCTTTGTCAGCGGAAGTACATACTTGATCTTCTCAAGCGAGCTAACATGCAGCTGGCCAAACCTTGTACTACACCTATGTCGGTCACCGACAGGCTCTCTAAAGGTTCAGGCACACTTCTGTCCTCGGCTGCTGCTACACAGTACCGTAGTGTCGTTGGTGCACTTCAGTATGTCACCTTGACACGACCAGACATTTCATATAGTGTCAACAAAGTCTGTCAGTTTTTGCACTCGCCAACTGATTCACATTGGACAGCCGTAAAACGGATTCTCCGGTATCTTCAGGGTACAGCGACCCATGGCTTGCTCTTGCGGCGTTCTTCATCCATGCATCTCAGCGCATTTTCTGATGCCGATTGGGCCGGTTGCCCGGATGATCGCCGCTCCACCGGTGGACATGCTGTGTTTCTTGGTGGAAATTTAGTGGCCTGGAACTCCCGGAAACAGCCTACGGTTTCGAGGTCTAGCACCGAGGCGGAGTATAAATCGGTGGCTAATGCAACAGCCGAACTCATGTGGATACAGGGGTTGCTGCGAGAGCTTGGTCTTCCTCTCAGTCGGTCACCATCTCTCTGGTGCGACAATATCGGTGCTACTTACCTCTCGGTTAATCCGGTGTTCCATGCCCGCACGAAGCATATCGAGATTGACTATCATTTCGTGCGAGAGCAGGTTGCTAAGAAGGCGCTTGAAATTCGTCATATATCTACACATGATCAGTTAGCTGATGTTCTTACCAAACCACTAATGGTGCAGCAGTTTGAGCGTTTCCGAAGCGATCTCAATGTGCTTCCCACTTTTCGATCGAGGGGGGATGTTAACGTACAGAGTTAAGATAGATACGGTTTGGTAGGATATGTATTCAGTTAGCAATATTGTTGTAACTACTCAGATGTAATCTTTGTAAACTTGCCAGCCACGGCTAGGCCTCTATATATATGACGATGCGCCTGATGAGTTATTCATCACGGCTTCAACCAATCTCTCTCCCTCTCGTTGGTAGTTTACATGGGCGACGGACAGTGCTGCTGCAGCAGCACGACGATGGCCAGGGAGAAGGCCGGCAACGGCGGACGAAGGTGGCCGAGACCCGGGAAGCTCGAAGCGAGACGACGGCGGCCGGGGGCAGAACTTGGCGTGACCGGCGAAATTGACCGGAGACATCAGGAAGAAACGAAGAAGGTCGAGCGACCTGTACAGGAATAGATAAAAAAAAAAAGATACAGACGAGTTGCGCGTCCGGCAAACCCTAACCGGGCTCTGATACCATATTATGAATATGCAACTTGTATTCCATGGGGCCAATGGCCACAATATATAGTACATATGACTTGAGAGACAAGAAAGTAAATCTAGTCTAATACGGACTCCTAGACCAATACTAATACTCCTTAACACATAGGACCCCTCCCAGATGCTTTTTGACTTTTCTTACAATAAGGTGATCCATACCTATCCAAAGTTTCAAACATCTGATTTGAAATGGTGAGAGAAAGAGAGCAGAGCAAATTACAAGCAGATTGGTGTCTTGGTGATGTCGAGAAGGAAGTTCCCAACTTATTTTTACATCGTGCATGGGTGTATATTGACGTTCTTCAGAAGATTGAAGATGATTTGTTTACCGATTATGATAAAATGAGTAGAGGGAACATGCAAACTTAATTTTGTCCTTACTTTGACTGAGTCATAATTTTATACAGTCTGTAATTGTTTTAGTAAAGACTTTCGAATATCATAGACATGCACAAATGTATGGACATCACTGCCAATAATTGTCTGTTCGCAACAAAGAATTAGAAAAAGGGGCTTGAAAAAATATCAAGGGGAAGAGGAAGAAGGGCAGTAGTAACTGGCGTATCTTATTAGAGGCAATTAGTGTATGATGTTGGTACTAACTTGATTTTTCACTGAACAGAACTAATGCTATAGTTTGATCTTTTAATCTGCATAATAACAGGTACCAGAATATATTGGAGGCATATAAGAATGCCAGAACCCCACCGAGAACACCAGCAGAAGCTTCCCAACTAGTTGCAAAAGCCCTAAACTGGATCCAGAGAGCTGATTTGGAGGTAACTTGTTTCTTTTCTTTAGATCCTACATAGTTCAGCTGATCATAGGAACAATACATTGATAAATAATGATTTGTATGTTTAGAATGTGGAGCTTGTAAGTGACTATATATGTTCAACTCATTCCTCCAGAAACAATGTTTTCTCCTCAGGGCATCCTCGAATTCTACAACTTCCCGATCCCATCACTACCCGCTGCATCCTCAAGCCACCGTCCACTCTCTCTACCAGAGGGCGTTGAATTTATCTTGAATACTTTGCCGGTCAGACATGATCATATATTCTGAAAAATATGCTTATAAAAAATAAAAAGAAATAGCAAGCGATGATTCTCACAGATGACTGTCTCACTGGTGTTATCAGGTTAATAACCAAAACATTGGCGATGGTGATGGCTTTACTGCTTATGTTGCCACTACCGATCCGCGGGAGTCTGCGCTTGTGCCAATAGAAGTGCATGAGATGGTGATTGCAAGGACTGAAGCTCGCAATCGTGGGGATTACCAGAGTGCCAAAGCACTTCAAAGTAGCATTACTGAAGCTGGATACAAGTATTTAAGCTGAAACATTCCTGATTTTCGTTCTTAATATCATAATTCATAAATGAACGCAACATCGTTGTTTCATATTTAGAATCACTTATATTGGCGTCAAACATATACTAAAAGTATTATATTGTTTCCTTTCAACTAAGATACGTTCTAAAGGTACTAGAATGGTTTACTACATTATTTTAAGATTTTCTATTCTAGAACAGTTCGGATACCTGTCATAGTACCACTAAAAAAATAATGCAGCATAATAATAAAATTATTCACTGGCAATTAACAAAACTGAGAGCAACATAATATTTAGAAAAATCTATCTGTGACCATCCAATTGACACTTTTGTATTTTCCAATAATTTTAAACTAGACTGGGAGGAACTTTAAAGAAGCTGTACATGATTACATATCAGCTATCCGTTGTGTCAGTTCTTTTCGGCTCTTGATTTGATCTAATCAAGTGAATACACATTCACTAGCTTCTGGAAAAAAAGCATCCACTTGTTTTATTTTGAAATGACATGAAAGCGTAACTGAATAATATTTTTTATGAGCAGGATAATAGTCTCTTCAGACGAAGAGATCTTAGCAAGGAAATACCGAATCAGAATGAGGTATATGTTGTTCAATATTGCACATTATATTCGATAATAAAATAGTTAGAATACTGTTCTGAAGTGTATGGTTTTTGCATGAGTTAAAAGGGGAATCGATGCACCAGAGCTTAAGATGACATATGGGAAGGAATCAAAGAATGCTTTAGTGAAGCTCATTGGCGGGAAAAGAACCACAATTCATGTGTATGGTCAGGACCAGTTTGAGCGCTACGTTGGCGACATCTATTGCGATAATGTGTTCATCCAGGTGAAACAGGAAATGACGACATGCCTTTGGTCAATTTTATTGCTTTAATTCTGATAAAAGAGACTGGGTGTCTGCGTTTGTGTGAGTCCTTTAGGAAAAAATGCTGAAGAATGGTCACGCATGGCATTTCACGACTTACGACAAACGGCCAGAGTTTGCTAAAGTAAGAAAAAATTACTATTAGAAAGATTGGTTCCCTTCCTTACATGGTTATGCCGGCTGGAAGTTTTTGACTTGCTTTGTGATGGATGGTGCAGTGGGAGAGAGAGGCAAGAGCTGCAAACCGAGGGCTTTTTGCGACACTGAACCCTGAGAAGCCGTGGGATTGGAGAAGAGAGCGACGAAATGGTGGTATTCAGGCCTACTAATGGCTCCATCCATCCATGTCTCGAATAAATGGTGAGGAAGGTGTGTAGAGTTTGGTAACTAGGATCTATGCTGAACAGTATCAGCATGCTGCAAATAAAATGCGTCAAAACCAAAATGTATATGTGCCTTACATATGTTTATGCAAGTACCTTGTCCAGAAGTGCAGTATGCCATACATAATGAGCATGCAGATGTGAATTGTGACGAGCAAGTGCCAACAATATATTGTTCCATGCTACCTCCTCCTGCTTGACAGCGTGTCTCATGCACATGAAGATGTACAAAGTAGTTAATGTAGAATGCTGTTTGTTTTTGCACATGCTAGCGTTCATATAGACATGGAACCTGTTAATGCCAAGAATGACTATTAGTATTGAATAGCATTAATAATAATCCAGCAACAACGTCAAAATCAATACACAGAAATGGATAAAAAATCTCAGTTTCTTTTCTTAGCGGTCTCTAAAAAATACTAGGAAAAAAAAGTAGCTGGCAGGCATACAATTGACTAATGTTCAAGCAAGGACTAACTAATCCTCACTCCACATATTTGCAATTTGTATCTCTCTAAGCTAGCTGCACCACACCACCACCTAATGTCAGGTTTTACTTCTTTTGAAATCAACACATTCTAAACATTCCAAGGCCACAACATTCAGTTCATTATGTGATCATAGAGTTGGACGAGTATGATCTGAAACCATTGCTGCCACATCCACAAAACAACTATTTTCTCAAGGTCCTTGTTTGTTTGCAGCAAAAGTGAAGCATTGCCTGGTGGCTCCTGGTTTGCGCTGCTAGCTTCTTCGTTGTGTTGCAGCGTTGTTCCACAGGCCCCCTTCACGTCAGCAGCTTCTACATTAGGTTGCACCGGCTCTGTGAATCACGCTTCTTGGTTCTAGCTTCCCTGACATACTGCGGTATCTGTCACATCTCAAATTTTGGAACTAAGAAAAACTTAGTTTTACAACACCCAAAATTCAGAGCCAATATTTTTTTTTGAAATACTTCACTAATGATTGTGCTTTCCTTTCTATTGATCTGTTGGACCTTGTGTGACTTGTTGTTTAAGTTGTTTGACTAGTAAAGGTTAACCTAAGAACCTAACCTAAGTGAAAATATATTCAACTTTGGTGATCAGGTCATGACAAGAAAATATTCCATATATCTTTTCCATTCTTATTTCTGGCCAAAATCCATTTCAATGATACTGGTTTAGCAACCACCAAAATACCCACTCTTGAGAAAGTAAAAGTATTTCCAAAATTATGTGTTCCCAAAACTATGGAGATCTATATACTATCTCCAACCTTGATATCTCTCTTGTATCTGTAGCTCTTATTTTAAACTCATACTTTCATTCTTTTGGGAAATAATAAGAGTGGGAAATATACTACCCATATATTTTATCAGCCCTTTTGAAACGTATCAAATTATTGAACTAAGCTTGTTTCAACACCATACTTGGCATGATGATGCTTGATTGCCATCCCAACACCTATCTGAATATTTGAAATTTGGTTGAAAACTTATATTGTTTGCTTGTTTGACTTATGTTTGTGTTGATTGTTATTTCCTTCTTTATTGTTTGCTTGGGTGAATAATTACATAAATGTACTTGAACTCTAAGTTGAAAACCCACTGATCACAATTTGGAATGTGACTTCAGACAAAACAAGAAAACCAAAAATTTCTCACACACTTAAAATAAAGTCACAATTAAAAGAGATGATCTTATTTAAATTTCTCTCTCTCCCTATTTCCATGTTTTGTCATAATAATTATTTTATCTTATAAAATTCTAGGAATGAGAGGAAATAATAATCCCCTCACTTCCATATCACTCCCTCCTCAAATAAATATACTTTTCAATTTAAAACTGGTATTTCCACTTTTTGTGTTTCATTGCATCATGGCATCCATATTAATTTGCGAAATAATACACTAATTGGTTTGGCACCATTTAAAAACAAATGCCAAACTTGCCTTAACAAAATTCAAATCAATGAAAGTGTTCAAATTTGCAAAACAAAAATACTTTGGCATCCTATATTTGTCAAGGAAGTTCCAAGAGTTCACAACAATATCTCTCACTTGCTTTGGAAATACTAAAGGAGTATCAAATTGGTTTTACCAAAAATAACATATTTAAACCCTATGAACAAATATGGTTCAAAACATTTTATTTTGCAACGCCAATTTTTGTGGATGCTATTCATGGTAAGGGGAGCCTACTCAAATAATTTCATAATTTTTGAAATAGTTTAGATGCCTCAATTAAATCCCTAAAAGCTACTGGTTTTAAAAGGAAAGTAAGAGAAACAGAAAAGGAGGAAAAGGCAGGGGGCTTCTTGCAAAATGGCCATCTTCTTCCTGTAGCGACCGAGCGGCCCAAGCCGCACCCGCTAGCTCGCCGTCGCGCTGTCCACCGACCGTCGCCGTACTGCCCGAGTTGGATAAGAGCGCCGCGCCTGCCCTCTGCCCTGCTCCTCCGCGACCATTAACCAGCAGAAGAGCACATGGGTCGCTCTCCCCCCCCCCCCTCGCTGCCCATGCTCGCCCAATCCGCGCGGCCAGAGCACGTCGACGCCGGCCCCGATCTCCGCCACCTCAGTTCCCCGGCAAGCACCGCTCATCCTGGCCGTCTGCCTCGCTCGCCGAAACCCTGCAGACATGCTCGCGTCACACCTTCTGGCCCGCAGCGACGCCAGCATTCCGTCGAGCACCGTGTGAGCGCAACGGTCACCTACCACCCGAGCTCGCACCTGCTCTCTCCCTTGCTCGACTCAGACCCAGAACCCTAACAGAGCACCCCCACGCTGTTTCTGCACAGCACCGCCACCAATGGCGTGCTCTCCTACCCCCTAGCCACCTCCTGCACCGAGACCACCATGCGCCGGAGCTCCGGGTATAAAGACCACCCCCAAGCCTCCTTTGCTCTTCACACTCGCCCTCTCTGTATCTCTCTCACTCTCCACCTCTCCCGTGCACCGCCAGGAGGGCGGAGCCGCTGCTGCCGTGCCACGGCTGTGCTGTTGAGCACGGGCACGTTCGGCCGGAGCCGAGGTTGAAGGCAACGCCTCGCGGCCGTGCTGCTCTCCCTCTCTTCTCTCTGCCCCCTCTCTGTTCTGTGCCCTCTCTGTCGACGCAGAGCACTCACGCACATCTCTCTCTCTTTGCACGCACAGGGACACGCACAGGAGCTCGCCGGAGAAGGACTGCGTCCGGGAGGCCGTGAAGCTCGCCATCACTGATCTGGACTTCCTCGAGCCACGCCTGCACCGCCATCCCACTTCCCACGCTCCCCACACTCGATCTCCACCTTCTCCGCCGTCCCCAGAAGCCCCTAGGTGAGCACCGCGTCCTCGCCACCGTCTCTGGCCACGGCGGCGCCGCCAATTTGAGGTCGCCGCCGGCGCGCTCTCTCTCAGTCGTCGGATCTCGATCCAAAGGCCACGTACCCGTTCGATTAGAACCAGCCGCTGACGGGCAGGCCCCACCCGTCAGCCGTTTCATCTTTTCTGCGCGCGGGAAAAAAATAAGTTGGGCCGAGCCCATTGGGCTGGAACCCTCTCGGTCCGTTTCTATTTTTTCCCTTTTCGAATTAAGGAATTAACAGAAACTTTTTAAATCTGTATGCATGTTTGAAATTCCATAACTTGAGATCTGTAACTCCAATAATTATGAACTAAAATCCTCTGAAAGGCTAATCAAAATGTTTAACCAATGGCACTGGCCACATCTCTTGTAAATAAATAGAAATTGCATGATAAATCAAATAGTACAGAAAGTTTATTTTGTAAACTTGTTTGTTTCTGTTGCTATGTTAACTCAAATAATGCAAATCCAATTTTGTTAGCTTAGTACTGTGGTTACCTAGCTCCCCTAATTTTTGTAGAAGTAAGTAAGCAACAGTAAATAATAAGCATTAGATTAAAATTTGTTAACCCTTCGGGACTAAAACAATTTTAAATGATTAATGCTTAACCCAAATGAGTTAGGACTAATTTTGTTAGATCACACTTGGACAGAACTATCTACCCAAAAAGGGCTTAACCTTATAAACAACCAAATTTAGTCAGTAGCTAAAACATGTAAAGTTGATCTCGGTATTAAAACATTATTAATTAATAATTTGCTTACCCAAATGAATTGAAACCAACTTTGTTAGTTCAGATTTAATCATATCTATTTAACCCTAAAAGGGCATAATTTTGTGAGCAACATAGATTAAATGGTAAATGAAATCGTGTGTAACTAGTTTCTGAAATTAATAAAAGGGTATAAAATTAATAATAATTTAAATTGAAGTAAACTCAATTGTTTTGACTGCTGTAGAACATTAGATGTTTGTCTGAGTTCAGCTTGAGTGTTAGTATTGCTTGGTCGAATGGTGTGGTAATTGTGTATCTTGTTTTGTTTTACGACGATTAGACGAGAGTGTTGCCGGGATTATCGAGGAAGGGAGATTTGTCGAACAAGGGGATCAAGACCAAGGATACTTTGTCAATCAAGGCAAGCTACTTCTCTGAGCTTGCATATATATACATCTATTTTGGTTCATATGTTTTACCTATAAAGAGCATAAGTGATTTATGTGGTGTTTACCACTAAAGCTATGATTTTGAAAATCCTTTTTCCAAAATACAAGTATATTATTTTGACACCCTATAAAGAGGTATTAGATGAAAATTCTTTTTCAAACTATAGGATGGGAAAAATAGTGTTTACTCAAAACTCCTTTGAAAATACTTGTATGGGTATGGAATGCCGAGATGTCGGTGTTGAAGTGAAGAAATGGAGAAAGGGATGTTTATGAAAAATGCACATCGTGTACTAGTACTATGACGACCAACCTTACCCTGTGCGACCACATTTACCCACATATGGGAATGGGCGTAGTCATATAATTTGCTCATATTAGTATGGGATACCTCAACAACGGAGATGACTCCGTTTCATGAGGGGATGGTTCGGTGACCTACCCCTGACATGGGTCCTCGCTCAAAAGAAAGAAGGGAGAAAAAGGAAGGAGGAGGATAGAAGACGCCACCTTTGGGTCGCCGGGCAAAACTATGAGTCCTCACACTTAGGCTCCGAAGGGCTGGACTGAGTGTCGATGGAAAGTGTCATACGGGCAGGGTCCTATACTAGCATGAGCAAAGGACAGGCTATGGTCAGTGACTCAACTTCGCATACACCTTGTATGGCGGGACGTGGCTGACACGATGAGTTGCCGGATGGATGTGGGAAAAGCGTGCTACCTCTGCAGAGTGTAAAACTATTCGAATAGCCGAGTCCTCGGAAATGGACAGTTGGAAGGCTGTCCTATGACCATGTGCAAAGTTTTGAGATTTGAAAAGAAAATGGAGATGTTTTATATATGCAACTATGCCAAAGGGTCGGCATGAGGTTCCTGGAAAAAAGGAAGACCATGAAGGGCTATGGTCAAGGAGTGCAAAGTTTTGTGTTCTAAAAGTGGAAAATGTTTTATGCAACTATACCAAAGGGCCGGTATGAAGTTGTTGGGATTAAAAGACCATGAAGGGCTATGGTCGAAAAAGGAGGAGTTTTGGGGAAATAAACCTGGTGATGATTTTCGGGAAAAAGTTTTAAAAGAGACTTCTTACCAAGACAGATTTATGGAAAAAGTTCTAAAATTCTTCTTACCTTTTTCAACAAAGTTATATTTTCGGGAAAATCTTTAAAAGATAATTCTTACCTTTTTCAACAAAGATATAGAGATTTCAAAACAAAGATTTATTAAACAAAAGTCTATCCTTTTTTTTTCAACAAAGATATAGAGATGTCTTTCTAAAACTAAAAGTCTTATTTAACTAGTGCATGTTCATGTCGGGGTAGTTTGCGAGTACAATTCAAATTGTAATTGGTTTCGTCCCTGGCTATTGTCTTAGCCAGGTTTCGAGGAGCATATCGATGAGGAGAATTATGGTACCGATGACGCGAACTAAGGATTCTTCATTAGTCAGTTGCCTGTGGGAACTAAGGAACGCTAGTAAGTCATCGACGTTGTATGCTTCCGCTGAAGGATGGTATTCTGCCCAGGAAGGCACCTATGTAAGGATTCGGTCTATATGACCAAATTATTGTAAGACTTGTATCCGGTGCAGTAATGGATGTAAACTGTGATGCCGAGCCGAGTTATGTGCAACAACAAACTGATCATGGGATTGTTACTGGAAACATAACGAGTATCTCGGATAGCTAATCCGGGTCCCCACAGTATTACAGTCTCACCTAGTTGCTCCTAGTTTATGCATCCAGCTTCCTCGTTCGGTGGCACCATTCCAGAATCTCTGGGCGGCTCCTGTTCTACTCTTCCAGCTTCTTTATCAGGTTGCAGCATTACAGTACCACTGCCTGATACCTGTTGTACTCTTCTAGCTTCGTTATCAGGTTGCAGCGTTACAGTGCCACCGCCTTGCACCTTTTCTACTCTTCTAGCTTCATTAGCAGGATGCAGCATTGCAGTGCCACCACCTAGCACCTGTTTTACTCTTCTATCTTCCTCATCAGGTTTCAGCATTGCAGACCCTAACTCCAGTTCCGCTCTTCTATCTTCTTTATATGGCTGCAGCATTGCAGTGTCACCGCCTGGCTCTTGTACACGTCTTCTAGCTTCCTCATCATGTTTTAACATCACAATGTCGTTGGATGACTCCTGTGTTGATTGTTGGCTCCATAGGGACGTCACATTACTGACATTTTCAGCACCGCTAGCTTCATTCTTTTCCACATCAACTACTTGGTGGGTCCTGTTCATGAACTTCCTCTTGTTCCATTTCTTCTTGAAACCACCTTTCTTCACCGCAAATGGTTTGAGGGTTTCAATTGGCCTTTTCTCTGCCTCATTACCTCGCCTTTTGCCAGGCACTACGATATACTTTGTGGCACCACTTGCACTTCCCTCCAATTGACCTGCACAAAATAATTATACACATGATCCAACGCCGCACACAGAAGAAAACAATACAATTTCAACATCGAATACTATGATTGGATAATAAAATGTGCCCCTAAAATAGGAAAGAAATGATACCTTTAATTGCAAGAAGACCAGTCCAGGCAGCTTTTATCTCTGTCTCTTTTTTTGACCTGCCTGCATGACCGATGTATTGTATACCACCAATCTCTACGGTGCATGTATAAGGAGCTTTGCCTGAAGCTTGCCTGGTCCAGGTATAAGATGGAATCGAGTAATTCATCTCCTGAGCATATTCCTGAAGAAGACTTCTCCACAGGCCAGTCTTTTGCTGGAAAGCATATTAACAACTGTAAGAAAAAAGCACGAATCATGGGAATATACTAGAATATTTTTCTAATTTAGCCATCCTAACTCTCAAGCATATCCGAGGTAGCAAAGGTTAGTTCTTGTACTGTGAGGGTATATGTATGGTCCACGGTTCAAAAATTGGGGCAACATAGCCACTGGGTTCCGCAAGCGTATACAATTAGGAATCCACGGGCTTCACCGTGCTAGGACGGCGGAGCAGATTTCTAACAGATAGAATCAACGAAAACAATTTTGCAGGGATTTACTTGTATAATTTCAGGAAGCTTGTAGATGTTGCAGGAAGCAGCACAAATGTGATTTTAGCTAAGTACAAAATTTAGGTGATTAGTTTCTTCCCAAACAGTGAGGACAAAGAATGCTGGTCATCACCATCCACATACATGCTTATACTGTAGTTTCTACAGACAAACAAACACAAACCAGGGAAGGCTGAATGAAGGAAGAGTTGAAGAGAAACCTACAGCTGCTGGGATTCTCTGAGTGGTTGGGATGGACTCGACAATTTCCATGAGCGCGGCCTCAGCCGCCGACTGTTCCGCGGCCTTCCGGGTGAAAAATCCGGGCAGCGAGACGTACTTGGCGCCGTCGATTACCACCGTGGACCTGAAGACGGGCTCGTGGGCAGGCCCCTCCTTCACCGTGTGATACTCTGGATCTGGGAGATCGGCTTTCTGCGCGTACTCCTCCAGCCAGCTCTTGAAGGCGTAGCATTTCACAGGCCCTGAAACTGTGTGCAAGCGCACAAAAACTCGGAATCAGGGCGAGGAACCAACCTGCCGCGGCAGGACGTAGGAGCAGGGGAGAAAATCTTACCGGTTCCTCCGGCATTGGTCGCAGTCGTGGACTCAGGCGATCCCGGCGGCGGCGCCGCCATGCCGGCGTCCGTACCGACAGTTCGACAGAGCCGCCGCCTTTTTTGCGAGGAAAGGTACAGTACATCAACCAAGAAACTGCCCAGAAAACAAAGAAATTACAACGAGGTCCCTATGAACAGTGTCTTCGTCTTCACCGAGAAGGACGCCGCGCCGGCGAAACCTGCCGCAACACCTCCATGGCCTTGGACTGGGAGGCTCCCCATCACGAGCAGGAAGACGAACACTCCTCGGTGCCGAAGCACCTCCACCCTTCACGATGGTCAACGCCGCCATCTTGGTCATCAGCACCGCACCCTTCAAGTCGTCAGCCGCCAGATCCGCCATCCCTCGGACTCCGGCGAAGGGGATGACCTCCCGAGCACTCCGAGGAGCCGCAGACGAGGTCGGAGCAGCAGATCCGCGGCGAAGCTCCACCGGAGCCGCACCGACAGAGAGGTAGTCCGCCGCCACCAAAAGGCACGCCAACGCCGCCGCTACCACCCCAGCGCCGCCAGCCGCCACACCACCACGCACACCTAATCTACAAAGCACGGATCCGGGGATCCCCCGTCCTCCCGCCGCCGTAGCGGCCGCCGGAGGGCGAGGGATCCGGCGAAACGCCGGCTTGGAGCTGATACGCGCGGTGTCGCCCAAAGAATCGCCCGATTTACTGTAGATGGGGAACGGGCGAGAGGTCCAAGCTCTCTCTAGTGATTGTGGCGTTTCTTCTCTAGTTACGCTGATGTGGGTGTGGCTTTAGCAATTATGCGTTGGGCCCACCTGTCGGTGAATGGCGACTGTGAAAATGAAACCTGTCAGATACGCATGAACCCAAGTTTTAAAAGAAATAGTTCAAAAATAAAATCTAAAAGACAGCGAACCTGTCGGTGAATGGCGACTGTGAAAATGAAACCTGTCAGATACGCATGAACCCAAGTTTTAAAAGAAATAGTTCAAAAATAAAATCTAAAAGACAGCGAAAATCGTATTTGTAAGTTTCAGAATATTACTAAAAGATCACGTATGTAGATATAGGGTAGAAACTTGAGAGTGCATTTTTGGAACCCAGGCTACATGAATCAAAAAAGACATTTTTGGGTTTCCAAAAATCGTGAAAAATATCAAGATATAGATAGTGTCGAGATATACAAGTGTGCAAAATTTATCTTAAAATTCGTTGTATTTTGGACTATACAAAAAGGACAAATCGAGGAAAATTCAAAATTTTGAAACTGTTTATTGTTCACCACCCAGATCCACCCATTTGTCTTTTTTGAGCAACCCAAAATACAACAAATTTGGAGTTACAAATTTGCACGATTGTAGATCTGGAAAATATCTACATCCGGAAATTTATTCTCGATTTTTCGAAACTTTAAAATGTTGATTTTTAATTTTTGAAAAAAGGTCACCATGTAGCCCGGGCTCCATTTTAGGTTTCTGAGTGGATTTTTGGAACCCAGGCTACATGGAGCTCGTTTTAAAAAAAATCGAAAATAACATTTTTGAGTTTTTAAAAATCCCTAAAAAATTTGGACAATATCTACATCCGGGAATTTATTCTCGGTTTTTGAAAACTTAGAAGTGCCGATTTCTAATTTTTGAAAAAAGGGCACCATGTAGCATGGTCTCCATTTTAGGTTTTTGGTAGAAACTTGTGTAAATTTTCACGAGATTACAAATCATGGTGTTCAAGTTTTAGAATCAGTCCTAATCATTATGATTTTTGTACAGATCACAATTGATCGTATGTAAGTTTGAAAATTTACACGCACACTTGTATCCATTCTCTATGCATGAATCTTTTCAGGATTTTCTGAACTTACAAGATTATTTTTTGCTCCCTCCTGTCGGCTAAGAAGTTTTTTTTTTTTTTTGACATGCGGCTAAGAAGTTGGGTATGCATGAGCCCGATGTTCCGAGAATCCCCTATTTTGGAACACAGGGATATTCCATATTCTCTGGTCGTGAGAGCAAATGAGAACAAAACCTATCCAAGAATTCAGTTACCCTCCGTTCCTTCTCGAAATAAACACAAAGTGATTATTTACAGCAATAGAGCAGTTGAGGAAAATATTTACAGGTCTCGTGATTCTCTTCTTGTATGCATAAGGAACAACAGGCAGGGTTCTGCCTTCAGAACCTTGTGCGCACAAACACAAAAAAGCTTACTCGAACAAGTCCAATGTGCACGTGTTCTCGTTATTATCATTTCCCTTTCTTTAACCAGAATCATTCATCAGCTTAACTTCGGCAAGGCAACTAGAAGCAGTTTAAAGCTCACTACAACCAACAACAACACCTAGCCAATCTACAGGTACACAAATCTACCAGTACAGCTCCAACATGTTTCTTATTCGTCTTTCATGGCCGTCTCATGCCTTCGCTTCTGCGCGACCTCAACGAGCAGAGTCAGCAGGGCTTCACACACCTGCGACGTGTCCGCCTGATCCCCAGGCTCCTCTTTCATCGAAGAATACACCATCCACGCGTGGTCTAGCTTCCGCTCTGGTCGGACAGCCAGCGACCCAGGAACTTCGGCATCCTTCCTCGTCACAAGACCGCAGCTCTTCCACCAGCAGCTGCGAACATGCTGCCAGTGCAGCTGAAAGTGGCATTACGACCGGAATCCTTGCAAGGTTGCTATCAGCGGCAACCGGGAGCTCCACGTGGGCGACGTGAGAGAGGGCTGTCAGCACACTAGGAGTGATGCTTGCCTCTGTGTGGAATGATACGACTGGAACCTCAGGGGGCAATGGGTGCTGCGACAGGAACTCTTTCCTCCTTTCGTGTGTCAGGTCTTCCAGCGCCTGCAGATCACCCTGGAGAAAATCCAATGATTATTATGACAACTAGGATTAGTGCTGTCCGCTGTGTAGGCTGACATGGTAATGACTGCAATGATCCAGGCAAAATACCTTGAGGACTTTGGAAACCAAAACCTCCATAAGTTTGCGTAGCATGACATAGTCACCTAGCTGCCCCTCTCTCACGATATCTGAAGCGACTGGGCTTCCTCCGTATGGGCTTTGAGCTAGTACCAAACCTGCAACCTTGTCTTTCAGTTGCGGCCAGTAGAGCGACAGAGCTGCCGCTGCATCTACACCACCCTTGCTATGACCGAGAAGCAGCACACGTTTCCTTGATCCCCAGTATATTTCTTCAATGTATTCCTTTATCTCCCTTGCATTTTTACTTACTGAAGACTGCAGGACACCATATGTATGACTTGATGAAAAATAATATCAAGAGAAAAACACAAATTAATATTGGCAAGTACCTCACTGTGAATCTCGGCAATGTGACAAACCAGACCCATTTTGGAGAAGTATGCTTTCGTCTTCACAAAGTAAAGTGGCCCATGGTTACTAAATAATCCTGTAAAAGTAGAAGAACATGTGTAACCACAAAAGTTTGGTAAACTGCTTTCATTATCAAAGTAACATTAGACTAACCTGGAACCAACAAATACACCATCGAATCAGGTAGTTTGTGCTCATTTTTTCTGGTGAGTGAAATAAATACTTGAGATAAAGCTCATAATACAGTTGTTATGAAAAGCATTCTTTACATGCTGCAGAAGTGCAGATTCAGTTTGTTGTTTTTTCCAACCTCACGGAGTCAAGAATCTCCAAAAATCTGGTCGTCCCATCCTCAGTGGAAGGTAAGCTTTCAATGCGCTGGAGCCATCCAATATCATCTGCTGAACCACGTACAGTTTTCCGAGCACGATCTACAAGACTGCATAGAAATATAGACAATCCACTATTATACTTTAATTCTAAGTTAATCTCCAAGGAATAACAAAACACTATGGTTTTCAATAAAAAAATAGATAAACATGAGAAGTATAATATGCAAATGCCAGAGCAATTCTCTACCCTTGAAATAGTGAAGCTCCATTCTGAAAAACACGAAATGGTGCCATCTGCCCTGAGATTTCTTGAGAGTCACTTCCACTCAAATTTATTTCACTGGTAGACAAGCTACTGCCATCCGACTCTGCAGAAGTCCGAAGAGCAGGCCTGCTAGAAGTTGATACCGGCGGAAGTATTGCTAGTTCTTGGCCTTCCGCGGGTATTCCTGTAATAAAGAGTAAAGGAAATAAAGGAGTTCAAACCGAATTATGACATGAATAAAATTTGCTTACGACTTTACGAGAGAATCGTCTGTCAAAATAAGAAAGCTCACCTGCGTAACCAGGCACCGGGAGGCACTGGGTAAAATATGAAGCTATTTGGGCAAGATTAGACGCGGCTTGGTTTAATGCTGGGACGGTGGGGAAGAGTTGTGAATCTTCAGCCCTAATGCCCTATTGACTGATTGGCTATTGTCAACCTAGATTTATGATTTATCAGTGATTATTTTTTCAGCAAAAATGAAATGAAAAAACAAAACAATAATGACCACAAGGGGTACATAGCCGGTCGTATTTGTAGGTGAATGCTGTTCCATAACGGATACATAAGTAACAATCCTGTCACAGGACTAGGTCAAGTAAGCCAAACCACTTAGCAACTTGGCTTAGAGCATTGTTGTGGACATTAATAGCACATATGGCAAGCAAATTTGGTTCAGAATATTGGACGAATTGCCAGTTAATCATTTGTGTTGGATATAAAACGGACTGGCTACACGAGTAGCATACCAATCTCCTCGTGAAAGGAATGACAACTACTCCATAAATGAAGCGCATCAATTAGTGACGGTCTGACAGTCATGCTTACAACTTTTATAGATTGATATAATCAGAAAGTATAAGTGTTGTGCAATGTGGTAAAGTTGATGGCACCAAAGCCCTCCTTCCCACTTGAACGTAAAATTTTATGTACTAAGTAAAGTAAGGAAGAAGAGCGGTACTGATGAAGGATAAGGATACGCAGTTGAAAGTTCAGGTTTGGTATGGCCGGCAAAAAACCAGGTAGTTAGACAAGAACTATCTATGGTTCCCTCATAGGCTCATACCAACCATGACAACAAAATACTGTACTGGATTCCTAATCGGCTCACGTAATATTCTGAACATCAAATTCTTCAAGGCATACGAAGGTGGGCAGTAACAGTAAGAAGAAATCAACACGTATACATACCGATGCAGAGGTAGAAGGCTCTCCCTGTGCTGAAGGCTCCATGCTCAACCGATGGATCCGGTAGCCCCAATTCTTCCTAACGCGCTGGAAGAGTACGGATTGAGAGGAGCACGAGTGATACAAGTAAGAGGAAAAGATTGAACTGCCGAAACAGAACAGAAGGGGGTTTCTCGATCGACTGACGGAGTCCAAAGGAAGGGAATCGAAGCCGCGAACTAGTGGATCCAGGAGGAAGCGTCCCGGCTCACTTCTCCGCTAGGGGTGGGGGTGGGATGGCGGCGGGAGAGGAGAAATTCCGATTCGTGGGGAGGGAAGAGAAGCGGTAGTCAGTTTTTTTTTTTTTTTGAAATTTTCCCCACTATATTAGGTCAGCAAGCCGACTCATTAAAAACCCTACCAGTCCCTTTCAGTACCCTGATAGGAAAAAGAGTGCGTATGAAACTTGCTGCCTCAGATAAACATTGATACATCGTTCATTACATCCGATCTAATAAAGCTAGGGGGATCATCGTCCCAATACACATCAATTTTTGAATCAAAAACAGCCCTAGCAATATTATGCACCACCATATTGGCCTCCCTTGAGCAACGTTGGATCTTCACTCTACCAATTCTCTGGACTATCTCAAAACAATCCTTAAGAATCGCAGAGTATGGGCTCCAAAGCTCAATGACTCCATTCATTGCAAAGCGGTAGTCAGTTTCTGCGGCAAGGGGAGGAAGAAGACGACTTGTCCCACTCGGACACGCGGCGAATCAACAACTCTCTCTAACAATCGCCCATGCTTGGGTCGGCACAAAAGATGGCCACCTGGCCCGTGCTCACGGGCCATGCATGGCACGGCCCGTTATCATTTATATTTTATATTTTCTTATTCCCTAAAAAGTAGGCCCCACAATAAAAAACAGGCTAAAAAATAGCCCAGAACAGCCCAAATCTACCGACGTACAAAACGGAACGGGCCGGCCCGTTTAATAAGTGGGCCTTGTTTTGGCCTCGAAACGAGGCACACAGCACGACACGACCCGCTTATTAACGAGCCGCCACGTGACGGGTCGTGCCAGACCCATTTAGACCGGCCCGGCCTGTTGACCAGCTTTCGTGGGCACGGCAAAAATTAGTCCTCAGTGAGGCCCTCAAAACAATACTTTCTCCGTCCCCAAATAATTATATTTCTACTTTTATCATAAGTCAAGAAAAAGTTTGAGCAACTTTTATAAAATTGTAGCAATATTTATGATATTTAATTAGTGTATTATTATACAATATATCAAGACGAATTTAGACATATTAATTGTATATTTGTAAATATTTCTATGTTTTTCTATATAGTTAGCCGAACTTAAAAATAATTGGTTTCACATCTTGATCAATCTCGTATCTTTTCTTATAACTTCATTATGATGGTGTCTTGAAGATAAACATGAATGATCAAACAGTCTTCATTCTCCAAGGCACATTTGTCAAAGACTCAACTCTCACATGATCATTCTTCGGATCACACCTTGAACACCATTTTGGCCATTACTTAATCTTCATGCTCTATCACAATATCTTGAGATACACGATGAATTCTTCACTTGATTATATGCTCAAAGCCTTGGTCAACTAGGGCTCAACACATGAGTCCATCATGACCTCTACTTAGAGCCATATGTTGAATTCTTCTCTTGAAATCAAACACTCAAGATCTTAATCCTTCATGGCTTACCACATAAGCTAGAACATGTCTTCCATTGAGTTTGAAAGAGCATATTTATATTCCCTTGGTGTTTTGTGTGTTAGGCAACAACACTAGGATATATCTAATGTGATGTTAAGTGGTGCAGGAATCAAAAGAAATATTTGCACGTTGCAACGAAACACTTGACAAGAAAAAGGAAGTCTGCATCTGCCTGTCCAGTCCGGAGTCTCCCGGTCCTCAGGGGCTCAGGGGCCGGAGTCTCCGGCCTCTCAGTCTTTGAAGCAATGTGACACACTCGACGGCAGCTGCGGTATAGGGGTCCGGAGTGCCCCCGGAGTAACCCCGGAGTCTCCGCCCCGGCCGGAGTCTCCGCACCTCCGGTCCGGAGTCTCCGCCCCCAGACGAGCTTTGAAGCAAAGTGACACACTCGACGGCAGCTGCGGTATAGGGGTCCGGAGTGACCACGGAGTGCCCCCGGAGTCTCCGCGCGAGGCTGGAGTCTCCGCACTTTCAGGGTCCGGAGTCTCCGTTCAGTCCGGAGTCTCCGGACTTCCAAGTCCAGAGTCTCCAGACTAAATGGACTCCAACGGCTCATTTTGTGGGAGGGGTATTTATACCCCTCCACCTTCCTCCAGCTAGCGAGCTCGCCCAAAACCTGAAGACTCCATTATTGCAAGCTCAAGAATCACTAGATCTCCCAATCCCTCCACCCAAACTCGTTGATCTTTGGAGGATTGAAGGAGAAGGCCCGGATCTACATCTTCACCAAGCCGTTCTTCATTTCCCCCTCATTTACTTGAGGGCCCCTTGGCTAGGATTTCCATTAGGAAAACCTAGCTTCTTGTTGTACTCACTTGTTGTCTTTGTGACAGATTTGTAGCTGTTCGGGAGCCCCCAATCCTTTGTGGGTTGTGCCCCGGATCGTTGTTGTAAGGGCTCCGGATTCCGCCTTGAAGGATTCCGATAGTGGAAGGTGAACCAAACCTTTGTGGTGCGGTTCATCGGAGAAGAAGGTGACCGCCTTTGTGGCGGTTGAGTTTTGACCTTCGTGGTAGCTCACACCTCTCCAACGAGACGTACTCCCCTAAAAAGGAGGAACTCGGGATTACATCCGTGTCTCCGCGTGCTTTCACTTCGGTTACTTCTATCCTTGTTTAGTCTTTACTTATGTACTGTTTAGTTGCTAGCTTGTCATATAGGTAAATTCACCATAGTTGCATATCTAGAGAATTTACCTTTTGTGTCAAGCCTAATTTAAAAAGTACTAAAATTGAAGTAGCACCTATTCACCCCCCCCCTCTAGGTGTCATACGATCCTTTCAATTGGTATCAGAGCCTCGGCTCTCTTGTTGGGCTTAACCGCCTAAGAGAAGTATGACACGAAGTGAGGTGATCCCGGAGGACCAAGCCACTACGGCATCCATGGCCGATCTCAAATTGATGGAGACATCTTTGAATCGTCCATGGATACCAATTTGCCGAGATGCGTGACTTGATCAAGCAACTCGCAAGTGGCAAGGTTCCTAAGGAGACCACCCCACTAGAGGACTCCGCTACCTCCATGACGGTGAAACCGAGGAGGAAAAGAGAAAAGAAAGGGGTTGAAGAATAAAAAATCCCTCCATCCACATCTACCACCATCCCGAAGGTGGGAAGCCGGAGTACCATGGGGTTCCCTTTGTGTACTCTCCCGACCCACCTATCCATCATACTCGCATAAACCCTTTGGGTCCACCTCCTAAACTTAATGCATTGGCTTTTGCTACTTGGCAACACTTAATGAAATCTCATATCAACAGTTCCTCTATCGAGCTTTGGAGGATCATTCAAGAGGGATACAAGGCCGTGAATCCTAACAACTTGACAAGAAGAGAGGTGGCCGAGAAACAACTCAATGCTTCCGCTCTCCACATGATTGAACTTGCCGTTGGAGAAAGTGGTCTTCATCACATTCAAAATGTCTCCACCGCCAAAGAAGCTTGGGATGCCTTGAGGTGGTTCTTGGAAATGAAAGCATGAAGAGGAATAGATTTGATGCTTTGAACAATGAAGCCGAAGGCTTCTACATGCTTGATAGTGAAACTCATGAAGAGATGTATGCAAGACTCAAGATTCTTGCCCAAGCCTTTTAATGTTGGGGCAACCTATGTGGATGATGCTTGGATCAAGAGGAAGTATGTGAATGCACTCATGCCCTTCGAGCCCGTTGACTTGAAGGCCCTTCAAGGAAAATTCAACTACCTTGAGATGACATCCAATGAAGTTATGCAAGAGATGCAAGCCTCCAAGGTTGCCACCAAGAATGCTCTAGACAACCGTGCTAGGGCCATGGGAATGAAGCAAGGTCCCTCTCTTGCTTTGAAGGCCAAGGTTGTGTGCCTTGATGAACATGATGAAGTTGAAGCATGCCCGAACAACCTTCCTCCCGATGACTTGAACAGCCCTCCATGGTCACATAGCTCTTGCAACAAGGACATTTTGGAATGACCCGGCCAAGGCAAAGGCTCAACTTGATCGAACAAACAATCCAAGTGGGAAGAAGGAGTTTGCTAATTGCTACAATTGTCATAACAAGCATCACTTCATCAAAGATTGTCCATATGAGAATAGAGAGCAAAACGGTGGAAGGCTTGTCCTCAAGGGCCAATCAAACATGATACAAAAGAAGCCTTTTGTCAAGAGGAAGCCATTCTTCAAGAAAGCACCAAGAATTGTGTTGATGACTCAAGAAGAGTATCCTTCCGAGGATTCCGAAGAAGAAGAAGAACCCACTCGTGAGGTGGCCGCTTTGGCCATTGTATCAACTCCACCTCCTTCTCTCTTCGAATCCCCCAATGAGAACCTCTCCATCAACACCGCTCGTTGCCTCATGGCTTCCGTCACCGAGGTATCATCTTCTACTCCCAAGACTATGCATGAAATAGATGATAAAACTAGTCTTGTGATTAAGAAAGAACTTGTTGCTTCCGATACTATTGTGGCTAACTTGCAAGGTGAAACTAAGGCATATGTTGAGTCTCTCTTGAGACAACTTGATGCGGCCGAAGAAATCCTTGATGACAAGGGAAAAATTGAGAGAGAGGATTCTCTCACCATTGCATCCTTGAATGCCTCTCTTCAAGAAGAGAGTGAATATAGAACCTCTTGAGGAAAGAATTGAGTCTCTTGATGATAAAAATGATGAAATAATTGCTAAAATCATTAAGGATAGAGACCATGTCTTTGCTAAATATAAAGTGATTAAAAAGGAGAAAGCCGAGTTTGTGGTTGCTAATGCTAGACTCCTTGAGGATGTGGAGAAACTTAACAAGGCTCACAAGGCCTTGGAAAGTACCCACTCTCTTCTAGTCAAGTCTCATGAGCAACTTCAAACTCAACTTTCTAAATCTAACTCACCTAGCACTCTACTCCCTCTTGTGATCATGCAAATGTTATTGAGGAAAATGCTAGGTTGAAGGTTGAGCTTGCCAAGGCCACTAGTGCCAAGACCTCTATTCCTAAAGGTAAAGAAAAGGTTGTTGCTCAAATTTTTGAGCAAAAGCCACACAAAGGGAAGGAGGGTCTTGGTTATGTGGCCAAGGCAAAGAAGAAGAAGAGCAACACCAATGCCAAGCCCGCACAAGCCAAGACTCCATTGCGGGTGGTAATGCCACTAGGGGCAAGACCACTCGTAGTGACTTTGCGGGGCATAACAATCCCAACTACATTCTTTATGTTGATTATTATGGGATGTTTATGCAAAATATGTTGGTCCTTATGATGGTTACATTGCTTACTCTATTTGGGTTCCTAAGACCCTTGTTGCTAACAAAAGAGGACCCATTGAGAAATGGGTACCTAAAACCAAGCAATGATTTCTTGTAGGACTATGCTTCCGGTGGGTCTAAATGGGTGGTTGATAGTGGATGCACTAGTCATATGACCGGAAGCAAGGAGATCATGACGGAGTTGGGACCAAATATAAATCAAGCATCCGTCTCCTATGGTGATAAATCAAAAGCGGAGGTAAGGGTCTCGGCAAGGTGGTAGTTGCAAAGGATATCACCCTTGTAAATGTCATGCTTGTCGAGTCCCTCGGTTACAATCTTATGTCCGTTCGTGCACTTAATAAGATGAATTTTGATGTCCATTTTACTATTGATATGGTGGTACTCTTGAGGAGCAAGACTCTAAAGGTCATGTTCGTTGGGTATGTTGAAAATGAGTTGTTCGTGGTGGACTTTTCGGGGTCTACCAACACTCAAGCAATATGCCTATTCGGAAAGGCCGACGTGGGATGGTTGTGGCATCGCCGCTTGTCCCATGTCAACATGAGAACTTTGCAAAGTCTTCACAAGGGTGGCCACATTCTTGGACTAAAAGACAATGTTTCTTTTTCTAGAGATCGTCTTTGTAGGGCTTGTGTTGAAGGAAAGATGCATGATTCTCCCCATCCAAGCAAGACCATCATTTCATCAAAGAGGATATTGGAACTTCTTCATGTTGATCTCTTTGGTGCCGTGCCTCAACCTAGTCTTGGTGGGAAGAAATATTGTTTGGTGATTGTTGATGACTATTCAAGATTTACTTGGGTTTATTTCTTCAAGACGAAGGATGAGACCCAACAAGCCGTCATCGACTTTTCCAATGAAGTTCAACGCCAACACAATGTCCCTATTTGGTCATTAGGAGTGATAATGGCTCCGAGTTCAAGAACTACACCTTAAATGAGTTTCTTAGTGAAGAGGGGATTCGTCATCAATATTCCGCTGCATATACCCCTCAACAAAATGGTGTAGCCGAAAGGAAGAACCGGACTCTCATGGATATGGCAAGGTCTATGTTGGCGGAGTTTAAGTCTCCGCTATTCTTATGGGCCGAGGCTATCTCCACGGCGTGTCATTCATCTAACCGGCTATTCTTTCGCGTTGGCAAGAAGTTTACTCTTATGAGATGCTCACCGGCAACAAGCCCAATGTCTCCTACTACCGAGTATTTGGTTGTAAGTGTTTCTATAAGAACAAAAGTGTTCGTTTGTCTAAATTTGAATCTAAAGCTTTAGAGGGTGTTTTTGTTGGGTACGGTGCCGAATCTCACACCTATAGAGTCTATGACAAAACCGTTGGGAAAGTCATAGAATCTTGTGATGTGAGGTTCGATGAGAATGACGGCTCCCAAGTGGCGCAATTTCATGTTTGTGATGTAGATAATGAAGAGCCTCAAGATGCTATAAGAAGAATGGGCATTGGTTTCCATCGTCCCGTTGAGATTCATTACGAGTCTCCTCAAGCAAGTCCAAGCTCCATTCAAGTGGAGGCCTCTTCATCACAAGTTGAAACGGCGCCTATCATGGAAGCAAATGATGCACCACCCCAAGAACAAGTTCAAGACCCTCCTCATGTTGACCAAGTTGCTATGCAAGAACCAAGTTCTCCTATTGTTGATGCTAGCCAAGGTCATGACCAAGATCAACCCTCTCCTTCCATTGTTGAAGATGTGCTTCAAGATGATCAAGGTCAACATTCCGGTCAAGACGGGGACTCAAATGATCAAGATGATCAAGAGATACCTCCAAGATGCAATAGAGATATCGAAGCCCGTCGTAAAGCAAGAGTTGAAAAGACTTTAAATAAAGAGTCACCGTCTAGAAAACATCCTTGGTGACCACAAGAGAGGTGTTACCACAAGAAGGCAATTGGCAAGCTTTAGTGAACATCAAGCTCATATTTCCATGGTGGAACCAAAGAAAGTGTTTGAAGCTCTTGAAGATCCGGATTGGTTAGAAGCTATGCATGATGAACTCAATAACTTCAAGCGCAACAAAGTGTGGAATCTAGTTGAGAAGCCAAAAGATTGCCGCAATGTTATAGGCACAAAGTGGATATTCAAGAACAAGCAAGATGAGTGGAATGGTTGTGAGAAACAAGGCAAGATTGGTTGCACAAGGGTACTCTCAAGTTGAAGGCATTGATTTTGGAGAGACTTATGCACCCGTGGCTCGCCTTGAGTCCATCCGTATCCTTCTTGCATATGCATCACATCATAACTTTAAATTGCAACAAATGGATGTGAAAAGTGCTTTCTTAATGGTCCTTTAAAGGAGTTGGTATATGTTAAGCAACCACCGGGTTTCGAGGACCCTAAATTCCCTAACCATGTCTACAAGCTTGATAAGGCGCTCTATGGTCTCAAACAAGCACCTCGTGCTTGGTATGAGCACCTAAGAGAGCTATTGCTAGACCGTGGATTTGAATTGGGGCAAATCGATCCCACTCTCTTTACCAAGAGGGTCAAAGGGGAGCTTTTCATATGCCAACTTTATGTTGATGATATTATATTTGGCTCATCTAACAAAGCTTTCAATGATGAATTTTCAAAGCTTATGACCGATAGGTTCGAGATGTCTATGATGGGCGAATTGAAGTTCTTTCTCGGTTTTGAGATCAAGCAATTGAATGAAGGGACTTTCATCTCTCAAACCAAATATACCCAAGACATGCTCAAGAGGTTCAATATGCACAATGCTAAGGGAAGCGGTTTCCCATGGACACCAAATGCCATCTTGAACTTAACCATGACGGTATCGATGTTGATCAAAAACTTTATCGCTCTATGATTGGTTCTTTGCTTTATCTTTGTGCATCTAGACCCGATATTGTGTTGAGTGTAGGGGTGTGTGCAAGGTATCAAGCCGCTCCTAAAGAAAGCCACATGGTGGCGGTCAATAGAATCCTTCGATATTTGGTTGATACCCCAAGGTTTGGTTTGTGGTACCCAAAGGGCACTAATTTCTCTCTTGCCGGGTACACGGATTCGGATTGGGCCGGTTGCAAGGATGATAGGAAATCAACTTCCGGGTACACGGATGGCGGCCGCTAGTGCATGCACTCAATTGTTATGGATGAGGCAAAGTTTAAAGGAATACGGTGTCAATTGTGACAAAGTGCCTCTTTTGTGTGACAATGAAAGTGCTATCAAGATTGGCCACAATCCGGTACACTCAAGAACGAAGCATATTGAGATTCGTCATCATTTTATTCGGGATCATATTGCTCGTGGTGATATTGAGCTTGGCTATATTCCAACCAAAGATCAACTTGCCAACATTTTCACGAAGCCACTTGATGAAGCAAGATTCACCTTCTTGAGGCATGAGCTAAATATCGTGGATTCTAGGAGCTTGACTTGACCATCTTGCATACACACCTATATTTTGACTATCTATTTGGTTTAGGTGTAGGCATGGACATAGGGGGAGTGCGGTCCTAATCCATTGGACTATCACTCCCCCCATTATGCCGATAGTAAGATTTCATTTGCTTTTCTATTTTCAATTCATGAAAATATGAGCTTAAATGACGAGTGTTGGTTGTGAACCCAAGATACATCTTCGCGGTGTCACGCCTTGATCTCATACATGGTGGCCTAGGCCACCGCCCTCCTCTTTGTGAGGAGTTGGATCTTATTTGGGCTTATTGGATTTATTTGGGTTTCCTAGACCTTTTATTTTGTTTGGGAGAAACACTTGGAATTGGCTTTTATTTATTTGCATCTTGCAACTTCCAAGTGTGTATCCCACCATCAGTGACATTGTTCTCATCCTACGCCTTTCCTACCTAAAAACATGTTCCTCTTGCAACATACATGTCCCACACAAAATTCTGGCATTTTTGGAGCCTTTGGGTCCGGAGACTCCGGTGTGTAGCACCGGAGACTCCAGTCTGTCCAGAGTCTCCGCCCTAAACCTGGAAAACTCCGGCTCGGCCGGAGACTCCGGTGTTTAGGCCAGAGACTCCGGATTCGGATTTTCGCTGGGTTCCTTAAGGGCACGGGGTGGGGAGCTGTGAACACAACTCCTCATACACCCCCGTCCCCAACTCTCCCCAGTCACCGCCTGCGCTCCAAGATCGCCTCCGGCTGCTCTCCGCCGCCGGAATCCGCCGTGCCACCGGCTCCTCCACCTACCAAGCGTCGGGGATCTCCCTCCCTCCGTTTGAATCTCACCATGAAGGACAAGGGTACCTCTCTCTCTCTTCCTCTAGGGTTCTTCCTAGATCTAGTTTTGAGAGTAGTTCCTGTTGAAATTCTTGGTGTAGAATCTTTAGGATGGCAATGTACGCTCTAGGAAATTGTTGGTGTGAATTTTTCCTTCAAATTTGACCTAGATTGGAAGTTCCAGTCTCAGGCCGGAGACTCCGGTCCTCCTGACCAGAGACTCCGGTGTGGCCGGAGTTTCCGCCCCTTGAGACCGGAAACTCCGGTCTAGATCATGTCTGATGAAATTTTTTCTCCAACAGTTTCTCTCCTTTGTTCCCATGGACATGTATGCTTACCTCAATGCTATCTATCTACTCCTGTTTCACAGCTACCAAGCGGTATCCCGGTGCCTCTTCCTCATCCTCAAGCATCAAGAAACCGAAGAAGAAGCTTCAAGGTAGAGACTACTTGGTCTATAATGAAGAGGAGGACAAGCATGTGCAGTGTGGTGACCTAAAGAAGCAAAAGGCTGCTGAGGCTAGTCGGGCTAGGCAAGAGGCCACCCTCCTTCGAGAAGAAAGGGCCAAGAGGGCTAAGTTTGACAACATCACCACTTTGAAGGACTTGAACAAGGAGTTCCGATCCATGAGGGCACAAAATTTCTATGACATGCCCAACAATTCAACCGATGGTCATTTTTGGAGAAAGGAGCAAGAGCTCATTATGAAGGAAGTCTATGCTAAATTGGACCCAAAAGCCCTTGTGTGTCCACAAAAACCTTTGCAGTTTGAAGTGTTGGCCAAGAAGGAATACTTTAGGGACGCAATTTGGGTTGCTAGAAAGATTGGTCTTGAGCACCTCATTTCCCTCCAACAAAATTATGATATTGAGATGGTGCAACAGTTCTTTGCCACTCTTGTGCTTAGAGATGAGGAGGACACCAAAATGACTTGGATGACAGGGCCTCTCAAAGTTAGTGCAAACTTTTCAGAATTTGGAGAGGCTTTGAGATATGTGTTCAAAGGTGTGAACGTTTCTATTGGTCGAAGAATGCATATTGAAGGAGTGGCTTATGATAAGAAGATCCTCGCCCCTCTTGCTGAAAAAGAGGGTGCCATTGCTACCACCCGAGGACTCAAGCCCATCTACAACATCTTGATTCGCATGTTTCGTTGGAGCATTGCACCCTGATGCATGTAAAATGCATACATGGACTTTACATGTTATTCCATGTTATTTGCATCATATAAGGGTTATATTCATGATTTATATTGAGTTTTGGGGATAATTAACAACTTCCCATTTTTCTGGAATTAACCCTGCGCTGTCAGAAAACCCCTTTTTCTATATTTTGATGTTTCAGGACCCAAACGACGTCCAAATGACCTGAGATTTTACGGGGATCACTTTTTTGGAAGGAACGAAACGTAGGCGCAAAGGAATCGAAGAAACGGAGACCAGAAGGCCGAAAGGGGTGGGCCCACGCGGCCAGATTCCCTGACCGCGTGGGACCCACAAACTGGCCCTCGGGCCTCCGCTGCCGTCGATCTTTCTTCCCGAAGCTTCGTCTTGACCTAAAAACGACTATATATAGACCCCCCAGGGCTTTCGCGAAAGGGAGCGCCGCCGAAACACAGAAACCACGAAACAGAGACCTGGAGCTGAAGATTGGAGGGGAAAACTCCGGCGGGGCGCTGCCGGTGTGGTCTCCTTCCCCTCCAACAACATCTCCACCGACACCATGATGAAGAGGGAGTAGTCCACCCTGGACTATGGGTTTGTGGAAGTAACTTATGTATCTCTCCTCTCTATGAGCTTCACTAATTAGTACCGTATGAGCTGCTGAACATGATTACGGTCATCTATGTAATTCCTTTGTGGTGGATCTTTATTATGAGTTAATACATGTTTGAGATTGCAATGGTTTTGTTTCAGTTATGAAAGTAGATGCATATTATGTACCCCGTTCTTATTTACTTGTCATGATCAAGCATGTTTATGAGAGCATGTGAGGGGGAACGTGTGCATTAGTTGGAGTAACGGGGGGTGGCTAGTGCAGTGAACGTGAGAGAAAGTTCTGCGATCCACTTGGGTTTTCTACCTTACTTTGTTGCCTCACTAGGGATAAACAAAAATACCATGCTACCGGAGAGTGGATGTGACCTTGGCCACTATCTCCATGACTAGATCTAGCATGTTCTTATTTTAACTTCATGTCATTGAACTTATTGCTATGCTCTGATTTATCTTAATTACTAAGGTGTTATGATTTAGTTCGCATCTTGGTGGAGCATAAGAGAGAGAACAACTTATACTTGAGATCTCTATGTTAGGACGTGATGCCCATATTATTAATAACTTGTCAAACCATGTCTTGCCATCTTACATGTTAATTTTAGTGTTCCATTGTCTACCACGTTATCAAGAGAGAGTGCATTTGTGAAACCATGAACCCCGGTCCATTTTTAATCATAAGAAACACCTTTCCAACACTTTTATCACCACTTTTGTTTGCTGCCATTATTAAATCCGAAAATACAAAAACACTTTTACATCTTGCATTCATCATAAAAAACCCAAAAATATCATTTATCATTACTACCATCATCCTTGCATATTTATTTTACCATCATTGCATATTTACTACTGTTTGCATATTTATTTTATTATCATTCTCACACCTTGTGCTTGACAACCACTTGGTGAGGTTGAGGGCACAAAACAATTTATTTTGTTGCAGGTTCTCAAGAGAAGGATAAGGAGATAACACCTGAAATACTGGTTCCCCGAGAGTTCGATATTAAACCCTCGAGTCACCCCTCGTGGGGAAAACTGTCTTCCACTACTACATACACTCTGCACTTGGAGTCTCAACCTAACCCATTTACTTTTCACGCAGGTAACCACACGAAGGGCTCAGACTTTTCTGGCGCCGTTGTGGGGTAACTACGTGAAGGGCCATCAAGACGTTTTCTGGCGCCGTTGCCGGGGAACCATAGCTGAAAGGTTTATCCAAGGATCACTCACATCAAGTCAACTTCATCACCAACTTGTGTAACAACCTAAGCTTGGGGAGTTGCACCTACGTGAGCATCATCTTATCCATCTTTACCTACAATCATTTTATTTTGTTTTGTTCTTGTCTTGCATATCATCTTTATATTTCGGTTTGCATATTTATATTCAGTTTTGCATTTTTGTGTTGCATTTGTTATTTCGAGTTGCATTAGTGTCATTTTACTTTCAGTTTTGCATAAAAAATTAAAAACATATAAAAACTTGCTCAATGGAGAAAAGAACTTTTTGGCCATTTAGTGTTAAGAATTTTCCTCAAGATAGGAATTTCCCTGTTAAAGAATTTGAGATAGATCCTAATGTCACTAAATTGATTTTTGAAAATCGTTTTTCTGGGAAACCGAAAGAAGATGCTCTTCAACATCTTAGTAAATTTAATGAAAGATGCAAAGAATTAAACCTGATTCATGCCAATGCTAATGTGATCAAAGTAAAGCTTTTTCCTTATTCCTTGGCTGGAAAAGCTCTAGATTGGATATTAAAATGGCCACCTGGGAATTTTAGCAATTGGTTTAATTTGAAAGCTGCTTTCATTGAGAGGTTTTGTTTTTCAGCCATGGTTTATAATATGAGAGAAATAGTTATCACCTTTAAACAAAATAAGGAAGAAACCTTGGTTAAAACTTGGGAAAGGTTTAGAGGTATAGCTTATGGAATGGAACATGGTATTAGAGATTGGATGCTCATGCACATATTTTATAAAGGATTGTCTGAAACTTCTAAACTCTTTTTAGACAATGAATGTAAGGGTTCTTTCATAAATACTACTATTGCTGATGCTTACATTCTACTTGATGGCTTGATATTGGAAGTAAAAATTAAAGAAAGTTTAGAAAAAGCTCAAGTACCTGAAGATGTGTTTGATGACCGTTATGAATTATTTAATCTATATAATAGAGATAAAAAAGTTGAGGAAGTTAAAATGCTTAGTGAAGTTAAGGAACCATTTGTTGATTTAGAGAAGTGTAGCTTGCATGAATTAATTTCTATCTTACAAAAATTTGCAAGTGATCCTTCTGTTAATATTAACCAGGCTGGTTTT
The DNA here is from genome assembly GCA_947311845.1 of Poa pratensis. Taxonomy (NCBI): domain Eukaryota; kingdom Viridiplantae; phylum Streptophyta; class Magnoliopsida; order Poales; family Poaceae; genus Poa; species Poa pratensis. Next base: position 14,565,858 of record CAMZMU010000045.1, read on the forward strand.
GGTTCCTATATTGCTAATCATGTCTTAAAAGAAAAGATTGCTAGGTACAATCAAGAAGCTATGATACCACCTAAGCTTGGGGATATATGGATCCCAAGTACTAGTAACCATTGGAAAAGAGACACACCATGCATTTTAGATCTAGGATCTAGTGTCTCTATATTATCTAAAGAACTATATGAAGTCCTTGAACTTAAAAATATTGAGAAATGCTCTATTGAACTTGCACTTGCTGATGATTCCATTAGACATGCTCTAGGAAAAGTAAGTGATGTTATGGTAGAGTTACACATGACTTTTGTGCCTGTTGATTTTCTAATCATGGACATGGGGAATAAAACCTCTAGTCCTATTATTTTGGGAAGACCTTTTCTTCGTACTACAGGTGCCATTATTGATTCAAAGGAAGGGAATGTGAAGTTTCAGTTTCCACACAAGAAGAGCATGGAACACTTCCCAAGGAAGAGGGACACACCAAGGTTCAAGCTCCCTCATGAGCTACGTCCCCTTTGATTATCAAGTAAGTAAGCCTAGCTATATGGCTATAAAGAAAGCGCTTTACGGGAGGCAACCCGGTTGTTTTTGTTTGAGATTTTCTTTGAGTCCTCTTGCTGTAACAAGAGAGTAGTTTGTTAGTTTTGTTTCTGGGATTTTTAATAAAGAACCAAGTTTTACCTATTTTGGGTTTGAAAAGTTGCTATTCATTTTCGGAGAGTTTTCTGCCTGCACGAAGTCTGTGCACGGTTTGATTTTTCATTTTTTATCTGTAACTCCGATTGAGCTGTAATTTGAACTGTAGCTTCAACTTTTCATCCTCTGCATACGTGATTTTTTGCAGATTTTTCTGACGAGTTTAAGTAGGGTAGAAAAATGCGTTTTGCTGCTGCTGTTTTTCTGGACAGATTCTGTCTTGATATTGTTTGATGCATTCTTTGAGCTTTTTGCTTGAATCTTTTTGATTCAATTGAGTTTATGAGTAGGCATACAACATTATATACTCTCTGGACATTCATATGAATTTTTGCCTAAGGATTTTATGCAGCAAGGAACCTATTTGTTTATCACTACTAATATCACCCCACAGAAAAGAAATGGGAGAAACGGTGTTTTGAAGTTTTTTCACAGGGATTAGAGGAGCTGCACCAAGAGCTATCCAAGGATGGTGAAGACCATAAGCTTGGGGATGTCAAGACAACCCCACTAGACCAACACACTCTCGGTTTGCACACGTCTAACTTCTGTTTTTCGATCAAAGCACTTTATCGTATAAACTTGGAGCGTCTGTTTTTTTTGCTTTTGTTATTTCGGTTTGTTAATAAGACCACCACTATCATTTATATATGAGAGAGCTACTGGAAGTTTGGGTTGAATTATGTTGGATGCTATTAAATATATTGGGATAGGGATGTTTGAGTTGATTTTAAAAGATACATATAGTTGCATAATTCATGTGCTTTGAATGAATGTTAATTTGCAAGTGTGTTGTCAAGAGCTATCTTTTACCATGTTTAGATGTTGAATTTTAACTTTACTTGGTTTAACATGGATTGATTAGTTCTATGGACACTTATGCATGCATTTAGATGGTCAACTTTCTCCCTATTGCTAGCCCAAAAATTACAACAAGTAAAAAGCTTGTTTCCCAACACCTTCAACCAAAGTTTTTCCAGTGAGTCCACCATATCTACCTATTAGCTTTATGCTATTCCAAGTATGTTTATCATGTTATATTGTGTTATCTACATTTCTGAATTTAAATGCTTATGTTATTGATTGTCATGGGAAAAATTGGTTAAAAGCTCTCACGAACTTGATGCACAATTTACTTTTATTGCATTTAATAAGCATGAACCATTGTGATTAAAATTATGAAGTTGTGGGCTTGACAATTGTTTTGGTTGGGAGTTAGCCCATATGTGCTGTCACATGGCAAGCTTTCAACATTGCACTTATTTATATTTAGTTGATGTCATGTACTTTTGTTTATGGATGCCTATCATGGGTGAAATGAATGTGGATACTTAGTAAGTTCAAAGAGTTTGTATAAATGGTTAGAGAAATGCCTGGGCCGCTAATCTAAGCCATGCATCATTCATGGTGGAAATTTACAGCATAACCATAATGTTCATTCAGTGATGCACCTCATAATAAAAAGCTATACCCATAGTAAATAAAAGAGTGCTGAGATTGTTCATTGTCTGTTTGTCTTGTTGTTTTGACATGGGCTTGTTCATGTCAAGGGGCAAGAGGTACCCCAGTGCAGTTCTTGATGATACTATTATTACTTGCAATGACCTTTATTTGAATTTACTTTGTGGACCAAAGTGAGTAACACATGGTGTAGGTACTTGTATTCAAGGGACATGAGACATTCAACCAATACATTGTCAAGCACACCACTCATATTTGCTTTCACTTTAAACATTAATCATTCAAGATGCTATGATAGGGGTAATGAGAGCTCCACACCAATGACTACCACATTGCAAGCATTAACTTAAGTAGAAGTGTTTGGAAGTTAGATGAAACTTATTCATGCTTTACCTCTACTTATTTATCTATCCAAAGTGTCCACCTTTTATATTCAGTTTTCATAAGAAGTACTCTATGACCACCATAGGATGTTTTTACTTTTCATTATGCATACATTTGGTCCATAGTACTTTCTTCTATGTTACACTTTGTGAATTTATCATTGAACATCTTTACATTGAGTATTTGATATCACTTCATAATTTATCTTGCATATTGTTATTCCTTTGAAGAATGAATCATTTGACTCTATGTAGCAATAGTAATCACCTTTGATATCCATTGATAGTATTAAAATGCAAAGTCCATGTTAGTTTTATCACCTTCATACTCGGGACGAGCATGGGTTAAGCTTGGGGATGTTGATGCATGTAAAATGCATACATGAACTTTACATTTTATTACATGTTATTCCATGTTATTTGCATCATATAAGGGTTATATTCATGATTTATATTGAGTTTTGGGGATAATTAACAACTTCCCCATTTTTCTGGAATTAACCCTGCGCTGTCAGAAAACCCCTTTTTCTATATTTTGATGTTTCAGGGACCCAAACGACGTCCAAATGACCTGAATTTTACGGGGATCACTTTTTTGGAAGGAACGAAACGTAGGCGCAAAGGAATCGAAGAAACGGAGACCAGAAGGCCGAAAGGGGTGGGCCCACGCGGCCAGATTCCCTGACCGCGTGGGACCCACCAAACTGGCCCTCGGGCCTCCGCTGCCGTCGATCTTTCTTCCCGAAGCTTCGTCTTGACCTAAAAACGACTATATATAGACCCCCCAGGGCTTTCGCGAAAGGGAGCGCCGCCGAAACACAGAAACCACGAAACAGAGACCTGGAGCTGAAGATTGGAGGGGGAAAACTCCGGCGGGGCGCTGCCGGTGTGGTCTCCTTCCCCTCCAACAACATCTCCACCGACACCATGATGAAGAGGGAGTAGTCCACCCCTGGACTATGGGTTTGTGGAAGTAACTTATGTATCTCTCCTCTCTATGAGCTTCACTAATTAGTACCGTATGAGCTGCTGAACATGATTACGGTCATCTATGTAATTCCTTTGTGGTGGATCTTTATTATGAGTTAATACATGTTTGAGATTGCAATGGTTTTGTTTCAGTTATGAAAGTAGATGCATATTATGTACCCCGTTCTTATTTACTTGTCATGATCAAGCATGTTTATGAGAGCATGTGAGGGGGAACGTGTGCATTAGTTGGAGTAACGGGGGGTGGCTAGTGCAGTGAACGTGAGAGAAAGTTCTGCGATCCACTTGGGTTTTCTACCTTACTTTGTTGCCTCACTAGGGATAAACAAAAATACCATGCTACCGGAGAGTGGATGTGACCTTGGCCACTATCTCCATGACTAGATCTAGCATGTTCTTATTTTAACTTCATGTCATTGAACTTATTGCTATGCTCTGATTTATCTTAATTACTAAGGTGTTATGATTTAGTTCGCATCTTGGTGGAGCATAAGAGAGAGAACAACTTATACTTGAGATCTCTATGTTAGGACGTGATGCCCATATTATTAATAACTTGTCAAACCATGTCTTGCCATCTTACATGTTAATTTTAGTGTTCCATTGTCTACCACGTTATCAAGAGAGAGTGCATTTGTGAAACCATGAACCCCGGTCCATTTTTAATCATAAGAAACACCTTTCCAACACTTTTATCACCACTTTTGTTTGCTGCCATTATTAAATCCGAAAATACAAAAACACTTTTACATCTTGCATTCATCATAAAAAACCCAAAAATATCATTTATCATTACTACCATCATCCTTGCATATTTATTTTACCATCATTGCATATTTACTACTGTTTGCATATTTATTTTATTATCATTCTCACACCTTGTGCTTGACAACCACTTGGTGAGGTTGAGGGCACAAAACAATTTATTTTGTTGCAGGTTCTCAAGAGAAGGATAAGGAGATAACACCTGAAATACTGGTTCCCCGAGAGTTCGATATTAAACCCTCGAGTCACCCCTCGTGGGGAAAACTGTCTTCCACTACTACATACACTCTGCACTTGGAGTCTCAACCTAACCCATTTACTTTTCACGCAGGTAACCACATGAAGGGCCGTCAAGAATTTCTGGCGCCGTTGTGGGGTAACTACGTGATGGGCCATCACACCCCAAGCCGGGAATACCGATGCTATTCGTGGAGCTCTTGTCAACCTCATGCATCATTGCCACACGACATACCTTGCCGGACCGGACTGCCAAGGGTTTGAGATTGATGTCATGGATTATATCAGGTGTGAGATCAACATTGCTATTCATGAGAAGAAGAATCCTATGTATGCTCCCTATGTCACGAAGCTTATCCTCAAGAAGGTTCCCCAACTCGATCAATCCCGTTTCAAGAAACACACGTATGGCAATCTTCAAGTGCTATCCCATCATCTTACTCCTCAAGCTTCTTATGAAGAGGTCGAGGCGGAAGAAGCGCCTAGGGCAAGAAGGAAAAATGCCACTCCACCCTCTTGGGATCATGGTGGCAAGCAAAGAGTCAATGATGAGTTCAAGAAGGTTTCTTGGTGGAAAAAGGCTATGATGTGCATGGGTGTTGCGACCCACAAGGAAAATCATCAACAATATGTTACTAGCAAGAGGATCTTGTCCAATCAAGCCACAATGATAAAGGAAATGCGCAAAGCCAACAATGGTGGTTTCACTCCTCCTCGCGAAGAAGATGAACCCGAAACTCCGCCATCCGAAGCAACTATTCCTCTTGAGAAGTGGAATGTTGATATGAAGAAGAAAGTGATGAAGAAGAAAGTGATGAAGAAGAAAGTGATGAGGAAGACGAAAGTGAAGAAGCAAGTGGAGATGATCATGATGCTGAGAGTGGGGACGATGAAGATGACGAGTGATCGCCTTGGGTTTCGTTAGCATCGCTCTTTTCCCTTTTTTGGTGTTTTGATGCCAAAGGGGGAGAAGTAGTTCTACTAGGTCCTCTCGTGGGATTTGCATGGGTCGGACACAAGCATGCTCGTTTATCATTTCTTTGAAGATTGTGTCCTTTTATCTTTGTTGTTGAACTTATTTGCCTTTTATTCATTTGAGACTATGTTTTATTCCGTCTGTGTGAGACATATGGATATTTCATTCTATCTATGGTTGAGATGGTGATAACCCCCAAGAGCAGGGGATCACTGTAGCACCTCTCAATGTGGAAGTAGGGTATCGATCCGCAGGAGCAAGAAGGAAAAGTTATCTATTCCCTACAACTAAAGTGTCACAAGTTTTAGTTGATTATGCACTAAACAAGTTTAAACACTAGTACAGAACGACACATCGGAAACGGGCCAAAAACCCCTTCGGCAACAGAGAAAGGGTCCGTGTCCCGCCTCTGTCACTGATGTGAAGGCCTTCATCGTAACGGAGGCCAAAAACCGTTTCCGATGAGGTCTCCATTTGGCAACGGTTGTGCGCAGACCTCCGTTTCCTTAGTTTTCCTTCATCAGATACGGAGTTTGCCATCCACCCGTTTGCACTGAGCATTTCTCATATTTCGGTTATATGCCATAATACATGAAAGGCTGATTGCACAATGCACTAAAACGTTATTCAATTCATAACATAGAACAAATACCATCATTACATTGGTATACAATAATATCACCGTTTTTTACAATTTGACTACAATCATATCTATCACACATTGGCATAATGTAATATCACCTATTACACTTTGACTACAATCATGAACTCTAAACCTATAAGCAACTAACCTAACAAGATGGAAGGCTGGCTTAATTAAGCCAGCGTTCCATCTTTGACTTGGAGCTCACCTTCTATGAGCTCTCGGTCGTCGCTGTACCCACTCCAAGACCAGTATCCACGAAATTTCCTTGCCTTAAGGTTTCTGGTTCTCGGAATGATACATTGGTACTTTTATGCAGTGTTGCCGAAATAAACTCCTGCGTGAAAGAAAAAAACTATTAGCGAAATGTACAAAATACATCTGGATATTAAAACAATCAGTGGCTATTTTCCAGCAACTGCTTTGTTCGGTTGCCATTTTCGAGAAACTGCTAAGATCGACGGCAAATATCCAGGAACTGCTCTGTTTGGTGGCAGACAATTCGCATTCCTTCCTTCTCTTCTTCCTCGTTCCACCCCAATCCCCCACCCGCCATGGACGACCGCAACAGAATAACAGAGACAACTACCGTCCATACCCACGGCACCGTTCTGGAGGTGGTGTACACGAACGAGGAGCATACCGTGGAGCGGATCCTCGACAAGTACGAGGAATGGCTAGCAGAGGAGAAGCATCGGTTCATCGGCCTTGACATCGAGTACACCCGTAATCGTCGGCACATGTCTGTCCTGCAACTCGCCATGCGCCAGCATGTCCTCGTGTTCCACTGGTGCAAGTCCAAGAAGAATTGTCCAGAGTTGGGCAAATTCTTTGAACGCAAGAATATCACCTTCGCAAGCGTGGACATCACCAACGACAGCAAGGTGCTTTCTTCTGTCGGCTTCCACATTCCACCGGAGTACTACGTGGACATCCAACTCGTATACAAAATCAAGGGTGGAGACGAGAGGGACGGAATGGGTGATATAGCGGCAGACCTCATCGACAAATCATACGCCAACATGAAGAAGGAGTTCCCATCCAACCAGCACGATTTTTGGGGGTGGATGCCGCCGCACAAAGTTAACCTCGACTACGCAGCAATAGATGGGTACGTGGCCTACGAGTTGTATCGCAAGATCCTAATCTTGAAGGACAGGCTACGTCCAACATGGCAGGAAATGCTCTGCCCTAGGTGCAAGAATGCCGTAGGTGAATTGCAATAGGCTTTGGATGTGGGTGTTTAACTAGTTTGTACAGTTAGTGCTTTAACAATAAGTGTTTGTAATTATCCGAACATGTATGTGTGAATTTGCACTAGGAATTTGTTTATGTGATGAAATGCTCATACGTAGAACCTAGTTCATCGGCATCACAGCCGGTCACAGAAAGATTTATACCTTTCACCCGGCGGGAGAGGAGGTGTAGGCCTCTGCCAGATGCGCTGAGATGCTACCAGCGCGCTGCGACGCAATCACCTCCTCCTCCTTCTCCTTCGTCGACATCCACCTCCTCCTTCTTCTCCAGATCAGACACCACCTACAGATCCTCCACCACCTACAGATCCTCCACCACCTCCAGATCGGCCACTTCCTCCTCCAGATCGGCCACTTCCTCCTCCAGATGGGTTTCTGCTGGTAGATCCGCCGGAGGTGCTGCACCACCACCTCATGAATGACCTCCTCCACATCGGCCTGGCTCAGAAGAAGCCGGGCATCACCGGAGGAGGAGGGCGTCAGATGGTGGCGCTGCCGCATCATTAGCGGACGCATGGCCGCCTCCAGATCGACCTTCCCCTCACGAAGGGCTGCCGCTAGAACGGTGCTGCCGCGGCGGCTAGAGCCGCGGCCGCGATGGCCGGATCTAGAAGCGCCGACAGAGGAAGCCATTAGAGAGAGTGAGGAGAGTTGAAAGCCACAGTGTGCGGCGGCTAGGGTTGGAAGAGAGACAAGTGAGAGAGTGATAATGAGACCGAGCCGGCAGTATATATAAGCGCCACATTGGCAACGGACATTTTATATAACCGTTTCCATTGATTTTACACCAGCGAGAGAGTAAACTTACTAACAGGTACTCTAAATTACATATGAACGCAGAGACCACTTAGCAGCTAGTGCTACTACATACGGACTTGATAATGAAGTAAACGATTACATATATGCTACTACTAGCTAATGCTACTACTAGCACCTGCTAATGAAGACTCGGTCTCGTCGTCGCTGTACACGAGTGCGTCCCTCCGGCATAAGGTACCGTCGAAGATCTTGATGAAGAACCCGTTGTCGCCATCGAACTCGAAGCACAAAAAGTGCCCCTGCTCAAGCTTGTACGCTTGGGCGAATGACTTCCATCCCTGGCCGAGGTACAAATTCCCCCCGGCACTCACGGCCGTCTTCACCGCCCAGCTGCCGTTCTCGCAGTCCTCCATCTTCAGATGCATGGTAGCTGCCACCATGCCTTGGAGCTTCTCTGCGAACGCCCTCGGGAGCCTCAGGCGGCTCTCGATGCCCTTGTACAGGATAACCAAGAACTCGAAGCCGCGCAGCTCCGGGGACATGTCTTCAGAGGACGGTGAGGGCGACACAGACAGCGTGGCATTGCGGCTGCGCCCCCTACCATGGCCGCGCCCTCGTCCACGGCCGCGCCCACGTCCACGGCCGCGACCGCTGATGGTACCTCTCGCCGGGGACATGTCTTCAGAGGACGGTGAGGGCGACACCGACGGCATGGCATTGCCGCTGCGCCCCCTACCACGGCCTCGCCCTCGTCCACGGCCGCGACCGCTGCTGGTACCTCTCGCCATGGATTTGGACGGAGGGGATCTGGCGAAGTTTGAATAACTATAGGCGATGGACTGGGGCTTCAAAGAGACCGCTGCTGGTACCTCTCGCCATTTATACTCGCGGGTCTGCTCCGCCCACCTCCCCATCTGCCCATTCGCTAGCCTCCACGTATCAACATTTTCAACGGTTGGAAAATTCTATCCGTTACCATAGAGGCAAATATTGGAAACGGACAATTTTATTAACCGTTGCCAATATAATAGGTGACGGAGATTGGAAAGGGTCCGTTGCCAATGTAGGCGGGCCTGGTCAGGTTTGTATGCACCGGCCGCGCGGAAAGCGCGATTCTCCGTCGCCTAACACCTGCCGTTTCCATAGAGGGGTATCCGATGTGTCGTTCTGTACTAGTGAAAGAACAAGATGGTTGATTTAATGGATGGAAGTTTAACGTAACAAAACAAGAATGTAAAAGTGTCCCAATCCTCTTCAATGCAAGAGGACAAGACAAAGGTTTTCTCTTATAGGAACAATGGACATGGGTTCATGGGTTCACTCAATCCTCTCTCCCATCTATGGTGATTATCATGTTATAGATAAAAAAGTACACACAATTGTCATGCTTTAATGGTAAACTTCTATGACGGCTACATGTCCTAAAACACATAGTTGAAAGAAAATAATAATTTGTGTTGTTAGGTCACCCTCGTAAGGCTAGCGTGGTTTGTTGTCACTCCCACATCATACTTCTTCCTTTTTACCCCAGATAAAGGATGTTGGGTTGTATTGTGTCACTCAATACATATGCCGTTATCACATCGGCCATCCCGTACCTACATACATCATACTTCATAATGGACAATATTCTAAACACTAGTGCAATGATTCATATTTCGTGTGCATGACCACATCTCTCTCATCTATCTACACTTGGTGGTGTTAATCACCTCATGACATGGATAAACAAGGCATTATGCATAAATCGAACCGCAAGAGCAAGAAGGAAAAGTTATCTATTCCCTACAACTAAAGTGTCACAAGTTTTAGTTGATTATGCACTAAACAAGTTTAAAGAACAAGATGGTTGATTTAATGGATGAAAGTTTAATGTAACAAAACAAGAATGTAAAAGTGTCCCAATCCTCTTCAATGCAAGAGGACAAGACAAAGGTTTTCTCTTATAGGAACAATGGACATGGGTTCATGGGTTCACTCAATCCTCTCTCCCATCTATGGTGATTATCATGTTATAGATAAAAAGTACACACAATTGTCATGCTTTAGTGGTAAACTTCTATGATGGCTACATGTCCTAAAACACATAGTTGAAAGAAGTACTCATTTGTGTTGCTAGGTCACCCTCGTAAGGCTAGCGTGGTTGCTGTCACTCCCACATCATATTCTTCCTTTTTAACATCAGATAAAGGATGTTGGGCTGTATTTCACATGTCACTCAATACATATGCCGTTGTCACATCGGCCATCCCGTACCTACATACATCATACTTCATAATGGACAATATTCTAAACACTAGTGCAATGATTCATATTTCGTGTGCATGACCACATCTCTCTCATCTATCCACACTTGGTGGTGTCAATCACCTCATGACAAGGATAAACAAGGCATTATGCATAAATCAAACCATCACATGTATCATAGAATATCTCCAAAGTATGACAAACCATAGAAATCCCAACATGACGGTAAATGCATAACATAATATCATCTCATACCACAATATCCACCATAGGAATTACAAAGATAGTTCCATAATCATGCAAGGCACATCATATGGACTTCAACAATAATCATACATAGAGAGATTGGATCAAGTTACCACCACAAACCCGAAGTCCAGGGGGTGGACTACTCCCCATTCATCATGGTGATTATGGTGATGTTGGAGAAGATGGAGATGATCTTGCTGTAGATGTTGATGATGAACAAGCCGGAGGTGATTCCGGCGGCGTTTCCCCCTCCGATCTCCTTCGGCGGTAGCCTTCTGACTCTCTGTTTCGTGGTTTTCTGTTTCTCCGCCGCCTCCTCGCGAAACTCCTCGGGGGACTATTTTTATATACGTTTTTAGGTCAAGACGAAGCCACGGAGACGAAAACAGACGGCATCGGAGCCACGAGGAATAAAAGAGGTGGTCCCACACGGCCAAGGAATCTGGCCACGTGGGACCATCTATTTTCTTCCTCGGACTTCCTTTTTCGCTGATCCTTGGCTCGTACGTCTTCTTATTTCCAAATATTGGGCCCCGTAAAATATTAGGTCATTTGGACGTCGTTTGGTCCTGAAAGTCAAAAACATGGAAAAAGGGGTTTTCTGGTTCTGCAGGGTTAATTCCAAATAAATGGGGAAACTGTGAATTATCCCCTAAAATCATTATAAAACATAAATATAACCCATATATGATGCAAATAAGTTGGAATATCAAGTAATAAAATGTAAAGTTCATGTATGCATTTTACATGCATCAGATGGTATCTATCTTTGTGATATATTATTGTGCATTGGTTTATATTCTACATTATTATGCACAAGGTATGTTCCCTTTCCTCTCAAACCATTATCTTGATATGTCCTTGTGCTTATGAAATTTATCATGTTCAATATTTCTGGTGAGTTGCCTCTTCTCTACATGGTGAGCATTTGTATTCAAATGCAAGCTATTTATATGCACACATGTAGGGGGAGCCTCTCAAATCCTTTGTGGAACATGTCGATATTAGTTGTGTGCTATTGCAAATCCTAGTGTTGTCATCTAACACCAAAAAGGGGGAGATTGAAAGAGCATATTTATATTCCCTTGGTGTTTTGTGTGTTAGGCAACAACACTAGGATATATCTAATGTGATGTTAAGTGGTGCAGGAATCAAAAGAAATATTTGCACGTTGCATCGAAACACTTGACAAGAAAAAGGAAGTCTGCATCTGCCTGTCCAGTCCGGAGTCTCCGGTCCTCAGGGGCTCAGGGGCCGGATTCTCCGGCCTCTCAGTCTTTGAAGCAAGGTGAGTATGTGACACACTCGACGGCAGCTGCGGTATAGGGGTCCGGAGTGCCCCCGGAGTAACCCCGGAGTCTCCGCCCTGGCCGGAGTCTCCGCACCTCCGGTCCGGAGTCTCCGCCCCCAGACGAGCTTTGAAGCAAAGTGACACACTCGACGGCAGCTGCGGTATAGGGGTCCGGAGTGACCCCGGAGTGCCCCCGGAGTCTCCACGCGAGGCCGGAGTCTCCGCACTTTCAGGGTCCGGAGTCTCCGGTCAGTCCGGAGTCTCCGGACTAAATGGACTCCAACGGCTCATTTTGTGGGAGGGGTATCTATACCCCTCCACCTTCCTCCAGCCAGCGAGCTCGCCCAAAACTTGAAGACTCCATTATTGCAAGCTTAAGAATCACTAGATCTCCCAATCCCTCCACCCAAACTCGTTGATCTTTGGAGGATTGACGGAGAAGGCCCGGATCTACATCTTCACCAAGCCGTTCTTCATTTCCCCTCATTTACTTGAGAGCCCCTTGGCTAGGATTTCCATTAGGAAAACCTAGCTTCTTGTTGTACTCACTTGTTGTCTTTGTGACAGATTTGTAGCTGTTCGGGAGCCCCCAATCCAATTGTGGGTTGTGCCCCGGATCGTTGTTGTAAGGGCTCCGGATTCCGCCTTGAAGGATTCCGATAGTGGAAGGTGAACCAAACCTTTGTGGTGCGGTTCATCGGAGAAGAAGGTGACGCCGCCTTTGTGGCGGTTGAGTTCTGACCTTCGTGGTAGCTCACACCTCTCCAACGAGACGTACTCCCCTAAAAAGGAGGAACTCGGGATTACATCCGTGTCTCCGCGTGCTTTCACTTCGGTTACTTCTATCCTTGTTTACCGTCTTTACTTATTGTACCGTGCTTAGTTGCTAGCTTGTCATATAGGTAAATTCATCATAGTTGCATATCTAAAGAATTTACCTTTTGTGTCAAGCCTAAATTTAAAAAGTACTAAAATTGAAGCATCACCTATTCACCCCCTCCCCCCCCTCTAGGTGTCATACGATCCTTTCAGAGTTCCACACAAGTACTCCGTCACCATTTGTTCGCATTGATCATATCATATTCATCTCTTCATATCAATGATCTTGATGCGAATATTCAAACAATATCTTTATCTTCATGGCCTCCAACCAAAACCTTCCTTTGAGTTCCACACAAGAACTCCGTCACTATTTGTTCTCATTGATCATATCATATTCATCTCTTCATATCAATGATCTTGATGCCAATATTCAAACAATATCTTTATCTTCATAGCATCCAACCTTGAATCCGACATATGGACTTCATATCATTACCAATGAAAAAGCCCTTAAAATATAACTCAATAAAACCATTAGTCCATAGGGGATTGTCATTAATTACCAAAACCACACATGGGGGCTCCACGCACTTTCATCCTTCACGACAAGCATTAAAATCATGTCCACCAAATCATCATCCTCGAACAAATCATCCTTGGAATTATGTGAAGACAACGAGTCATCAAAAAAGAACTCCAACCTGGATGAACTCATCTACAAGACTTGTATGTTTGACGTCGCAATAAAATAAATTTGCATCAATATTAATTAGAAGGAACATTTGAAATGGTACCTTTCATGATTTTTCTCAAACATCCTACAAGTGTGGAGGTTGTTGTCGGCCAAATCGACTTCGGACGGGCATAATTGAGAAAATGTGAGGGAAGAGCGAGTGTTGGAGCCCAACTAGCACGAGGAAGTGGCCAAACGAGCGAGGTAGCAACAGTAAGCTAGGAAATTTCTAAATTAGGAGCCATATGCCGAGCTCACTGGATGGGATGCGAGCGGCACGAGCTAGCGGGAGCAGTGGGTTCGGTTGTCAGATTCTTAGTAATGACAGTCGGCAGCAACTGGGAGGTTGCCATGTCCTAGTACATGATCTGGAGTCAATCGGGTGCAGGTTTCTCTTGATTGTTTGGAAGTGATTAATAGGATAGAAATCGTAGAACCTGTGCAGATACAGCGAAATTTTGCATGAGATTGAGAAACGCTCATGTGACTTTCAGGCGGTAAAGTTTCAACATGAAGTCACGGATATGGATGTCGAGCGCATTTAGTAGCTAGGAATTCTATTTCAGATTCGTTTGATCCCCCTGTGTGGCTTCTTGAACAACCAGACTTTGTACCCAGATCTGTACGAGCTGAATAAAGTCCCTACTTTCCCCCTCAAGAAAGAAATGTTTATCCCTACGAGTTGCTCTCAAAAAAATAGTTATACTTACGAGCATAGGCCGGCTGGGACGTGTCTCCTGGCTCGCACTCACACAGTTGCGCCACCGTCCATGGCGGAGGACACATGCTTCCCTCGGAGCTCGAAAAGGGGATGCTACGTTTTCTCGAAAGGGTGGGAACGCGGCAGAGGGCGGTATGCGTCTCTCTCTGCAGAGGGGCAGTGGCAGCCAGATTAAGCCTCAGATGGCAGCTGCGAGGTTGGGATGTTCAGGAGCTGAAATTTCCCTCGCACCAAAGTTTGGGTGTTTTGCTTATGCAAAAAATGCAGCCCTTGTGCTGCATATTTTCAGTACGAGAGGCGTGTCTTTATGTATAGACACCTTTTTTTTGTCTCGCGCGCCTATTTTGAGTTTCCACATTTTCTTTACCAAAAGGTTGAAGAGGCTTTTTTTGGTTTTGGGCATGCTTGGCAAATCTGCTAGAGTTGATCTTTAAGTGTTAAACTTTGTCGTATGATAAGTTGATAACACACCTCTATTTTTTAGTATTAGTAGCATACACATCCCATTATCCAAACAAAAAAGAATGATGGTCACAATGTTGTAAGATCTTCAGACACAAACAATTATTAAAATATCAACCAAGCGATACACAATGCGGAGGAATTTTTTTTTTAAAATGACAGATGGTTATTTAACGCCAAGCTTTGAGGTGGTCGTGATGCACAATAGAGGTGGGTTACGATTCAATCATGATGGCATGATGTAGAAAAGGCGGTACGCGGCGCGATTACCTGCGTCATGTCGGGGTGGATGTCGCATGACATGCGTGGGATTTAATTGGCCTCTCTACACGTGGGGTTCTTCGACTTCTTGGCGCGAGGAACTTTCTAAGATTTTTTGTATTTCTTTTCTACGGTTTGTTATGTAACAAGAACCTTCTTGTTGGCTGAAACTTAGTGCCATTTATGTTGTTATACTCATGAGAACCTAGAGCAATCAACGACTGAGTCAAGTTTTGACAGTGCGGGTGGACTGATGTGGCATTGTCCATTTTTAACCGGTCTTTTGAACAATACTTATCAACTTTCTGATTAAGTGTAATGCCATTAGCTCTCATGTGTATTATTGCAATGTTTGCAAACTGAGTATATATGTTGCGCTGGCTTTGAATTTACATAAATATACGCTATGTTTTGTTGTTGCATGGAACACGGCATAAACCCGACTATGAGGCACTCCAACCACAGTGCAAATTGGTAAAGATAAGACATTGATACTAATTAATGTATTATACAACGCAACTGGCAGTTCATATATCCTTGTTGCCGATATGTGTGGCACGTAGGCAATGTACATATGTGTATGTATGTTCACTACAGGAATGGTGCGCTACACCAACGGCCAGCGGCTATGCCGACGGCTTTTTATCGGGGCCGTCGGCGTAGACCACGAACAGGCCAGCCCACAGGTAGCCGTCGGCGTAGATCTCTTTTGAGCTATGCCGACGGCATTGTCCTCGGCATAGCTCTCTTTTGATCTATGCCGACGGCATTGCCGTAGGCATAGCTCGCGCAGAAAAACTGTTTTGACCTACTCACCTTTTTAGCATATTTTTTGCATTCGAATTTGGATTTTGATATTCTTTAACTCGTTTTGAAGAGGAGAAGGAGATCTACATCATCATACACATTGTTCAAGCTATATTATTCAAATGGAAAAAGTAAAAAAAAATCATTTTATTGTTATTTGAATTCAAGATTATTATTACTTATTCATTTTTATTTACTTAAATAATTGTTTGGATTCAAAAAATAAAGCCGTGTGACATCATGGTCCAAGGGTTAATAGGATTGATAGAATACTATTGTCAACAAAGTATGAGTTGTTTATAGGAAGCTCATAGCCAAGGTACTAAGAAGTTAAGCTGCTGGGGCTGGAGTAGTCTGAGTATGGGTGACCGGTCGGGAATTGTCACTAGAAGTGGGCGATTTAAATGCCATTCATGTAGTGTTGGCGTATAATGGCCTCAACACAAACAGTCCGTCCATATGTTATATCCGTTGCCGATGTGGAGGTTTTGACCCATCTCTTAGGATGGGTGACCGATCGGGAATTGTCACTAGAAATGGGCTATACATGTCATTCCTGTAGTGTTGGTGTATAATGGCCTCAACACAAACAGGACGTCGATATGTTGTCGATGAGTCCTCCACGGTAATCTCAGCATTCCAGCGATGAAGGCTATATCCGTTGCCGATGTGGAGGTTTTGACCCATCTCTTTAGGGTTGCTCTTTACGATCGCAAGGGCACACTTGCACTAAGGGCTTGTTTCCTTTTGTAAATGACCATAAATTATGAAAGGATGTATATACCAACAACAACAACACCAGGGTAAATGATCGAAAACATATTCTCTTATTTCTATACCTCCCAAAAACTGCACAACTACGAACAATCACATTTTGTTTTGTGTTGACCAGTGCATAGCTAGATTAATCTAGTTTCTCTTTATTTTTATCTCGATTGCTCTTTCTTCAGATTTCCTATAAAATTAAAATCCGTGCATTCCAAGTACGCAGGTTCCGGTTAGTTCAGGACAACCTTGGAAGAGCACATTCTGCTTAGTTACATGTGTACATCAAATGTAGCAATTAATAGTACAGAGTAACATCCCAGCAGGTCACATGCTGTTGAAGTGTGATGGCATTTACAACGGAGAGCGTATATATGTACCTATCAACTGTTCTCACTCACATCAAGATATACATGTTACTCCAAATTACCCATACACAATGAACAGTGGGCAGTATGGAATGCTTTGAATGCATCATTTCTGCAACACATCCCACGATGAAAAGATTTGCAGGTTCGGGCTTCTGTTCTGCGGCGTGCATGAAGCCAACCACCTTCCTTGTGTGTGTTGTTGCTCATTGGCCATTACTACGGTTGCTGTTTCTGTGGATGGCCGTAATAGAACGGTTTGCCCTCTTTGGGATGCACACTGATGTTGACCATAACAACCTCTCGCAGATTTTTTTTAGATTTTTTAATTGGCTGAACTTTGTTTAGTTCAAGTGTAAATTAGATAATTCATATAAAAGTTGAAAAATAAAATTGAGGTATTAGACAATAGCAGTATACCTTTCATATTATTTTGAAATATGGGCAGTAAACAGTTCAAAGCGTGCTCTTAGGTGTGAGTGTGACATAAGAAAGTTCATATTTGAAATTCTCATGTGCTAATTTTATCAACATACTGTCCCACTACCGTTATATTAAAGCCTCCATTTTATAAAGATAATAACCACATTCTTAATTAGATTCGACAAAATATTAATTAAAAGGACATAGTCCAAAACTTACCCTAGGTATATTAAATAGGTATCTGCACAAACAATATAAATGAAATGAAGCGTCAAGAACACATACAAACAGGCATATGAAGTTGTTTAGCTAAGATCGTTTGTTAAGAAAGTTGATGATGTCTTCCGTGTTGCATATGGAGGAGAATATTGTTAGGGAAGTTAGAGTGAAGTACGCATATTTATGTTAGCTGAAAGTAATCCAGGGATATGCTTGTGTTGGATGGCAGCTATGAGAGGAGTGGTCTCTGGCGAATAGCCAAACAGGGCAAGTTGGTGAGACTGAGACATACAGATGACATGGACACACTACAAGGAGGAGAGAGAGAGAGAGAGAATAATAGACACAGAGTTGTAAGCATGCATGCATCACAGCCCTGTCTCTTGTCGTGTAAAACTAAACTAAAGGGACATCTCATCCAAACCCTAGGGCAACATGCGTGTCATTACGTGTGTATAAATATGGGTAAAGCTAACACACACGATAGCTAGGCTTCTCTCTCTACATCTATGTACACCCCTCTGACTTGTAGTTGTAGCCAATAACTCATTATATAGACCAAAAACGCATTTGGTTCCTCTCGCTTAACGAAGATATTCGGGCTCTCTCGCCAGCCAGGGCTTCGATCTTCATACTGGGCACGAAGATTAGGACGCGGACTTTTGGCACATGGAGACATGCGAGGATGGAATCTGAACGGCTGTGAGGGCTTCGCGATCTGTGGACAAATTGGTGTTTTTAGCGATGGAAAAGGCAGAAGGAGGCGAATACGGTTGTATACGGGAAGGGATACGCATTTAATGGGCCGGTGTGTGCGTCACGGGTACATCTAGGTACAAGTTAGTGGGATGTGCACATTAAATTGGGCCGATGCAACCAGTGACGGTTTGAACTTGGGGTAATTTATTTTGAAAATTTAACCACGATTATTGGGATAAAATTAAATTTGCAAATTTAGGTGGTGGATTTTTTTTACATGACAGGTGTAGTGCAAAATAAAAAAACGTGATGAATATCGGGTAATAACCGGAGACAATGGCAAAGTAAAGACAGCAAAAAATCGAGAAAACAACGCATGGCCGCATTTCGTTAATATATTGGGGGTTACAATATAGATGGAGTATAATAAAAATAAAAGTGGAGACGGGGATGGTGGCTAGTGATGTTCGGCGGCGACGAAGGCATCTGGTACTGGCAAAGACGGGATCGACCCCTAGACCTGTGGACGGAAGCGCACCACAGGATGAACATGGGGTACACTCATGTCGTGTAGAAGCCACTGGTTGACTTGGATGCAGCACACGAGGGTGTCACCGACCCAGTGGACGTCGCCGTGGAGAAGGCGGGCCGCCAAATCGGTGGGGAGCATGGCGTAGACCCCTGTCATGTCGACGCCCCGACGCACGTCGAACTTGGTGGTGTTGTCGTCGAAGGCTTCACCTTCTTCTCCGATGAACCGCACCACAAAGGATTGGTTCACCTTCCACTATCGGTAACCTTCAAAGCGGAAACCGGAGCCTTTACAACAAGATTGGGGTACACATCCACAACTTAATTGGAGGCTCCCAAATGACCACAAAAGGTCTCAATCACCACAAAGTCGTCTAGGGTCCAATGACCCAAGAGTAACAAGCTCACGAACTTTCACTTCCACGAATCCTTGTGGAGAGCACAGACCGATGCACAAATGCAATGGCAAGAACACAAGAAGTGCTCAAGTCCTTCACTCTCAAATTCCAACACAGTAACAAATGCTAATGGGGGAATAAGAGAGGAATAACAAAGAAGAGAATCACCAAGAACTCCAAGATCAAGATCTACTAGCTTCCCCTCACTTAGAGGAGATATTGATTGGTGGAATTGTAGATCTAGATCTCCTCTTTCTTTTCCCTCGAAGATATGCAAGAATCATGGGAGGGATTGAGAGATGGGCAAACTTTCCAAGATCAACAATGGCAGGAGAGAGAGGGGAAATGTGCTTGGCTAAAGGCTGGAGAAGGGGAGGGGTATTTATAGCCCCTCCCAAAATATAGCTGTTGCAGCCAGGAAAACAGGAAAACCGGATATTCCGAGTCAAGTCAGAATCGGAATTTCCGGTGGAAATCCGAGAGTTACCAAATAAGTCCTTAGCCGTTTTCGCGTCCAGCAAATTTGCGGGTCGGATATTCCGGTCCAAAACAGAATCGGAATATCCGGTTGTCTGAAAACTGACAAAAACAGCAAAACGAAAACTGCAATATCTTTTTATCCGGACTCTGTATTCGATGATCTTGGGCTCGTTGGAATCGCAACGAAGAGCACTACAAGATCATGCAGAGAAACGTCATAGTCCATCGTGTGAGAAGGAAACCACAAGGGAAGAGTTTGACCTCTCTTAGAAAAGACAAACCGGTAAAACCTCCAATATCAAAAACGCAACAAGATATTAATATGAAATCCATTTTTGATGAACTAGAGCTTGGTATGGATATGAACACAAGCTCTAAATCCTCACATGGATAAAAGCCAAATAAGAACCAAGAAATATGATATGCAAGTATGCAAATGTTTGAGCTCGCCACAAAGATGTGATCAAGTTACTCACTTGAGAGCCCCTCTTGATAGTACGACTATCGATCCTATAATCCGGTCTCCCAAAGCATGAGACCGGTAAGATAGAAAACCTATCAAGATCATACATTTGCCTTGAGCATTCCACTTGATCTAGATGATGACGATCTCGACTCCCTCAAGTTGGAACACCTTTCTTGATTGTGCTTGCTAACACATGCTTGATGAAGACTTCTCCAAATACTCCCCCATACTCCATTATGGGAGAGTCTCGCTAATCTCCGTCTTCATGTATCCATTGCAAGCTTCAATCAAATGATGCCTTCCAAGATGGATCATATTGAACTTACACTTCATAATCTTATCTCTTTTCACAAAGATGATGTCTTGAATCCTTCAAGACATACTTGCAATATGCTCAACTCTACACATGGCCATTCTTCATATAAACCCTTGGATAGAAACTTGGTCATCATATAAGCTTCTAGAGTCCAACACATGAACTCCAATCTTTTCCCATGGACAAGATCTATAAGGATATCGCAGTGCAAACATTAGTCCATAAGGATTGTCATTCATTACCAAAACCACACATGGGGCAACACATGTACTTTCAGCCTAGTTCTTTATTTTGGTGGCAGTCTAGTGGTGGCAAAGCTTAGTACCATGTTGCAGATTTCCTCGAGAGGTCTGACGGATCATCACTGGCGCTCTTGTAAAAAAAATTCAGTACCCAAAAGATGATCTCTTAGTACCTAATGACATACACAAAAAAGATGTTCCATTCTTGCGCGGCAAAAGATACTAGGAGACATCTCTTGGATAACGCAACTCGTAAGAATGTTGTTTAAAAATAACATAACTAGTGGATATGGAAAACATAAAGAATTCGAATTCAAAAAATGATAGGCCTCATAACAACACGTGTAAAAGGTATAGCATGATGGCCACGAAATGTCTCCACGGTACCAAGATCATGGCGCAAGCGGAATGGTGCTTGGACAAATGTGCCAAGTACAATGGAGACTCTGATGGCACTTGGAAGTGCCTGTACAGGTAATCATTGGCCAGAAGAGATAAAAAACTTCGTACAACAACGCATAATTCGAATAAGCGCCTCAGGTTTTTATGTTTCAAATTTATTCTGGTATGAAGAATGCAATAGCACTATAGAATATTATGTACTACAACACTCCTTCAGTTCAGGCAATTCAGTCCTTGCTAAAAAAAGAGTGCCAAAATGCTAAATGGAGAATTATTTTAAGAGCATGTGTTTTGTGAGTTGAAACTATGATACATAAAAGACGGATGACGACATAGAACATAGAACACTAAAGTTAGTTGGGTAGTAAAAATTTGAAAACTATGGTTTATAATTGTCTTACCATCTTGCATTTCTTTGCAATGACAGATGAGTTGGTCATCTTGTAAACGTAGTGCTTGATGGGTTCCCCCGGGTTGTCACGAACAAAATCGAGAAACGCCTTGCACTGTGTGAAGTTTAGCATCATTTCATTCGCAAAAATGCAGTGCTTGTCAAAAGACAAGTCCCCCGTGTCGCGAGGTCCTGCATGTGCAAACATTCAGGTGTACGACAATTGAGGTGTGCAAAAATGATACTGATTAATGTAGAGTTTTTTTCAAACCTCTCTTTATAATGGGTACCAAATCTGCTGGATGTGGTTGAACTGGAGGTGGTGCCATCACTGCTGGTTGAGGTTGAACTGGAGGGGGTGCCAAATTTGCTGCTTGAGGTTGAACTGGGGCGAGCTCCAGACCTGATGGTTGAGGTTGGACTGGGGCGGGATTCAAAGAGGGCAGAGGGTACTAGTTGTCATCGTCACGGTCGTTGAGGACAATGAGGACATTCTTCTTGCTACCCATTTTATGCCTGCCCAAAAACAGAAAATATGAATGTTTCATCGAGTAATGAAGAGTACAGAACAAACGTCGGTGTTCATATTTTTCAAAATAATATTGTTCTAGAAAAGGATTGCTTATACTAATAGGGCATGGTGGTTTCAGGTTTCCTATGGTGGTCGCTCTACTGTTCTATGGTGTTCTGCGTTAGCAAATAACCCGATTATCAGTAAGCTAAAAACCCCGTCGGATGCAAACAACTCATCTGAATATCAGAAAAAAGGAGACATTTCTACTTAAGGAAATAGGAGCGAGCGTGTAGTACGAACATGGTGCACGGATGAAGGAGCATCTCCTCAATACAGGAATGCACACATCGACAGTGCTCAAAAGACAGATCCAAAAAGGGAAAAACCGAGGTCGAAAGAACAGAGGATGATGGACTGGATGCTAACCTGCTCGCTGGCGCCGGCGGCTTCTGAACATGCTCCAACGACGTTTGCGGCGGCTGCTTCCGAAAGGAGATAACCCTACAGGAGTGAGGGGAAAGTGGGGAAGACACAGTGCGCCGTGGGGGTGGAAGTTGCTTTTTGATATACAGTCGGGTAAAAACAATTACTACCAGCACGCAGTTAATGTGCTTCGGTTGCTGCCATGAACTAATCCTTTTTTTTCCTCCAAACTCCATTAACTAAAGCCCAGACTTAGCATAAAAAGGGAAACTGAAAAAGATTTTAGCATATGTATACGTGGGTACGCACATTAGAGATGGTGCGACCGAACATGGACTGATGTGTTTTTTCTTAGTTGGGTGCAAATGAACACGGTACAAAACTAACTAGCAACTGAATATAGCGTCGGGTGCAAATGCACCCGAAACATCGAAACGTGAAATATAAAAGCTTGACGAGTCAGATTAGTATATCAGGACATGCCATTTTGCATATCATACATGGATGCTTAAGAGCTGGATGATATGCGATATAAGAAAAAGCAAACACAAAGCGACAATCCTCGCAGTTCTTCGTGCCGTTGACACCATGGTACCAAAACGAGCTGTTCCACACATGCAGGGTGTCGAACGATGGCTGTGAGCTTCCAACAGAAGGTCGATGCCGTCTCCAGTGATGAAATATGCGTACTCATCCTCCATTTGGAAAATCTGCAACACTGTGGGGGGAGGGGGGGAATCGATTGTCGCTTGCTGCAAGATAGTAACATGGAATCAAATAGTTGTGCGGAGCATGTGGGATCCCAATCTCTCGGGTGGTACAGGAAGATACAAAATTAGAAATTGCTTGCTTACCGTCACATATACGCATATGTAAATTGTAACACGACTGCATTTCTCTGTACCGGAAATGAAGCTAACGATCCTCGGCATGTGGCAGTACGGGCAAATGATCAAAGGGAGACGGGGCAGCGACATCGATATGGACTCGGATGAACTGGATGAACAAATCTGGACAGCGAGAGAAAGGGGTGTGGGATAGAAGAGCTCCACTATGTTTCGGTTCGTTCCTGTTTTCAACTGGGAGCGGTGTGTGCATTTACGAAGCCTGTACGCATTGGTGATCATGTGACGTCACGTGTGGGCCAATGGAGCTTGTATATGGCCTCGAATACAAAAAGATACGGGAAGCAATACATAACCATACGATTTGCTCGGAGATCCTGGACGTACAATCCTAACGAAGGGGACGGTGAGATTCCAGGAGGGGCGTCGCCGGGTTCTCCAACGCATTTTCGATGAAGATTAAATCTATGTTCGCATAATATATCTGATCCGTTTCTACAACATTTGGCAATTTAGGGTTATTTTGGTTGATAAAACTTAAATTTACTAGCCTATGTAATTTTGATGAGATTCTTATTTAAAGTACTGCTACCAATTACCGATGATGATAAACCACAAATTGGGCGACATTCTTAATTAAAGGACCTCCATCAATCAGCGAAGATGATACAAACAACATCCTAGGTAACTAGTAATGTAGCTGGAAGCAAAGCAGACGTAAGAACTAAAAGCAAGCTTACTTGTGAAGATTAATTGCACGGTTAGGTGCACACGCTGGCGTATTTGGTGGAACATTGGAGTGTTGTACATTTGCATGCTGGTGAGCCCGAAAAGGTTGCACGACCTCTTGAAGAAGTGCTGGATGTTAACTAGCAGCTACGTATGAAAATATAAAAGAAAGAGACAGATACGGCGCCACGAGCGCTAGGCCCCGACGACGATGGCGACCTCCGGCCACCCTTTTACCCCCATGTGGAAGACCTGAGCGACGACAGCAGGTTTTCCTCCTCCGCCTATATTGTTCTTGGGGTTATTGGAACATTGATTAATTAGGATGGAAGAAGAGATACATAGTCCAGATATCGAGGGAGATGCAGGAATACTTCTCCCGCTAGACAATGCCTCAGAACGGATAAGTACTCACTGTTCTACATGCCCTATATGCTCATTGCCGAACTATGTTTCATATCTCAGGTACAAAATTCAATGTCAGTGTTGTGGTACTAATCTTTTGACGCTTCTCTTCAGGAATTGTACTATTGAAGCGACAATTTCCTGGTTAACCATTTGGGAAAAAGAAAGAAATCAGAGGCCAGGTCCTCTTCCGGATCCTGATTCCTGCATGCCCTCTCCATGGTGCCCAAAGTCTGTAGTAGTATTCATTCTTTGTCCCTATGTTGCTGCATATTTTCTGAATGATTGTAAACTGTATGAATTTACAGTTCTCAATTTTTGAAGAAGAAGAAAAAGATGTTGTTTCTATAAACTAATAAACCTTTTATGAGGAAGTATTCATTCTATGTCTCTCTGTTGCTGCATATTTAATATACAGTAGAGAGTTAAATGGATTTTTTGGATCTTGACCTGAAACCTGCATTATCTCTGAAATGCCAAAACGCAAGAAAGGAGTTCATGAGACCATAAGCAGCAACGTATTTGAAGTAATCTTTATCTGCTACTCCTGAGTCCTGTCCTATGGGAACAACGAAGAATGAAATATATCAGTACAAGTTAACAAGTATATCGAGTGATAACTTTGGCTTGCTTATAACACTTGATCACATATTCATATATGTGTAATCGCCTGTCTTAACCAAATCCTTGTTTTAAATGCAGATTCATGGAAGCTTTCATGTATGTTGTACCAGGGATGCAAAGATCACCTGTAGACACTGATGATGCATGAGCTTTGAGATTGAGAATTTATAGTACACGGAGAGTGGAAGGTAGGAACTAAAAAAATTATAGCAAGAAAACTCGGACTTGTTTTCTGTCAGGATGTTATTATGAGACTAACTGCTTGTTTGCAACAATATGAGCACAAAATTTTCGATGTACACTTCCATCTAGCCTCTATAAATTTGTATCCGAGGCATTTCTGTCTTGTGCTTTGTTTGTCTAAATATGGTACTTTATGCATTGTTCAGCAAAGTTGCGACTTAATTCTATCCCAATTTTTTGACAGCTAGGTTACACTTTGTTACTTTTTACCCGTGCTAGCGTCCATTTGATATATGCGGTTCTTCACTAAGAACAAATATACAATCTAAGAGGTACGATTTTAATTTTATTTGTTTCGTCAACCTTATAGAACATACGTCTACAATGACACAAAAATTTGAGATCAAATTCAATTCATAGCTAGAGAAACAAAAATGATAAATGTGGCAGCACTTTAAATCATATGTACACATTAATCATTTGCTTCAAAATAAATAAGATTTTGTTTCTTGAATTTTGATGATATACAAATTATATGCCTTAGACACGTGCATTGCACACGATTTCTAGTATAAAAGAAAGAGACAGATACGGCATGGCGCAAAATTTAGCATCCCTCCACCTAAATGTGTGTACATCACACTGGTTCAACTGCCAAAGGGAAAGAAGATAAAACTGTACAGCTTTAGCCACAAAACTAGACGCAAAATACTGAACAAGCCAAGAGGACAACTAAGGCAAAGATAATTACAAGCTATGATGTATGCTTCATTGAAGGCGAATGCATTTTTACAGGAACCTACTGGCATAAGATCATGCTTCAAATTCTAAAATCCATATGAAGCTCAACATAGACCTTCACATTAACAATCCAATAATTCCCCAACAAAGATACTACCAAAATTGTGTTTCTGCAGCATTATCTCCGATCATGCAGAGACCAGGAATACATTAAAAATATATATACATAGGGAGGGAGTACCAGTCAACACTCAAAAACTCGAGCGTCATAGCCTGACAGCACAGAGCGCAGCCAGGGGCGGAGGCAGGATTCACATATGAGGGGGGCCATATGAGATAATCTAACCATAAGGGGGGCCGGCCAGGCTAATTGGGCTTGATTAGAGAGCTAATCTCAGCTAAATCATGACTAAATCATGGAAATTTTCTTGCTGCACGGTGGCATAGGGGGGCCATGCCCCCCCCCCCCCCCCCAGCTCTGCCACTGGCGCCGCACCGGCAACTTCTCCCACTTTCCAAAAACCCTCCCAGCGAGCAATGGCGTACGCGGCGGCAGAGATCAACATGGTGGAGTTCGAGCCGGCAGGGGAGGCGACGGTGGCGGCGGCGGGGGAGGTTGAGCGGCCGGCAAGGAAGGACGAGGCAGCGGCAGGGGAGGTTGAACCGGCAAAGAAGCTCGAGGCAGCGGCAGGGGAGGCGAAGGTGGTGGCGGCGAAGGAGGTCCATCCGGAGGACAACAAGCCAGCGGCGGTGGAGGTCGAGGCTCCAGCCGAGGCGAAGGTGGCGGGGAAGGATGTCGATCCGAACAAGAGGCACAGGGCACCGGCGGTGGAGGTCGAGGCTGCCGAAATTGAAGTGGTGGCGGAGGCGAAGAGGGCAGTCGAGGTAGAGCACCCAGGCGCGCAAGAAGCACGTGTCACCATCAACATCCCACCGGCGGAGGCGCAGCTCGTGCCCCGCGCGGCGTTGCTGGTGCCCCGCGCGGCGTTCAAGGCGCTAGGGGCTTTGCCGCGCCTTCGGCAAATGGGAAGGGCACCTCAGAGGTCAGAGATGGAATCGCTCGCGTGCATTCTTCGATGGCGCGGTTGGATAGTGCTGATTTGCGGCATTATAAACGGTTCTACTTTTAAAGCGGCTGTCAACCCGACCCAATTCAACCCCCGCGACGGCGTACCACCTTCAAGCCTCTCTCTGTTCTGGAATTCAAATGGCATATCTTTTTTATGTCATTCGTGGTCCTTTTTCTTGCATCAACGGACTATTGATTTCGCTCGAAAGCAAAAAGTGCATCGATGTACATAATGATGATCCTCGACATAGGGTCTATTCAGCTCAACCTATTTGTGTGCCTCGAGCCCAGCAAAACCGATCAGAGGCCTAGAATTCTTGATCTTTGGCGTACTGATTTTGTGGAGGGGTGTACGCGACTGTGTACATCGTGAGGTAGGATCACAAAACCATATAGTCCATACCGATCCAAATTCTAGTGTTTCAGTTTGAATTGACTAAACTAGTTTTCTTGTGTGCAGAGCAACGTATTTGTGGCTGCTGAAGATCCTCAGGGGGCAAAAGGTGCGGCAAGATAGGATCACGTCCAGCTGTGCCGAGGACTTGATTAGCTTAAGTGTCGAAGTTAGTAGTACTGTTTTCAATGATGCAAATGACTACCATTCTGTGGTATGTAATGTTTTTTTTATGGCGATCGCCCAACACCTATTGTATTTGTGGTGATTGCATTTGCTAGGTTTGATCCGATGAGAATGGTGTTACATTGCACAACTGCTACTAAACAGATGATGCTCGATGCTGTGGAGAATTAGTCATATTTGAGCTATTTCATGTTTTACTTGTTGCCTTTACAATTTCCTCCAGATATTACCTGAATTCCAGCTGGTAGAATTTTTGTATCCCTTGAAGTTGTGCCATTTTGTGTTCTGATGGATTTGCGCAGATATGCCAAGTCAATTATTGTCGCAACTCTTATGTCCTACCTGGTTCTTCATTTTGAAAATTTGGATCACCAGACGCAAGGAAATTTGGCTATTTTCCAACGTGTCAACTTGAGCTACCTGATCCTTCTGTTGCAATTGTCATGGCGGTTCTGGCACACCTTTTTTTCGACAAAGCACACCTGCACTCTGGTCTTTGTTGACCTCCACTACAGGATGCTCGCACTATGCCGACGGCAACCGTCGGCAAAAGCTCAAAAACCGTCGGCACAGCCTACGTCGACGACAGCCGTCGGCATAGGTCCTTGTAGGCATAGGTCAAATAGCCGTCGGCATAGAGAAAAGCCGTCGGCGTAGACTGTGCCGACGGCCCGGCCGTCGGCGTATTTGCTGTCGGCATAGGGTTTTCCAATAATTTTGAATTTTTTTATTTTTTAAAACTTTTTAAATTCTATTTCAAAATTTCCAACTTAGCCACATACTTAATCTCTAATTACATACTTAATCATAGGTCAAAGTAATTACCTTGGTCAAACTTCCCATTCGGTCACCCATCCTCAAATTGCTCCAGCCCAAGCACGCTTAACTCTTAAGTTCCTTTCAAATTAGCTTCCAAATGCGATGTTAGACCTTACTGATATTAGTATCCTATCAATCATATTAACCCCTCAGTTACGATGTTACACTTTTCATTGTTTATATTTTAAATTTTGTTTGAATAAGTAACAATGATTATGTAATAATATTTTGAATAAATAACAATAAAATTTATTTTACTTTATTTTCTCCTTTTTACATTTAATATGGAATAATTCATATCTTTAAATCCATAAATCGAAATTTGACAAATAAAATGTCTAAGTCGATTAGAAAAATGAGAGGAATTCAAATATGTCATCCATATCATCTTTTGCATCATGTATATGACTTTTTGCAACATATTTTTGGTACTTGCTTAATAAAAAAAGTCATTTTGACATCTATTATATACTAAAAGCAAAATAAGTGAGTTTTTCGAGGCATTAGGTTGATCCACATCATCTAAATTAA
The DNA here is from genome assembly GCA_947311845.1 of Poa pratensis. Lineage (NCBI taxonomy): Eukaryota > Viridiplantae > Streptophyta > Magnoliopsida > Poales > Poaceae > Poa > Poa pratensis. The sequence goes on from CAMZMU010000045.1 coordinate 14,594,774, forward strand.
TTATAGCAGTTAGATCTAAAATATATGGCTAAGATCTTTTTAAAAGTTAGTAGTTACGTAACAAGCTTGACACGTTTTATTTTGTGTTGACATGTATACCACAAGACCTAGCTGTGTTTGTTTTAAAAAATCAACCGTGTACAATACTAACACCTGATGGAACGTGATGGCTGAAAGAAAAAAAAAACTTGCGATACAAACATCTTGGCTGGAACCTGATCGTTGAAAGAAAAGAAAAACAGACGTGGTGGAAAGTGTACAGACTAGCTACCAGATGAAACGTGATAGGTGCAAGCACCCAAAAAAATTGAGAAACGATGCTGGCCAACGATTAGAGCTACTAGGAGATTGGCGGTTTAAACGCAGGATAGGAACAAACGAAACGGTACGTACGAGAAAGATAGGAGAGGAGGCGATCATGGCGGCGGCCTAGGTTTCAACCCTAGCCGCCGCCGCTGGCGGTGATATCTGCAGCTTCATTGTCGCTGCCGGCAAAGATTCGACGGGTCCTCGCCTCCTCTAGGTGCCGTTCTGGCACTAGAAGGGGTGGGGACCTCGGACCTGCGCACGGCGCTTTTCGAAGGTCCTTAATGGTAGAGTTTGGTTTTGTTCATCATCTTCTTCGTTAATGGAGATGGTATCGTCTGCAATAAATGATCTTCCACGCTTCGTTCGACGGCGAGATATCCTTCCCGACGTCAATGGTGGTTTTGGAAGATTAAGTCTGTCTAGGTATGGTTCTTCAGATCTTGCTTCGCCAGATCAATCTTGGATTGTTTCTCATGGTTGCCGCGAGGAGGTTTGTCCTCGCAATATCTATCCCGGCTACGTCTTCGGCAATAGTGATTCGTTCTCTCGGCTCCCAATGACGTCGACAAAGTGGTTCGGTTATTTGTCCCTGGGATATCAGTGGTGGTGCTCTTGCCGATGTTGCTTGATTAATTTAATGGCTGCGTGCGTGCACAAATTCTTGGCATTGCGGCTCAATATTAAAAAGGGAGAACCTTCGGTGGTATTCACAGGTCTGTGGTGTGGTGGTGTTGGCGTTATTCTACGGCTGCCTTCAGAAAACTACAAGATTGTGTCATGGATGAAGAAAGAGCTTGAAGATCTCATAGATTTGCTAGTCTCTTTTAGTTTTGTTTTTGTAATCGATGTAATCGTGTACTCTTTGCTGGTTTAATATACGTGGAAAAATTCAAAAAAAGGAGATTGGCGGTTTAGAAAAAAAAAGAATCTGGTCAGTACGTACTTCCTTTCTTCTGGTTTATTTAGGCTGCGTTATGAATTTAGTCAAAATCAATTTATGTAAATTTTGATAGAAAATGTAGCAATACGGATAGGGTCTGCTAGGATGTGGACGGTTTAGAAAGAAAAATAAACTGACCAGTACATACTTCCTCTTCGTTTTAATTAGCGAACATTATAAATTTAGTCAAAATCAAAATTTATAAATTTTGATCAAAGATGTCGCAATAAATATAGGCATTCATAATACTAAATTTGTACAATATTAAAATATATTTATGATGATTTCAAAATAAGATTTCATATTCTAGATGTTGATTTTCTACATATTTGATCAAACTTCATTTAAAATATATTTTTATGATGATTTCAAAATAAACTTTCATATTTTAGATGTTGATTCTTTCTACAAACTTGGTCAAACTTTATTTAAAATATATTTTATGATGATTTCAAAATAAAGTTGTCATATTTTAGATGTTGATTTTTTCTACATATTTGGTCAAAATTTATTCCAAATATATTTTATGATGATTTCAAAATAAAGATTTCATATTTTAGATGTTGATTTTTTCTACATATTTGGTCAAACTTATAAAGTTTGAGTTTGACTAAACCCTGAATGCGGGTTAATTGTGAATGTAGGGAGTTGTTTATGTGATTGAGTATGCATAAATTATAATGTTTTTAACTATCGTCATACCAACACACTCACAAAACTCTAGCATAAGTCCGCAATCGTAGAATTTTGAAATTAATCGCATTACGTACATTGTTTCTATAATTGAGTACGCATAAATGAAAATTATATTTGACTCGCATTAGATCAACACTCTCACGAAACACATGTGAAAGTTTAGAGTCCTAAACTTTTAATAGTAATGGATAATCCTAGAATTCCGTCTGTCTTATTTGGAGAAGTGCCGATTTTCAAGAACGCGAATCTTATGATATGGTGGGAATCTCTTATGATAATCATCCGCATCTTAAGCGTATCCTAATGCCTGAAAGTTGGATAGGGTGGCCCTTACGTAAGGATTATATAACCCTCAATTTTTAGGAAATACGAGATGCTCATTGAATGATAAGAAATTCATGCTCACTTATACAACACAACTCCATATTTTATATAACACAACTCCATATTTTATTCAAGTAAAGGAATATTCTTACGTTGTGTTCCTAGATGAAACTTGCCAGCTTAATTTATACACACAGAGATGAGTCAACACATATTCTTGCAAGGATGATAATTTCTTTACACTGAAGGAATATTCTGATTTAATGAATCACAAAGCACCAAACCTTCAAAATTGATGAAGATATAACATTAGTCGACAATATCGACGAGAACATCCCATACACTATAAAATATTTTGGCTTAATGACGCAAACAGGGCTAAGTCAACACAAATTTACGCTTGATATGTTACATGTTGTATCCAAAAGGTGTGTCAATACTACTTTTAATCCAAGTACCTGAAAAGCATACACTTGATTGTAATTAATTGTTTGACGGATATTGCTTGGTTGTATAGTAGATATATTTGGACTATTGTATGTGTCTTTATATCATGTAACAAAATCAACATAAAAGTACATCTCATTCCTATCGCACAAGTTGAATAACTATCCAATCCCCGTAGTCATTTGCATAACACAAAATATATCGATCTGGATAAAATAAGAGTCTGGAAAACTTAGAGTCTTACTTCTGTAACTTTTCTTATGAATGTATACACATGTTAACAATAAACCTAGAAGAAAATAATTTATGTTTAGCGGTATATTCATACAAATATATTGGACAAAGTTTAGCACATCATGTTTCTAAAACGTTGCACATTGTGACATGGAGTATGTAAATGAGAGGAAGAAACATTGGACAAGGATAATTCACACCATTTAATGTGACCTACCTACTAAGAGGATAGAGTGTTTTATCACTTAATTCTTATGAATGTTTGGCAGATATTGCTTGGTCTGTACGGTTTACATATTTGGACTATTGTATGTGTCTTTCTCCCATGTAATAAAATCAACATAAGGGCACATGTCATTCCATTGGCACAGTAAAATTGACGACTAATTAAGAGTCTTGAACTATGATGTCAAAGCCGGGTAGTCATTTTGCATAACACATAAACTACATGTGACCGGGTGTGTAGAACCATTGAACGAAGATCAGGATAAGTTAAGAGTATGGAAGACTTATAATTGTACTTATGTAAATTTTACTATATATGTATAAACATGTTAACGAAATATGCCTAGAATAAAATGACGTATCTTTAACATTATATTTATACAAAAATAGTGACCAAAGCTTCGCCATGTTTATGTTTCTATAAGGTTGCACATTGTCACATGAAGTGTGTAAATGAGAGGGAAAAAATCAGAACAAGATGACTCACATTGTTTAATTTGACATACCTATTAAGGAGTACACACTGTTTTATCTTAATGTAATGATTATTATTATCAAAGATATCTAACCGTACGTATTGTCTAACTTCATGTACAAACTATAGTTAAATTTACAAATTCAGTAACACTAAAATTGGTGTTTCAACGTATGGCATGATAATCATTTTCCCACAAATTTCAGATTGCCAAAGATGTTATTCACATACGTGATATTTCCTTACCTATACATTTGTGATAGTTGTACACAAAATTATTTGGTGTCACACTGAGGAAATAATGTGATATCAACGAGCCAAATTTTTGTTTCCTGAACACTTTCAGCCAACTGCAGATGATGCCCTCGCATTTGCGAGGGCCACTTTGCTAGTTTAAAAAATGGAAAAATGATATTTATAAAAATATTTTGAGAAAACTCAGTTCTGCAACATTGTTTGCCATAACAAGATACACCTATGTGTCAAATATGGGCACATTATCACAAACTATGGCACGGGAATGGTCATAACTTGGTCAATTGACTCGAAACTTATTCATGTTTATAGATGATTGACATTTTTGTGAAGAAGTTTTTTGTAAATTTTATCAAAACTCAAGTTTATCATTTTTCCTAGCAACTAGTACACATAAAAGGACTCCATGCCAAAAGATTTCATTTTTTTGACTATTTTGTCACTTTCTTTTATTTTGTTGAAAACCGGTTAAAATGGCCGTCGTGCCTATTCATCGAAAGGGGTCGCATTTTTTAAAACTATTGATGGTTCTGTGATATAAACACTACTGGTGTATCTTAAAATGAATTTTGTAAAAATTTCAGAGCAAACTATCACACACTTGTAGTTCAAAATTCAATTACTTTCGGAAAATATGCATAAAGTCATTTAAATAGGCGAAATTAGGTAGAAACCGAGAAAATTCCTAATATTGCTGGATTGCCCATAAAATATGGTCTACTTTGTGTGATAATTTGATGGGTGCCATTTTCCACCCTATTTTTTGTACTTGCTTCACAAAAAATGTCATTTTTGACAATTAAAAAAATGAAAAATGATATTTATAAAACTAATTTGAAAAAACCTCAGTTCTGCAACATTTTTTGTCATACCAAGATACACCTATGTGTCAAATATGGGCACATTATCACAAACTTCGGCACGGGGATGACCATAATTTGGTTATTTGGCTCGAAACTTTGTATATGTTTATAGATGATTGACCTTTTTGTGAAGAACTTTTTTGTAAATGTTGTCAAAACTCAAGTTTATCATTTTTACTAGCAACTAGTACACATAAAAGGACTCCATGCCAAAGGATTTCATTTTTTGACTATTTTTTGACTTTCTTTTATTTTGTTGAAAAAACGGTCAAAATGACCGCCGTGCCTATTAATCAAAAGGGGTCACATTTTTAAAAACTATCAACGGTTCTGTGATATAACCACTATTGGTGTATCTTAAAATGAATTTTGTAAAAATTTCAGAGCAAACTGTCACACACTTATAGTTCAAAATTCAATTACTTTCGGAAAATAGGCATAAAGTCATTTAAATAGGCGAAATTAGGTAGAAACCGAGATAATTCATAATATTGCTAGATTGTCCATAAAATATGGTCTACTTTGTGTGATAATTGGATGGGTGCCATTTTCCACCATATTTTTTGTACTTGCTTCACAAAAAATGTCATTTTTGACAATTAAAAAATGAAAAATGATATTTATAAAACTAATTTGAAAAACCTCAGTTCTGCAACATTGTTTGTCAAACCAAGACACACCTATGTGTAAAATATGGGCACATTATCACAAATTATGCCACGGGAATGATCATATGTAGGTCATTTGACTCGAAACTTATACATGTTTATAGATGATTGACCTTTTTGTGAAGAAGTTTTTTGTAAACTTTGTCAAAACTCAAGTTTGTCATTCTTCCTAGCAACTAGTACACATAAAAGGACTCCGTGACAAAGGATTACATTTTTTGACCTTTTTGTGATAAAGTGTCCATATTTTATCCATAAAAAACGGTTAAAATGGAACCCGTGCCATAATTTGTGATAAAGTGTCCATATTTGACACATAGGTGTGTCTTGCTATGGCAAACATTGTTGCCAAAAACAATTTGTAAAATATTTTTATAAATATCATTTTTATTTTTTAAGTACCAAAAAATGACTTTTTTATTAAGCAAGTACCAAAAATATGTTGCAAAAAGTTATTTACATGATGAAAAAGATGATATGGATGTCATATTTGGATTCCTCTCATTTTTCTAATCAATTTCGACATTTTATTTGTTAAATTTCGATTTACGGATTTAAAGATATGAATTATTCCATATTAGATGAAAAATAGGAAAAAAAATGAAAAACATAGCTCCATATCCGTCTGCATGTCCCTACTCAGCGATCGATTATTCTTTCTCGAACAGATTGATTACATCTGCGAGAGCGCGCGCGGGCGAGGGAAAACGAAGCAGTCTCTCGAGCGAGGCCATGGAGATCATGATAACCATCGCCCTGGTGATGTTTCCGGAGCACTTCCATCCGTCTAACACGGCCGGTCAAGCGCTACAAGTGATCTCACGTATTGTGGGGTTTATAGGCATCGTTATTACAATACTGTGGGTGATCATTGTCGGCGTTTTCGTCCAAGAAGTCGCTAGCAGAGGGGATCCAGACGATCAAAGGATCATAGATTTCTTCATCTAATAGCCCCTGGTTCTTAATAATTTATTAATTGTGAAGGTAACAACTCCATGCCATTTGGTAAATGAAATTGGATGGCAATATAGAACTTCCAATTAAGCAAATCTGTAGGATGTAAAGGGAATTGGATTTATCTATTGTCCATACTTGTATGTATGCCTCTACAAAGTCCAGGAAAACACCCATATGTGTATAATACATGGGCCACCCTGATCCCGTGGCATGTAGTCCACACTGAACCTATGACATTGAGGCCTAGGGGGGTGGGATTTGATTTGTAATTTGTGAGTGCATATATTTCAGGAAGCAAAACAAGATAGAAATGAAGACCGGGTACCCGGTGGGGTTTATATGACCGTACTGACAATGCACACAAAACAAGTACTCCCTCCGTTCCAATACATGTGGATGTATCTATACATGTAAGATGCCTAGATACATCCACATTTATATAAATAAAAGTCATCTAATTTAGAACGGAGTGAGTATTTGACAGCTCAGGATAATTAGGTAAGGAAGTTGTATAACAGTGTTTAAAGTTTAGCTACACTTAGTTATAAGTCAAACTTGTTGCAAACTATACCATGCAATAGATAATTAGAGATTCCTAATTTGGAGCATTCAACTATACCTTGTAAGTGAAAAACCTAATAATCCATCTATAATGGACTGTGATCATAAGATAACGAACAGAATTTTGACGCACCTTGTACAAATCAGGATTCTTGAATAACGAATATTCAAGTAAGTCCAACCAAGATCCCAAATTTCGCACTGCATGACACACAGTCTACTGAAGTACTGAGAGGTAACCTATTAAAGCACCGGAAGAGCATTCACCGTTTTACAATCCACAAAGAAGTAGATACTTGATATTTTCTTCCATATATATAAATAGTTCACCTTGAGAGTGTAAATCATGTTCTGCAAAAGCTGAAGAGTAAAGTGTGCCCTCACTTTGTAGTCATACAAAAAAAAAATACTGAACAGCTGCACCTGAAAATAAATAAATATATGAACAACATTATTCGAATGGAGATATGCTAGAAGGTTTGTGCATGATTTACAAAATTAATTCAAAATTTACGAGCATGTAGTCAGCAACCACACATAAATACAGTAGCAAAAAAAAGGGTTAATTCGATATATGTCTTTGCAAATTTCACCGACTCAAGAAATGCCACTGGAATTTTCCAACTTCGAAAAATGACACCGCAACTTTCACATATATATACTATATATAAAGGCTGGAAGAAACCACAGCTTTTCATTGGTCCACGTCGCACGCAACCGTCAGCCGTCGGATCGCCGCGATGGACGCATCAGATTGAGCCACGTCGCCCAGCTGTCACCAGTTACTGTTCATGCGCTATTTTTAGCGAATCATAGAACGCCACGTCGTCCGGTCATCCTTGTGCGCGAAACCGGTCATCCGGTTGCCCCCGTCATCCTCCTGCTCGATGTTGCCTCGCTGGCGCGTCGTCCACTCCGGCCGTCTCGAAAGAAGCGAAGACCACTGTCGGGACCGCCTTCTCCTCCTCTTCCTCCTCCCCATGTCGCTCGAGCTGGGCCCCAATGAGCCGTCAGGATCGAGTCGATGTTCCCCGCCTCCGACCGCCGCCCGTCGAGCTTGCTCCGGTCGTTCCGCGCCTCTTCTCGCCTCGCCGTTCACGGATTCCTGCTCCTGATGAGCTCGCGGTTGTCCTGGACCTCTTCTTCCTCTCCTCTCGCTCTAATTTCCGCCCGCCGTGTTGCCAGTGGCCGCCGTCCGCAGAACTTCGTCGTCGGCTCTTCTCCGGCGACCCAAAGGGGGCGGCCACCAGGAGTCTCTCCTCTTCTTCTCCCCCACCAGCCGCCAGTGGCGGATCCAGTGGGGGGCGAGCGGTGGCCAGGCCCCCCCTATGCTTCGGCCCCTCTCAACGATATCCAGCAGTGGCAAGTACTAATCCTGCGGCAAATAGCCTTAGCCCTAATAGTAATCCTGCCCAGACCAGCGTGTTCCCTTGAATGGGCCAAGCCCAAAAGCCACGATGTGCACGTACGATTGGACCGCACGATCTCAATGTAGTGCTCGATCGTATTCTCTGTCTCTGCCACAGCCGCATAGGCATAGTGTTTTATGATTGGATCGCCGCCGCCCAGACCTTCCGCCGTCGCCGCCCGGACATGGCCATACGGAGTCCAGCGTATGATTAGCAAAGCTGTGACAATTCCCGCGTCTTCGCATCTCCGTCGATCGTCGACGACGACGGCTACAACCTTCCACCGTACCGCGTGCCTCGCCCAATTCCTTGCTTGGCCGCTTAAAAGGTTTGTTTTATATATGTATTGCAGTTGGTACGTGTTAGCTTGCTTACGAATAATATAATAATTTTTGCTTGCTAGTTACAATAGTTAATTGATTGTTTTATAGTAGTAGAGATGCTTGCCATGAAGACTGAAGAAGAAGACACAATCAATTAGTAATTTTTTAACAAGATTGTTCTACCTCAAGTCTACGGCCGAAAATACAAATTCAACCGAGATAGAGATTAGAAAAAAACTTACAGTACATCATGTTTTTTAATCATATTCCGGTTGGTATGTAAACTTCCGACAAAAATATTGAGTCATCCGTCATAATTCCTGAACAACCTAGAGTCGGAAGCATGACATATATGAGCAAGACCATAAACGCCAATAGATTTGGGATTTCCCTACTGATAAGCAAGTGGAAACACATCAATTCTATGTTTCCGAGGGGCCATACTAGCCATACATGGGAGTATCCATATAATACTGATGCACAACATCGTTGTCGGTTCTAGTTTACCTAGTTCGAGCAATTTCCTCGGCTAGAGTATTCACCTTTGGCAAATCACGTATATTACTAGCATGTTTTCTCTTTTTAAGAAGCCCAACTGGGATGCGAAACATATAATGTCACAATTGTATACCATGCTATACTTATAAGAATTTCATGATGTATCTCTTTTATGGTCAATGTCCCTCTTCGTCCCCCCTATGCTCAAATCCTGGATCCGCCCCTGCCAGCCGCGACCCTCTTTTCTGCTCAGCCAATCCCAGTCGTGACGGCGCCCCAGCCCCTCCCCTTCTCAGTTGTGTCGGCCGCCGTCCTCGCCTGCCATGGAAGATGCTCGCGAGCGCTGCTCCCCCGCGCCCCCCACCTTGCTCTTCAGAGTTTCAGCGGTGCCGCGCGACCTCCTACTCCTTCTGGGAGGCGAGATGTTCGTGGTGGCACGCGCGTTCACGGGAGCGCTGACCAGATTCATTGTACCACCTGTACAGGCTGACGGTGAGGTTGACCACCAGCTCCTCATCCCTGTCTAGGTAAATCGACCCATCCTCCATGATTTCCTACTTCTGGCGTGGTAATTTTCCCTCCGACCGTCTCTGTTCTCTCTTTTAGATCCATTTTCTATCTATTGGCTTTGTTTGCAATGGAGGCAGATGTGTAGCAACAAAAGCCCATCAGCAACCATTGCAGCACGCTGGAGGACAGAGCGACTGCTTTCTCTATGGAACCACCGTCAACTCCACGGCGGGAATCATCGGTGCCATTTCACTGCCGGCGTGTCCCCTGGAAGCGAGCACAAGTAGCATCGATCTGGTCAGATGGAACATCTCGACTGAGCTTCGTTATCCTGCCCTCATTCGTGCATGATTTCTAGATGCGTCTGTTTCTTCTCACCCTACTAGGTCTGATTCTGTCTCTCGACGGTGCAGGGGTGACGGGGACGGCGAGCAGCCGGAGTTGCAGGCGGTAGACGGAGGAGTCTGACCCCGTGGTGGACGTCTATAGGATCTTTGTAGATCCTCACACATTAGTTCAGCAAACCCCTCTCCTAATTAAATTATATTGTGACCCCGTGGTGGACGTCTATAGGATCTTTGTAGATCCTCACACATTAGTTCAGCAAACCCCTCTCCTAATTAAATTATATTGTCAAAAATCTCTTATGCTGTTAACCTGATGGCATCATGGAAACAATGCACCACTCAGACCTAGGCGTGGTAACATACCTGAACTCTACTCAGGTAGACTTAATTTCGTATAGGTAAATTATGTTGCATATTAACGGCCTATGTATGAGTAAACAAGCTCACCAACTGTCTACAGGAAGAGGAATAACTTAGGACCAGCAACCGGATGTGATGACAGTGAACAATCTTCGCAACATTCCAGCAACTCTGCACCTTCGATTAGTTCAGCATAAGGATTGCTTACTCCATTAGTAAGGGTATCACAATCAAGATAACTTATCCGTTGGTTGATTGATTGGCTTCTTTACTTGCTTGCATGAATTAGAATGGGATAAAGTGGTAAGGTATTGGAGATAGGTTACAGTTCAGGTGGGTTTCTTTTATTTTTTAGATAAAGAGTGTTTATTAATATCAAGAAGATACAACATGCACCCAGCCTCTGCAACAACGCAATAACCAAAACTAATACGGATGCACACAGCCAAAAGACAATAAGAAGAAGAAGAAATAAAAAGAAAAGTCCCGCTACAGAGTTACAGTCCTTGCAGCAGCCGCACAACCACCACCAAAACAACACCTGATGTCCAATTCTTCAAAAGCAACGTCTTCAAAAAGAACCGTGCCAGGCACAACCAATTAAGGCCAGATCTTGGGTTTTCACCCTGAAGATAATCCTCGCTCTCAAAACAATGTCTCCAACAAGACCACTGTCAGGCACAACCAATTAAGGCCAGACCTTGGATTTTCACCCTGAAAGGTAGGACTTTGGACTTCACGTATGTTGTCGCCCCCACTTATATGCCGCTGCTCCAAGTCATGAAACACCAAGCCAATTCCTCATCGCCAGAAAGATTCGAACCACCATTGCCAGTCCTCAGATCTCGCCTTCCATGTCATTCTCCGCCAGCACCATGGAACGAGAAAGCGTGCTCCATGATATTAACAGCCAGCAGAGATTCGAAGCGCTCCCTCCGAAACCAAACGGTCAGAGAAAAAACACGGGTGCGCACGATCGAATACCATCCGATCCAGCAATCTCCAGGCATGAGACGCCCAGTGGAGTTCGCCGGCGGAGCCTTCCGAAACACGACCGTCCAGCCAGATGAATGGGGACCAACATCCGGTAGATCTACATCTCGCCGCGAATAAGAACCAAGGACCACCGCCGTTATTCTGGCCGGACCAGCAGTCCCCACACCGCCTGCCGACTCCCGGCGAACGGATCGAGCGAGCCGACCTCTAACCCAGAAGAGCCAGAGGTTGACCACAACGCAAGCCCATGCGGCGCAGATCGGAACACCACCGCCACCAACGGCAAGGCTTGCCCCCGCCTCTGGCCTGCACCGGTTGCGCCGGCAGATCGACGGTGATGCGACGCCGCCAAAGGCAAGGCGCGCCTCCTCCTCCTCTCTGCCTCGACCGCACCTCTCAGCCACGCACCGGTGCGGGCGAGCCGCTCCGCCGCCCGGCCTCCGCCCGACGTTCCATAGATGGTCTCCCCGCGCGATGGGCTACCAGCGAGGCGCGCCGAGCCCGTCACCTGCGACGGCAAGGGGGGGCCGCCACCGCCGGCGCCGCGGCGGCAGCGGCCGGAGAGATCCGCCCGGCGGCTGCTTTTTAGGGTTAGGAGGGGAGCCTCCGGAGCCGCCTCGCACGAGCGGCCCGGGAGGAAAAAACGAGCGGCCCTGTAGGGTTAGGTGGGTTTCTTTCATGATCCTTCTCCTCAAGTAATTCAGGAAGTGCATCACTAGCTTAACGTTGTACATATTTAAGGAGCACAGTTGGTTTCAGTGCAAGCTGCCTCTTCTATTTCCAGAAATACACGGTGTACTGGACAACTTTAAGTTGCATCTGTTGACTTTTTCCCACTATACAAAATCCACTAAATCATGGATGCACCCTTGGAAGAGTAAAAGAAAATTCCACTCCTTTTTCCCATGCCCCTTAGTTACTTAGTATTCTACTATATATAACAGCTCGCAGAATTCACCCCTCCTCATTCGTCCACGTCGCGGAGCAACCCGGGCCGTCCGATCCGCGTGACCAACGCTCCTGATTCAGCCACGTCGTCCCTCCGCGGTGGTACTGTAGCACAACTCGATTTTCTGCCAATGAGAAGTTGACACGTCTCCCCGGTGCCCGGCCTGTCACCCGGTGACCCCGCCCGCACGAACTTTGGCGCGGCCTTTTTGCAGGAACCCCTCCCGAAGGACCCCAACGTAATTTCTGAAAAGTCCAAGGACTTCCGTGTAAAACAACCAATGGAACCCCCTCCTCGCCTCTCTCTCCCGCGCGCCCGCGGCGTCGCCGCCACCGCCGCATCGCGCCGCCGCCGCTACGCCGCTCCCCCGACGGACCCACGGTCATGGAGCGCTCCGGCGTCTCTGCCGCTCCCTCCTGCCCGCGGATCGGCCGCCGGGAAGCCGTGGCTCCACCGGGATCGCCGCCGCCGTCCGCAGCAGCCTCCGCCGCTCCCGCAGGCCGCCGGCGCCGCTCCGGCGACCCAAAATGGGCGGCGCCGCCACCTGCGGGTCGGCCGCGATGAGGTGCATCCGACGCGGCCACCCGCGCGTGCCATATCGCGCCGGCGCGCCGCCGGCGAGTACGCCGCTGCCGCGGCCAGATCTGGCCGTACGGCGTCAGCACGACGTCATGCTGACGTTAGTGCGGGCCCACTATGTCAGTTTTCCTCCCCAAAAAAAAAATTTGGAAAAAAAGGAAAAAGAACTCAAATTATTCATATAATTTTGAAAAAAATTCCATATAATTTGAACCAAAATTTTTGAAAAATCCCAAATAATGTAAACTAATCATTTCAACATGTGTACAAAACAAAAGCCAAATATGTCAACGTGGTCACATGAAAAAAATGTACACGGCCAAAAATCAAATTTTAAATTTCCACGTGCCTTCCGAATTTGTATATTTCATACACATCAAAAAAAAAATCAAATGCGTTAACCTATTAAAAAACTAAATAGTTTCCGAATTTGAACAGTTTCCAAAAATGCGGACAATTTCTAACTTTCAACAATTTTACGACTGAATAATTCAGCATGTTGTCAACATAAACACACGAAAAAAACACCTACCTACAACATATGATCAAATTCCACGTTTAGATAATTCGAAATTTCAGACAATTTTCAAAACTGCGCACTCAATAACCGCAAAAAGAATTTAAACACAATAGACTTTCAATTCAAATATGAATAGATTTCCAATTTGACCATTTCAAGAATTTGAACAACTTCTCGACCTAGAAAATTTTCGAATTTGACCAATTTTATGATTGAATTATTCAAAAACTTCAGCTCACGGGCGCGGCAAAAGCCGCGCTTAATCCCCTAGTACATCTATAGATGCCACTATAGCCACTTGAGGCTATATATTTTCAAATACATGCCCTGTATTTATTTCGTATTTTGTATGGACAGGATTGCCCGTACCCCCCATCAGCTCAAACAAGAAAAAACAGTCAATCCATAACAAGTGCCGCCGTCGCCCTCACGGCCTTCTCTCTCCAGCCGTACCATGCCCCAGCCACGACCACCTTCCCGTTCGCTCGGGATTCGCTGACGTTGGGGAGCCGGTGACTTTGTGGCTGACATGTGGACCCCACCTACAGTGGGCCCACTTGCCAGTGACTCAAAGTCAGGTGACGTTGAGCCCTGGCAAAGTCAGCGAATACGAGAGCTTGTGTCAGAGGAGCTTGCGTACGTCGTTGAGGAACGACACGGCCATGGCCCTGGGAAGCGGCACCTACCTCCTCGGCGGGTGCTCCTGGCCACGCCACGTTGGCAAGCACCGCGAAGGAGAAGAACGTCGCCACCATTGTGTATTTGAAATTCAAAAAAAAAATGAAAACACTTCACAAAAATCTGAAAAAAAAGGTGAAACAAACAAACGGTGCTCTCATTTGAATGGCTCTAACGACACAGATATGTTCAACTTCTACAGTATGATCTCAGTCGATATACAAATAGAGTTACAGACTTTCGTTGGATTAAAGCCTACTACAACGGCAGAAAGTAGGTTTTTTGAAAAACTCCAAAACACCGCACTCAACGGTGTCTTTGGGATTCGACCAAACCAACTGTAGGGTTTCAATTCAATCGATCAAGATGTGAATATTTCCTCATTAGCATTCCAATCATCGACATGTACAGTTTACACGCACAAACCAAACATTTGGACAGAAAACATTCAAAGGACACTCTACTAGCATAAAAAGACATCAATCATTCCGATTTATATTGAAACGACCATCAAACTTGTCTTTTGTACAGATGAACACAGAAATCAAGTCACAGAAGCATCATTCAGAGAACAAAAGCGTCCTCCTAGAGCAGTCACAACGACCAAGCTACGCTCTGACTTGACTTCAGCTTTCACCAAATCCTTAGGAGCTGAAGTTCTTCACCCTGAACTTCCACTCCCCCTTGGCGCCGTCAAATGACACGAACTCCGCTGCCTGCTTCTCAGCCGTCTTCACCAGCATCTCCTTGAACTTTTCCACCCTTGGACCCTCCGTGTACTCCTCGCCTGTCTTCCTATTCATGCACTTGATGTTCAGAAGAGTCACCACTGCAGCTTTGTTCAGGCCCTCCCCAACTGGGGGCTTCTTGCTGTCGTCCTTGTACACAACCACTTCGCGGTTATTGAATTCCACAACCGACTCCAGATCAAGGCCCCTCACGTCTGTTTCTCCCAAGAACTGGATGCTGCCATAGCCTTGACGCCCAACAACAAAGTCTCTAACCTGACAGCAGTAGCCTGGTTCAGCACGTTCTTTGGCTGCAAGTTCCTCTAGGCTAGGCTCCGTGAAGTAATCTGCCCGCGAGAGCTTAGGCATGATCTTCTCAATGCTAGCCCCATTCACATGCTGTGCCACAGCATCAAGCTCACTTGATGCATGATGGCCATTTTCCACTGGACCAGACCGAGTTGGTGACATGGCAGCCTTATTGTGCTCCCTCCCAACAAAAGCATCTGTACAGTTCCTCAAATCAGCAACAAGATACACATAATGCTGCAAGTCGAGGGGAAAAAGAAAACGAATAGTTGTAAATGAATACCTTTATCTTTGTCGAGATGAGCTGAATCCCTCGGAATTGATTGTCGGTCAACCACACTACGTGAAGGCCACTGATCTGCTGGACGGATTATCAGACTTCTTGGGTTTTCTCTAGGGGTGAAAAAAGCATCCGCTTTTGGCGTTACCGGAGATTCTTCATCATCAGCAAAGAACGCAACCTAAAGGAGTGACAAAAAAGCATCACATACAATGTTTCTCAATGGCTTTCGTTAACTCCAACAAAGAAATGCAGAACTGAACTATATAATCAGTCGCTACCTTGCCATCCAATGTCGCATTATATTTTCGTGGCAGCAGTTTTATCCTCCTCTGTGACAAATGCCTAGGAACGACCATCGATAATGTTCTACTCGGATGGGGCTTCTCAGCAACCTACAGGGCAGCAAAATGACTCGGTCAAGCAAAAGGTCAAGCAAAACGTCTTTACTCATTGCTCCAGATAGCCTCCGTAGCAAACAAACTCTCTTCCACTCTACAGAAACTACTGGAGATTGTTAAAGATGGTAAAAACTAACCGGTAAACTTGATATTCCATATTGGACCGAAGGTGAGGAGGATCCACCATTCCCAATGGACATTTGAGGCATTGCTGGAAGTGTCCCAAAGGGATTTGAAACAAGAGTCGGCTGCATTACCATATTGGACTGAGTAGTAGTTCTGCATCAAGTATGCAACAGAATGTTACAAAGTTACAAGGTAGAACGATAGTTTATTAATTACTAAGTTAAAAAAATCCACATGGTAATCAAGTGATAATAGAGATAAACAGCAACAAACAGTAGCTCAGCAGGTACAAGCTATTTACTCGACAAAACCATTAGGCCTTGTTTACTAGGGGTGTAATTTAATCCCAAGGGGATTAGGGATGGGAGGGGATTTGGTGCCCAATCCCCTCAGATCCCCACAAATACTCTTCCATCCCAATACACTACACAAAATGAGGCGGTTTGTGGGGAATATCTTGGGATTATCCCATACAAAACCGACTTGGTAAACAGACTATTGGGGATTTTCCGGGATCCTGGATAATCCCCTAGAATACACTTCAAATACACTAGAAGTAAACAAGGCCTTAAATAGTTTCTTCTTTCTCTACAGTATCTCCACATTATATATCAGTATTACACAATCAGGTCACTGTTTACCTTCGCCTTCTCAGTTCCACCCATCGAAACAGAAATCAATAAAAGGAAAGAAAAAAGGTACATGTGACAAGTAAATGGAAGAGTCATACCGCTGTCCAAATGGGGTCGTATTCACTGGGTTCGAAACACCAGAGATTCCACCTGCCAAAGCATCAGTAGCATACGCACAAAAGTTAAACAGATATTCGTTAACTGAAAGCATTATGACTTATGAGACAAATACTAACCTGGTTGAGCCTGAGGTTGGAATGAGAAGAAACTTGCAGGTTGAACAGGGGCAGGTTGTTGAAACGTTGGCTTAAACAAGGAGTAAATAGGAACCCGTTATTTTCAAAGCAGAAGAGAATAAAACAAATATTGAGGATTACATGATAGGAATAATATGAGAGTGCAACAATTATGAAGAACGGTTATCGAGCCTAAATATGATAATTGCAAAGGGATAGGATGCTTACAAATGGTGAAGATGTGGTGTTCAGTCCTCCAGTCATTCCAGTGTTAGGCTTGTTGAAGATACTGGTGTTGAAAGCTGGAGTGCTTGTTTGTGGGTTAAATGAGAATGGTTGTTGCCCAATTGTAGGGGACGACTGAATCAGCCCAGCTGATTGAGAGTTATTACTAATGGATGAGAAAGAATTGAAAGGATTTGTGGTTGGCAATGGCATGTTGTTGAATAATGAAGGAGTGGTATTTGTAACCGGAGATTGTGAAGTTGTTTGTCCAAACACGGTCGTTGTGTTCGACGAAAACGGGCTAGAAGTAGTACCAAAAGCACCAGTATGACTTAGGGAATTAGAAAATGGATTCACTGGTGCCGGAGGATTTATTTGAAAACTCGGCTGTGGAAGTGATAGGTTGTTCACCACTGGAGTTGAGTTAGGTCCACCTGAGGGTTCAAAGTTCAAACGTTAAATTATCACAACTTAAAGGATCTAGTGATATGAGGCATGAGCAACAAAAAATTGAAACGTTGAAATAAAAAAATTTAAGAGTTCATTCTAATTGCAATTAAAAACACTACAGCTGTCTATTTGCAATTAAGGCAAAAACACTACAGCTAAGCTGTACCCTAAGCCAGAACATAATATTCATGCCATTCATTGAAAATAAGCATGCAAAAAAAAAGAATGTGCAATTAGCTGCAAATGTTCAAAAGATAGCATACTACTCGGTTCCAAACAATTCAATTACCTTTGTCCCCATGCTGGTAATCTTCCCACCTCAATTCTTCATGACTCTTCTCTTTGTATGCAGGCATAGCTGATATGGAATCAAGTTTTGCAGGCTGAGTACCACTCGTAGCATTGTCAGCATCTGGTGTTTGGACATAAGGCTGTATTCTGGTTCCTACAGATTGATTTCCAAACGGAGCTTGCCCAAACATAGACGCTGCTGTCTGCGAGCCTGAAACTCAAAACAGAAATTGAAAAAAACAGTTTTCAGTTACCCAACTACTACAGTACACAGGATGTAAGGAAGTAACGTGATGCACTCAACAATGAACACCAAGCCCAAATTATATAAACATAACGGAGTAAGGTGAATTATCAAATGGGAGAACCTACCAAATGGAGAAGGTTGTGATCCAAAAGGTTGAGTTGTTCCGAACGGCGTGCTACCAGTTGCCGCTCCTGATTGTCCAAAAGGCGGAGAAGAACCAAAACTAAAAGCACTTGTTGGTGTTCCAAATGAAGGTGTGACTGAAGCTCCAAAACCTGGAGCGCTACTCACACCAAATGCTCCAGTACCTGAAGATCCGAAACCAGGAGTTGTGGTTGAACCAAAGGGTGTTGGGGTGCTGGAAGGACCAAATAAGGATGTTGATGTGGAGCCAAATGTTGGGGTGGTTGTGGTACTGAAGCCCGGCGTAGTTGTGGTGCCAAAATTGCTGTTGCCAAATATTGGTTGTGTTTGCTGGACTGTGCTACCAAATGGACTAGACTGGTTAGGAGATGAACCAAAACCACCAAAACCAGGCGTTTGTCCAAACAGAGATCCTGAAAAAAATTGCGGAGTAGAGAACTTCACATTACAAGCAACAAAATAGAATGTCCAAAAGGGGTTCAGAAAGAAACAGATATAGTAGAATCTTTTAAGAAGTATCGTTGGAACAAATGTGGAATGTGACATTAAACATCAGATAGAAAGATTTAAATGCTGCCAAAACAAAGGTTGGTGTAAACTTACAAAAAAATCATGTAAGCATATTTCAATGAAAATACACACAGAGCAACTTGCTACCTTTGGAAACCTACCCTGTTTCTATGCAGTAGCACATGGAAAGCATTGACTGATGAGTCTAGGATGACAGTATTTCAAGTCCTAGTTCTACACTCCTACTGACATAAGAAATAGTCTTATCAATCACAAACTTCAACTACGAGCAAAAGCCATCGCTTTTAATAGCCAACAGAGATATTTCGAAGCATCATACTGTAGTGGTAGATAACACAACCTAAAAGGTTGCTTTAGCATGGCCTTGTTCTGTCTATAACAGCGAGTTGCAAGATTCAATGTCATATTTTCTTTGATATGATATAGCTTTCGTCAAGGTTGACAACTAAACACAGAGCAGGTGCAGAACAGGTAAATATCCAGTCAATGTTGCCTACGAAAATATGTTCCAAGTTGCAGAAGAATAGAAAATCAATGCTGAGACTGTGAGAAGTGTACAAACCAGTGCCGGTTGTGGCGCCAAACGGAGAGGGCGACGGTGTGCCGAACGCGGACGTGGATGGCTGGCCAAAGGCGCCAGTTGATGTAGAGCCAAACCCCGGGGTGGACTGCTGCTGGCCAAAGGCGCCAGTTGATGTAGAGCCAAACCCTGGGGTGGACTGCTGCTGGCCAAAGGCACCAGTTGATGTAGAGCCAAACCCCGGGGTGGACTGCTGCTGGCCAAAGGCGCCAGTTGATGTCGAGCCAAACCCCGGGGTGGACTGCTGCTGGCCAAAGGCGCCAGTTGATGTAGAGCCAAACCCCGGGGTGGACTGCTGCTGGCCAAAGGCGCCAGTTGACGAGCCAAACCCCGGGGTGGACTGCTGCTGGCCAAAGGCGCCAGTCGACGAGCCAAACCCCTGGGTGGACTGCTGCTGGCCAAAGGCGCCAGTCGACGCGCCAAACCCCGGGTTAGATTGCTGGCCAAAGGCACCGGTTGACGTAGCACCAAACCCCGGGCTAGATGATTGCTGGCCAAAGGCGCCTGTGGCTGTATTCCCAAAGGCCGGAGCGGGCGGCTGGCCAAAGGCGGAGGTACCACCGAACGGCGAGCTGGTCCCCGTCTGCACCCCGAACGCGGGTGTCCGGCGCGCGAAGGGATTGCTGGCGGCGTTGGTCTGGCCAAACGCAGACTGCTGCTGGGCCCCGAACGGGTTGCTGCTTGAGGTCTGCCCAAAGGGGCTGGCGGACGACTGCCCGAATGCTGCAACAAGGATGATCGGAAACAGGTCAGGAACCATCGCAATGACTTGGTATATAACCAAAACTGGAAGAACATGAGCAAGGGACGGTAACTAAAATCCGCAAGCAAAACAATAAAGTAGAATAATCGTGTTCACGGGAAGTGACACGGCGGTTCATCGACACTGTAGCGCGGAAGCATTATTATTAACAACATAAATATAAATGGATGATCTCGACTGGGAAACCCTAGCCGCCGGTCAACCAGCAGACGGCGAGGCGGTCGGTGCTAGCAATCCCAACGGCAATCGAGGCGGAAGGGCGGAGAGAGGAATGCGCGCGCGGAAGCGGAAAGGAAACCCTAGGTCCTTGAGAGGGAGGGGGAGAGGAGGGTGCTTACGATTGGTAGAGCCGAACATGGCGGCGGCGGCGGAGGAGAGTGCAGGTCACCGGGCCGGCGGCGGCGGAGTGCTTCTTCTTCTTCCTCCTCTCGAGTCTCGCGCGCTCTCCCCTCGATCGGTGTGGTGGCGTTGGTTTCGGGAGGGGGATCTGGATCTGAGGCTGGAGGGTGGGGCCGTCTCGTCTGTGGACCGTGCCGCCGCTCTATATAGCGTCCTGGTAGCTTTGTTTCGACGCCAACGGCAAACCGACGCTATTCTCTACCGCGCCCGCCGCGTAGCTTACTTTCAACGCCAACAAATGCGAAGAGACGGTGGGGCGTGTTGGGCCCCTTCGGGACTGGGGCCCTGGAAACAGTTCCGCTTCATCGCACGAGCGGCCGGCGCCGGCAAGCCATTTTCTCTGACACGGGAAGGAGCACCGGCTCGACGCCGTCGCCGGCGACGGTAGATCTAGGAGGAGCCGAAGGGGAGAGTTCGATGGTACATGAAGATTGAGGAAGTGACGCGTCCGTGGGCGGTGGACGGCGGGTGAGGGAGGTGGAAGGAGAACCAGCGCGGCGGCGCACGGAGGAAGAAGGTGACGGTCACGCCCACCGCTGTAGCAGCTTCCATAGTAAATTTGTATTTTTTTCATAGCACAGTTTTAATTGTCCAGTTAGAACATCAAGCAATTGACGGATGCTTTATGATCTTCTATTGACTGTGCCCACTGCCCACTAGAGATTGATCTGTCATCTGTGCCCTCTAACTTACTGCTACAAGTTCATAAATCCTTAGTTTGATCCTCAAAATGCTTCGACGTAATCATATATGATAATTTGAACACGAAAAGTATGTGCCTATTTGTAAAGACATTTACCCTGCCATTTGGACATACGCATACCGATACGTGGACTCATTTTTCTCCAAGTATACTTCAGAGTGTTAAATAGAACTGAAATAATCTATTGTCTCTCCATCACTTGTTCCCAAGATTGGCAGGGCACGTGGAACCCAAATTACACTTATTGATAAACTCAAATAAACTAAGGCTATATACACAAAAATATCAAGGCATTGATTTTTTTTCTATTAGAAACTATCATCGATCATTTCATCTCATCCATTGCCAATCATTTCATCTAGCTAAATAGTAGTCAACCGAGACCGCTGCGTTAGCTCTTCGAAGGCGCGCATCGCTTCAGAGTCAAGCCCTCCCGCAAACTACAGATTCCAACAAAAGAAGTACATATATGTTACAGAAAGTTGTACTCTGTATGTAATATAAGAAGGTAGAGCATAGTTAATTCATACCTGATGAACTTTATATGTGAAGCGCACGCTCTGGGCAACGAGAGCAGCCTTATCCCCTCCTCCTGTATCCGCCATTATTTCCTTGAGGACTCTCTTCATGTGCACCTTTGCAAGTGTTACCGATGCCAGCCTTATCTACAAAATTGAACAATTCCAAACCAGTTAATCATTTGACACAAATATATTAAGTACAGAGGTACTACTGAATTGACTACCTTCGAAGCAATCCCTGAATCGAGCATCCATTCAGTCGGAATTCCAAACTGTTTATAGCACGGCATCGCCGAGCTCCTAAGATTCACCAGTCTCTTCATGCTCTTCTCCAGCCTGTCAAACAATTTAAGTATGGCAATTAATTATGTCTCAGCAAGGAAATTAAAGGACCAGCACCATGTGTCAGGACAATTGGTTTTTGATTTCTTACTTATCTAGCAAGCTTGATATCTTCCTCAGAGTAGCCTCACAGGAACTAGGGCTGCCATCGTCGACATTCAAGGAAGAGATCTCTGTTACAACGCACTTGAGATCCCGGTATTCAAATGCTGCTTCACGGAGTGCATCGGCTTTCTTCTCCGGCCAGCTGAAGTGCTTCAGCACGCCTGACTCATCGGACTGAAGTTTACAACAGCTTAATTAATCAGTACTGTCTCACCAAACGTCTCAGTAGCCGTCCTGACTACTGATGAAAGCAACAACAAATGTACCAATATTATTGTGTTTGCATGATTACCAGAGTCGAAAGTTGTTGATCAAGCCAATCAACAAAGGTCAGCACTTGCTCCACATCGTGTAAGTATTCGTGTGAACTTTGTTGATGAGACCATTGATAAACTCTCCTTTGTTTCGACATCCGTTTTGATCTGAGCAAAAGAAAAGATATACATCTAGTAATAAGTCATATATACCTAATTTGATCTTATTTCTAGAATCGCTTAATGGTAGGATGCTGACCGCCAATAAGTGCGTGGAGCGATTCTGTAGCTCGCCAACGATACTGTTATGATGAGCAGCACTGACAGCCACAGCTCTCTTGGTGTCACGCTTGTTCAGGGAGTTGTACATCTCAACCAACGCGGTTGCCTTGTTCACTGTGCTTATCGTGCCATGTTGCCGCGGGGAGGTGGAGGCGGCGGTGCTGGGGCTCTTCCCAGGAGTTTACTACTAGGTGGTGGCGGAGGCGGTGGTGAGGGGGGCTTTGGAGGCGGTGGTTTGGTCATTGCATTGTCTTTTTGGTTGCTTCGTTGCGCCGCAACAGTCTCTGCCTGCTGAATTTAGAATAACAAATCATTTGATATCTATGAGCCATTTGCACCATGCATGTGTACAGTTATGAATGAACATGAGGAATCTCATGTAGATCAAAGCGGATTGTGGTCAACTGAGCATGGTAAATACAGTTTTCTTGCAGGAGATGGAAGAAAAGGTGGCTGTAGCAGCTGCTCAGTAATCAGACAGGTATGCGCTGATATGGAACCCAACTTACATGGATGTCATGCTGCTCCTGAAGTTTGGTGATGGTGCAGCGGGCAAGAGTGAGCTGGTGCGTGAGGCCACTGTTGTGGCATTCGAGCTCGGTGTTGAGCAGTTGCAGCCTCTCCACCTCCTTCCTTAGGGCCTCCACCTCCCCACGCACCCGGCGCATCTCCTCCTCCGAATCCTCCTTGTGGTACCTCTTTGGCTTTGCAGCTGCAGCAGTAACCACCCTCTCCTCCTTGCTGCTCACCCTCACAAGCCTCCTCGCTCGAGGAGGAGTGGCTGGTGCTGCAGCTGGAGAAGAAGACGCTTCCTTGATGGGTGCTGCTGCGGATCTCGGAACCCTGGTTCGCGCGGCCACCGAAGGCGATGAGATCCTGCCGCCATGGCCATTGCTCAGCACCGGCTGCTTCATTGTCTGTGTGAATCCAAGGAGCAGCCTAGCTAGTGGTCTAGTCTTAATTGGTGTCTTGCGACCTGAACTGAAGAATACTAAGTGTCAGAAAGGAAGGTGCTTTTCTGCCTGGGTGGTTGGCAGTGGCAATATATATTGGCGCGCAGCATGTGGATTGTGGAATCAGCACAGCTCAGCTCTTTGTTGACTCAGGCAGCAGATACAACCAAGAGAATTATGTCATATCAGTGTCAATTGCAGTGAGAAGAAAGAAGAGAGGGCCATGAGAGGGCAACAGCCTGCCTGAACCTGATGGCTGCCATCAATGCAGGTAGGGTAGGGTAGGGTAAGGCTGGTTCAGTTGAGCAAGGCCAATCGGCCATGACCATGAGAGGACAGACAGGACCACAAAGCAGAGCACACAACGACACAGCAATAAACCCACGCTGTTACTATTAACCAACCCAAAACACAGTACACTGATGCATCACAATACGAGATCTACTCTACTCTGCATGTCAAACGGTAATTACCATCTGGTGTATGTAGTTATATAATCATGCAGCATTGCATATTAATTTGTATATACTTGCATCTGGTTTATGCATTGCAGGCTGCAGAAAAACAGGTAGAAAAACGAGACAGCATACAAAGCATTGGATGCCACAAACCAAATAATTAAGCCAGTGACATTTTATATTGAGGACAGGCACTAGGCAGTTGACAAAGGGCCCGAGTAGTTGTAGCTGAAAGACTAGTATATACTTCTAGGCCATGTGAGAAATCACCGAGCTGATGCATTATACCGAATAAATTTTATTGAACTAGTGGTGAGGAGGTCAGTTGTTGCACACTTTAGACATGAATTAAACAAATGAAAAGCTAAGTCTGGTTTAAAGTTACAAGAATGTGGCAAATGCTTAGTGAGCATTGAACATGAATTTCTTGCATATTTCCTGAAATGTACAGATTTTGTTGTGCTGCAAAGAATAACTTTAAAGTAAACTGCAGTGACGAGTTGATTACTAAAACACATGCAACTGAAGACTGGTTGCGTTTGCTGTCTTTTGTCTCTTCATTTATACTATAGTTAACAACTGACCGACCCAATCACTCTAACTAGTTTTGTACTTTAAGCAATGGCCTAATCATGAAGCATGACAGACCAACCCCATGCACTAAACTAAATCTAAGCTACTTGGACTAAGTGACAACAAAACAAACAAAAAAACACTCTCCAACCAAATCCGGCGCAAAGAGGCAACTCGCATGGTTGAACTAGGAGCATGAACATAATAAAATCAACATGATGTGGAAAAGTAGAAGAAAGAAAGCATCCAAACAGATTCAGTGGATCACAACCGAGTACTTCATCCTCCAGGCAGAAATCAGAACCAGTAGAGATCCCAAATCAGTAACGCGGAATAAAACTGATCACATGAATTTCATCCATAATATCCCCTACAAAAATATATGAGGGACAAAAGGACAGACCTTGTTTTGCAGGATGCAAGAGACAAGCAGCTCCGAAGGAAATAATCTGATAGCATAACAGTGGAGAGGTGCTGCCACTTATAGATGCCAAGAACAGGGTGCTGTATAGTGAGTGGGCAAGTAGGTGTGACATTTGGATCAAACTGAGGACCCACAATTCAATGCCACAATCTTATATCTGTATAAACAAAAGAAATATGCCTAGCTAGCTAGCTGTTGGTGGAATGTCTCAACATTCCCCCTTCACATCACTGAACAACCGACCCAACCATAGCCACCCAAACTCCCAAAGTGCATCTCAGTCGTATGTGTAACTTTAAACTTACAGATACTTCCACTGGTAAGCCACTACTTTTCTGGATAAAAAAATATATACAAAAGCTTCCATGTGTTAAAAGTACATGGGTTGGTCCTTAACATGTTGTTACGCATGGCATCAGAGTTGTAGATTGACCACCTAAACTCGCCTCATAGAATTAATTCCATGCAGCGTGCAATAAGCTTAATGGCCCCAGTTGGACTTCTAAGATTTTGCACGTACAGTTTCAAGCCTGCATCACTTTTCTAAACTGAGCTAAATATAACAACTTGCAAGAACAGAAGTGCACAAATCAACATCTGATTGGATACACCTAGAAACTGCATCCACTAGCCAATACATGAAACACTACATCCTACAAGCATACAGCTCTGGCCTAATCATACATCCACTACAGCTAAAGAAATCTCTAGTTCTTTGCCATCACTTGCAATCCTCCCAGTTTCCAAAATTCTGGAGCAGCTCATGTCTTCAAAATAACCATCCGACGTATGGTAACGCAAGCATGGAGAATAAACCTGCCGAGGACCAACCAGAGGGCAAGATTGAGCGCCAACTATTGCCGTTATTGCCTTCTCCTGGGAAGCCTGACCCAAAATCCGATGATCCAGAAATGCCTGAGCCACTCGCGTTCAGCACTGATGATCCCGGATCAGAACCAGATGCACTAGTAACAGGGTTAGTGGATGATGTAGTAGGAACAGTGGACCCAGGGTTGTACCCAGCAGTAGAACTGAAAAATGAAATAGGTCACCAAACCGATCGTTGCATAAAAACAAGAGTTCCATGTTATTAGAATGCAAAATTAATAATTTCACCTTGCTGGTGATGACATGGATGATGCCAAGACACAGGTTCCTGAGCCTGCAAACAGGAGATGCGAGTGCAATATCTCAGAGCACTACGTTGAAAATCCTTGAACTTACGAGAAGGAGAAAAGAGAGCCATTCATACTTGGATTAGCATTGGCAAGCATTGCAGCACCCCCGAAGTCACAGCTGGAGGGTGCAGGGTTTTTCTGGTAGTAGTTGTTGAAGGCATATGACGCATGGGCTTCCAGGGTATTTGGATAATAGCAGCTCCCAGATGGTTGTATCGGTGAGCAGTCAGCTCCACCGATGCCGCACGCGTAGTCCAGTGCGTCCTGGAGCGCTGTTTCGGTTGAGCCGGCCTTGGCCACACACCAGGATTGCTGCCCTGACACAACCGGAGCTGTGACTGGAGTGGTGACCGGAACAGGAGGTGGTGTACTGCCAATAGTAGGCACCATCGGGTTTGTAGCTGGGTTTGTCAATGGTGTCGATGGAGGGAATGTTGACGGGGTGGTGACAGGGTTG
Organism: Poa pratensis; assembly: GCA_947311845.1. Lineage (NCBI taxonomy): Eukaryota > Viridiplantae > Streptophyta > Magnoliopsida > Poales > Poaceae > Poa > Poa pratensis. Next base: position 14,621,489 of record CAMZMU010000045.1, read on the forward strand.
GTGACTGCTGGGGCGGTCGGTGCAGAGGTCGAAGGGGTTGGCAATGGTAATGTGGTAGTAGGGTCGGTTGAGGGGGTTGGGATAGGTGTGGGTAATGGGTTTAAGGAAGGGATTGTGACGGTAGGGTTCGTGGACGGCACGGTGATGATTGTTGGTGTTGGGTTCGTAGACGGGACTGTGATCGGCGTCGTCGGGTTGGTCACCTGCGCTGGATCCAAGTCATCATGGACAGTTGGTTTGCCTGCGGTAGCAACAATTTATTAACTCCAAGATCGAGATGATTGATTAGCAAGGAAATGCTAACTGACATGTCCTGATAGAGCAGAACTATACGACTAAATTGGCAACCAAGCAAGAGAGATGCATCTGGTCCAAGAGCTGGTCTGAAAGACTGAAACCTTAAAAGGAAATTGTCCTTTTCATGCATGATCTCTTGTCTTGTACAGTTGTAGATACGATTAGTAGCATGGAAAAAATGAACAGACCGGGTTTTACACATGAAGGATGCATGCATCCACACATCCCATACTGTATGCTTGTGATGTTCCCCAATTTGAAGCACACACAAACCAACAAAATTAATCTCTCCCAGATCGAGATGTAAAAGCTACCGTAGGTAGCTAGTAGCTCCAGACATGGGGTAATATTTTCGTACAGATACAAGGAAATTAAGTTTCTGATTACTCGTCGTATCTACTGAATGAAGAAAGAAAAAAGGACTTGTGTCCTGAGGCTGCAGGCAGAAGAGCAGAAAAATACAGAAAACTAACCTGCCGCAGTGCACATTTCTAATCTAAAACAGAGCTTGCTAGTATTACTGATGAGCCGCCGGGACGGGGATCTAAACATGAATTAATGGCAGGGGTTTACGACGAGACAGCAGTATGTACCAACTGGAGAAAGTACCTGCGACTGAGGCTGGGGCTGAGGGGAGCTCGAGGAGGAGGGGGCAAGCGAGGAGGAGCAGGAGGAGGCGGAAGCGGACCACCATTATCGCCGCCGCCCGCTCCGCAGCCGAACAAGGAGGAAACAGGTCTCCGCCGCAGCGTGTTTTGTTTTGGGGGCGGCCCGGGGAAAAGGTGGTGGAGGAGGTAGCAGAAAGCACGCGAGAGGGATGGGGAAAAGACGAAAAGACGGCAAAGCCGAGAGAGAAAGCACGCTCTCTCACTGTCACTGGGACATGCATCTGGAATGGAATACATTACTCCTATCTATCCGATTATCCGAAGCAGCCGGGAAGAATGTTGTTTACTCAAAATTCCGTTTCAGTGGTATAAACAAGACCTGGAATATATTCCTAATCCTTAACTGATGCCCAAAGCAGAGGTAGTACATTTCTTTTCTGAGTTGAGAGCGTCTAGGAGATGGATAGAATATTTTCAGGAACAAGAAAACCAGAGAATCTTTCTCTCTATATCTTCAACCGGATTGGGCAAACCCTTCCTATACAAAATGGCCACCCAACCGGTCTCCCCAAACCTAACGCCAAACCTAGCCCATCTATCCGGCATGTCCGGCAAATCCCAAATCCAACCCATATGTGGGGAGAGGTGGGTTTTTAGGGCTGACCGGACACGTCCGCCACCTCAGATCACACCAAATCGGACCAAACTCGTGAGATCCCGACTCAGGCTTAATAGGATTGATGGGATACTCATATCAACAAGTTGCAACTTCTTTTCGGAAACTTATATGAAAGAAAGGTTAAGCGTGCTTGGCTCGGAGCAATTTCACGATGGGTGACCGCCCGAAGCAATTTCACGATGGTGACCGACCGGGAAGTCACTCCCGGGTGAGGACAAGTGCGCAAAAAAAGACTAGTGTTGATCTGTGGGGTCAGTCTAGAGATCTGTTGGGCTGTTACAAAACTCTCGCCTGGCTCCCTCGTCCTCCCATTCCCTCGCACGCGCCGCCCCTTCCTACCTCTGCCGCCATTCCCATTCAAGCTCGGCCGCCGGTCCGAACCCGCAGAGGAGGGAGCCAAACCCTCTGTGTTCGCCGCCGCTCCCCCACGGACACGGTCCCCGCCACACCCATGGTGTGTTTTACACCGCCGGACATACACCTTGCTCGTCAAGTGTTTGGCAATTTGCCGAAACTGGTTTGTGATTGTTTTAGGTAATTCCTAGGTCATGGATTTGTCTGACGATGAGTATGATTACGGTGTAGTCGATGAGTTCATATACAAGGAGTTCATCGAGGATGAGGACGATGAGGAGATAGGCGCGGACGACGAAGATGAGGAGATAGCCGCGATGATGACCAACCTTGAAGAAGTGGAAAAGAGGGAGGAGCATGTCCTCAACTTCAAGGAATCGATAAAAGGCAGGATTACGGGACCCCGTGATCTCTACAGGGACTACTTCAGCCCAAATCGGTCTTCCACGAGGGGTTTTTCCGACGGCGCTTCTGGATGAGCACGAGGTTGTTCTGGCGCATAGAGTAAGAAGTGAGGAAGTTTGATGACTACTTCACGTTGAAGAAAGATTGTCGCGGACAACTTTCGTTCTCTCCTATGTAGAAATGCATCGTCGCTTTGAGGAAGCTTGCCTATGGTAAAGTCGCGGATGCTGTTGATGAGTATGTTCGGATGGGAGAGAGCACATGCATTGAGTCTATGGTCAAATTTGCATACGATGTGGTGAAAGTGTTTGGACATGTATATCCAAGAGAGCCCAATGCCGAGAACACGGAGAAGTTATTGGCCACATGAGCATCAAGAAAATTTCCAGGTATGCTTGGTTTTGTGGATTGCATGCATTGGCAATGGAAGAACTGTCATGTAGGTTTGTGTGGGCAGTATCAAGGTCACACCAAAGAGGCCACGATCATACTTGAAGCAGTGGCATCAAAAGACATGTGGATTTCGCATGCCTTTTTTCGTATGCCTGGTTCACATAATGACATCAATATGGTTCAGCGATCTCCGTTGTTCAAGAGACTTTGTGATGGGGATGCTCCACCATGTAACTACACGTTGATACACATGACTACACCATGGGATACTATCTTACCGATGGTATCTATCCTAAGTGGGCGGTATTTGTGAAGACTATAAAGCAATCCAGTGGGTAAGAAAAGAATCCAATTTCTAGCTGCAAAAGAATATGTTAGGAAAAATGTTTAGAGGGCATTTGGAGTGTGCAAACTCGGTTATTGTCCGTGGAGCTGCAATGATATGGGATCCGGAGACATTGTGGCAGGTGATGACTTGTTGTGTAATTTTGCACAACATGAATGTCGAGGACGAGAGAGAGAAGGGGCTGCCCGCACAAATGATTTTGAAAGCCTGGAGAACATGTCTGCCTCCCGAAACAAGATGTGCAACACTCAATAAATTTGAATTTGAATTTGGCACTATTGAGAATAATGTAATTTTATGTACCCTGGATAATTTTATTAAAGACTAGACTATGTTTTATGTTGATTCGAATAATCGTATGATCGACGTGCATGGCTTACATGTATTTGAGATTTAGATTTGAGGTGTATGACTCAAAGGACACACTTTTGGGTGTTGTCCGGCCTCTAGACGTGTCCGCGGACATATAGGAGCCAGAATTTGTACAGTCCAGTTGAAGATGCTCTAACAACACCTAACTAATTACGCTGGCAATTTGTCACATGGTCTATTTTAGGGGTTGTTTGGTTAGTCTTTTTCTTGGCTTATAAGCCAAAAAAAACACCTAAATAGATACTTTTATGGCTTATAAGCCAAAATTTAAAAGCAAAAAATAAGCCTAACCAATCACACCAAGTACATCAACTCGCAAATTGGAACCAACCAATCCATAAATTTGGTTCACGTCATTATTTTGATCCAGTTCATGCTAGTTCGAGCTAATCGTGCCTATATGGTATGCCAACATGGCAAATGACAGCATGTGTAGCGCACATGGGTCATTTCTCGAGCCTTGTCCAGTTTTGAAAATTCGCGGATGACCTCATGTTTTGTCTTCGAATGTCTTTAGTCGTTTCTTGTTCTCCGTTCACATCTCCTCTCTCTCAGGGCCCCATTCACATCTCCTCTCTTCAGAGCCTAATGACATGGTAGGGGTATCTCTTCACACGTAAAAACGACACAATATGAGTAGTGGTCGTGTACGACGGTAGCGAATTTTGTTGTAGACTGACAAATAATGACATGGTGACTTTTTTAATAAGTTCGACCGTCTCGGTGGCTCTAGGGAAGCCGAAGAACTTTAACATTTTCAGGTTGCAGTCTCTTCTGGAATGCGAATTTTGGAAATTCGGCAATCATCTATGATTTCGCATTCATGGACAGAAGAATGATTCATTTGGATCGACGAGCCATTTCACGAAAGCAAGCGGTAATAGTTCAAGTGAGAGGCGAAATGGATGAAGGTCATATTCTCATTTCTAATTGCAGAAAGCCTTTGGTGTCAGTGTCCCGGGAACCCGGCGCGTGGAGGGCCCGCCCTCGGAGAGCGGGAGGCAGCCAAGTCCCCGGCCACAGGAAAGGGACAAGGAGCCCGCCCGGGAAGGGCATCACTCCCAAGAAAGACCTGACACGTGGCAGGAGCGCTCTGCGCCCCAGCCCCGGGAAGGGTTGCTTCGCACGCAAGGAAGGAGAGTTAGGACGCGCAGACAAAGCCAAGGTCACGGTCCCATCAGAGCAGGCCATGAGCCCCGCGCAGCAGCCAGACGGGTGACAAGACAACACATGCGGTCTACTCCATTCCGGCGGAGCAGACGGCATGAAGGACAGCGCGGCAAGACGGTGCCACGAAGGAGGTCGGCGGCTGCCAGCTGGGCCGGTGCGCGACGCGTGCCCTGCCTCGGTGGCACGCCCCCAACGCGACCACTTGTGGTGTCCCCGTGGCATATAAAAGGAGGCCCAAGGTCAAATGTAGAAAGAGAGTGACCATTGCTAGCGGCAGCTCTTAGTCTTAGACTGGTACTCGGGGCCTGGAGAGGAGACACCTCGGGTACCTCCCGGAGAGGAACCTAGCAGCTCACGAGTGTAGAGAGCGCTGGTAGTTCATCCACTGTAACTCAGCAACATCGCAATCCAACCAGACAAGCAGGACGTAGGGTGTTACGCTGTGACGCAGCCTGAACCGGGGTAAAATCTTGTGTGTTTGTGCTTGAGCTCGGGGACCGATTCCGGAGCACCTCGCGCCCTCCTACCGAACAAACAGGGGGTGTCTAACATCATTGGTGCCGCGTACCGACACGCGACATCTGGTGAGGAAGCCCTCCTTGTTATATTGGTAAGTTGGAGCTGTGACTTAGTCTTATATATGTTAGGGATGCGTTGAGAGAGGTTTGGTAGAAGGCTCGAGACGTCCAAGGCTCCCTAAAGCAAGTCTTGGAGCTCTAGTGCACTCTCTTAGTTTCATATTCTGAGAGTGAAGTGAGTACATGGGCGGGCTATTTTTAGCCTAGGGATCTTTGATAAATGATCAAGATTGTCCTTGAGTTGGTATGTGGGAGGGGTAGTGCAGGTAATCCTTGATCCATTGGTCCACGGTGGACTAGGGGAGGGGTGTGGTGCATACATGGGACTGCCCCACATGTCCCTCTACCTAGTGTCTCTTTACTTGTGTTTTCATGTCGGGAAATTTTTGTTTTTTGCCACACTAGTGTTTGCCCATTTTGCTTTTACCACTCTAAGCTTTGACATTTTGCTTTTGCCCTTTTGAGGGGCAAAAACAATAACAATATGGGCAAAAGCAAAATATAATTCCTAGAGAAGAAGAACGACCTTTGGCCTTAGCATGTTGCATGACCCATCTAGGAGACCCCTGCGCCACGTGGGTGGCACATATCCATCATTTTTTCCCAGTCCTTCGTATGAAAAATGGAAACTGGGAGTTGGCATCTAGATGGACATATGCACGTGAGTTGGATCACAAAACTGACATATGTGATGAAATTCGGTTCACGATTGGTCTCAACCTGAATGAACTTAGAACATTGGTGGTCGAAAATTGTTGGGTTTGAGAAATGAAACTTGACTTATCGTAGGGAACTAAAAGTTTCACCTATTATAATGAGTTGAAACAAGTAGAACTATTTCATAGAAGAGGGGACGACGGGGAAAAGGCAGCTCGCAGGGTCATTCCTATGTCTCATATTATAAAACGCTTTGATAGGCTAAATTAGTCCACCAAAACGTTTTATAATTAAGGATGCAGGCAGTAGTAGTATGCACGACTTTTCTCATAATTAAGCTCTCCTTTGTGCCTCGGCTCAAAAGTTTGGTCTGCACTATTCAATAACTGAACCATGAGAACAAGCAAAGATAATCATTTAGGCCACCAAAACATTTTATAATTAAAGATGGAGGTAGTAGTAGTAGTAGTAGTAGTAGTAGTAGTAGTAGTAGTAGTAGTAGTATGCACGAATTTTCTCCACAAGCTCTCTGTTAGAGTTAATCTTATCATGATTATGTAGCTGCATGTTTGTTTAGTTTTGCATGTGTTAGACTGAGTGAATCGGTCATGTAGCTAGCTGGTAATGTGCACGGCTGGGTTAGTTTGCTAGTATCCTTGAGAAGAGGTCAAGAGTTAGTTAGTAGTAGCTTGAGAATAGGTCTCCGAGCTAGCATGCGTGTTAGTGGGTTTGTTAGTGCGTGAGTGCATGGATCGAGTGGTTAGTGGAGCAATGGGTCGTAGTGTGTGGAGTAGTGGCTGCGGCCAAGTTCTTGTATATATACTGCTTTGAGTTAATGGAAAGTTAAGCCGAGAGGGCAGAGGAAAAATGTAGCTTTCGTGGTGCCAAGGGAGAGAGTCTCGGCAAAGTCATTTGCTTCTTCCTTGGTGTGTGTGTGTGAGTTTCTCACCGTGTGGTTCAGTGAGAGAGAGAGCCAAGTGAGAGAGTTGAGAGGTAGAAGAAAGACGCTGCGCCAACACTCTCCACTGTGCTTGGGCTCGGAACTTTGTCTGCGCTATTCGAATAATTGAACCATGAGAAAAAGCAAAATCTCCCAAAAGATAATCGCTTTACTTCGCTCTTCCAGACTAGTTTTTCATTATATGCACACGTTGGCATTAAACAACACTTCAAGTCTCCACTACTTATAAACGAGCAAACTTGACAGGAAAATAAAATCTCAACCGTCTATACACATATATCACACGGTCCAGATTGATTTGTTCTCCCTCCCGGAATTCACGTCAGCAAACAGCTTTTAAACCATTCTGATCGGGTACCCGAAAATCACGTATCTTTCCATCCCGCCCGCATCGCACGCACGTCTCCTTCCATCCCGAAAACACTGGTCCCGACGCTTCTCTCTTTCGCCTCTTCCCGATCTCCTCCTCCTCGCTGGCTGCCGTTGCCGGAGATACCACCTGCGCCTTCAATGACCGCCGCCCACGCTGTGCGCTCTGTTCCCGGCCGTGCTCCCGGCGTCTCTCCCGCACCACCCGGCCAGCCCCCAGGCCCCGCCGGCTGGTCGGCCGGCAGCGTTCCTCACCGACTCGCCGCACACCCAACAAGGTCCGTCGCCCTCCACACAGCCTGCCAAGCTCCTCACCACTCACCAGCCTGCCAAGCTCCCCATCAGACCATGTTCACAGATGCCAGCATGAAGTACCAAGGTTAGCCCACTTCTCCTCAATTTTTTTCCTGTGTATTTGTTGTTCGTTTCTACTTTCTGGCTGTGGATGGATGGTTCTACGAATTTGTAAATATGGCTATTCAGATATATAGTGTGGTCTGCGCGTAATATTCCAATAGATGCGGAGATATTGATAATTGCATACCATCGTGTTCAGTGTGCATGGTTGGCTTAAGTATCATGCATAGTGTTTTTCTCCACACAGGTCATTGCATATTCAGACTTATCCTCTATACATCCCTCAAGCTGATCTCGAGTTAAGGTAAAAACGTTTTATGGCCAGTTCGGGAATGTTTCTGATGAATAGGAGCTTGCAATTTTTGTTTAAAAATAAAACAAACCAATTTGCTTACTTCTGATTTAGTTTCTTCAGAAGAAAAATATTGTATGTACTTGACTAATGGTTAGTTATACTTGGTGGCGTAATTTCATCTGTTTTGAGAGGCCCGTTCGCTTATAAGTACCATTATCTTTCTCCCTCAGATTAATGGGCACTTAGGATTCATCATTTGCAAATTTGGCGCAGTCTTGCTTATTGAACGAGAACATTCCCAGGTGAAAAGAAGATGTGCACACCCAAAATATAGAGCTTCGCATGGCCCTATATTGTCCTGTCTTGATTTGTCCGGCAGCACACAAGGTTACTATTATTGTACAAGGTGAGAGATCTTTAATATGAAATTATCATAATGACTGCTACTATTGTTCTTAAAATGCAAGAGGTTAATTTTTTATATGCTGCCCTCTCATATATGCAGCAGGTCTCAAGATGAGAAGTGTGCAAGTTTTTAATACAAAAGTAGTTGTGGAATTTGGTGGAACGATCGTACCCGTTAGGGCGATCGGCTTCGTGTTAATATAGTGATGAAAAGCCCATCACGTGGCATTGTACAGGGAGCGCATACGGAGGTGGAGTACTACTCCATACTCCTATACGTACGTATTACAGAGTATAAGAATTACAAGTCTAACAGCCCCCCTTAATCACAACATTGTGAGAGGTTGAGATTACGCATAAACTCATGTAAATTCTTAACTGGCAAAGCCTTGGTGAATCCATCTGCAACTTGGTCTTTGCTGGAGATGAACTTGATGTCAAGCAATTTCTCTGCAACTCTTTCACGAACAAAGTGATAGTCAATCTCAATATGCTTAGTCCTAGCATGAAACACAGGGTTAGCTGACAAGTATGTAGCACCCAAATTATCACACCATATGCATGGTTTTTCCTTCAACTTAACACCAAGCTCATTTAGGACAGATTCAATCCATATTAACTCAGCTGTAGCATTAGCAAGAGACTTATATTCAGCTTCAGTGCTTGATCTGGACACAGTTTTCTGTTTGCGTGCACACCAGGAAACCAGATTAGGCCCTATAAAAATAGCAAAGCCTCCAGTTGACCTCCTATCATCAAGACAGCCTGCCCAATCTGCATCTGAGAAAGCACTCAAAAGTGTGGATGAGGACTTCTGAAAAGTAAGTCCAACATGTAATGTACCCTGAACATATCTTAATATTCTTTTGGCAGCTGTCCAATGTGTAGTTGTAGGTGCATGCAAATATTGACAAACCTTGTTTACTGAGAAGGAAATATCAGGACGTGTCAGCGTCAAATACTGCAAAGCACCTACAATGCTTCTGTAATGTGTACTATCATCAGGACCAAGAGGAGTCCCCATGGTTAGAGATAACTTTTCAGTGGAGGATAAAGGTGTGGGGCAAGGTGCACATTTTTTCATACCAACTTTAGCAAGCAAGTCTGAAGCATATTTTTCCTGTGTGAGCAACAAGCCAGACTGAGTCTTCTTCACTTCAATACCCAAGAAGAAGTGTAAATCACCCAGATCCTTGAGAGAAAAATCATCATTTAAATCACGAAGAAGAGCAGAGATGGCCTGGTCTGATGAGCTGGTAACTATAATATCATCAACATAAATTAGAACAAATATCATAACATCAGACTTGTTGTAAAGAAAGAGTGAGGTGTCAGCCTTGGAGGGAGCAAAACCAAGCTGTTGCAGTTTGGTGCTGAGTCTGGAGTACCATGCTCGAGGGGCCTGCTTGAGACCATACAAAGCCTTATCAAGTTTGCATATATGATGTGGAGTTTGAGGATTTTCGAAACCTGGGGGTTGTTTCATGTATACTTCCTCTTCCAGAACGCCATGCAAAAACGCGTTCTTGACATCTAGCTGCCGTAAACTCCATCCTCGGGAAACAGCAACTGACAACACAATGCGAATGGTTGCTGCTTTCACCACAGGACTGAAGGTATCTTCATAGTCTATACCATATCTCTGTTTGAATCCCTTTGCCACCAAGCGTGCTTTGTACCTGTCAACAGTTCCATCTGCATGTTTCTTAACACGATATACCCACTTACAATCAATGAGATTTTCAGTGTGATGTGGAGGAACGAGGTGCCATGTTTTATTTTGCATGAGAGCATTGTACTCTTCTTCCATCGCCTTGCGCCAACGATCATCCTCAAGAGCCTCCGAGAGCGTGCGTGGTTCATCTGCAGACGTAAACAGACACCACCGTATAGTACCATCAGTAATTATTCTTGGCTGACGTATACCTTTTTGCAGGCGAGTTCGTGGTTCAGGAGGCGGTGGAGATGGTGTTGGTGCAGGAGAGCCCACAGCAGAGCCATGCGCAGAAGATCCGCCAGAACTGGCGGCAGCATCATCATGTGACGGAGAAGATTCCTCCGCGTCGTTGTCTGCATAGGCAGACGGGCTCCCATGCGCAGGGGACCGTGGCGATGGCGACGTGTCGCCAGCGGATTCTTCAGCATGCGGACCGGGCGTCGATGACCGAGGCGGGGTCCGCGAGTGGGCACGGCGCGAGGACGTGGCGCCGTCTGGTTCGTCGTTCGCTGGCGTGTGCACGGACGGCGACGGCGGCTCGGCTTGCGCATCCGACGCGTCCGACAAGGAGGCAGGATCCTCCTCGTAATCAGCATGTCCACCTGCGCCAGCATCTGCATGGGGATCATCAAGGATCCGATCTTCCTCGGGATCGCTGTTGTCTTTTCTTGGCTGATTTCTTTGCTTGTTTAACACCGTTTCAGCACGGTTTGGCACCGAATTTTTTTCTGGTTCCTTCTGCTTGTCACATGCATCTGCTGGGACTGTATTTTCTGCATCTTGAGCATCAGTAACAACAGGTATAATAGGCAAACTCATATAGTCTTCAACATGTGCATCCCCAATATTTGATGTGGTGGAGGAGGGTAAAAGGAGTATGTCTTGACGAAGACGAGCACCGGCATTGGGATGAAGAGAGGCGAACGGAAACACACTCTCATCAAACACAACATCACGGGAAATATAGATTCTTCCGGTGGAGACTTCTAAACATTTTACTCCTTTGTGACGTGGACTATAACCCAAAAACACACATCGTGTGGAACGGAAAGCAAGTTTTCTTTTGTTGTAGGGTCGTAGATTGGGCCAACAAGCACATCCAAACACTCTAAGAGAATCATAATTCGGTTTTGTATGAAGAAGACGTTCAACAGGTGTATCCATATTTATGACTTTACTTGGAAGCAAGTTTATGAGAAAGGTGGCAGTGAGAAAGGCTTCATCCCAAAATTTGAGAGGCATGGAGGCATTGGCAAGTAAAGCAAGACCAACTTCAACAATGTGACGGTGTTTACGCTCAGCGGAACCATTTTGTTGATGGGCATGTGGGCAAGAGACATGGTGTGAAATACCTACTTTTTGGAAAAAGCTATTAAGTTTTTCATACTCACCACCCCAATCAGTTTGCATGGTGATGATTTTCCTATCAAACTTTCGCTCAACAAGTTGCTGAAAATTAAGGAAAACTTGGAACACCTCAGAACGCTTCTTAAGCAAATATATCCAAGTGAACTTACTAAAATCATCGATAAAGCTTACATAATAAGAGTGTTTGCCAACAGACTCAGGTGCTGGACCCCATACATCAGAAAACACTTGTTCTAGTGGAACAGTGGACACACTAGTGGACATAGGATATGGCAACTGGTGGCTCTTAGCTAACGGACAAGAGTCACAGATGTATGGGCTTATTTCAGGAGTGTAGGAAATTTTATTACTTCTAAGAACTTGCTGAACTACAAAAGATGAAGGATGCCCTAAACGTCGATGCCAGGTGGATGATGACGG